>CM062816.1:2014616107-2015816107 GCA_031772625.1 Pinus tabuliformis
TCATCCGAAAGATTTCTCCCTTGGTTTCCTTGGACCTACAGTAATCCCGGTATTTGGTATTGAAAGCTTGTTGTATCTGAGCCCAAGTAGTGATACTATTCCCAGGTAAGCCCATGAACCAGCGTAATGTTGCGTCCTTAAGAGTGGAAGGGAAGAGTTTCAGCTTCTGCTCATCTTCAGTATAGTCATAGGTTCTACAAAGGACAGCAAACTCAAACAGGAAGGTATCAGGATCTTCAGTAGTCAGTCCATGGAAGTGAGGTAAAGCGGAGGGGCTAATGTTCTTCATTTTCATCTCTCCATTGGTCTCTCGGATGGGGAAGGCACCTTCTATTCTCTCATCTTCTCTTCTATTGTCAGCCATAGCTTCAGATGGGATGGTCTCTAATTCTTCTTCTGCTATAGGATCTTCGTATATCTCAGGAGGTTCACCTATAGGTTCTTCTGGATCACTGTCACCGAAGAAGAGAGAAGGGTGACTCAGTGATGTGGTGGGGGTGTTGGGTAAGAATTTGCCTGTTTTATCTCGATTCCTACGAGGCATGAAATGGAAAGACTTTTTTGATTGCTTTTGTTTTTTTCTTTGGTACCTGCAAAACTGAAACAGATTGATCTACAACTAACTATCTTACTGAAATAAAGATGCAGAATTAAATTGAAAGCATGAAAGAACTAATCTACTTTGCTCAAATGAAATTGCAAGAATGGAAATGCTAGTCTACGCTTGCAGAATTGAAACACTAATCTACGCTTGCAGAAATGAAGTTGCAGAATTGAAATGCTAATCTATGAAAGCAGGAAATGCTAATCTATGAAAGCAGGAAATGCTAATCTATGAAAGCAGGAAATGCTAATCTATGAAAGCAGGAAATGTCTATGCTACTTTTGCATAATGGAAATGAAATAAACTACTGAGCAGAAGGCAAGAGTAAGAAAATAGAAGAAAAGCAAAAATTACTAATACTCTGACGCTTCCCCGGCAACGGTGCCAAAAAGATGGTGGGCTCCAGTATTGTAGCAATAATGCTACAACTCCTGGAGCTTCCTATCTCTACTTTTATCAACCCGGTAGTTTGTAACAAACTTGGAAGCGATGGTGCTGTATGCACAAGTACTAGCTCTTGTCGCAGCTGTCACTTGGTCAGCTGGCACAAGTCCGCTAGGGCTCAAGCCAACTTCTATATGTTCTCAGAAGAAGCTTTCTAAATGATGGACGAAGGCTATCTGAAAGGAAAGTAACCTACTTTGCAATAATGAACTGAAAGCCAATGAAACAGGGAAACCCTAGTAAACCCTAATCTGACTAGTCTAATCTCTATGATGCAATGGTGGGAGTGCAAACCTCTAGAAATGATGCCATTACTTCTAGTGATATGAGATGCATGAATTTAAGCTACTTCTACTGAAAAGAACATTGTTTTTGTATTTTTGCTTAAGTGGTTGGAGTTATTATGATTTTGTTTCTTATTAGGGTTTGACTGTGCAGGGGTAGTTCGAAGGGAAAGAAAGCTTGGGAAAGGTCAGGAGGGCTAGGAGAGGTTCCAGGGGATCCCTAACGTCGTTCCACAGAAGTCCACAACGTTCAGATGCTTGGCAACCGAGGTTACAGGTTTCTACAGGATGTCTGCAGGGGATCCTACAGGAAGCTCGGGATTTCTACAGGAAGTCTGCTAACTTCTACAGGATGTGCTATGGTTGGAGTTTTGGGTGATGGAGGAGTGGAGGAGTTGTATGGGTGGATAAGTAGGATGGAAAGGGAGCTTATGATGGCTCAGGGACAGAGATATGAGATGAGGAAAGAGTGGGTACAGTTGGTTGGTGGATCGAAGGGTGGAAGCAATGAAAAGTCCAAAAAGATGGAGCTACGTGAACAGTAGAAGTGTGGGAAGGCAAATGAGCTGAACAAAGGTTGGGTAGGTGACTTTAGGCGTGGTTGAGAAGAAGAAGAAGATAACAGAGTGATGCAACGCAGAGTAAAGGAAACAAATCTGCACATAACCAAGAATTCATCAACCTATCTAACTGTGTTATTAAATCAACGAACAGCAAGGTAAACTTCAGAGAAAAATCGTGCATGGAGTTGGAATGAAGAACTACTGCTCAAGATCAGAATGCATGGATGGATCTACGATTGAAATGACTGTGTTGTAGCTTGAATGAAAGTGTATGACTGCGTTTTTTGGTGGCTGGTACGGTCTACACCCCCAAGCTCTAAACAGAGATGGCAGTGAGTGCACTGTCAGCCTTTTTCTTGGAGCTCTAATGAATGCTGATCCTCCTACTCTAATCTAAGCAACTAAAAGCACTTGAACCGTAAACTAATCCTACTCAATCACATAAAAGAAATCAAATCAGCAGACTGTCATTTCTAAATGCATGTCAAAACAGAGGAATAAAGTGCTGAAAAGAAAGACAAGTAACAATACAAGGAAGAGGAGGTCTATTGCTCTCAGGTTGGGCCCTAACCTGAGAGCTATAGCTCCCTTAAAAACTCAGAATTGAATCCAAAGCTACCTGTCTTTATTGAATAATCATGAGTCTAATAACATGCCAAAACTGGCTTACAAAGAGCAAAAACCGAGCTGTAGCTCGTGCTTAGAAATTGCAACAGTAGTTAAAAAGTTCAAAAAAGCTCCTATCAAAGGCTACGGCCTTAATATTTATACATGATGAGGCTCCAGCTGGCTTCCTCAATACGTGGAGCTTGGCTGTCCAACTGAAAGTTAAACTGCTGTAAACTGCTGTTCCTGTAGAACCCGTTGGCTACCTTTGAGCGCGGTGGGGAGAGCTGTTGGAGCTCGGAGTTAGGGTGGAGATCACGAGGGAGGTCATTTAAGGCTGTAGACAACCTCCTTATAAACCTGCGATGCCACCTTCGCTGTCTCCTTGTCTCCTTCTGCGTGGTCTTTGTTCCCTTTAATGCCAAAAAACCTGAAATCATCATGTATTAGCCACATAGATATAATGCCTGCCCTTCTTCCTACAAATAACACGAATATACCAAGAAATGAATGCATAAGTGATAAAAGATGAAGGGTTGAGCAAGGTAAGTAGGCCAAATGAGCCCAATTTGTTACCAAAAATTGGGGCTCATCACTTGTTCTCGTTGTTCTTCTAATTTAATTATTTCCATTTGTCTTAGCTGTAAGGAGGAAGTGGGTACTTCATAAATGTATTGTACTAAAGACAAAGAGGGAATTGCTAAGTGAGTCGAAAGAACCACTTCATTCCCATAAACTAAATTAAAGGGAGAAGTGCCGATAGAAGCTTTTTGCGTTATTCGATCTGCCCATAAAGCATATATCAAAGCCTTGTGCCAATTCTTTTGATTTTGATCAATTGTTCTTTTAATAATCGTGATTAGGTTTTTATTTGTTGACTCAGCTAACCCATTACCTTGTGGGTAGTAATTGGTTGAATATTTAAGTTTGAATCCTCTTTTAAGTGCAAATTCAGTCATTGTGTTTCCATAAAAGTATGTTGCGTTATCAAACATTAAAGTGGATGGCAATCCAAACCTGGTGATTATAAATTGATCTATGAAATCAATGATATTTTCATAATTAACCGTCTTGAGCAGAACTGCTTCTACCCAGTTAGTGAAATAATCTGTTGCTGTGAGGATGTATCTATGCTGCTTAGAAGAGTGAGGAACGATCTCACCTATTATGTCCAAGCCCCACTGACTGAAAGGTTGCTCGATGTTTACCGACTGTAGTGGCAGGCACGACTTCTTTTGTCTTAAAGCAGTAGTTTGGCAGACTTGACACCTTCTCACGTAACTGTGTGAGTCTTTAAATAGGGTGGGCCAGTAATATCCTACGCGTAAGATTTTATGTGCAGTAGCATCTCCAACATAGTGTCCGCTTGCCAGCCCATCGTGGAGTTCCTGCACAAATTTTTCAGCTTCAGCTTTCCCAAGACACCTAAGAAGAATAGAATCATAATTTTTTCTAAAAAGAATATCATTTATGAGCTGATAGTGTTTGGCTTTCAACCTTAGGGCTCTTTTCTTAGTATAATCAAGGTGTGAAGGAGCATACCTGTTCTTAAGATAATAAATGATATCAGCATATAATGATTCTGCATCGTTTAGGCTTACCTCACACATTTGTACCTCTTCAGATGGAATTTCAGAAATCTGCGATGCTCCATCCAGCATTTTGTAGAAGCCTTGACCTCTTACAATGTTTGCTGGTTTGATCTCAATGTCATATTCCTGTAAGGCAGTAACCCAATTGGCCCTTTTCTCACCCACATCCTTCTATACTAGAAGATTCCTTACCGGTGGAAATGGTACTATGATCTTAGTATGGGTTTTAAGTAAGAAAGGTCTCAAGTATTTGACCGCTTTGAAAACAGCATAAGCCTATTTCTCCACGTCTGAATAATTTAGTTCAGCACCCTATAAATTTAAGCTAAAAAACGCAATTGGAGCTTCTGCTTTTTCTTGATTTACTTGAGTTAGAATCGCAGCATATGACTTATCTGAGGCAAATGTGTATAAAATAAAAAGCTTTGAAAAATTTGGAGTTGCTAAAGATGGAGCATTAATAATAGCTTGTTTGATCAGGTTGAATGCTTCATGTTCATCTTGACCCCATTTTAAATTTGAATTATTTTTAATCATGGTTTGCAAAGGAGACATGATTCGTGAAAAATCTAGAACGAATCTCTTCACAAAATTGATTTGACCAAGGAAAGATTGCATGGCTTTTTTGTTATGAGGTAGGGATATTTCAGAAATTTCTTTGATTCTGTCAGGATCAATGTGAATACCGGATTTTGACACTATGAATCCTAGAAGTTTCCCTTCACTTAGTGCGAGAAAAGATTTCTTTGGGTTAAGTGAAGTTCCATACCTTAAACATTGTTGAAAGATTTGTTTCAGGGCTTTGAGATGGTCGCTTTGCTTCTTCGAGTACACTGTTATATCATCCAAATAAATTACTACAGATTTATTGACTAAACCTTTGAATGCGATGTCCATGGCTCTCTAAAATGTGGCACCAGCATTAGTCAAACCAAATGGCATCTTTCGATATGTGTATGTGCCCCATTTAGTTTTGAATGTGGTTTTCAACTGATCATCAGGATGTACCAACACTTGATTGTATCCTGAAAATCCATCCAAGAAAGACATTAATTCTGAGCTCGCCACTGCTTGCAGTATCTGTTCCATAGGTGGTAGAGGAAAATTATCTTTTTGACAGTCTTTGTTAAGGTTCCGAAAGTCAATGCAAATCCTAATATCTCCATTTTTCTTTCTAACAGGTACCATATTGGAGACCCATTTGGAATGTATGACAGGAAAGATTATCCTGGCTTTCAATAACTTATTGAGCTCAGTTTTTATCTGATTTTCTAAATAGGGGTGGATCTTTCTCAGCTTTTGTTGGACAAGTTTTTCATTATCGATCATGGCAATAGTATGCTGGATGATGGAAGTGTCGTATGTTTTCAGCTCATCATAATTCCAGGCAAAAACATTTTTATATTGTCTCAAAAGACGAATATACGCTAGTTGCTCTTCAAGGGCTAGGCCGAGGCCTACATTAATGTTTTGTGGTTTAGCATCAGTCCCTAGGTTTACTAATTCGTAGTTCAAGGTTGAACTTTGGATTTTTGGATTGGTAGACCTCTTAAACCGATCTTTCAAATCGTACAAGTCTTCTAACTTGACCACCGACTTAGGTATAGCATTATTAGTGCTATTTTGTTGCAATTGTTGATAGTGCTGGTCTTCGTCAATTATTTGATTGGAGTAGGATCCTTCAGACGTGAGGAAATTTACGATATCAGGACCGTCATTGAATACTCTCTAATTTGTGATGTTGTCAAGAATGGACGGTATAAAGATTAATTCTATTGAGAATCTATCTGGACTAAAATCTTCGGATGGAATAAGCTTAGAAGCTACGTTAGCCAAAAGGTCTGCACTTGCGTTTTGGAGCCTGGGGATTGAAGAAATATTAAACGCTATGAAATGCTCAGTAAGATCTTGTACTAAGGATTGATAGTGTTTTAAATGACTTGACAAGCAATGTATAGTGTTACGTACCCGTTTAACCACAATCTCAGAGTCTCCAAAAACTTGAAGATACTTGACGTTTAACCCGATTGCTTTATATAGGCCTTGAACCATGGCCTCGTATTCTGTTGTATTGTTTGTGCAATCGAATTCGAGTCTCCATGTGAGCATGATCTTATCTCCTTCTAGACTAATCAGAATGCATCCTGCTCCTGCTCCTTCGTTAGATCTAGAACCATCAAAAAATAATTTCTAAAACAAAGATTTATTTACAGGTTTATCTAAAAAATTGATACATTTCGAATTATCAGTTCGAGAAAAATTTTCTACTTGGGACAAAACAGAGTGTTCCAAATAGGGTGATGCATGAGCATTGAAATTGCCGAGGAAAGAATCTACCGAGTAATTTCCAATAATGTTGTTGTTATACGCTACCGGTTCATTTTCTCCCTCTAACTCCGTTACTATGTACTTCTGGTGTAGCTCTCGTTCAACTTTTATTTGATTCGGTTTACCATTGTAGGGCAGCCACATGTGCGACCAGTCGGTTGCGAAGTATCCATGGAGCTTTTCTGACCAATCCCTGCTAAGAATTAAGCCATAGAATTCTGGGATATCGGCAACTAGAATGTCAATAACCTGGCATACCTTCGGGTTGGATGACAACCTTATGGTTACTTGATTTAGTTCGCCAATCACTTCGACTTGAGATCGATCTGACTGAACTATGCGCACTGCGGATTTCTATGGTTGAACATTTAACTTGGCACATATAGATTTGGGTAAAATATTCGATGAAGCACTGGAATCTACCAAACAATTGTGCACATTTTTATTGAAGATTTCATAAGTAAGGAGAAACAGGGGAGTGTGAGATCTTGATCTTCCTCCAATTAGGGCGATGTCATTTGGATTAGTCTTATTGATCGCGTTATTTGGAGGTCTTCCCATGTTATGGGAAGCTTGAGAAAGTACAGTGGTAGGCAAAGGTGCAACTAGCACGGCATGTAATTCTTTCATCATTATCTTATGTTAATGTTTCAACTTGCTCAGTTCGTAAAGGGTGATGTTAGCCCTAGTCTTCTTCATGTCTTCAATATATTGTACTCCATTTCATCCGACACTATTAGTGTTTTAGATGGATTCATTTCATCTGGTTGGACTGGGCTGGTTTGAGTCACTTTAGATATCGTTTCCTTTGTTGTGACTTTGTCCTTTATTGCAGAGCTTGTGCTCTTCGGCTTAGGGATGGTTTGGGAAGGATCAAGCTGGTTTTTGCTTCGTGTGCTAACTGGAAGTACTTCTTGATCCTCTTCTTGTGGGAGGATGAAATCCCACATTCCTTGTAATTCCACAACTTCTTCGTCATCAGTCTGCCCTTCAGTGGCAATTTCTTCTTCCTCTTCCTTGGATTCAGCATTCGAAATGGCATTGGGTGGCTTTGCATCCATTGAAGGACCTCTTTCAAAAGCTCTGTAGGGCTTTTTTGAAGAAGTTTCTGCTACTTGATTTTTTATGTCGACCATTTCATTGGACATGGTCTTTAGAACTTTCTGCAATCCTTCCAAATCAAATGGATCTTTTGCTTGTTTCTTCTTGGAGTCTTCCTTGAAGGTGACTTTTTTGGATTTACGTTCCTCTATCACAGATCTCTTTTCCAGGGCTATTATTCATTTCTCTACTGCTATCGCTTCTTTCATGTTATCAGCTAAGGTTATTTTATTGGCCCTGTCCACAAAGATTGCTATGTTTGATGGTAGAGCGGTTATATACCATTCACATCGTACTTCTTCGCTGGGCTGGGAAGCAGTAGGAATTTTGTTGAAAATTTTGTTGAACCGTAAATTGAAATCCTTGATAGGCTCTCTACTTTCGGCTTTAAGATTGGATAGGTCATTGATTAACGTTGCCGTAGACCTGTCATCACCAAACTTGGCTAGGAATTGGTCCTGGAAGATGTCCCAACTTGTGATGGATCCGAAGGGTAATGAAAAGTACCATGACCCGACTGTTCCTTGCAGTGTATAAGGAAAAAGCTGAACAACAACATCTTTATTAGTAACCCCATTGAGATTAATGGAAAGCATGAAGTTGTTAATGTGCTCTTCTGCTAGCATGCCTACCTCGGGATTGAATTTAGGCAGCCATTTCTCAGGATGGGCCGGTATTTGACTCAAGGGTGCAGGCATTAAGACTGCCCCAGGGTTATTCTATGGAGAGTAGGCCATTGTTGAACTGCTAACAGAGGAAAGTGCATAAGATGATCCCTGTGGCTGGGAGGATGAGGATACTACGATTGTAGATGATTGGAGAGGGGTTGTAGGGGTTCCAGTGGACGGATGGACAATGATCTGGAGTGGAGGTGTGGATGGTTGACTTCACAGTGAAGTAGTTGAGATGGACGATGTTGACGAAAGAGTCTCACTGTCAGACTCTTTAGGTGATTTCCTTGCTCTTTTCCCGGTGGGAAGAGGTAATTCGGTTGGCTGGGTGCCAAACTTTTCACTCTTTAGCTTAGTCAGGGGATGAGCAGGGTTATATTGCGAAGTCACACTGCCTTGAGATTTATCAGACCTCTAAGGAGAAATGGAAAATCGCTGAAGTTTGTGAATCACGGATTCGACTTCAGGAAGTTCAACGGTAGATTGTTCTGAAATATCAGGGTGTGTAGCAGTGGTTGATACTTGAGCAACTTCTGACTCTGGATTTAAATGTAATGGAGAGGTTGGGGGAGATGATGAGGGCGATTTACTCTGAGAATGGTATTTAGATTTGGATTTACTTGCCATTCATAGTTTAGGCCCTCCTTCTAGCGCCAAATATGTTGAAGCCCCGAAAATTGGGTTGACAACAAGGGGGATACCCGCCCGGTCTGGACCTTGGTTGGCAGCTCCTTATCCGTTTGGTATAGCAGGTCCGACTGGGGATAATGGGACCAGTTTCCCAATCTATGTGTGTGTGTGTAGAATTTGATGTTGCTGATCTAACAGTTCCTATCTAAGATATTCTAATTCAAACTTTTAATCTAATTCTATGCTATTGTAATCTAATAAGCAACACATCTAAATCTATACTAACCCGAGATGTAATTCTTCTATTATGCGATCTAAAGAGATTTCAAATAACAACTGGTAATAATGATCATTCAGCGATTATAAGAAAGGAAATCAATCAAGATGAACCACTTCGCATAAAAAGTTAGACGAAACAGTTGTGAAAAGCATATCGCATAATGAACTATTCATACATTAGGCATAAATAAATAGCTACCACCGTAAAAAAGTGTCAAATGATAACTCAAGCATTCATGCAATAATACATAAACAACTAAAAACTGTATATCACTTTAACATATAAGCATAAATGGTCAAGAGATAAAAGTACCATTAATGACTAGTCCTACTCATAAGCTTCAAGCAACAATGATTTATCTCTCCTTGCTCTAACATCCACTAAGAGTATAGAAGTGCAACATCAATAGCAGATATCAAATGCAAACATCAACAAATCTTGATCCATTCATTCACCAAAACTTCCTCTGAGGGTGCAAAAGTGCATGTTCTGAGGACAAGTTTTTGATAAATTTCTGGACCCTTCTCTAAATGCATGAGAAGGGTTTAAATACTACTAACTAAATAACTTAATTACACAGATTCAGGATACGGTTTAAATGACCACCATTTTTCTAAGCAAAACTATTTCTAAAAATTAAATCTAATATCTAACTATTTCTGCATTTGCTCCTTAATGTTGTGAGCATTCAATATTTGCTTGGGTAAAGTCAGCTGATTGTCTTCCGCTTTTGGTTGAGCTAAGCAAATAGAAATGGTAAGAGATGGCACCATCTTTTCAGCAAAATCAATGATATACTCGAGAGTCATTCTCTGGCTATGTGGATTTACTATGTATGCCCAATAATAATCCAAGTTCCACTTCGTTAATCCTCGAATTGCTTCTGCCTCTTCTTTCAGCTTTATGTTTCCAGTTTATTCTTTACCATTGCTTTCTTGCATTTTCCGGGCTCACAAGTGACTGAGCAGTTAGAGGCTTTGCTTTTTGAGCAATTTTCTCAGTGATGCACGATTAGCACTAGGTGCTAGCGCTAATCGCGCATCGGAAACGGCATCCGTTCTTTGATCCGGGCCTCTCTGATGCGTTTTTCGCCTTTAGCGCCTTTTCCTTCACCAGGTATAAGCTTCAAAATTTGTAAACATACTACTTTCGTGAGCTTCTGACCTTGAGCTTTAAACCGCCTGTTGATATCAGCATTGTTCAACTACTCATTCAACCATGGCTATGAATGAAAGATATGTAATGGATAGCTCAGCATCACTCTGTGAATCTGCGGCTCTGTTGCATGCGGTATCCACTTATGAGGGCATCTTTTCTCTGTCTCTAAGCATTGGAGCTTTACCCTTTTCCTTTATGGCTTCCTGCACATTCCTTCGTGTTGCTTCTGTTTTTCGTTCCTGCAGTTCACACATGAGGAGAGAGTAATGATAATAAAAATCGACAAGAAAGCTTTAAGCTCTACGGATGTACAAAAAAATTCCACCTGACGTGAACTGACTCTTCAAAAAACACAAAACCATCTTTCATTAACAACTGGCGTATCATTCATTAATTATTATTAAAGAACGTATCCAGTTCTTGGTTTATGGAAAGCT
This sequence comes from Pinus tabuliformis, assembly GCA_031772625.1. Classification (NCBI taxonomy): domain Eukaryota; kingdom Viridiplantae; phylum Streptophyta; class Pinopsida; order Pinales; family Pinaceae; genus Pinus; species Pinus tabuliformis. The sequence goes on from CM062816.1 coordinate 2,014,626,806, forward strand.
TTTCTTGAATGTTGAGCCGGGGAAAATCTGCGATGGAACGTTTCCACGATTCGCATCGCAGCATTGCATATCGCATTATTGCATTACCGCAAATTTCATTAATATGTGCTATCGCAGGGTTGCTCGATTGCGCTATCGCAAGATCGTGGATCACAGTATCGCGCTATCGCAAGATCGCGGATCGTAGTATCCCGCTATCGCAAGATCGCGGATCGCAGTATCGCGCTATCGCAAGATCGTGGATCGCTACAATCGTTAAATGGTTATGTGTTTTTCATGCGACATTGCGATATGCGATATCGCATATTGGATATCGATGATTTTTTAAGGCTTTCCAATGTGAGCGTTTCTTAATGCATGTGATGCGATGGAATTTGCATCGCACTTTCACAGTTTATCATTTTTACTCATAAGGAAATGTCCTCTCATTCTTTGCACGATGCGATGTTTTCTTAAGGAGTAAAATACATGAGCCTTAATTGATTTTTTTGAATTTTTTACTAAGGGTCCCCACTTATCTAGTGTTATTGCTAATACTATATAAGGACGGGGGTTGTTGATGGCCACAACACAACCCCAATCATACATGTCCATAAACCAAGGGCTCCTAAGTCCCTAAAAAGGTGTTGCTTCAAACCCTAAAGGAACAAGGTCAGCTAATTACATCATCTCCCAAACGTTCTCCATAGAAAACTACTCAGAACTGGTCAAAGCTGGACCATACAGACTACCCAGTGCGAGGGTGCGATGCATCTCACCTACTCAGTGTAAAGGGTGCGATGCATACTAGAAAGTCCTTCTATAGGGTGTGATGGGCGAGAGTAGACAAATGGTAGAGACAGTTTGCAAGGTGGATCATCATGGAATCTTCTAGAAACTTCTCCTATGACACTTGCCTCTTTGAATTCGCCCAGGGATGAGTAAGAGATCATCAATCTCAAAGTGGAATCAAGAACTATCAAAGAGAGGACACTAATCAAAATCCCAGAAGCTGACTCACCCCCGTGTAATCATCTATATATGGATCCGTCATCACAGAGATCCAGAGGCTGGAATTTTGTATCTTGTAAGGAAGTGTTGTTGGTTTCTTGGTGGAATATCATAATGTTGGGTGATCTAAGCTTTTCATGAGGTGAAGAAGGGCTTTCATGCTAGGAGGATGATGCTGGGTCAGATCAATGGGTTGTAATCCTCTCTTCTAATCTTTATATCAATAAAGCTATTCAAGTTTTCCTCCACATTCTTGTATGTCTAATAGTATATGCATTTGTGTGGTCAATATATATCTAGTCCTATATTGTTTATGATTGTAGATCTCTACACTTTGAAGGTATTATGCTGCTTTGACTTTACAGGTACTCTTTGAAGCAGAGTAGTCAAGGGAGAAGCGGCAAAGACCTGTTGGTTAGGAGAAGGGACAAGCAAAGAACTGAGCGAAAGATAGAGGTTGGTATTCTTTGATCCTCTCCTATCTACTTCTCATAAAGGAAAACGAAAATAACTTTAATCTGTTTGTTTCTAAGATAGCTACCCATCTTAGTGGGACTAGTAGCTCTGCATAGACACTAGATTTCCTGATAACAAAATGGCGACTCCACTGGGGAGTGAATAGATTGTTTGCTTGTCTATATTTGTTTGCTTTATAAACTTACAGACAGAGCCTGAAGTTAAGCCAACTAGCCTTCGAACTGCATTTGCTGTGCAAGTGCAAAGTAGATCAATGTTGCTTTAATCTATCTCCGGGTTTTGTTTATAAACTGAACGATCGATTTGAAAACATCCTAATTTCCCTAGTGGTGGCTCTAGTAACCTCATTAGATCAGCCCCTGTGATTTCTATTTACTGACTATCATTAGCTCGGCCTAAATCCCTGATCTAAGCTGCAAACTATGACCCAGAACCATGTTGAAGTCTCGTCCCTGGACCATTGCACCTCCCGTGTGTAGTAGGTGCACTACATCGCACTTTCCCTGTGTTGCAGGTGCACTGATCAGATGAGACCTCTTCTGTTCTCAGATTTTGGTTTCTGTGTTCACTCTCTTCAGCTTTATTCAAGGGTTTTGTTGTCTGTGATCATTATACCACTGTGGAAACTCCCTTACTTTGCATGATTCCACCTCCATAGTACAAAGAATTGTGAATGTTTTTATGTATTGTGCACCATTTACAGTTCTCTTTTACAAAAAGTAGCATAATCGAACTGTTGTCTTTTGATTTGGAAGTGTCGCAAGTGTTGTTTTCAGTCAAAGAAAACAATTCTACTGTTCTTGATGGTCGATTATACACTTACTCTTGTATTTGATTTGAATTAGTAGTTTTTCAAGTGTCGAAAGCAGTTTTCAATTCAAAATAGAAAAGTGTTGTCATTATCTTCCTTTCGTTTTTGAAGATAAATTTGTTAGTATTGTCGCTTTGAAAAGATAATTCAGATTTGTACTTAGCATTCTTCTTGTCATTCACAAATTAAGAAAGTTGAAAAACAAATACATGCATGTGCATTTGCATTTAGACTGCTTGTTGGTTTCATTTAGGACAGTGCATCTAGTGTGTGCTCTCTGCTCTATGTCGAAAGAATATCATCCCTCTTTCTTCAGTAGCTAGGATTTTCATTGCAAAAAGAAGATTAAATGACTGTTTATCATCTTAGCTTGCATTTTAGGAATTGTGTATCTACATCACATGGTGAACCTAAAAGGAAAATTTCTTAAGAAAGATCAACTGTAAAATAAATTCAATGAACATAAAAATGCTTTGGAACCTAACGCACAACATCTAGAAGTCTAGGCTAGAGACGTATTCCGGCGTCATAAAGCCTGGTAACTATCGCTTTCATTGTTGGTTGGGTGATTCCTTCTCTATGAGATGACAAGTGATAGTACAGACTTGTGCTCCCACGTACTGTCGAGTATATATTGGGAGACCACAATAGGCTATATCCTTTATCCATAGGAAGTTGTGTCTACCGCCCTAGCGATCACAATGCACTAAACACAGCATTTGGGAAGATTGACTACCATACCATAAAAAGTATTATGCAGTTTTTCGATTGGTTTGATAATCCCTCTGTCCAGATTTCCAGAGTAGTCTCTTTCATTCCTTTTCAAACTCCTTATAGGAAAAGGTCCATTTGAGCACTTGTCACTTCAGGCTCATTAAAAATTGAAGGCAACTAGAGTCATCTTTTGTTTTTTCTCAACTCTTAAAAATTGAAAAAACAAGTTGTGTCAAAGCATCTAAAATTTATTTTAATCGGAACAATATCACTATTCTCTTGTTGGTCGTAGGTTGAGGAAAATGGAGTCCACCAACCAAGGATTCCCCCTTGGAGGAAATCCTAGTCCTTTCTCCTCTTGGGGAGATGTTGGTGCACCTCATATGGCCACATTATCACTTCTAGGATTGACGATTGGCTTGCTAATATGGCTCTTCTCAACCTCCGTCGTTCAGAACACCGTGATTCCTAAACAATCAAGTCAGCAACTAGATGATACTAAAGCTACCCCCCAACCTTCTACTTCATCCGATGCTCCCTCTCATCCTTCCTCTTCACTTGATGAAGATGGTAAAGCCAAAAATCAAGTAACTAAGAAGGAGAAGAAGGGGAAGGAGAAGAAAGAGAAGAAGAAGAAGGAGCCAAAGGTGAAAAGGGGTAACCGGGCTTTGTCTAGTGAAAATCCACACACCGTACCATCCAAGCCTAAATCTCCATGTGTCATTTGCAAAGGAGACCACTATCATCGAGATTAACCTTGCATCCCTCGGATCTTAAGGGACTAGTCTCCTTGATTGCACAATTCGGTGTCATCAACCTCTGAAGATCATGTTGAAAGTAAACCATCAACTAGTGAAAGCGAAGCATTTAGACAAAAAAGGAAATGTAAATTTCCTTGTAAACTATGTGAAGGTGATCATGTCGTCCACTGTTGTCCCTTCCTAGACGAAGCTAAAAGAGTCTTGGATAACTGTCCTGCTTCACCGCTACGGCTTCCTCCTGGATACAAGAAACTCTTGCCAAGTCCATCACTAGTTGAAAATCTGACTGACAAGCCATTGTGGTCGGTCAAAGCATCTGTCATTGAAGATAAACCTGTTGAATCCATACCAGACGAAAGACAAAAGGTTGAGGTGGCAGTCGACCCGGTCTTGTCTTCGGAAGGTCCATCTTTAGATGATACAATCACTGAAGAGAATGAGAATGACACCGTTCAAATTCTTTTCATAAACACAGACTCCGATGAACATGGGGGCAATCTACCCGTTCCTTTACCACAGGAAGAAAGTTCGTCAGATTCATATCTAGCCGTCTATTCGGTCCCACCTCTAAGCAACCTAGTTGTTTCCTTCAATTGGAATCTACTAGGAAGACCCCGTTTACCGGCTAGTGTACCATTCCGAATCATTGTACAAGCTTACAAAATGGTCATGGTTGGTACCATCATAGATGAAGGGGCTTCTGTGAGTATCCTTTCCTCAACTGCTTAGAAATCGCTTGGTTCGCCATCACTTATGCCTGAGATGAGAAATCTGACGGGCTTCAACAAAGGAACCAGTCAACGGTTAGGGATCCTTCCAAATGTACCTATAACGTTGAGAAGGAAAACCATTTATATGAACGTAATGGTAGTCCAAGGACCTCTAGATTATAATCTACTCCTTGGGCACGACTATATTTATAGCATGGGAGCCATTGTCTCCTCACTCTTTAAAGTAATGTGTTTTCCGCATGAAGGCCAAGTGGTCCAGCTCGTAGCCCAGCTTTCATTCCCCAGCTCACACATAGATAATAGTCAAATTCCATCCCTAAATGGTCTTTTCATGCAAGGAATGTCTCATTAATCTCTAGTCTATCCACCTGAAGAGCGCGAGTAATTCAGGGGGACATGACTAAAACCCAGGGGGCATGCACCCTGGTCTGCTTTGGCAGGGAAACTCTGGGTATAGGGTAAGTTTCCGTGAAGGATATATGACTGGTCTAACACCCGTCTGTATAGGACAATGGGATTAGACCGAGATAAGATTCCTTCGTCAAGGTTAGGTGATTGGAGCCTTTGTCCAAATGGACTAAGCCGAGGAAGTGTTTCTGTCTGCTGCGTGGATGGAAACTATCTTGCAAATGTGAGAACTTCTAAATGGTAACCTAGAAACTTTACTTCACTATACCTAGGGGCATTCAAAACTTTTGTGAGCAAGTGAAAAGCGACCAACATAATGCTAACTCTATGGTTCCACTGACTTCAACTTCCTAAGTCGGGTGAGTGGTCGAGTCGACCGTTCGTCTTCGTAGGCGCTAGATGGCACCAGCAACGTAAAGGAAAAATTTTCCTACCTAACCTTGGTAGTGATCTTGGTAGTTAAGTAGAGGAGCATAGTTGGTCATTCCTAGCTTGCATACGAGAGGCAACAGAGCATAGCTTCGAAAGGTGCAAGCTCCATAAAAATGGAATCTATCGATGAGACATCCTTATTATACGACTGGCACGAGCAGTTTTTTATGTGAAGTTCAAGCTCGTTAAAAATTAAACCTAAGCAATGAGCGAATGTTTCCCCCAGAGTTTAAGCTCATTAAAAAATGAACCAATTTCCGATAAATAACCATTGTGAATGCGTTATCATCAGCTTTTGAGCCTTGGTCATGTTCTCATCATCACCTCCACTCTGGTTTAGCCGATCATTCACCTCCATTTTATTTTTTACCCCTTTTTGAGGAACAACTGCAAAGAGTGATCCTGTTAGCCATCCTTGTGACACTGCCATGATTAGAAAATTCCACACACTACCTAGAATCAGCTGCTACCTGAAATTATCACTCATTCCTCAAAAAATGAGTCTCCTTTAAGCTCTTTTCATCTGACTCGTAAAATATGAAAATATTGCTGAGAAGTTGGCCTCTACAGCTCGTTAAAGCTACCGGGAGTGCTATCCCTCCTCTATATTTTAATCTTTTTGGACCTAAGGGATTACTACATAAAAAGATCGAGCGCTTGTTTTGTTCGGCTCGTTACAATTATCGAAAATTCATCCCTTCCATATTATTTTATACTTTTTTAGACTTGAGGGAGTATATGATGAAAAAGGATTATCAGAGTTTCCTTTACGTACCTTTCAAACTCTTTAAAATTGAAAAGGACCGAGTTATCTTTGTCATTAAACTCGTTAAAACCAATAGCGGCAAACTTGTCCATACAAACAAGAACGAGTTTCACTGTCGCTAGGCTCATTAAAATATAGCGACGGGTTTGCCTGAAGGGAAAATTATAGAACAAGCATATGTTATCCTCCTCAAGCTTGATAAAAATAAAGAGGTATTGGTCAGCAATGACTGGGGAAAATTGGGAAGAAAACCTGAAGAAACTTTATTGGTAGAAAAGTCACTCTTGAACATGACACTTTCACTCCACGTCCGAGTCGGGTTGGGTTATTCTATTCACCGGTCATATCACCATTGGTCCATCGCACCATCCATATTTGCGGTTAACGCTACCAATCCATGTCAGTGTCGCTAGTATGTTCAAGAGAAGTCGCTCAGAGAATTCGCCTGTGTCTCATCCGCTGCAATACATTCATGCTCCATTCTTTCATGACCACCACCTTGAACCTTGTATCATCAGATCGTTTTCACCTCCAAAATCATTTACTCCATTTCGTGTCATAGATGTGGGATTCATTAAGGCCCTCCTATGACGGGTCACTTCTTGTCGACATCAGCTCATTATCCAAGAAGTCGACTTAGGAACAACCCTTTCAGTACTTTGAAGCTTGCATGCCTCAATGGCAAGTTTCTGATTTCTGGCGGCAGGTTTACATCAATGGCCTTTGACCGAAAGATTTTTCGTGGTGTTCGATGCCAAGTCCCTTTTTCACACCACGCGAATTGTACTGTAGTACCTTGAGGGTCATCATCATTATCGGTGATTCCTCTCAGGCCTGTTAACAACTTACATCATTGGCTGGTAATCAAGCAATGTCTTTCCATGTTCAAGTCCAGAACATCTTTCACATGGATCGACTTATACTCCGAGTGAATATTAGACGAGTTTGAAGGCCCCAGATCTAGTTTCATCCATTCGGATTGCGATATATTCAGGAAAATAAAGACATCAAATATACATCATTGCTACATAGATGATCATCTGAATCAAAGGATGATGGCTCTATCAGAATCATCAGTTTGCCACACAGACGATTGTCTATATTATGTAGATGAAAATGAATTTATAAAGCTAAGCATGGGAATGCCTGCCTCAGCTAGATCATGAAAAATATTATGAAGATAATGTATTGTATTATATCTTATTACAGGTCACCTTCCAGCTCGAAGAAACTTCAGATCCTCATGATAAAGCATTTCACCCGACATCAAAAGATTAACGACCTCATGCTTTAGGGGGCAATTTTTATAGACATTTTTGGGCACTGCAACCCCAATCATACATGTCCATAAACCAAGGGATCCTAATCCCCTAAAAAGATGTTGCTTCACACCCTAAAGGAACAAGGTCAGTTGATTAAATCATCTCCCAGAAGTTCTCCACATAAAACTGCTCAGAACTGGTCAAAGCTGGACCATACAGACTGCCCAGTGCAGAGGGTGTGATGCATCTCACCTTCTCAGTGTAAAGGGTGCGATGCATACTAGAAATCCCTTCTGTAGGGTGCGACGGGTGAGAGTAGACAAATAGTAGAGACAGTTTGCAAGGTGGATCATCATGGAATCTTCTAGAAATTTCTCCTGTGACACTTGCCTCTCTGAATTCGCCCAGGGATGAGTAAGAGATCATCAATCTCCAAGTGGAACCAAGAACTATCAAAGAGAGGACACTAATCAAAATCCTAGAAGCTGACTCACCCCCCTGCAATCATCTATATATGGATCCCTCATCACAGAGATCCAGAGGCTAGAATTTTGTATCTTGTAAGGAAGTGCTGTTGGTTTCTTGGTGGAATGTCATAGTGTTGGGTGATCTAAGCTTTTCATGAGGTGAAGAAGGGCTTTCATGCTGGGAGGATGACACTGGGTCAGATCAATGGGTTGTAATCCTCTCTTCTAATCTTTATATCAATAACTCTATTCAAGTTTTCCTCCACATTCTTGTATGTCTAATAGTATATGCATTTGTGTGGTCAATATATATCTGGTCCTATATTGTTTCTGATTGTAGATCTCTGCACTTTGAAGGTATTATGTTGCTTTGACCTTATAGGTACTCTTTGAAATGGAGTGGTCAAGGGAGAAGAGGCAAAGACCTATCAGTGAGGAGAAGGGACAAGTGAAGAACCGAGTGAAAGATCGAGGTTGGTATTCTTTGATCCTCTCCTATCTACGTCTCATAAAGGAAAGTGAAAATAACTTTAATCTGTTTGTTTCTAAGATAGCTACCCCTCTTAGTGGGACTAGCAGCTCTGCATAAACACTAGATTTCTCGATAATGACTACGACCAGAGAAACTTGAGGTTGGCATACAACAAGAAATGCTTGTACTTGCGACACTGTCACAATAGCTAGTGTAGTGGAGATATTCGACATAGGTAGACTTGGTTGCATTGAGTATACAACTCTTGGTTGTTGAGGCAGTATTGGCACCCAACCTCTAGATGTGATTCCAATTTGACTTGAATTCAGTTGTGAACTCTCATATGATTGTTCTCCCGGAGGGAATAATGAAAGGGTATAGTGCCCCCCATATGGAGGCAATCCAGTGCTCAAAGGAATGATTGGCCTTTCGAGACAAGACTGCCCAAACTGATACTGTTGTGAAGGATCAATTTGCTAAGATTCAACATAAGAAATTCTAGATACTATTCCATACAAACAAACGGGAACAGACCATACTGTTGAAATAGTCCCTGGGTGGACTCCCTCTAGCAGTTGAGAGCTAGTTGGGATAGATGGTATACCAAAAAACATTGTCGGAGTGATGGCAGGAGGTTCTGCTACCACTGGATTGGATGATACAGTCATAGATGTTGATGGTTGTCCAGACATATTGAGTCTATCCAAAAGACTTCCTAGCGATTCTACAGGAACTTGCAATGAAGGGGTATTAACTTCTTAAGCAGAAAGATATAGGTGGATCCCAGTCCCAAAATGCGATGGAGTACTGGATGGAAGATCCTCTGTAATATCTTCTATAGCAACCAATCTGGGTGGAAGAGGCAGACCATCACGTCCGTAAAATATTTCTGGTGTCGAAGAAGGTATAGATTCTCCAGCGACAGATGCTGGAGGGGTAACACCTTCTGAATCAACTCTAGATGGAGTTGGTTCAGGAATCGAAGTGTTTACTGTTACACTAGGATCAGTTCCAATGTCCTCTTTTAACTGTGAAACTTGTTTTGTAGAGGCAAGGATACCAGAAATGGTTGGAGTAACTGGAGTCTCAGAGGATGTTGAAACACAAGTTTTAAACAAACTAGGAGACTTTAACCCAGTTAAACAATTTCGCTTGGCCCAGAATGGTTTTGTTTCTGGAGTCAAAGACAGTTTACTCGTCAGTCTCCGTGAATGACAGGGTTTTGATTGACTTTCTTCCAAGATTATGGATTATTTGATCAACTCAAAATAAGAGGGGAAAATGTTATTCCGATTTAAATGAATTTTAGATGCTTTGACACAACTTGCTTTTTCAATTTTTAAGAGTCGAGAAAAAGCTAAAGATGACTCTAGTCGCCTTCGATTTTTAAAGAGATTGAAGTGACATGTGCTTAGATGGACCTTTTCCTTTAAGGAGTCTGAAAAGGAATGAAAGAGACTACTCTGGAAATCTAGATAGAGGGATTACCAGACCAATCGCAAAACTGCAGAATACTTTTTATGGTATGGTAGTCAATCTTCCCGAATGCTATGTTCAGTGCATTGCGATCGATAGGGCGGAAGACACGACTTCCTAAGGATAAAGGATATAGCCCATTATGGTCTCCCAATATATACTCGATGGTACGTGGGAGCACAAGTCCGTACTGGCACTTGTCATCTCAAAGAGGAGAAATCACCCAACCTACGATGAAAGCGACAGTTACTAGGCTTTATGACGCTGAAATATGTCTCTAGCCTAGACTTCTAGATGTTGTGCATTAGGTTCCAAAGCATTTTTATGTTCATTGAATTTATTTTACAGTTGATATTTCTTAAGAAGTTTGCCTTTAAGGTTCACCGCGTGATGTAGATATATAATTCCTAAAATGCAATCTAAGATGATAAGCAGTCATTTAATCTTCTTTTTTGCAATGAAAATCCTAGCTACTAAGGAAAGAGAAACAAAATCCTTTCAACATAGAGCAGAGAGCACATGCTAGATGCACTGTCCTAAATCAAAATCAACAAGCAGTCTAAATGCAAATGCACATGCATGTATTTGTTTTCCGCTTTCTTAATGTGTGAATGACAAAAACAATTCTAAGCACAAATCTGAATTATATCTTCTTTCAAAGCGATAGTACTAATGGTTTTCTTTTCAAAAACGAAAGGGAGACAAGATGACACTTTGCGATTTTGAATTGAAAAACTGCTTTCGACACTTGAAATACTATTAATTCAGATCAAATACAAGAGTAACAGTGTAATTGACTACCAAAAAGAGAAGGATTCTTTTCCTTGACTGAAAAAGACACTTGCGACACTTTCAAATCCAAAGACAACAGTTTGATTAAGCTACCATTTTGTAAATGAGAACTGTGAATGGTGAAAAATACATAAAACATTCAAAAATCTTTGTAGAATGAAGGTTGGATTATGCAAGGGAAGGGGGTTTCAACAGTGGTCTTCCGATCACAGACAGCAAAACTCCTTAATAAAGTTGAAGAGAGTGAAGAAAAAACCAAAATCTGGAGGCAGAACTGGTCTTATTTGATCATCGCACCTGTAACACAAGGAAATAGGGATGCATCTCACCTACTGCACATGGGAGGTGCGATGCATCTAGATTTCCAAGAAGACAAGGTGCAATGGTCCAGGGACGAAACTTCAACTTGGTTTTTGGTCACAGTTTGGAGCTTAGTTCAGGGATTTATGCCAAACAAATGATAGTCAGTAACTAGAAAGTATATGGGCTGATCTAATGAGGTTACTCAAACTACCTCTAGGGAACTTAGGATGTTTGCAAGTCAATTCTTCAATTCACAAACAAACCCGGAGATTGACTGAAGTAGCATTGATATACTTTTCACTTGCATAGCAAATGCAGTTCGAAAGCTAGCTGGCTTAACTTCAAGCTCCGCCTATGTTTTATGAATCAAACAAATAGAGACAAGCAATCAAACTAATCGCTCCCCAATGGAGTCGCCATTTTGTTACCGGGAAATCTAGTGTCTATTCAAAACTACTAGTCCCACTAAGACGGGTAGCTATCTTAGAAACAAACAAATTAAAGTCACTTGTTTTTTCCTTTAAGAGAGAAAGATGAGAAAGAAGTAGCGAGTACCAACCTCAGTCCTTTGCTTGGCTTCTTGCTTGTTTCCTTTCCCATTTGACAGAATCCCGCCACTGCTTCCTTACTTGTCCCGCTTCAAAGAGCACCTGTAGAGTCAAAGCAGCATAATACCATCAAAGAATAGAGATCTATCACTATAAACAATATAGGATCATATATATATTGAACATACAAATGCATATACCAACACAATATTAAGAGATACACAAGAATATGGAGAAAAACTCAAATAGCTTTATTGATAAAAGTAGTAGAAAAGAGGATTACAACCACTTGGTCTAACCCAGCACCATGCTCCCAGCTTGAAAGCCCTCTTCACCTCATACAAAGCAAGATCACCCAACAATGTCTTCAAAGAGAAACCAGCAGCACCTCTTTGCAAATTACCAAATTCCAACTTTGGATCTCTGGGATGAGGGATCCATATATAGATATTTGCAGGGGGGTGAGTCAGATTCTGGGATTTTGATTAGTGTCATCTCTCTATTATTTATTGGTTCCACTTGGAGATTTCATGATCTCTTACTCATCCTTGGGCGAATTTAGGGAGGCAAGTGTCAAATGAGCAGCTTCTAGAAGATTATCAGGGTCTCCACCTAGCAAACTGCTTGTGCCATTTGTCTGCTCTCGCTCATCACACCCTACAGAAGGGCTTTCCAATATGCATCACACATTTTGCATGTGGTAGGTGAGATGCATCACACCCTTTGCTCTAGGTAGTCTGTATGGTCCTGCTTTGACCAGTTCTGAGTGGTTTTTCATGGAAATCTTTTGGGAGATGATGTAATCAGCTGACCTTGCTCCTTTAGGGTATGAAACAACACTTTTAGGGACTTAGAAGCCCTTGGTTTATGGACATATGTGATCAGGGTTGCAGTGCCCAAATATGTCTATAACATCTAGGAGTATGACTTTGAATTTATTATGAAGCCAAGATGACTTAATGTGGGACCTGATCATCTATCACGCATTAAAATAGGAGAGGAACCTACTAATTTAGAGGAAGGGTTACCTAATGCACAACTCTTTGTATTACGTGTTGCGGACAATCACTTTGAAGATATCATACATTTATTGATGACGGGAACTATGCCAGAAGGGTATACAAGCCAGCAGAAGAAGGAGTTAATAGTGCGCGTGCCAGACTTCTCCTTCATTGCAGGGCACTTTACAAAATAGGATTAGATAAAATATTGCGACATTATGGACCCATCTTTGAATGAAGCAGTATTCTCATGAAGGCTCATGGAGGAGCTGCAGGAGGACATTATGTAGGAAAAGAAACAACGCAGAAGGTTTTGCGTGCTGGGTTATGGTGGCCAACTCTTCATAAGGATGTGAAAGCATATTATAGGGCTTGTGATGCATGTCAAAGGACTGGCAGGCCATCATGGAGGGATGAACTACCTTTGATGTCGTAGGTGACATTACAACCATTCGAGAAATGGGCAATTGACTTTGTGGGCCCAATTTAGGCTCCAGGAAAGAAGACAGGTGCATGATACATCATCACCGTGACTGAGTACTTGACTATCTAGGTAGAGGCGTAGCCTGTGAAGGACTATACAGGCGTGTCAACAACAAAGTTTATTTTTGAATATGTATTGACAAGATTTGGCTATCCTAAGATCTTAATGAGCGATCATGGTACGCACTTTCTTAATGAAACAATCAGCGTGTTGACAAAATAATTTTAGGTGTATCATCAGAAGAGCATGCCTTATCATCCGCAGGCCAATGGGATGGTGGAAGCATTCAATAAGATACTGAAGAATGCACTGACAAAGTTCTGTGATGCTCAGAGAAGTGACTAGGATGTGTGCATACCAGCAGTGCTATGGGCCTATAGAACGACTTGCAAGAAGTTGACTGGGAAAACGCCTTTCAGACTCGTTTATGGCATAGAAGTTGTGATGCCAATGGAATTAATTGTAGCTAGTCTATGCATAGCATCACTCACAGGAATGGCGGATCGTACAGCCCTAGAAGAGAGGCTCGTGCGGCTAACAGAGCTTGAGGAGGATTGATTTCTAGTTGGATTTCATCAACAAGTTCAAAAAGGAGTGCGAAAAGGCATGGCACGATCAACACATCAAATCGTGCACCTTCAAGGTAAATGATATGGTCTTGTTATATGATAGTCAATTTGATAAATTTCCAGGGAAATTTCAAATGCACTGGCTAGGGCCATATGTTATCAAGGAGACTACCGATGGTGGAGCAGTTCAGTTGGTCAAATTGAATGGAGAACCCTTCCCAGGGAAGGTGAATGGTAGCCGATTGAAGCCATACACCCATGATCTAACTAGGTGACTATATGAGGGAAGCACAACCTCTGCACCCCAGGCAGTTGAAAGGAAGGATGGGACTATAAACTACACTGCCCAGGTCAGAGAGCTAGGCGATTGGGGAACTGCATGAAATGAAGATATGTCACAATGACCATGAAAGCGTGCAACGGGTTGCGCTACCAAGGAAGCAACCACACAGAGTAGCTGGAAAGTGACCATTAAAGTCACTATTCATGATTCAACGATGAAAAAATAACCAAATGTAGTGGGTGGGCGGCGTTTAAGTCAGACTTTATGGACCAGATCTTTGAAAATCTACCACCAATCTAGCATTAATGAACCGATTTTGGGGGAATGGTCGGATTTGAATTTGAAAGTGCCTATAAATTATAGGTGGCTGCCCAACGAAAAACACTTGGCATTTTGAGAATTGAGTTGTTGAGCTCTTAGGTGCACATGAACCATGAAACCTTCAAGCTTTTGCTAGCAAATTCTATGTTTGAGACATTGCCACAAGCAAATCATGAGTTATTACATAGCATTATGTCGACGCCCACTGAAGCTATGAGCACGGAAGTAGCGACAATTGAGGGAGCTGTCCCAAAGGTGGTTATGGCAGCAGAAGGAGCTGCCTTGGAGGGTGCACCTATAGAAATACCAGCTGAAGTACCAAAATCTATGTGGATGCCTAGGCCAAGGCCTACCTTGACCACGGAGGGTCCCAAGATCAAGAAGGGAAAGCAGGCCGCACCACCGTAGCCGGTGGACACATCCCGGAGGAAACACCCCCATAATGATCTAAACACCACTTGTGAGTGATCTCAGTTAATTAATTAATGTAGGTATTACAGACTCATGTGCTAGTGTGTGTCCATGTTATCTTAGGCAACAGATCGATAAGATTGCAAAATACAGAGACGCTGGAAAACAATAAGAGAAGCACAACAAGAAAATGTAAAAATACAACAATTTAATAAGGAGTTCACCCAATCCTCCTGGGCTACGTCTCTTGGTCTAGCTTTTAGTGTTGTCCTTTTCTTATTATGTCTTTAAGCAAAGTTTTTACAATGAGGAGCTCAATTTATGTCTCCTGAAATAGATGATGCTTAGTAGGGTGGTTCTTGGATTCCCCAAGCCAATAGAGTGCACAGACTCCCCCTTACCAAGTCTCGACCTCAACTGGTCTTAATGGGATGAGTCCAATTTGGTACTCAGTTCCCAATAGATATCCTCTTAGGGATTGCTTGAGCCTCTCAAGCCCTCTCGGTTCTATTTGCTTGACGCTACCTTAGCTCTGCGGTTAGCTCGACTCTCTGTTCTCTGCTTCTCTGTCTCACTATCTCCTTGTTTATGTTCTCTATTAGTTCGTGGCTTTTGGCCAATTTTTCCCTTGACTATTCGCTTCCTATTCTATCTCTTTGGATCACTTGCCTCTGTCCGCTTGGAATTCCCTGCCTCTGCATCATCGCCACTGTGTAATGTTTCACAGCGAGGTGGCCACTTGTCCTCTCATGAACTGAGCGCCAGCTCTTCCTCGAAAGTTCGTTATTTCAGTTACTTTGTGAAATGTTTCATCCGCCAGCTCAGCGGTCAAATCGGACTTCAAACCTTTATGCACCGTAGCTTATTTCTCCCTTCGAATTCGGTTTCCCATCAGGTGAAATCTCCGTCGTTAGATCTAGGGCCTCCAGATCCTATGGTCATCGCTCTTATCGCATGGTTGACTTGCTCGAACGTTAGCCTGTGATGAGAGCAGTTTTCTCTCTCATCTGTCAGACATGCATCATTCAACGTATGGAATTGTTCGGTTTTTGGCCAACCCTACTTACCACCTGAAATGCCTCTGATATTCCGCCATTTTTAGGGCGCAGGACCCACTTGTCGTTTCAGCACTTTTCCCACAGTTTTTGGGTTTTCCTTGTGACCATGTGCTTGGGGCTTTTCCTTCTTGAGGGCTTCTGCCCAGTGATGCGTGATTAGCACTTTGCGTATCAGAAAACAACCTCCATTTTCTGATCTGGATTTCCCAATTGCTAGTTTGCACCACCGCGCAGTCTCCATGGGCCTCGATCAATGTGCTTTGACCGAGGTCCTCGTTGTTCTGTGCTGGCTACAAACTGCCATTGTCCAGACACCCTTCTTGATAGCTCATTGTTCACAAGATTTTGAAGTCTGTCATAGTTTGAAACAGTCATAGAACTCGGATAATCTTCAAGGATCCAATTCGGATCATGGCCTTCCCATTAAAAAAGCTTTTGGACCACCAAAATTTAGTTTTCAAGCATCGACTAAGTGAGGGTACAATTGTCTCACTTGTCCAGTCTCTACCCACTTTGCACTGCTCGACTTTGAACCCCTGAGCCCAATTCTCAGGTACTCAACATCTCCCCTGCGCGTCGTTCTCACCTTCTTATCCAAAACTGTGTCTTCCTGCAGTTCATTAAAGTATTTAGGTAGCAGGTCATCAATAGAAGGAAATTGACTTTACTCTTTGGGATCCTCAATTAACGAAGGTTCAAATAGTCTCAAGCTGTCTGCATTTATGACTGAGTAGATGTGCATGTAAGCTGGTAGATCAAGGAAAAAAGAGTTCTCACCAATTTTCTCAAGTATCTTGAAAGGTCCATACCTGATAGGCTTTAGCTTTTTACCTTCACCTTGCATTTTGTCCTTGTTGATATACAACCAAACTTGATCACTAACTTGGAAACTATGCTCCATCCAATGCTTTTCTTGCCTTGCCTTGTATTTGGTTTGGCTCTTTTCCACCTGGTGGATCTCTTGGATTTGTTCAATGAAGCTAGTTTCCTTGTCCACATCGCTGTGTCCCTCAACTGTTGTGTCCTTACCAAAAACAAAATCCAAGGGTGACCTGGGTGTAAAACCAAAATAGGTCTCAAAAGGAGATCTCTGTGTAGAAGAATGTTTGGCTCGGTTGTAAGCATGCTGCACATAACACAAATGTTCATCCCAAAGCTTAGGATGCTTACTGCAATATCCCTTGAGCAACTGGATCACTGTCCTATTGACTACTTCCGTCTGGCCATCAGTTTGTGGATGGAAAGCTATTCTTTTCTTCGATTTGGTGTCCATCAGTTCCCATAGACTTGACCAAAACTTCCCCAAAAATCGAGTGTCTCGATCATATACAATGGAAGTGGGTAATCCAAAATGAACCCATACATGTTGAAAGAATAGTTTTGCAGTTTGTTCAGCTGTAACCTGTTTATTACAAGGTATCAAAATACACATTTTGTTGAACCTATCCACAACAACATATATATAATCATGAACTTTCCTAGATTTAGGCAGTCCTCCAACAAAATCCATGGAAACACTTTCCCAAGGATGAGAAGGAACTAGTAATGGAGTGTACAAGCCTAGTTTTCTATTGCTGGGCTTGCTTTTAGAACACATAGTACACCCTCTTACATATCTAGAAACTATCTCATTCATTTTTGGCCAATAACAAAATCTTTGCCGCTGTGCAACTGTTTTACCTACCCCAAAGTGACCTGATATTAGAGAAGTGTGTGCTTCTCAAATTATCTTTACTCTTTCAGTTTGTGGAATGCATAACTTCCCACAATGATATAAGAGTCAGTCCTTAATATGATAATCCAATTCTGCTACTCACTTGCCTTGACTTAAAGTTGCATATACATCTTTAAGTTCTATATCTTGAGCATATTGTTCAATGTAGCTCTCATGTAACACAGAATTATGCTTAAGTATAGTAGATGCATTTATAATAGGTCTAGATAACATATCTGCAACTTTATTGTGTATGCCCTTTTTATATCTGATGACTAAATGAAACTATTGTAGAAAACTCATCCATCTATAGTGTCTTGATTGCTGCAACTTAGTTTGGGAGTGTAGATATTGAAGTGGTTGATGTGTTATCACTCAGGTTGTCCTTAAGCTCCGGAAAGGATACAGCCGAGGTAACCACAAACCAACTTTGGACTGTAGGTCCTAGCCCACCTGCAGTCAGAGAGGGCTCTATCTTTTTTATTTAGCTTTGTTGATGATGATTTTAGGCTAGCTATTGAGTTCAGGGGTTTTGTGCAAGTTTGGTGGGAAGGATGATGTTTTAAGTAGAGAGGCAAGGCATATCTCGGTAAATTTCAAACCATTGGGCATGGAGTCATGGAGTAAGACTGCTAGTACGTTTTCTTGGTCACAAGAAAGATGAGGAGCAGGGTAGCTACTCATGAAACAAATTTTGAGGTTTAAAGGATGAAAAGGGCTAAGGAATGAGAGGCAGCAAAGAATCTCTCAAACAGGTTAGCAGAAAGAAAATGAATAAACTCTAGCTGGGAGCAACTAAGAATTCCTAGATGACAGTCATTCATATGTGAAATAGATCAAACATGAGCCATAACAGAATTCATATTTATGTCTAGATCAAGAAGAAAAACATTAAGAAGCCACAGAACCTGAGCATAGAGTGCAGCAAAGCAAATTCTATACCAATCCTTTGTTATGTGACTTTGAGGATATATGAAAATGAAATAACAGAGGTAGGGAACACTTATTATATCATATTGCAGCACAAGAATTCCTCATTTAACTCTTTAGAAACATTAACAATACATTAACAGTCCATTCTCCAAGCTTGTATGCATTCTTTGATTATAGAAAAATATTAGAAATGCAGTGCGAGTCTCTTCTGGATACATTATCCGACCAACCCCTTTAACAATGCAGGAGGTCGTATATATACAAAAAGAAGTTACAAAATATCTAGGTGATGAGTCTTCAAGTAATAAATTACATCACCAACTCCTGCCAGGGAGTAAATGAAACATTTAAAGCTGCAGTTAATATTGGCTTGCTAGCTGTCTGTTTTTGTCAGAAAACTTTTGACTTTGTGGGCTGAGTGAGTGGGCTGCCTGATGTGCATTTATTTAGCGTGTGTCGCCTTGATGTTGATGTGATACCTGCTGCTGTCTGGGTCTTCAACCTGTGTGCTCAGTTTCTTAGCATTTGATGAGCTATATTTATCATTTCCATTTTGCCTTGTGCTGATTTATCTTTGAGAGGTGCATCGTGCCATTTGCATATGTTGAACTGTAACTTGATAAAAAATAACTGATAAACAAAATCATCTGAGCAATAACTCTTTTATCCATCTCCACCACTCCTCCGTAGGCAATTGATGCCTTTGCATCTTTATCAATGTTTCCTCGGCTTCTGTGTACCTATGGAAGGTGGGTTGGAATTCGAACAGGTGATTTATCTCGTGTGAAATGTAGAATAACTTTTCTAGTTTATCAAAAACACTCTGTCCTGATGGAGGCCCTGTTCCTCCTAAAGTGCTAGAGGAGGCTGTGATTTGATTGGCAACAAAATTATTGACTCTGTTGGCATAAAGGTCATGTGACAGCAGTCTTCCGGCACTAGTTAACAAACTTGGCAGTCCTCTGCTATGTAATGCCATGATATTTGTCTTGAACTCATCCACCTCTGCTTGCATTTCTTGGCATTTTCTGTCCAATGCCTACACAAAGTTCCTAAGGGTTAACACCTTTTTAATTAACAAGATAGTTTAGTCCTGTTATTGATTCCTAATGCTACCAGCTGCCCCTTGGTGTGAGTATTCAAGAATTGGATCATTCTATTTGCTTCCTCGGCCATATTTCTCAAAGATGCTCTGGCCTTTTGGTTTTCAAACTGAGCCAAATTTATCAACTCCATTTGCTCGTGAATGGTTTCAATGGATTGCCATTGATCTGTAATGGATTGGCCGATTTTGGCCCATAGAATTTTCTTTATATCAGCTAGAATTCTATCAAAAGTGAGCTCCTTCTCTAGCTCTTTTATTCTTTTTTCTAAAACCTTGACCTCTCTTGTCTTCTCAGCTACCTCCTGCTTTGATCTGTCATATTTTGTCTCAATTGTAGCCAACTTTTCCTTGATTTGTCTCAACTCTGTCATTTGCGATTCCAGAGCTTCTATTTCCTTCATCATATTGTCCATTTTTATGCTGGTATCTTTATCTATAGGTGTTGAGGTAGTTGTTGTAGTTGGTGCTGAACTTGTGGTACCTGCTTCTGCTGCTGGAGTAATAGGGGGGACTGTTCTGCTGGCCATGGGAGGAGTGGCTGTAAGAATTTGAGCTGTTTGAATTGGCTGAGAGGCCAACTCTCCCTGTCTTCCCTGTAATGTTGCCTCCAAGGCAGTCTCTGTTTCTACCAACCTTTTGTGCAAGGTCATGAGTAAATCCACTACATCCTTTTCTTCTTTCTGTTGAGCTAACTTTGAATTCTGAGGATGCAACGTAGATGACATCTTGATATGTTTCCTAAGGGCAACTATGTCTTCATCCCTCTTTTTTAATAGAGCTTGCACGCCCTTGGGATTTGAGGGATCATGTCCCATCTCTATGATAATCTCTTCCAAGGACTTGATTCTATTGTCCTTGGCCTGTGAAGAAGCCTTTTCCAACTCAAGTTGGGCAGCAGTGTTATGCAAAGAATTTTGCAATTTGTGGGCTAACAAGGTCTTATCTGCTAGAGTGGAATATAGCATTTCCCCTGTCTACTTGTGCAATTCAATCTGGTCCATCGGATGTATATCCTTGGCAAACACCTCCAGATTGGTTCTAATGTAATCAGCAGCTGATTGGGGTTGCTGAGTTGTAGGCTTGAAGTGACCAAGGGTCATTTTCCCTTCTTGGATGTCATAGGCAGCCATTAGTCTTTGCTGATTGGTGGGAGCCATCCTTATTAACTGATTATACAGTTGGATTCTCACTGGCTCATTCCTAGCCTTGATGTCAGTGAATGCTTTTTGATGTCAGAGGGCTATTGGCCATGTTGTATTGTGGATGATACTTCCACGCCACGCTGTCTCTCATGCTGCTGCTGAAATGAGCTGGCCGATGTCTCCATGCTAGGAGGAACCTGTTGTTCTGTGGTTGTCTCTGGCATTTCTTCTTCTGAAAAAGGATTTAACCTTTGTCTCTTCTTTCCTTGCTGCTCTGTGGATGTGCCTGGAGGTGTTTTTTGTTGTCTGTCCCTTTTCTTTGATCTCTCCTCATTGAGAGGTGTCTGCAACATAGGAATTTCTGTTACCTTTGTTTGTGTAGAAGAGTCTTGCCCTTGATTTTTTTCATCAGTAGAAGCCGGTTGATCTTCCATTGTCTCTTGTTGTCCCAAAGTGTGCACTTGCTCTTCTGAATGTTGCACCTCTTTACCTTTGTCTGTCGCTACTGGTGGGACAGTTTCTTGGGCTGGTTGTTGGGGGGCCGTGGCAGATGAGGTTCCTTGTCCAAGGTGCCGAGGAGCTGTAAAGAACACCTGTCCAAAAGATTCCAAGTCAACTGCTTTTTCAAGGTTTTTCATTGCTTTTTCTGTTATTTCTTCCTCAGATAGTTCTTCAACTAGTGTGCCCTTTACCCATTCTTGCTGGTTGGAAAATTGTTCAATTTGGGGGATATCACAGTGTTCATATGATGCAAGTCTGTACTTGACTCTTCTAAGGCTTATAAAGTGATTGGGGTCATATGATGCCCAATAAAAGCTTGTTTTCAATAACAAAAAGTCTTTCAACATCTTGTCCGCCTCCTTCCAGGCTTCTTCTCTTTTATTGAAAATAAATGGGCCCAATTGATGTCTGATTTTCAGTTGTGCCTTTTTGCTTTTGCCATAGAAATGGATCATATCTGCATTACCAAATTGTCGAAAGTATTCCAAGGCAAAGAGTCTCATGGGGACATATTTGGGCAGTCTGTAAGGGGCCAACTCACACCCATAAATCCTGATTACTGTGTGGTGTTGATAAAACTACCAGTCTCCAATACTGTAGTGCTTGGAAAGTTGCAGGATCTTTTGCATTTCATCAGTGAGTCTAGGGAGAGGAGTGCTCACCAGTAAGGAGGAAGCTGGGTATATAAATAGGTCTATAAACTCACAGTAGGTGTATGGAGAGTAATGAATATGGTGGCAGACTGATGACCAAAATATTACAGACCTTTGTTTCCCTTTAGCATCCAATTTCCTAAGGAAGACTGGGAAACTATCAGGCTGATAGTACAACAACAAATGATATATATAGGAGGTATACTTGAACACTCTTTCTCTCTCCAGGTTCATGAATTGCTCATGAATTTTGTCAGCTATGAAGGTAGCATAATCATACTGGACAGCAGGGGGCTGCCCTGGAGTAAACATGGATAGCATTACCAAGATTACCTCATCAACAAACTCACTGGTATTGAATCCTAAGATGCAGGATATCATGTCTACTAGCAGTCTCCCTGTTTCATTGAACCAGACATGTAGATAAGGAGGAGGTTGTCGGGGCTAGTAATCTGGGAGCATGAACAATTGGCCAATCCTTGTGACCTCTAAGCTGGGTAGTTTGGTACCTTGGTTAAGCAAAAAATTCATAGAAAGGGGCACCATAGGCTTAGTTGTCTCAAAGCTTAGCATCTCATTTATGGATTGAGGAGTGATGTGAAACAAAACAGTCCCAGATGGAGCCAAAACTGCTCTTTGAGTGGGTTCATAGTGTTCACAACACTGATGGATGAAGTCTGGGAATACATTCACTTGTGGAAGATAATAGATGGGCAAATTGGACTCCCAGATACCCATGTCATCACTACCGCTTCTGTGTTTCCTCTTTAGCTCACAAACGGTTTCTATGTGATATTTGTTGCTTATTTCAACCATTTCCTTCATTTGATAATCCCTGTCAGCTAGGGGCAGCCATTCCAAGTCCCTGTGTGGAGCATTTAGTGGTGCAATGTTGAGGGCAATTGGGGTCTCCATGTTTCGACAATGACCAGAGTTTGGATTAAGCCAGTGCTTCAGCAAAAAATGGAATTCTGATAATGTTACTCTGGGCCAGGAATTCAGAGTTTTAGGCTTTCTGCAGAGATGCTTTTGATGAGCAAAACTTCATGAAATGAAGACTGTGCAAGGTTGTGCAACAGTACACTGAAAGGGAAGAAAATAGAGGGCTTTAGTAGACTTCTCTCAGTGGTTCTGCGGACAAATTGGAGTTCGATTTTGAGCTAAATGGAAGTTTATCAGTGGACAACAGAGTTTCCAGGATTTGGTCGTAAAACAGGTTATGCAGTAGAGCAGAGAGGAAAGTGTGGTGAATGCCAATGGGGTTCAAGTGAGTTTTTAGGTGTAATGGCAATTTTTGTAGAGAAAGTATAAAAAAAACAGGGTTACGGGTGTTTCTTTGGGTAAATACCTGGATTTAAGGTGCCAACAGCAGATGAGTAGGTGAAATGGCGACAAATTTGCAGGTGGCAGCACCTCGTTTGACTGAATTTTGCACTTGGACGAAAACAACGTAAAAATGGCATGCAGAGAGCTCCCACAACTGAGCAGTAAAAATGACATAAAACGGTTGATTTGCGCATTTTTATGAAAATTTGGCATTTTTGGTGCTTTTTTACTATGACATCATCATGACATCATCGACGGGCTGGGTACAGAGGGTGATGTGGTGATGACATGGTGGCAGGGTGCAGGCACAAAGGGGTTGAGGTGGCGGCAACGTGGCACAGCAGCGGAGGTAAGGAGATGACGTCATAGGTGAAGATGCAGCGCGTGTACAGAAGGCGGAAAGCAGTTTCATCAGACCACTTTCTGTATGGGAGCGGTATCCGTCAGAGCCCTTCCGATGCAATAGAAAGTGGACAGGTGTCATCTGTATGGCGGAGAAATCACCTCGCCATCGGAAGCTAACGGCCGAGCAGCGGGGCGCCTCTGAAATTGCCGAGACCCGTCGGATGGGGGGGGCCCGATCCGACGGTGGACGGAACAACGATTAGACGGGGGGTCAACGTACGGGGCCCGCCCGAATGTTAAATATTTATACAACGCTGTGGGCTTAGATTTTGGGTTATGTGGGTTTAATGCGCGCGGGCAATGTTTTAAACAAACGTTTAAATGCCAAACGTTAATAATGAGCGCCTGAAGGTTTAAATGTGTATGCAAAAGGGGAAGACCATGGTTATTGTTTTAACCAGAGGTTAAAGCAATCCCGGGTTTAGAACGCCGAAGAGTTAACAGTAGTCCCAGATAGACTACCATTTCTCGGACTAACAACATATGGCTATATTGCCAAGGGGTGGGAATATTATTATTTTTGGGAATTTTATATGATTTTTAATAGTGAATGGGAAAGGGGGGGGGGGTAGTTAGGGAACTATATAGTATAATTAGGAGTTAATATGGCTTGTGGGGTGGAAATGGAAGGGGAACAATGGTAAGTCTATGAAGTGAAGATAGACATAGAGATTATGTGGAAGATGAAAACATGATTTCTACACAAGAAATGTGGCTTCTTTTCATGAAGAAAGCCAAAACCTTGACTTAATGCTTTACAAAAATGAAGACTATGATCCAGGTGGATGTTGGTGGCCACCCACCTATCCCATTTGGACCCCCACAACTATCTCTTTCAGTTTTTCAGTTTCCTTAATTATAACATAGTTTACTATTTTTAGCAGTTTTTCGAGTCCTGAACTTCCGGAGCCGTTTTGAGGCCCTAAACGACGTTTTTTGGGAAATCCACCGCCAACGATTTTTTTGATAAAAATCATCTTTTCCGTTGTAGTCCTCGGAGAGATCTTTCCAATGGGCTATCATGCGCGTCAAACGGAGATAGTACGACCAATTCGCGACCCCGGGAAGTTGATGTACCAACTTACCCAAAAACGGGGCCCACAATTTGGCGTTTCATCTTCTAGGGTTAGGTTTTGGAATGTGAAGGGTTTTCCATTGTTTCTCAACAATAAATAGGCCCTCGAGCCTCATTGTAACATAGTTCGAAATAGTTCAGAGGCATGTAGCCAACACATCTCTTCTCAGAGATAAGCTACCATCGCCCTAGCTGGTTTATTTCTATTTGTAAGCATATTTCAATATTCTCCATTAATGAAATGAAGTATTATTTCCGCTGCATCTCTATTTTTATGGTTATCGCATCTCTATATTTATGGTTATCTCTGTAATCTGTTGCGTTCCTGTTTAAATCCGGATCAGTGGTATCAGAGCAGTCTGCTCTTTTTCTCTGCTTTTCTTTGCATGTCCCCAACGAGGTCGGGATATAAGGAGTTAGGGCTTGAATTGGTCGAACCTTTGCAAGACCAGCCTCGCAAATCTCGACGACCTCCCATGGCGGATGAGAAGAAAGACGAGGGGGCAGGAGATCCTATCAGAATATTGCTCGAAGAAGCCCTCGAGCGACAAAGGAACGCGATGATGGACAACTTTGCCCAAATCCTTCAGCGGCTACCTAGAGGTGACGCATCGACTTCCAACAGTTACTCTGGAAATGCCACACCATTTAAGGTACAAGTAAATTTTGAAATCCCCATCTTTGAGGGTCAAATAGATCCGGATGCTGTAGATAAATGGTTAAATCTGCTCGATGGGTATTTTTCTGTTCATGAATTTTCAAGTCGGGAAAAGATTGTTTTCGCTCTTCTCAAAGCAGCCCCCCACGTCAAGGACTAGTGGGAAACCTACTGCGAACAGAAGGATGAAAGTACAGGCTCACTATTTTTTCAGCCGCACCCACTTGGAATGACTTCTGGGATGCCATCAAGGAGCAGTAATACCCTGTCAAAAGCTATGAGGACAAATACATCAAATGGACCACCCTACGGCAGGGACGAGACCAAGATGTGCCGGAGTTCACAAACATTTTTCATACCCTTCGCACATAATTGGGTATCAAAGATTCTGAGCTACATCTGGTACTCAAATACCGCGGCTGCCTACATAGATACATCCAGGAAGAGATGGAGTTCTTGAACATCTCCTCACTCGGCACAGCATACCGATACGCTGTCAAAATCGAGCAAAAGTTCAAACAGAAGAAGCGAGACTTTGGATCTGCAAATCCAATGCCCAAAGGACAAAGCCAAGGCGGGGTGACCCAAGACAACCCGTCAGAAAAGAACAACACCACGAAGCCGAAGAAGGACACAGGAAAGTGGTGTGAGTTCCACAAGAGTCCCACTCATAACACAAGTGAGTGTCAGACCAAGCAGTCGCTGGTGGCTGAGTTGAAGGCTTCTGAATCAGATGCCTGTTCCGACTCTGAGTCAGAACCCAACAAGGGGAATGACAAAGAAAAGCAGATCATTGATGCGGATCCCAGCGCCACTGTTGCTACTGCCAAGATCCAGAAAAATGAGCCTGAAGATCCAAAGGAGGGGGAACATCTTTTCCACTCATAGATGTGGGTGAAGGGATCGCCGCTGCAATTCATTGTCGACAGTGGCAGCGAAAAGAACCTCATTTCAGCAGAGGTTGTGAAGCCGTTGGGCCTACCAACTACACCACACCCACAGCCATACAGTATCGGTTGGCTTCACAAAGGACGAGATCTCAAAGTTCGCCAGCAGTGTCGCCTTCCCTATAGCATCAAGCCCTTCACAGACGAGGTATTGTGTGATGTTACACCTCTCGATGTTTGTGATGTACTATTAGGCCAGCCATACTTGTGGAGGCGACATGCTGTGTATGAGTCAAGGCCTCGTGCTGTCATCATTTCTTTGGATAATTCATTATACAGGATACCAGAGGTAGCCCCACCTACCGCCACCTCTTTGATTACTTCTAAGAAAGGCAGCAAGCTCATCTCACAGACTAGGAAATTTATTTTTTGTCTAATTCGCTCCCAAAGTAAGGGGAAGATCGTTGCTACATCCATGACCCCCGTGAAGGGTTCCTCCACACAGCAACAGCAACAGAGGGATACAGTCGTGACAGAACACAGGAACAACTTCTCCTTACCTAGAGGGGTACCACACAAGTTTCAGGTGGACGAAAAAGTTTGGTTACATTTGCATAGGGAGCGCCTTACCAGAACCCATCAGAAACTCAGACCACTTCGACATGGTCCTTACACCAGTAACAAGGATATGGGAAACAATGCTTTGAAGCACAGCGTTCCTCCATTCCTTCGCTTGCACCAAGTGTTCAATGTGGACCGTCGCCGACCATGCTCCCCACCATTTCTGGACACATCAGAGATTGCAAAACAACTCACCAGAGACCCAGCTCAACAGAAGCTTCGTCATCTCAGGGAGGAACTCAACGCAATGGGGACCATTACTTCCTAAGGGGGGAGGAATGATCCAGGTGGATGTTGGTGGCCACCCACCTATCCCATTTGGACCCCCACAACAGTCTCTTTCAGTTTTTCAGTTTCCTTAATTATAGCATAGTTTACTATTTTTAGCAGTTTTTCGGGTCCTGAACTTCCGGAGCCGTTTTGAGGCCCTAAACGACATTTTTTGGGAAATCCACCGCCAGCGATTTTTTTAATAAAAATCGTCTTTTCCGTGTAGTCCTCGGAGAGATCTTTCCAACGGGCTATCATGCACGTCAAACGGAGATAGTACGACCAATTCGCGACCCCGGGAAGTTGATGTACCAACTTACCCAAAAACGGGGCCCACAATTTGGCATTTCATCTTCTAGGGTTAGGTTTTGGAATGTGAAGGGTTTTCCATTGTTTCTCAACAATAAATAGGCCGTCGAGCCTCATTGTAACACAGTTCGAAACAGTTCAGAGGCATGTAGCCAACACATCTCTTCTCAGAGATAAGCTACCATCACCCTAG
Source organism: Pinus tabuliformis (assembly GCA_031772625.1). Lineage (NCBI taxonomy): Eukaryota > Viridiplantae > Streptophyta > Pinopsida > Pinales > Pinaceae > Pinus > Pinus tabuliformis. Next base: position 2,014,654,135 of record CM062816.1, read on the forward strand.
CTGGTTTATTTCTATTTGTAAGCATATTTCAATATTCTCCATTAATGAAATGAAGTATTATTTCCACTGCATCTCTATTTTTATGGTTATCGCATCTCTATATTTATGGTTATCGCATCTCTATATTTATGGTTATCTCTGTAATCTGTTGCGTTCCTGTTTAAATCCGGATCAGACTAGGACTTGTTGGGCAGATCCCAAGGTCCTTTAGGGGGAGGTTAGTAAGGAACTTTGAGAGGGAGGTGAGGGGAAATTAGACATGCTTTTCAATATTCTGCCAGTAAAACACTGCTTTGATACCTCTGCCACTGATGAGATGAGCCTTCTTTGACAATGCCCAAAAACTGAAGATGATCTTGCTTCTGCAACCCCAGACTACCTACCCAGTTTACAACACCTGGCATTTTTTGTTACTTCAGGAAGGGTGCACTTAAACTTGCAAACCCTGATTGCCCTTTTTTTTCTTTTCAACTGCCCTTCTATTTGAACTAGCCTTATTTCTTCCAAAGGCCCAGATTAAGCTGTTGGGCTCCTTCGTTCTCTACCTAGCTAGTAATCTGGCAAGCTTAAATTGTTTGGACAGATAGATTCTCTATATTCTAAAGCAAGAAATTTAAACCTAGGCAAAGCAAGCTTAAACTGTTTGTCTTTCATTTAACTGAGAAATCTTCAAAAATGGAACCTTTTCAGCATGAAAAAGATGAACATTTTTGGCACTTCCACTGTCAATCATGAAATATGAAACCTATTGCAACAAGAGGCTAATAGTGGCTCCACTTGGGGATGGCTTTTCCTTGTGAAAAGCCAAGAACAGCAGGTCAGACTGCCTTGATTTTCTGTGGTTGCTGTACTCTAAAACTTTTCCTTTAATGGCTGCTTTATTTATGAACATGTCAGCATACTTGAGGAGCTTAGGGCCTTCACTTCGGGCTTCAACTACAACGAGCTTCTATCCAAACAGAAACTGAAATCCTACCTACCTACCCTAATCAACACTTGTTTGCTGGTTAGGTAAAATGAAACAACCAGTGCAACCATTTAAGCACTTGTAAAAAGAAACTAACCGTTTGACTGATAGTTGGTGAAATAAAAAACATTGTTGGTTCGTGTGCCCCCATGGTCAAAATTGTGACATATAAAGGCCACTGCTGGAATACTTGGTCCTCATAGAGAAAACATGTTACAAATTTTGAGTTTAGAAAGGCCTCCATGTAATCTGCTATAGGATCAACAAAAGCACCATGTGGGATGGTTCTATTTGAGCTTTCTTGGTTTGATGGAACAACTATATCCTGTGTAACTAATTCTGTAACCAAAACTTCAGTCCTTGTCTTGAAAGCATGATTATCCTCAATCTGTAAGTTAGAAAGTAGTACAATTTCCCCATGACTTGGAGAAGGAAGTTCTTGGAAAAAAAATTTAGGATCTTGAAAATCATATGACTGGATTTGAGAATGCAAAAGTTCAATCTCATTTTCATGTTCTTCCACAACTAAATCAAGAAGACACATTTTAATTTGGGGCTGTTGTATTGCATTGATCTTAATCAACAACAGTCTAACAAAATTTTCACCAAGCTCATATTCTAATAACAACTTCCTGAATTGATTTACAGCTTGTTCAACCTCATCTCCCCCACACCCGGTCATCCTATCTGACTATTAACACTGTCAAGAGGGATTACTTAGCTGTAAAACTACTCAAAACTTTGAAAAAAATTTCTTCCAGATTTGCTCCTCCAGTGGAGCCTTGATTGTGAAGATGATGATGTGGAGTCACCAGATGGATGATTCAACTTTGGAGTGTCTGATCTGTGTCCATCATCATAGATCAGAACTAAACTTTGTAATCGTGGTTCTGAAGGAAAATATGACCTTCTCCAGAAACTAGAAAAACGTTTTTTGGTTCTCCCCCAGTGGAGCTTTCCAACTTGACTTATGAACTTATCTGAGGATATCCCCAGTGGAGTCGCCATTATGTTATCACTCAGGTTGTCCTTAAGCTCCGGAAAGGATATGGCCGAGGTAACCACAAACCAACTTTGGACTGCAGGTCCTAGCCCACCTACAGTCAGAGAGGGCTCTCTCTTTCTAATTTAGCTTTGTTGATGATGATTTTAGGCTAGCTATTGAGTTCAGGGGTTTTGTGCAAGTTTGGTGGGAAGGATGATGTTTTAGGTAGAGAGGCAAGGCATATCTCGGTAAATTTCAAACCATTGGGCATGGAGTCATGGAGTAAGACTGCTGGTATGTTGTCTTGGTCACAAGAAAGATGAGGAGTAGGGTAGCTGCTCATGAAACAAATTTTGAGGTTTAAAGGATGAAAAGGGCTAAGGAATGAGAGGCAGCAAAGAATCTCTCAAACAAGTTAGCAGAAAGAAAATGAATAAACTCTATCTGGGAGCAGCTAAGAATTCCTAGATGACAGTCATTCATATCTGAAATAGATCAAATATGAGCCATAACAGAATTCATATTTATGTCTAGATAAAGAAGAAAAACATTAAGAAGCCACAGAACCTGAGCATAGAGTGCAGCAAAGCAAATTCTATAACAATCCTTTGTTATGTGACTTTGAGGATATATGAAAATGAAATAACAGAGGTAGGGAACACTTATTGTATCATATTGCAGCACAAGAATTCCTCATTTAACTCTTTAGAAACATTAACAATACATCAACAGTCCATTCTCCAAGCTTGTATGCAGTCTTTGATTATAGAAAAATATCATAAATACAGTGCGAGTCTCTTCTGGATACATTAGCCGACCAACCTGTTGGAAATAATACTGAGAAGGGGGGGTGAATCAGTATTATCAGATCAATCAAACTTTTCAATGCTCAGAAACATATACGCTACTTCAGTTAAGTGAACCAGCGTGTACACGCTACTGTGACTAAGTAAAACAGCGTATAATAAGAAAACTCACAATTTAGTTAGCTTATTCTTCAGTTAAGTGCATCAGGACATTATTCACCACATTAACAGTAAACATGTGCAGTATAACAGAACAGATCAAAAGCCACACACATGAACACCAAGATATAAGGTGGAAACCCAATGTGGGTGAAAACCACCTGCTGCAAGTTGTCTCTATCTTTCTTTAATATGAAACTTCAGTTTACAATCTTTTGTACTGGTGCAGCCTTATACCAGTACGCAGGCTACAACCTGCAGAAGGCTACAACCTTCTCTCGTTCTCCAAACTTCCTTGGAAGGGAGCTCCAACCCCCTTTGCTCTTGTACTAGCCAAGATACTAGTACGTAGGTGCTGACCTACAATCTTCTTTCTTTCAGGTATCACTTTTCATACATTTTCAGACTTGGATATTCCTGAAGCACAACATTACAATCTGAAGACCACAATTCATTCAATTTCCACAACAGATCATTGAAGCATAAAACAACCAAACTTTGAATCACTGAACCACTGAATCCTGTCAATCACCAGTTACCAGAACACAGAGCAGACTACAGAACTCTGCAATAACAGTCAGACCCCACTGTAAACCCAAAATCAAGCTTCAAAAGATATACGCTACTTCAATGAGCAAAACCCGTGTATACACGCGCTTTTACCGAAGCCAACCTGCGTACAGATCTAAAAATAAACTTTCTCAATTTGCAGTTGTACCAGACATTAGTTAGACCCAGAACATAACATTGCGACAATATGCAGATCTAGAAATACGCATAATCAACCATATCATGATAGTGCATTTCAAACCATTAGATCCCGATCTATCCTTAGATCTAGTCTTCCATCAACCGATGTGATCTCTCCTTAGCTTAGATCAAGCAACCCAGAACCTGCATATCAGATCTCTTTCTCTCTTAGATATTCAAGCCTTGTCGAAAGATGTATTTGCCTAATGATCTTCTTCTCCTTATATAGCCTTAGGCCTTGCTCAATACCAAGAGCCAAAACCATAGTAACACAATACCATCAACTTCAAAACTAGGGATCGACACGCCCGTCGAGACACAATGGTCCGAAATCATAGGCACAACTTCCAAGGACTAACCACCATGGACCAAAAGGTACTTTTCCACATACACGCGCTTTTTCTGAATCCAACTAGCGTGTACACGCGACTTGGTCTTAACGAACCTGCGTATATGAACTTCCTTGGCATGCTGTACTAAGATCTGTCTTCTGATTAAGTTGCCATCACCTGTACCAACCTCTGAGCACCTGTACCAACCTCTGAGAGAGTTGCCATCAAGGACAACACTTGAATCATAATGCCAACAATCTCCCCCTTTGGACTTGATGGCAACCACCACAGCAAGTCACTCTCCCCTTTTGACATCAAGGGCAAAGGGCTGTGCTCCCCCTGAGGACATGCTGATACCTCTGCTTGGCTGTGCTGACTCGTGCTCCCCCTGACAGTAGGCCAGATCTGCAAAAGATGTTCTTCAACAAGAACCAAGACTTATACACCATAAGAGACCTTCCTATCACCAAAAGACTCAATACATACATCCATACTCCCTACCAAGAGGGGACATATCAGGAACAACCAATTATATTACAGCATTCATCCCAGGCATAGAGGGGAAACCAACATAGGCCGTTACATGACCTTGACACCATAAAAGAGATATGACAAGAGAGATACATGACATAGAGACAACAGATCTAGACCAAGACTTAGGAAAGGCACCAGCAGCATCTGATAAACATCTTGTTAGATCAGCAACCAGGATTTCTTTCTGAGCTCCTTCTCCTGAAACCAACAACCAAAACATCTGAATGCCAACAATGCTTTATGAGACTTTTAAGCTGCTCCCTCTGATACTGTGCCTGAAGAATTCTGACATTCCCATTGCTGTTCAGAACTCCAGAGTTTTCCCTTGCTGTTCAGAACTTCATATACGCGATTTCTCCTGCATAAAACAGGGTATGTACGCGGATATAATCTCTGCAACAAGCGTACACCTTATACGCGACTTTCCCATCATAAATCCGCGTGTATACGCGTATATACATTTCGTAACTTGCGTATACCAACTTTTCTGTAGAACAGACAAGCTTCAACAACAGGATGAAGCATCAACTACTCCCAGCTTTTGTCTGAGATATTCAAAAGTTTCCCTGGGCAGTGGTTTTGTGAGAATATCAGCAACTTGTTCCTTAGAAGGAACATACTCCAACTTGACCTTCTGTTCAAGCACTTGTTCCCGGAGAAAATGGTACTTGATTGGTATGTGCTTGGTCTTTGAGTGCATGACTGGATTCTTTGAAATGCTGATTGCACTAGTATTATCACATAAGATAGAAACTGGTGGAGTGCAAGTGATTTGAAAGTCTTGCAAGGTCTGCATCATCCAAAGAAGTTGTGTGCAACAAGATGCCGCAGCCACATATTCTGCTTCAACTGTAGATAAGGCAATCGAACTCTGTTTCTTGCTGAACCAAGATACTAATCTGGAACCCATGAAGAAAGCACCACCACTTGTGCTTTTCCTATCATCCACACTTCCAGCCCAATCTGCATCTGTGTAACCATGAAGAGTGAGATCTGTATTTCTAGGATACCATAAGCCATAGTTTTGGGTCCCTTGAAGATATTTGAAGATTCTTTTGACTGCCTGAAGATGAGTTTCCTTTGGGTTGGCTTGAAATCTTCCAACCATTCCTATTGCATGTGTAATATCTGGTCGAGTACCTGTCAAATAAAGCAAACTCCCAATCATGGATCTATAAGTGGGTTGGTGAACTGCTGCTGATTCATCATTAGCACTGAGGCTGCATCCTGTAACCATGGGTGTACAAACTGGCTTTGACTCTTCCATGCCATACTTCTTCAAGATCTGCTTGAGGTATTTGGTTTGAGACAAGAAGATACCTCCTTCATTTTGTTGGATTTGCAATCCAAGAAAATATGTCAATTCTCCAAGAAGTGACATTTCGAATTCTTTCTGCATAACCAAGGCAAAGTTTTGACTCATAGTCTCTTCATTGCTGCCAAAAATAATATCATCTACATAAACAACAAGAATTAGCAATTTGTTATTTTCAACTTTTATATAGAGATTGCTATCTGTTGATCCTTTTGAAAAGCCTTGTTGGTGAAGATATTTGTCCAATCGATAGTACCAAGCCCTTGGAGCTTGTTTGAGCCCATAGAGTGCCTTTTTCAATCTGCATACAAGGTTTGGATCATTCCCAAGAATGAAACCATCTGGCTGCTCAATATATACTTCTTCTTCTAAGTCTCCATTCAGGAAGGCTGATTTCACGTCCATTTGAAATACCTTGAAGTTTTGAAAGCTTGAGAGAGCAAGGAACATTCGGATGGCCTCTAGTCTTGCCACAGGAGCAAAGGTCTCTTCAAAATCTATTCCTTCTTGCTGTGCATACCCTTTACAAACAAGTCTGGCCTTGTTTCTAATTACTTCTCCATTTTCATTTAATTTATTCTTGAAGACCCATTTTGTTCCTATTACATTCTTATCTTTTGGTCTAGGAACTAATTCCCAAGTGTTGTTCTTTTCGATTTGCTCAAGTTCTTCATCCATTGCTTTGACCCAACATTCATCTTTGCATGCTTCTTTCACATTTTGTGGTTCAATGGAGGAGAGTAGAGCCAAGTAGCTTGAAGCTTCTGCAAGTGTCCTTCTTGTTTGTACTCCTGCTTCTTTCTGCCCCACAATCTGAGTTTCTGGATGATTCTTTTGGACATATCTGGATGGAGTCTTCTCTTCTATTCTTGTCTGCTCCTCTGGTTCTTCTTGAGATTCTTCTTCTTCTTGAGGTTCTTCTTCTTCATCATTTCGCCTTTGAGAGTAACCTTCATCTTCTTCAATGTCTTCATGATGAACTTGCCTAGGAATATATCCCTTCTCATCAACCACTATATCAATACTGTCAACAATTCTGCCAAGTCTTTTATTGTAGCACTTGTATGCTTTGCTATGTGGAGAATATCCAAGAAGAATGCCCTCATCTGCTCTAGGTTCAAGTTTGCCAAGTTGCTCATCAGTATTCTTAATATAACATTTGCTCCCAAAGATTTTGAAATGCTTCACGGAAGGAGTTTTACCACTCCAAAGCTCATGAGGTGTTTGAGTGCTGTTTACTCGAACATTTGTTTTGTTAAGAATGATAACAGCAGCATGTGCAGCTTCACCCCAGAAGGTTGCAGGAGTACCTGATTCATCGAGCATAGCACGAGCCATTTGTTGGATAGTTCTGTTCATTCTTTCCACAACCCCATTTTGCTGAGGAGTTCTAGCTGTAGAGAATTCTCTTCTTATCCCATGTTCATCACAGAAATCGAAAAATTCATTTGATGTGAACTCCCCACCTCTGTCAGATCTGAGGCACTTAATTTTGTGTCCTGATTCATTTTCAGCCAATGCTTTGAAGGATTTGAATTTTTCGAATGCTTCATCTTTGTGCTTCATAAGCCCTAACCAAACAAACCTTGAGAAATCATCAATGAATAATATCAGATATTCTTCTCCTCGAGGTGTCCTTTTCCTAAATGGACCACATACATCTGTATGGACTAGCTCAAGAGGCAAGCTAGCTGATCCTTCCTTCTCTGGAAAGTTAGTTCTGGTTTGCTTTCCAAACTGACAAGATTTGCATATGGTGTTGTCTGGAATTTTGATATCTGGAAGATCGCGAACTGCCTGATATTTGCATGCTTTCCTTATTTGTGAGAAGCTTAGATGTCCCAACCTTCGATGCCATAACCAGTGCTCTTCATCCTTGCTAAGATAGCATTGTTGTTGTCCTTCTTCAAATATGTACAGATTATTTGGAGTTCTTTTGCCTTTGAGAACTGTTTTACCTGTATCAAGATGACAAACAAGACATCCATTCGATCTGAAAATAACCTCGGTTTTTTGATCACACATCTAGCTGACACTTAGTAGATTATGCTTCAATCCATCAACATACAAAACATTTCCAGCCTTGACCTTTTCATCAATTTGAAATTGCAAAGTATCAATGATCACACTCTTTTCTTCTATGCATCTCTTGAGTCTAGTAATTTCATTATAGAGATTATCCACATCTACAGCATCCTCATAATCATCATCTTCAAATTCCATTAACAGCTTATATTTATTACCTTGTTCATCTTCATCACTGTTTGATAAGCCATCACTATCTTCATGGGTGTAGTAGCTTTTCTTATTTGCACTTTGTTTCTTGTTCCATCTAGCAGGTTCTTTTCCTTTATCCTTATAAGGACATTTTGCAGCATAATGACCTACTCTTCCACAAGCAAAGCATTTGAAAGGTAGCTTACCTCTGAACCTTCCAGCACCCCTTTGAAGATTTCTGACAAAATTTGATTCTTCTTCCTCTTCTTCTGGAACATGGCTTGCTTCATAGTAATCTTCTTTTCCTGATGCCTTAAAAGCAGCTTCCCTTCTGTCTGATGGACCTCCCTTTCTCATTTCATAAGCAGTTAGAATTCCATGTAGCTGAGACATAGTGAGAACTTTGAGATTTTCCTTTTCTTCTATTGCAGATACTTTAGATTCAAACTTGGGGGATAATGATCTTAGAATCTTTTGAACTACTATAGTCTCTTTTATTTCTTCACCCAAATTTTTCATACAATTAACAATCTCATCTACCCGAAGAAAATAATTAGCCACACTTTCATCATTATACATCTTGAGAGTCTCATATTGAATCCTGAGAGTTTGAAGTTTAGCTTGCTTTACCTGTTCATCTCCTTCATAGCTAGTGATCATTTTGTCCCATATCTCTTTTGCTGATTTGAAGTGCATGACCTTCATGAATTCTGTTTGGGATATACTTCCTAATAGAGTACTGACTGCTTTTGCATTTGTTTCATATGTCTTTTTCTCAGCTGGATCTGTAGGAGTAGCTGAAGGAAAAGCATAGCCTGTTTCTACAATGTTCCAAACTTCTGTACCAAGAGATTGAAGATATGCAGTAACTCTTACCTTCCAATAATTGAAATTTGTTCCATCAAAAACCGGTGGCCTGATTGATGCTTCTTTCTCGTAGTTGCTCATGATGAATGATCTACCTTCAAGCGATCAAGCTTCTCTGAAGGACCTGCTCCGATACCAATTGTTGGAAATAATACTGAGAGGGGGGGGTGAATCAGTATTATCAGATCAATCAAACTTTTCAATGCTCAGAAACATATACGCTACTTCAGTTAAGTGAACCAGCGTGTACACGCTACTGTGACTAAGTAAAACAACGTATAATAAGAAAACTCACAATTTAGTTAGCTTATTCTTCAGTTAAGTGCATTAGGACATTATTCACCACATTAACAGTAAACATGTGCAGTATAACAGAACAGATCAAAAGCCACACACATGAACACCAAGATATAAGGTGGAAACCCAATGTGGGTGAAAACCACCTGCTGCAAGTTGTCTCTATCTTTCTTTAATATGAAACTTCAGTTTACAATATTTTGTACTGGTGCAGCCTTATACCAGTACGCAGGCTACAACCTGCAGAAGGCTACAACCTTCTCTCGTTCTCCAAACTTCCTTGGAAGGGAGCTCCAACCCCCTTTGCTCTTGTACTAGCCAAGATACTAGTACGTAGGTGCTGACCTACAATCTTCTTTCTTTCAGGTATCACTTTTCATACATTTTCAGACTTGGATATTCCTGAAGCACAACATTACAATCTGAAGACCACAATTCATTCAATTTCCACAACAGATCATTGAAGCATAAAACAACCAAACTTTGAATCACTGAACCACTGAATCCTGTCAATCACCAGTTACCAGAAAACAGAGCAGACTACAGAACTCTGCAATAACAGTCAGACCCCACTGTAAACCCAAAATCAAGCTTCAAAAGATATACGCTACTTCAATGAGCAAAACCCGCGTATACACGCGCTTTTACCGAAGCCAACCTGCGTACAGATCTAAAAATAAACTTTCTCAATTTGCAGCTGTACCAAACATTAGTTAGACCCAGAACATAACATTGCGACAATATGCAGATCTAGAAATACGCATAATCAACCATATCATGATAGTGCATTTCAAACCATTAGATCCCGATCTATCCTTAGATCTAGTCTTCCATCAACCGATGTGATCTCTCCTTGGCTTAGATCAAGCAACCCAGAACCTGCATATCAGATCTCTTTCTCTCTTAGATATTCAAGCCTTATCGAAAGATGTATTTGCCTAATGATCTTCTTCTCCTTATATAGCCTTAGGCCTTGCTCAATACCAAGAGCCAAAACCATAGTAACACAATACCATCAACTTCAAAACTAGGGATCGACACGCCCGTCGAGACACAATGGTCCGAAATCATAGGCACAACTTCCAAGGACTAACCACCATGGACCAAAAGGTACTTTTCCACATACACGCGCTTTTTCTGAATCCAACTAGCGTGTACACGCGACTTGGTCTTAACGAACCTGCGTATATGAACTTCCTTGGCATGCTGTACTAAGATCTGTCTTCTGATTAAGTTGCCATCACCTGTACCAACCTCTGAGCACCTGTACCAACCTCTGAGAGAGTTGCCATCAAGGACAACACTTGAATCATAATGCCAACACAACCCCTTTAACAATGCAGGAGGTCGTATATATACAAAAAGGAGTTACAAAATATCTAGGTGATGAGTCTTTAGGTAATAAATTACATCACCAACTCCTGCCAGGGAATAAATGAAACATTTAAAGCTGCAGTTAATATTGGCTTGCTAGCTATCTGTTTTTGTCAGAAAACTTTTGACTTTGTGGGCTGAGTGAGTGGGCTGCCTGATGTGCATTTATTTAGCGTGTGTCGCCTTGATGTTGGTGTGCTACCTGCTGCTGTCTGGGTCTTCAACCTGCGTGCTCGGTTTCTTAGCATTTGATGAGCTGTATTTATCATTTCCATTTTGCCTTGTGCTGATTTATCTTTGACAGGTGCATCGTGCCATTTGCATATGCTGAACTGTAACTTGATCAAAAATAACTGATAAACAAAATCATCTGAGCAATAACTCTTTTATCCATCTCCACCACTCCTCCGTAGGCAACTGATGCCTTTGTATCTTTATCAATGTTTCCTCGGCTTCTGTGTACCTATGGAAGGTGGGTTGGAATTCGAACAGGTGATTTATCTCGTGTGAAATGTAGAATAGATTTTCTAGTTTATCAAAAACACTCTGTCCTGATGGAGGCCCTGTTCCTTCTGAAGTGCTAGAGGAGGCTGTGATTTGATTGGCAGCAAAATTATTGACTCTGTTGGCATAAAGGTCATGTGACAGCAGTCTTCCGGCACTAGTTAACAAACTTGGCAGTCCTCTGCTATGTAATGCCATGATCTTTGTCTTGAACTCATCCACCTCTGCTTGCATTTATTGGCATTTTCTGTCCAATGCCTACACAAAGTTCCTAAGGGTTAACACCTTTTTAATTAACAAGATAGTTTCAATCCTGTTATTGATTCCTAATGCTGCCAGCTGCCCCTTTGTGCGAGTATTCAAGAATTGGATCATTCTATTTGCTTCCTCGGGCATATTTATCAAAGATGCTCTGGCCTTTTGGTTTTCAAATTGAGCCAAATTTATCAACTCCATTTGCTCGTGAATGGTTTCAATGGATTGCCATTGATCTGTAGTGGATTGGCCGATTTTGGCCCATAGAATTTTCTTTATATCAGCTAGAGTTCTATCAAAAGTGAGCTCTTTCTCTAGCTCCTTTATTCTTTTTTCTAAAGCCTTGACCTCTCTTGTCTTCTGTTAAAATTGGCAACCATGGAAAAACTTAATGTGGGTAATCTTATTCATGGCTAATAATATTTTTATTAGATTCCTCTCGTCGAGAGGTGTAGGATTGATATAAAGATCATCCAATTCTGATAAGTATTCACGGAGATATGAATTTATTTTGATTATGGAATTATTATCAAGCCGACCTACATCTCATGTAGGCTCAGAAGCCCAACAGTCGCATCTATTCACCCACCAACGTTGTGTATAAATATAAGAGGACTTTTCCTCATTTGGACTCACTCATCTCATCACATCTCTCTCTCTCTCTACTGCGCAGATATGAGTCTCTTCTCTACTGCGCTGAAATGGGTCTCTCTCTTTCACACATGTGAAGCCGAAAGCTGTTGAATTTGAAGCTGCAACTGCAGAAGTAAAGATTGACTTGCGTGGCCTAGAAGATCTCCTCTTTGGAACTGCACTATAGGTTCATCTAAACCTCCTTTGAAAGCCACAAATTTTGGTGGTGGAATGAAGTCAATCCGACAAACGGTTTGCAAGATATCGACTACCCTAGTTTGAAGCCGGAAACTGCTGAAACTGAAGTTGTAACTGCAGAAGTAAAGATTGACTTGCGTGGCATAGAAGATCTCCTCTTTGGAACTGCGCTGTAGGTTCATCTGAACCTCCTTTGAAAGCTGCAACTTTTGGTGGTGGAATGAAGTCAATCCGATGGTCGGTTTGTGAGATATGGTCTGCCCTAGTTTGATATTGAAGCCGCTAATGTTGATGCTGCTGATCTAGTGTTTGCTACTGTTGATATGAATCAGATTTATTGTACTATTTCTCTCTGCTGAATTATTGAAGATAAAAGAAGATTTGATCAAAGGGTTTCCCCACACATTGTGGGGTTTGTCCCTGGCTAGCCGCCACATCTTGTGTCTCTTGTCTTGGCTTGTTTTATGTCGATCGTTTAATGTTCTATCTGCACTTTACTTTATGTACATGTGATTGCTAATCGGTGGAATATAATAAGAAAAAGAAGTAAACTGTTATAAGCATAGAACATACCATAATTTAACATGGTATTACAGCTGAGGTGAAGACAAAGCCCGAGCAAGAGCAAGAGCAATCATTGAAGAGAAGATTGGCAAGGCTATCCTAAAAGAACTATGGGGTCCTCAACACTCTTTCCTGCCGAAGACAAGCTCTGTGAGAAAGCTGACTATCACGGATGAAAGATGTCTATCGATCTAACCCTTGAAGATCAAGGAGTGCTGGACCATGTAAGAGGCAATATTGTTGAGCCTTCATCAAATGCATCTGTTGCTGCCTGGAACAAATGGAAAAATGGAGAAGTCAAAACAAAGAAGATCATCCGGGACTCTATCGACAAGCGCTTGGTGGCCTACATCTCTGATCTAGACACCTCCAAGGAAATCTACGACAGACTGGTGAGTTTATTTAAAGTTAATGATGCAAATCAAATTTTGTTTCTTAAAAATAAGCTGAGGGAAATCAAGAAGGGTAAAGATGAAAGTATGCAAGCATACTTCTTAAGAATCACCGAGATCAAGAACGATCCCCTTCTATTGGGGAAACTATTACTGACAGAGAAATGACACTCACAACTCTTGGAGGATTTCCATTTGAATGGTATGTGTTCAGGACTACTCTTTTGAACTATAATGTAATTCCTGGTTTCGAGGAATTAATGGCTAGATGCATTCAAGAAGAAAAAAGGGAAGAAGTGCAAGAAATGCCCATGCCTAAAGGCCCTCCTGCTGCCTTTTCTTTTCATGCAAAGAAAAGAAATAATTCCGGGACTAAATCAAAAGGAAAGGCTGGACCTAAGGCTAGAAGAAAATGACGATGTTACATTTGCGATAAAGCAAGTCACTATGCAAGGGAGTGCCCTGATAGAAAGGACTCACTCTAGTACGATGATCAAAATCCCTCTGATGGCAATCAAAGGAATGACAAATTCAATAGCAAAGGTAAGAGGAGAGCTGGGAATCAAGGAAGAGGACAAGCATTCAAGAATGCCAGAAATTCCAGGATGTATTAAATGCACCTGACCTCAAAAAGAACCTAGTGTCCATCTCGGGAACGGAAGACAAAGGCTACAAGGTAACCTTCAGCGATGGCAAGGTATGTATATGGAAAAATAATGTTAAAGATGCCTTTACTCTTGGGTTTAGTGTTGATTCATTATATTAGGTCGATGGAAGTCTGCTAGGTGTCATGTCTTATGACACATCTCTTCAGTCTGAACTTTGGCATTAAAGGTTTTCCCCCCTTCATTATAAAGCTATACTCGGTGTAAGACAAATGGTGATAGGGATGCCCGAATTCTAAATAGAGAATGAAGGTGTATGTCCAGGATGTGCTGAAGGAAAGCTCAAAAGGGGACCATTCCCCTCAAGCCAAAGCAAGACCTCTGATATATTACAATTGGTTCACTCAGGCATACCTGAGGTTGGCATTAAGAGGGAGACTACTACACCACATACTCCTGAGCAGAATGGTGTGGTGGGAAGGAAGAACCACACTATGATGGAAGCTGTCTGGGCCATTCTACATGATCAAAGACTTCTGATGTTTCTATGGGCTGAAACTACAATCACCGTCGTATATGTACAAAATTGATGCCCTCATCAAGCATTGGGTTCCAAGACTCCTAAAGAAAAGTTCACCGCAAGGTGAACAATCTTTCGACTTTGAGGAGCTCTCAAGAAGCCGACACCAGGGAACCGAAAGAAAAAGATGATGAGTCAATGCCTAATGTAGAAGAACCCATGGATCCGATTGATCCTCCTCCATATGAGCCTTCCTCTTCTAGGAAGAGGCCTTCATGGCTTAAGGGGTTACTTGATGATGCTGAAGGACATGCTGCACCCCGAGGAACCTTTCGTGAAAGTAAGAAACCTAATAGGTATCAAGGATACCTAACCATCATGAGCACGGTCATACAAAATGAGCCTTCATCATTCTCAGATGTCGTCAAGCATTAACTATGGAAGGGTGCTATGACCATAGAATATGAGTCTATTATGGAGAATGATGTCTGGGAAGTAGTTCCCAGACCCCAGGGCAAGATAGTTGTTACTTCCAAATGGATTTACAAGATAAAGCATGCAGCAAATGGAAATATGGAAAAGTATAAGGTTCATTTTGTTGCTCGTGGTTTATCCCAGAAGGGAGGTATAGACTATCATATTTGCACCTATTGCCAGATATACGAACATCCGCTTGATCATAGCCCTTGTGGCTTCACAAGGATGGAACCTACATCAGATGGATGTCAAGATTGCGTTCTTGCATGGTTCTATCAAAGAAGAGGTCTATGTGGAGCAACCTGAAGGATTTGAGATTTATGATTGAAAAATTCATGTATGCAAGTTGAAGAAGGCTCTCTATGGGTTGAAGCAAGCACCCCTAGCATGGTATGAGAGGATCGATAGCTACTTGATGAAGTTGGGATTCACTAGGAGTGAAGCTGATCCTAACCTTTACTTTAAGGTTGAAGATGACAAGCCTCTCATACCGGTGTTGTACGTGGATGACCTCTTTCTAACAGGTGCAAACCCTCTCATTCACAAATGTAAGAGGGAGATGGCTTCTGAATTTGAATTGAAGGACCAAGGACTTGAAGTATGGTAGAAGCCAAGGGAAATTTTCTTATCTCAAGGAAAATATGTGGTAAAGATATTGGAAAGATTTGGTATGATGGACTGCAAGCCTGTGACTACCTCGAGGATCTTAACTTTTAGAAGTTATATGGTAGTGATGTCGGACCAGACTTGGGAAATGCCTCTGAGTTTAAAAAACTCATTCGCATTGATGTTCTTGGTGAACCTCCGTCCGAACATATGTTTTGCAGTTAGCATTATGAGCTCATATTTGGTTGAACCTCATTGGATTGATGCCAGGAATCTTCTAAGATGTCTTCAGGACACAATCTCTCATGGATTAAGATACACTGTCGGAGATGTGAGACTACTTGGATATACTGATGTTGATTGGGCAGGCAGTGTGGTGGACCGTAAGAGCACTTCCGGGTACTGTTTCACCTTGGGATTTTCTTCGATATCCTAGATGAGCAGGAAGCAGAAGTCGGTGGCTTTGAGCACCACCGAAGCAGGATATATTGTTGCTAGCATAACGTTGTGTGAGGCAGTCTGGTTGCGAAAGCTCTTCAGTGAGCTGTTTGGATTTACATTGGATACCACTGTGATTCTCTGTAACAACCAGAGGTGGGATTCGATTATTGAGGAATCCCATATTCGTCAATTGCTCCAACAGATAGACATCATCTGGGATATGGTAAGTCGATGAGCACAGAAGCTCCATCGCATTAAGATGATGTACAGGTTGATACATCTTGTCAAAGCCCTGAGGAAAGATCTAATCTGTGATTTTCCCAAACGACTTGGAGTCGGTAAGAAACCCTTGTACAAGGGTCCTGCATGTTTCATACATTGAGCTCTGAGAGCTCTGAGGGCTTGCGGTTATTACTGGAGCAACATATGACCACAGGGTGACTCACCCTCCCCTGGTGGTGTACACTGGAACAAGATGATTCGCTCTCTTGTGGGACAAGATGATTCGCTCTCTTGTGGAACAGGATGATTCGCTCTCCTATGTAGCAGGATGATTAGTTCTCCTGTGAGGCCTGGATTGATGTGTTATCCATGGAGATTGTAGCAGGATTGATGTGTTCTCCTGTGAGGCCTGGATTGATGTGTTATCCATGGTGATTGTAGCAGGATTGATGTGTTCTCCTGTGAGGTCTGGATTGATTTGTTCTCCATGGCGGCCTGGATTGATGTGTTCTCCATGGCAATTGTAGCAGGATTGATGTGTTCTCCCATGAGTCCTGGATTGATGTGTTCTCCATGGCAATTGTAGCAGGATTGATGTGTTCTCCTGTGAGGACAGGATTGATTAGTTCTCCTGTCGAGGCATCCTACCCATGCAGTCTGGGACTCATGGGAAGTACCTCTCATCTGATTAAGGAGCAGGGAAATGAAGTTAGGGACCATAGTAGTATCGATGGATGCATCGTTGTAACTACCGTACTCCATACGCTAGGATGACCTCCATTGATTTGGGATCAATGATACTGGTCTGGGACCAGTGTTAGGAGTTGTACCATACTATGACGCTGACTTCGGGTCAGTTGAGACTGATCTGGGATCAGTGGTACATACTCTGAGACTGACTTTGAGTTAGTGGAGGATGATATTGGTCTGGGACCATTGGAGTTGTACTCACTATGACACTGACTTTGGGTTGGTTGAGACTGGTCTGGGACCAGTGGTACATACTCTAAGACTAACTTTGAGTCAGTATGATACATCCTCGATCATTTCTTCTTCTTCATAATTCGGACAAAAGCAGAGTAGAACAGAACAATGCAAGAGCAGAGCAGAACAGAACAAAACAGTACAGATCAGTGCAGGGCAAAACAAGACAAAGCAGAATAGGAAAAATAGAGCAGAGCAGGGCAAGGGTCAGACTGTACAAGGCAGTGCATTTGATGGATGAATAGTAACGACCGATAGACAGATTGCAGATGAAGTTCTCCATGGTTGAGAGGGAGTGTTAAAATTGGCAACCAGGGAAAAACTTCATGTGGGTCATCTTATTCATGGCTAATAATATTTTTGTTAGATTCCTCTCATCGAGAGGTGTAGGATTGATATAAAGATCATCCAATTCCGATAAGTATTCATGGAGATATGAATTTATTTTGATTATGGAATTATTATCAAGCCAACCTACAACTCATGTAGGCTCAGAAGCCCAACAGTCGCATCTATTCACCCACCAACGTTATGTATAAATATAAGAGGACTTTTCCTCATTTGGACTCACTCATCTCATCACATCTCTCTCTCTCTACTGCGCAGATATGAGTCTCTTCTCAATTGCGCTGAAATGGGTCTCTCTCTCTCACACATGTGAAGTCGGAAGCTGTCGAATTTGAAGCTGCAACTGCAGAAGTAAAGATTGACTTGCGTGGCCTAGAATATCTCCTCTTTGGAACTGCACTATAGGTTCATCTGAACCTCCTTTGAAAGCCGCAACTTTTGGTGGTGGAATGAAGTCAATCCGACGAATGGTTTGCAAGATATCGACTGCCCTAGTTTGAAGCCGGAAACTGCTGAATCTGAAGCTGTAACTGCAGAAGTAAAGATTGACTTCTGTGGCCTAGAAGATCTCCTCTTTGGAACTGCACTATAGGTTCATATGAACCTCCTTTGAAAGCCGCAACTTTTGGTGGTGGAATGAAGTCAATCCGACAGTCGGTTTGTGAGATATGGTCTGCCCTAGTTTGATATTGAAGCCGCTAATGCTGATGCTGCTGATCTAGGGTTTGCTACTGTTCATATGAATCCGATTTATTGTACTATTTCTCTCTACTGAATTATTGAAGATAAAAGAATATTTGATCAAAGGGTTTCCCCACACATTGTGGGGTTTGTCCCTGGCTAGCCACCACATCTTGTGTCTCTTGTCTTGGCTTGTTTTCTGTCGATCGTTTAATGTTCTATCTGCACTTTACTTTATGTACATGTGATTGCTAATCGGTGGAATATAATAAGAAAAAGAAGTAAACTGTTATAAGCATAGAACATACCATAATTTAACATCTTCTCAGCTACCTCCTGCTTTGATTTGTCATATTTTGTCTCAATTGTAGCCAGCGTTTCCTTGATTTGTCTCAACTCTGTCATTTGCAATTCCAGAGCTTCTATTTCCTTCATCATATTGTCCATTTTTAAGCTGGTATCTTTATCTGTAGGTGTTGAGGTAGTTGCTGTAGTTAGTGCTGAACTTGTGGTACCTGCTTCTGCTGCTGGAGTAATAGGGGGGACTGTTGTGCTGGCTGTGGGAGGAGTGGCTATAAGAATCTGAGCTATTTGAATTGGCTGAGAGGTCAACTCTCCCTATTTTCCCTGTAATGCTGCCTCCAAGGCAGTCTTTGTTTCTACCAACATTTTGTGCAAGGTCATGAGTAAAGCCACTACATCCTTTTCTTCTTTCTGTTGAGCTACCTCCGAAGTCTGAGGATGCAACGTAGATGACAACTTGATATGTTTCCTAAGGGCAGCTATGTCTTCATCCCTATTTTTTAATAGAGCTTGCACGCCCTTGGGATTTGAGGGATCATGTCCCATCTCTATGATAATCTCTTCCAAGGACTTGATTCTATTGTCCTTGGCCTATGAAGAAGCCTTTTCCAACTCAAGTTGGGCAGCAGTGTTATGCAAAGAATTTTTCAATTTGTGGGCTAACAAGGTCTTATCTGCTAGAGTGGAATATAGCATTTCCCCTGTCTGCTTGTGCAATTCAATCTGGTCCATCGGATGTATATCCTTGGCAAACACCTCCAGATTGGTTCTAATGTAATCAGCAGCTGATTGGGGTTGCTGAGTTGTAGGCTTGAAGTGACCAAGGGTCATTTTCCCTTCTTGGATGTCATAGGCAACCATTAGTCTTTGCTGATTGGTGGGAGCCATCCTTATTAACTGATTATACAGTTGGATTCTCACTGGCTCATTCCTAGCCTTGATGTCAGTGAATGCTTTTTTGATGTCAGAGGGCTGTCGGCCATGTTGTATTGTGGATGATACTTCCACGCCACGCTGTCTCTCATGCTCCTGCTGAAATGAGCTGGCCGATGTCTCCATGCTAGGAGGAACCTGCTGTTCTGTGGTTGTCTCTGGCATTTCTTCTTCTGAAAAAGGATTTAACCTTTGTCTCTTCTCTCCTTGCTGCTCTGTGGATGTGCCTGGAGGTGTTTCTTGCTGTCTGTCCCTTTTCTTTGATCTCTCCTCATTGAGAGGTGTCTGCAACACAGGAATTTCTGTTACCTTTGTTTGTGTAGAAGAGTCTTGCCCTTGATTTTGTTCATCAGTAGAAGCCGGTTGATCTGCCATTGTCTCTTGTTGTCCCAAAGTGTGCACTTGCTCTTCTGAATGCTGCACCTCTTTACCTTTGTCTGTCGCTACTAGTGGGACAGTTTCTTGGGCTGGTTGTTGGGGGGTCGTGGCAGATGAGGTGTCTTCTCCAAGGTGCCAAGGAGCTGTAAAGAACACTTGTCCAAAAGATTCCAATTCAACTACTTTTTCAAGGTTTTTCATTGCTTTTTCTGCTATTTCTTCCTCAGACAGTTCTTCAACTAGTGTACCCTTTACCCATTCTTGCTGGTTGGCAAATTGTTCAATTTGGGGGATATCACAGTGTTCATATGATGCAAGTCTGTACTTGACTCTTCTAAGGCTTATAAAGTGATTGGGGTCATATGGTGCCCAATAAAAGCTTGTTTTCAATAACAAAAAGTCTTTCAACATCTTGTCCGCCTCCTTCCAGGCTTCTTCTCTTTTATTGAAAATAAATGGGCCCAATTGATGTTTGATTTTCGGTTGTGCATTTTTGCTTTTGCCATAGAAATGGATCATATCTACATTACCAAATTGTCGAAAGTATTCCAAGGCAAAGAGTCTCATGGGGACATATTTGGGTAGTCTGTAAGGGGCCAACTCACACCCATAAATCCTAATTACTGTGTGGTGTTGATAAAAATAGCAGTCTCCAATACTGTAGGGCTTGGAAAGTTGCAGGATCTTTTGCATTCATCAGTGAGTCTAGGGAGAGGAGTGCTCACCAGTAAGGAGGAAGCTGGGTATATAAATAGGTCTATAAACTCACAGTAGGTGTATGGAGAGTAATGAATATGGTGGCAGACTGATGACCAAAATATTACAGACCTTTGTTTCCCTTTAGCATCCAATTTCCTAAGGAAGACTGGGAAACTATCAGGCTGATAATACAATAGCAAATGATATATATAGGAGGTATACTTGAACACTCTTTCTCTCTCCAGGTTCATGAATTGCTCATGAATTTTGTCAGCTATGAAGGTAGCATAATCATACTGGATAGCAGGGGGCTTCCCTGGAGTAAACATGGATAGCATTACCAAGATTACCTCATCAACAAACTCACTGGTATTGAATCCTAAGATGCAGGATATCATGTCTACTAGCAGTCTCCCTGTTTCATTGAACCAAACATGTAGATAAGGAGGAGGTTGCCAGGGCTGGTAATCTGGGAGCATGAACAATTGGCCAATCCTTGTGACCTCTGAGCTGGGCAGTTTGGTACCTTGGTTAAGCAGAAAATTCATAGAAAGGGGCACCAGAGGCTTAGTTGGCTCAAAGCTTAGCATCTCATTTATGGATTGAGGAGTGATGTGAAACAAAACAGTCCCAGATGGAGCCAAAACTGCTCTTTGAGTGGGTTCATAGTTTTCACAACACTGATGGATGAAGTCTGGGAATACATTCACTTGTGGAAGATAATAGATGGGAAAATTGGACTCCCAGATACCCATGCCATCAGTACCGCTTCTGTGTTTCCTCTTTAGCTCACAAACAGTTTCTATGTGATATTTGTTGCTTATTTCAACTGCTTCCTTCATTTGATAATCCCTGTCAGCTAGGGGTAGCCATTCCAAGTCCCTATGTGGAGCATTTAATGGTGCAATGTTGAGGGCAACTGGGGTCTCCATGTTTCGACAATGACCAGAGTTTGGATTAAGCCAGTGCTTCAGCAAAAAAATGAATTCTGATAATGTTACTCTGGGCTAGGAATTCAGAGTTTTAGGCTTTCTGCAGAGATGCTTTTGATGAGCAAAACTTCATGAAATGAAGACTGTGTAAGGTTGTGCAACAGTACACTGAAAGGGAAGGGAATAGAGGGCTTTAGCAGATTGCTCTCAGTGGTTCTGCGGACAAATTGGAGCTGGATTTTGAGCTAAATGGAACTTTATCAGTGGACAACAGAGTTTCCAGGATTTGGTCATAAAACAGGTTATGCAGTAGAGCAGAGAGGAAAGTGTGGTGAATGCCAATGGGTTTCAAGTGAGTTTTTAGGTGTAATGGCAATTTTTGCAGAGAAAGTATAAAAAAAATAGGTTTACGAGCGTTTCTTTGGGTAAATACCTGGATTTAAGGCACCGGCAGTGGATGAGTAGGTGCAATGGCAACAAATTTGTAGGTGGCAGCACCTCGTTTGACTGAATTTTGCACTTGGGCGAAAACAACGTAAAAATGGCATGCAGAGAGCTCCCACAACTGAGCAGTGAAAATGACATAAAACGGTCGATTTGCGAGTTTTTATGAAAATTTGGCATTTTTGGCACTTTTTTACTATGACATCAACATGACATCATCAGCGGGCTAGGTACAGAGGGTGACGTGGCAGATGACTGTGCCGATGACGTGGTGATGTCACGGTGGCAGGGCGCGGGCACAAAGGGGTTGAGGTGGCGGCAACGTGGCACAGTAGCGGAGGCAAGGAGATGACGTCATAGGGGAAGATGCGGCGCGTGTACAGAAGGCGGAAAGCGGTTTCATTGGACCGCTTTCTATATGGGAGTGGTATCTGTCAGAGCCCTTCCAATGCAATAGAAAGTGGACAGGTGTCATCTATACGGCGGAGAAACCGCCTCGCCATCGAAAGATAATGGCCGAGCAGCGGGGCGCCTCCGAAATTGCCGAGAGCCGTCGGATGGGGAGGGCCCGATCCGATGGTGGATGGAACATCGATTAGACGGGGGGTTAGCATACGGGGCCCACCCGAATGTTAAATCTTTATACAACGTTGCGGGCTTAGACTTTGGGTTATGTGGGTTTAATGCGCGCGGGCAATGTTTTAAACAAACGTTTAAACGCCAAACGTTAATAATGAGTGCCTGAAGGTTTAAATGTGTATGCAAAAGGGGAAGACCATGGTTATTGTTTTAACCAGAGGTTAAAGCAATCCCGGGTTTAGAATGCTGAAGAGTTAACAGTAGTCCCAGATAGACTACCATTTCTCGGACTAACAACATATGGCTATATTGCCAAGGGGTGGGAATATTATTATTTTTGGGAATTTTATATGATTTTTAATAGTGAATGGGAAAGGGGGGGGGGTTAGTTAGGGAACTATATAGTATAATTAGGAGTTAATATGGCTTGTGGGGTGGAAATGGAAGGGGAATAATGGTAAGTCTATGAAGTGAAGATAGACATAGAGATTATGTGGAAGATGAAAACATGATTTTTACACAAGAAATGTAGCTTCTTTTCATGAAGAAAGCCAAAACCTTGACTTAATGCTTTACAAAAATGAAGTAAGACTAGGACTTTTTGGGCAGATCCCAAGGTCCTTTAGGGGGAGGTTAGTAAGGAACTTTGAGAGGGAGGTGAGGGGAAATTAGACATGCTTTTCAACATTCTACCAGTAAAACACTGCTTTGATACCTCCGCCACTGATGAGATGAGCCTTCTTTGACAATGCCAAAAAACTAAAGATGATCTTGCTTCTGCAACCCCAGGCTACCTACCCAGTTTACAACACCTGGCATTTTTTGTTACTTCAGGAAGGGTGCACTTAAATTTGCAAACCCTGATTGCCCTTTTTTTTCTTTTCAACTGCCCTTCTATTTAAACTAGCCTTATTTATTCCAAAGGCCGAGATTAAGCTGTTGGGCTCCTTCGTTCTCTACCTAGCTAGTAATCTGGCAAGCTTAAACTGTTTGGACAGATAGATTCTCTATATTCTAAAGCAAGAAATTTAAACCTAGGGAAACCAAGCTTAAACTGTTTGGCTTTCCTTTAACTGAGAAATCTTCAAAAATGGAACTTTTGCAGCATGAAAAAGATGAACATTTTTGGCACTTCCACTGTCAATCATGAAATATGAAACCTGTTGCAACAGGAGGCTAACATGATGATCAGTATGTATTACTGTCTCTTTGCCCATTAGGTAATGTTTCCACTTTTTCACACTTTGTACTAATGCATACAATTCTTTATCATATGTAGGATAGTTAGCTACTGCAGAATTAAATGTCTCAGAATTATAACATATGGGTTTACCGTGCTATGTCAACATTGCTCCCATGGCATAGTCACTGGCATTTGTTTGGATCTCAAATGGTCTTTGAAGATCAGGTAGTGCTAGTATTGGTGCTATACTAATCTTTTCTTTCAAGGTGTCGAAGGCTTTCTGTTGTTTGCCTCTCAATTGAAACACCTTGTTCAATCCTACTAAAGCATGTAAGGGAGCTGCAATTAAGGAAAAGTTAGAAATGAACTTTCTTCAATATTGTGCTACTCCTAAGATGCTCCTAACTTCTGTAGTAGATTTGGGTTTAGGCCAGTTTACAATCACTGCTACCTTAGAGGGATCTATTTGCAATTCACCACCCCCTACTATATGTCCCAAATAATTCAAAGATGTTTTGCCAAATTCACATTTTGAGAGTTTAACATAAAGTTTTTCTCTTTTCAAAATATTTAGTGTTTGCTTGACATGCTTTAAATGTTCTTCCCATGATTTTCTAAATATCAGAATGTCATCCAGATATACAATAACAAAATCATCAAGAAAAGGTTTGAGTACATCATTCATTATTCTCATTGTTGGGTCCCTATAATACTAGTGATTACCCCATTACTATTGTAGTTATACCCCTTATTAATATTGTTGTGCCCCTATTTCCCCCATATTGCTATTACTATGCCCCATAGAATCCCTCTATTGTTATTTTTGTGGCTTTATATTATTATTGTTAGGTCAGCTGGATTATATTGTGACTCCTTAGACTCCTATATATAGAAAGGAGGTTTTGTCATTTGAATCATCCAAGAATTGTTCATTTATGTAATGTAAAGGAGGTTTCCCCCTCGAAGAGGCTGAATTCTAAGGCGTTGATCTATCTTTTCTATCTTTTCTTGAGCTGGTTTCATAACATTTGGTATCAGAGCTTTGGATTCTAGGGTTTCGCTGCTCCAAACAAGTCATCGTGGAATTTTCACTATAACTTTTTTTCTGCGACATTTCAGAAGTTGAAAAAAAAACCCATTTGCGAAGAAATCATGCTAAACCTTGGGTCCGAATTTCATAGCTTTTCGCATTATATTTGCGGAGAAATGATCTGAGGAAGTTGGTCTTTTTGCAGACTCCTAAATTGTATTCCAAACAAGTGACCTGGGGAAAACCATCATAACTTTCTCTCTGAGGATCAGATTGAAATTTTGTAAGAAGGTATAGAAAGAGGACAGACTTTAGTTTCTCGTATGTATTTTTCCGATCCAAAGGTCAAAACAGTGACGCGTGGCACATCATACAAGTTCACTCTACTGAACTAGTGTATAATCAAGTCATTGTGGGAGATTTCGTATAACTCTTCCTTAGAGAATCCAAATTGGTTCAGACTTGTGGCATTGGAAAGAGGACACAGAAGGATACTACAGATCACAATTTTAGAATTGGAGGATCTGAAATTACAGAGATACATCAGATTCAATATCAGGCTTCTACAAAGTGAAAAAATGTGTGTAGTTTTGTTTTTAAATTTTTTGCGTAAGCTTGGTTTGAAGGAATTCAAAGGGCATAGTAAAGCATTATTATCGGTAACTGATGCCTTGAGGAAAAAAATGCAAACACCTAGTAAGGAACCTGAAAGCTCTAGCATGACTCATGAAGAAGAGGAAGAAATGCTACATGATATATCAAAATTACAAGAACAAGTGCAACAAATGTCACGCTCACAAAAGCTAACAAAAGCTAAGATAAATGGCATGGAATCTAAGATAAAAGGCGTGGAAGCTAAGATGGATGATTGGAAGATAGATTTGAAGATAGACATGGAAGAATTGAAGGTAGATTTGAATACAAACTTGAAGATAGGCATGACAGATATGAAGATAGATTTGACAAATTTTCTACAAGAAATACTTACTAATGGTGAAAAGGTAGTAAAGGAAACTCATGATGCGAACAAAAGAAATGTTAATCATGATATCATAGACTCTAATGTTGGATCAAAGACTCATCATATTCCAAAAATCGATATGAGGAAGTTTGATGGCAAGGATCCCGCCACATGGATATTATAGATGGAGCAGTTCTTTGATCTCATTAATGTGCAAAACAAACAAAAGGTACGTATGGAAACTTTATATTTGGAATCAAATCAGTTTGTATGGTATCAATGGATTTGCTCTCGTAAACAATTTATCACCTAGGTAATTTTTACAGAAGAATTGATAGTACATTATGAGGATACAAAAAGCAACACTCTTTTTAGTCAATTGATAAGTCTCAAACAAAAGGGCTCAATAATGGAGCACATTGAGGAGTTCCAAAAATTTAACATAAGGGTAAAAGATATTCCAGAGGAGCATAGGATTGATGTGTTCATAGGGTATTTAAAGGATAATATCCAACATGATGTTCGCCTTTGGGAACCTGATTCATTAGAAAAGGCATTCATGTTAGCAAGAAAAATGGAAAGAAAAATTATGGCAACCAGGAAGCATACCACTCACAACTATAAAGACGGAAGCGTTGTTGCCCCTAGTCTTCCACAACCTATAAGGTTGACACCACAACAATTGGATGAAAAAAGAGAAAAAGGGCTTTGTTACAGTTGTGATAGAAAATACACTAAAGGTCATAAGTGTGCTGAGAAGAAATTATTCTACATAGATTGTGAAGAGGAAGAAGAAAAGGAGCGAGAAAGGTTAAAAGAAGAGGATATACTCCAGGAACAAAGCCTAGATGAAGAAAAAATAAATCCAACCATATCTTGTAATGCATTGGTGGGAATTACCACTCCTCAAACCATCAAGATAGAAGGACAAATCAAGAAGAAAAAGGTAATAGTGTTGATTGATTCAGGAAGCACCCACAATTTTATTCATTGTAGGGTAGCAAAAGAATTGAATTGCTTCCTATATCTAGCACCAGAGTGTCAAGTGATGATTGCAAATGGAGGAACAATAAATTGCTCTGGAAAATGCCATAATATCAAGCTATCTATGGGAGAATATGTATTGACTAGCCCAATGCTTTCCATTCCAATGGGAGGTGCTGATGTTGTACTAGGAGTCCAATGGCTACAATCCTTGGGTACAATAGCTTTTAATTTTCAAGAACTTTTCATCAAATTTTCTACAGAAGGAAAGGAAGTTGAATTAAGCGGTATTGCAAGGAAACCAGGAAAGATAATAAGCTCTAATGGTATGACAAAGCTTCTAAAAAAGGAGCAAAGAGGTGTAATTGCACAATTATGTTCGCTAGATGTTTCCACATCGGAATCATCTATTTCTTCAGCTCTCCAAAAAGTCCTGGACAATCATTCCAAGGTATTTGAGACTCCCAAAGGTCTCCCACCTATGCGTGATCATGATCACGCTATTCATCTGATTCCAGGAAGTGTTCCTCCAAACATCAGGCCGTACAGATATCCCTATGTCCAAAAGAGTGAAATTGAACGTATGGTTGCAGAAATGCTAGAGGCTAGTATAATTCAACCGAGTCAAAGTTCTTTCTCTGCTCTAGTAGTATTGGTGCACAAGAAGGATGGATCATGGTGCATGTGTCCAAATTATAGGGAGCTCAACAAGCTCATTATTAAAGATAAGTTCCCCATTCCTATCATTAATGAATTATTGGATGAATTGCATGGATCAATTTACTTCACCAAGTTGGATCTTCATTCAGGATACCATCAAATCAGAATGAAGATTGAAGACATTCCGAAAACAACATTTAGAACTCATGAGGCTCATTATGAATTTTTGGTCATGCCTTTTGGCCTTAGCAATGCACCTTTAGCATTTCAAGGTTTGATGAATTCAATTTTCAAACCATTCCTTAGAAAATTTATGTTAGTATTTTTTGATGATATACTAATCTATAGCAAGTCTTGGAAGGATCATGTTGAACATGTTGACAGGGTGCTACAACTATTGGAGGAGAAACAATTATATGCAAAAAGATCCAAATGTTTCTTTGGAGTCCAGGAGGTGGAATATTTGGGTCATATCGTATCTCATGAAGGAGTTAAGGTAGACCCTAGCAAAATTAAAGCCATTAAGGAATGGAAAATCCCCACATCCATAAAGCATCTGCAAGGATTTCTTGGGTTGACAGGGTATTATCACAAGTTTGTTAAGAATTATGGGAGAATAGCAGCACCGCTAACAACATTATTGAAGAAAGATGCATTTTCATGGACTCTGGAAGCAACAAAGGCCTTTGAACATCTTAAAGAGGCAATGTGCCAAGCACCGGTCTTAGCTACACCAAACTTCACAAAAACCTTTATTGTGGAATGTGATGCTTCAGGAAATGGAATTGGTGCTGTTCTAATGCAAGATGAAAGACCCATTTCTTTTAAAAGTCGTCCAATCAAGGGAATGTTTTTAAGCAAAGTTATTTATGAGAAGGAAATGTTGGCAATACTCCATGCACTTAAGAAATGGCGACCCTACCTAATGGAAAGACACTTCAAGGTAAAAACGGATCATGATGGCCTTAAATACTTTTTAGAACAAAGATTATCCTCTGAAGAGCAACAAAAGTGGGTCACAAATATGTTGGGTTATGACTTTGAAATCATCTACAAAAAAGGGAAGCAAAATGTGGTGGCAGATGCACTCTCAAGAAAGGATGAGGATGTGGAAGCATTGTTGTGCACCATTTCTATTATCCAACCAGATTGGATAAACGAAGCAAGGGAGGAATGGAAGAATGACGAAGAAGTGTGGTTACTTATTCGAAAGCTGCAACAAGATTCTAGTACATCTGATACATTTAGCTAGAAAAATGATTTGTTATGGTACAAAGATCGCTTATACCTCTGTAAGAATTCCCAGCTAAAACAAAAGATTCTTATGGAATTGCACACTTCTCCCTTAGGAGGGCACTCAGGATTTCTAAAAACTTACCACAGGGTTAAGAAGGAATTTTTTTGGGATGGCCTTAAAACAGATATTCAAAAGTTTGTGGTGGAATGTTTGGCTTTCCAACAAAATAAAGTTGAAACAATTAAGACACCGGGTCTATTACAACCTTTATCCATTCCAAGCCAACGTTGGGAGGAGGTTTCAATGGATTTTATCATAGGTTTACCCAAGTCTGAGGGAAAGAGTGTCATCATGGTGGTAGTTGATAGACTTACCAAGTATGCACACTTTTGTGCATTATCACATCCATTTAAAGCCAGTACAGTTTCTACTGCATTTATGGAAACAATTCAAAAGCTACATGGAAACCCAAAGATTATTGTAAGTGACAGAGATCCCATTTTCACTGGAAATTTTTGGACAGAATTATTTTCTTGTCTTGGTACTCAGTTAGCTCATAGCTCATCTTATCATCCTCAATCTGATGGGCAAGCTGAGATAGTAAACAAATGTTTGGAAGGATATCTTCGTTGCTTTGTATCTGATAAACAAACACAATCGGTCAAATGGTTGCCTCTGGCTGAATGGTGGTATAACACTTCCTTCCATACAGCAACAAAAATGACCCCATTTATGGCACTTTATGGGTATCAACCACCATCCATCACATGATATTTAAGAGAAAATTATAAGGTTCAGGCAGTCGAACATCACATCAAACATCAACAACAAGTCCTCCAACTCTTAAAGTATAACCTCGTGTTGGCACAGAATAGAATGAAACAATAGGCAGATCAACATCGTAGTGAAAGAAGTTTTGATGTAGGTGATTGGGTATTCCTACAACTACAACCATATAAGCAAATTCCCCTGAAGCAAGCTAAGAAGGATAATAAATTATCACCAAAGTATTATGGTCCATACAAGGTGTTGCAAAAGATTGGTACTATGGCATACAAATTGGAGCTTCCTTCAGATTCTCGATTGCACCCAGTTTTCCATGTTTCATGTTTAAAGAAGGTTATAGGCAACAAGCTCCCAGTTCAAACAATATTTCCAGAACTTGACGAGGAAGGAAAAATTATATTGGAACCAGAAGCAGTCATAGAAACAAGAATTTGGCAGCTACAAAATCGATCAATTTCAGAGTATCTTATCAAGTGGAAGAACTTATCAATTGAAGATTCCACATGGGAGGATGAGAATTTTATGCAGAAGTATCCAGAACTACTCAAGCATTCAGGACAACACTTTTTTGAAGGCGAGGGGCATGTTGGGTCCCTATAATACTAGTGATTACCCCATAACTATTGTAGTTATACCCCTTATTAATATTGTTGTGCCCCTATTTCCCCCATATTGTTATTACTATGCCCCATAGAATCCCTCTATTGTTATTTTTGTGGCTTAATATTATTATTGTTAGGTCAGCTAGATTATATTGTGACTCCTTAGACTCCTATATATAGAAAGGAGTTTTTGTCATTTGAATCATCCAGGAATTGTTCATTTATGTAATTTAAATGAGGTTGCCCCCTCGAAGAGGCTGAATTCTAAGGCATTGATCTATCTTTTCTATCTTTTCTTGAGTTGGTTTCATAACAGTCATGAAAGTAGTAGGAGAATTAGTTAAGCCAAAAGGCATAACTAGCCACTCATACAATCCCTACTTTTTTTTGAAAGAAGTCTTCAATGCATCTTATTCTACAACTCTGACATGATGATATCCACTATGCAAGTTTAACTTTGGAAAATAAATAGCTTCTTTCAATTTATCTAACAGATCATCTATGCGAGGAAGGGGATAACAATTTTTGACTATTATCTTATTCAATGTTCGGTGATCAATGCACATTATCCACGAGCTATCTTTCTTTCTCACCAAAAAAATTGGTGACCCACATGGTGATGTGCTAGGTCCGATAAACCCCTTCTCAAGCAACTCCTGCACCTGCTTCTTGATTTCTGCATTCTCTAAAGTGGACAACATGTACTTTTCAATGTTAGGCAAATGGATCATCTTGCTGCAAATTAATTTCATGCACTATTTCCTTTTTGGGTGGCAGACCTTTAGGCTCTTGAAACAAGATATCATACTCTAAAACAACTTTTTGTAAATTAGCTTGTTGTTTAGCATTACAGCCCTCAAATAAATTGGTTTTATCAGCTTTCTTTTCCTTTACAACCATCAGTAAAAATTGTTTGCATGAATTTATCATTCGTTTCATCTACCCTGAGTTTATGAGAGTAATTAATCTTGAGCTTATGAGCTCTTACAAAGTATTTGATTCCATCATTAACGAGTAGATACTTGTTCTTAGATATATAGAAGATAGCTTTTCTGTCATACAAGTAAGGACTTCCTAAAACAATTCCACATATATCCAAAGGAATTATGTCTAACTCAACCTCATCTACAAATGTTGACCCAAAAGAAAACTTAAGTTTGCATTGTCTAGTCACTTGTAGTTGTCCTTTATCACTTAACCATCCTAATGGGTATGGTTTCTTGTGGGGTGTAATCAGTAATCCAAACTTCTTTACAATTGCTTCAGAAATTAAATTTACTTGTGAGCCACTATCAAACAAAGTGTCAATCTTTTGATGTTTGGAAACAACTCGAATATGGAAAAGCTCATGTCTTTTTCTCTCATTTTCTTCATCAATAGTACATTGTGCAGAATTACTAGTAGATGCTTCAGAATTCTTACCTTTTATACCTATGGCTGCAGTGGTTGTTTTGTCTCCTGAGTCTGACCCCAAATCTTTCTAAATAGCTGCAACAGTTTTCTTCTTCTTGCCCTCGAACTTCTTAGGTCTCAACTCCAGATGTAGAATCCAACAGTGCTCATCATCATGCCCATCCTTCTTACAGTGAGTGCATGAAGCCTTGCTTTTTTGTACAGTGTTGGCCTTCCTTGCTTTCCATTTTTGTTTTCTTTTCTCCTTATTCTTGCTTGCAGTGGGTTGGGATGATCCCCCAAATTCTGGGTTTCCATTCTTCCCTCTAGCTTCTAGATGAGTAGCTTGAACAGATACCTCATCTATACTAGTGGGATTAAACTTGAGGATAGTGTGCCTCATGTAGCTGTGTAGACCACCAATGTACTTCAACAGAGTCTCAGGTGAGTCTAATGAGATTCCTAGAATCAATTCTCTCTTCCTAAATTCTTGGGTGTAACCTTGTACACTTTGTCCTTTCAACCGTCGAAGAGTTTTCCAGCTCATCATGGATTGCTACATGTAGGCCAATGGATAGAACTACTTTTTGATTGAAGAAACAAATTCACTCCAGATAGAAATAGTCTTACCATGTCTCTTCATGTCAGCTTGGGTCCTACCTTCCCACCAAACCAAGGCAGTGCCTCCAAGGCATAGGCTGGCTAGCTGAATCTTGCTCTTGTCTGAATCAATACTTTGCACTCTGCAATAAACATCAATTTTTCTAATCCAATTGTCTAGATTTTTTGCATTCAACACTCGATCATATATTGGTAAATCAAATTTAACATCTAGTTTAATCAAATATGTCTTCTTTTTATGTTCAGGGCTATTAGGAGGTGTGAGAAAGCTTTCTTCTTTCCCTTTTCCTTTTGAGTGGTCATAGAAGTGAGACTCTTCTTCTCCTCTATCTTGTTTGGAGCCTGATGAAGCTTCATCTTTATGTTTTCTAAAATCCTTAGACATCTCCTCTATCGTGGACCTAATGGCCAAGAAACTATCTATAAATTGAGGGTCTTGCCCCATAAAACCTTCCTTCAACATTGTCTTTTGAGGATAGACTCTCCCAATTTCAAGATTAGTTTCGACCAACTCTCCTTTTCCTAATCTGAGCTTTGATCTAGTTAGAATTCAACAGCTAAATCTAGCACAAGCTTGTCTAACCTAAAGCAACCAAGGAGCTCTATTACCACTTGATCTGAAAACCACTTGTGAGTGATCTCATTTAATTAATTAATGTAGGTATTATAGACTCATGTGCTGGTGTGTGTCCATGTTATCTTAGGCAACGGATCGATAAGATTGAAAAATACACAGACACTGGAAAACAGTAAGAGAGGCACAACAAGAAAATGTAAAAAGACAACAATTTAATAAGGAGTTCACCGAATCCTCCTGGGCTACGTCTCCTGGTCCATCTTTCAATGGTGGCCTTTTCTTATTGTGTCTTTAAGTAGAGTTTTTACAATGAGGAGCTCAATTTGAGTCTCCTGAAACAGATGATGCTTAGTAGGGTGGTTCTTGGATTCCCCAAGGCAATAGACTGCACAAACTCCCCCTTACCAAGTCTCGACCTCAACTAGTCTTAATGGGATGAGTCCAATTTGGTACTCAATTCCCGATAGATATCCTCTCAGGGATTGCTTGAACCTCTCAAGCCCTCTTGGTTCAGTCTGCTCGATGTTGCCTTAGCTTTGCAGGTCATCTCAACTCTTTGTTCTCTACTTCTCTGTCTCATTGTCTCGTTGCTTTTGTTCTCTATATGTTCATGGCTTAAAGACAATCTGTCCCTTGACTGTTCGCTTCCTCTTCCATCTCCTCGGATCCCCTGCCTCTGTCCACTTGGAATTCCCTGCCTCTACGTCATCACCACTGTGTAACATTTCATAGGGAGGTGGCCACTTATCCTCTCACGAACTGATTGCTAGCTCTTCCTCGACTATTCGTTATTTCAGTTACTTTATGAAATGATTCATCCGCCAGCTCAACGGTCAAATTGAACTTCAAACCTTTATGTGTTGTAGCTTATTTCTCCCTTTGAATCCAGTTTCCCATAGGGTGCAATCTCCACCCAAATCCTATGGTTATCGCTCTTATCGCACGGTTGAATTGCTTGAACATTAGCCTATGATGAGAGTGGTTTTCTCTCTCATCCACTAGACACGGGTCATTCAACGTATGGAATCATTGGGTCTTCGACCAAACCTGTTTACTACCCAAAATGCCTCCGGTATTCCATCGGTTTTGGAACATGGTACCTGCCTATTTTTTCAGCACTTTTCCCATGGTTTTCAAGTTTTCCTTATGACCGTGTGCTCGGGGCTTTTCCTTCTCGAGGGGTTTCACCCAGCAATGCATGATGCGCATCAGAAACAGCCTCCGTTTTCTGATCTGGATTTCCCAATTGCTAGTTTGTGCCACTTCATGGTCTCCATGGGCCTCGGTCAACACACTTTGACCGAGCTCCTCGTTGTTCCATGCTGGCTACAAACTACCACTGTCCAGATACCCTTCCTAATAGCTCATTGTTCACAAGATTTTGAAGTTTGTCATAGTTTGAAACAGTCATAGAACTCGGATAATCTTCAAGGATCCAATTCGGATCACATAAGGTTAAACCCACTACTCAGGAAAAGGGCAAGATGATTAACCTAGAGTTAGAAGAAGAGGAGTTTGAGGTTATCCCCATGGATGATGAGGATGTTGGGGTGGAAACGAAGGATGTCAAAATTGTGGGGTTTGACCCCATCACTAAGCTGCCTGAGTATGTTCCCTTGTGAAAGGGAAAGCCCAAGGTGCCCAAAGACATTGATGAGAGTAAGGTCACTCTGCATACACCCCTCTTGCCAGACCAAATTGTGTTTGAAGGACCACACTTGTGGTGTGTCCCCCTTTTGAGATTAGAAGACTGGAATTTAATGGACACAGAGCAGTTTCCCCAGCTAGCAATGGATCAACTCATGCACTGTGTGTTCCATAAAACCACTGGAGTAACCGCGTTGGAGCTGCGAAATTGGCTGAGAGGCGTGGATAATGCATGACTTCTCAACTTCCTATGGGTGTCGCATTACAACTGTGCACCCATCATAATGGTGGTAATCAAGCAGCTACTGCGCTTGGTAGACGATGGGTGTTTGTGGCTGGAGGAGCCAATATCCATCACTAATAGACTAATCCATAGGATCACATGGCTGCCATACAAAAAGGAAAATTTGGCCATGGCGTTTGGTGGAAACGCTAGTGAACATGTCCTCGTGAAGGCCATGAAGGAAAAGTTCAAGTTAGTGAAGAAGCCACATGGCTACACCATTTTGAGCAACTCTGACCTTGCAGTCAAAGTAGCCACACAACTCTTAGCGGAGAAGGTCATGCGAAAGTGTCGCGCAGATGAAGTGCCGACACCAGTCATAGCTTTGGCGGTCCAATGCATGAAGGGTTTTCAATTTAATTGGGCGCGCTCCCTTTGCGGTGAGTTCCTCATGAACTGTCGCGAGATGTAGGATCTCAACAAGGCATTTCACTATGCATGGCTCTTGTTGTCCATAGTGCTGGTAGCATGGGAGCTACCTAAAGACAATTAGTTCTCTTCGGTCACACTAGACCTACCAGAGGCTGCGAAGTATGCTTCGTTGTGGGCGACCAAGGATCCTAAGTGGGTAAAGTACAAAAAAATATTTTGGACCCTGATGGAGATGAACATGCATATGGCCATCAACCGCAAGCCGCAGTTGTCACCTAACAATTTTGACAGATTGCAGGAGTACGTGGAATTCAAGGCTGATTTCCACCATGTATCAATAAGGATTTGGAAGGACCCTAAGAAGTAGTGGCATGAATTTTCCTACTTGGTGACAGATGACGTGATCGAAGCTGTTCTTGATAGCTGGCTGATAGAATGGTGCACTACCTCAGACTTAACTGC
The DNA here is from genome assembly GCA_031772625.1 of Pinus tabuliformis. Taxonomy (NCBI): domain Eukaryota; kingdom Viridiplantae; phylum Streptophyta; class Pinopsida; order Pinales; family Pinaceae; genus Pinus; species Pinus tabuliformis. Next base: position 2,014,689,233 of record CM062816.1, read on the forward strand.
GGGATCTAGCAAGACCGCTACACAATGAAAGAAGGAAGAAGCCAAGCTGAAGATGGAGCAGCTATCCATGAAATAGAGAAAGGAGGCTGATGCTAAGGCTAAGGCAAAGTGCTCTGCCATGCAGGAGGCATGAGGAGAGGAGCATAGCCCTGACAAAGAGAAATCGCCCTCCCCAGAGATAGAGGAAGAAGCAGACGAACAGACAGAGCAAGGAGGAATGAACCTAGAAACGAATCTGTTCCATATGAAGTGCACCAAGGGTCTAGAAAATATAGGGCTGTAGAAGAATTTGAAAGCAAGCAAGACATCTTTGGATTTGATCACTGTGACATATGGGGATCTAAATGATATAGGGTATAGAGCGTGGGATGCCACCATAGAACTGTTACAGTAGTTCAATCAACAACAGCACCGGGCACTGGACGCTATTCAAATGAGTCTATGCGAGCTGCAAATCCATGCCTCATACATGTAGACTAGTTTGGCTCCCACTAACATGGCCATTGGCACCTTAGAGGCTGCGGAGATGCTACGCGCTAGGAACCCCCGAGCCATAGTGCTGCCAGACAGAGCATTGACGATGGTTACTAACACTGATAAACCCAATTTCAATGCCCTCAAGGGTGTGGAAATTAATCTGGTAGTGCTTCCTATCAAGGTACTTTACCTTTTTCAGGATGGTGTGATCATTGAACTTCGGGCTCGCAATCACCGCGCTTTACAGGTGATCAGCGAGAAAACATTCAACAATGCTCAGATGGTTGTACAGTGCGACTTTGCCATCAACCTTGTGTTTGACCTCATAGATATGAATCAACACCTTACTAAGGTTGTGGATGAATCATGGTAGACTTTCCCAAAGCTAGATATCCCTAAGTTTAAGCCAGTAGATGTGCAAATTTGAAAACTTTCCATGGGAGTGCGCGATGCACGTGCAGAATTGGCCAAGGATCAGTTGGAGTTGAATCTCAAGATCATGGAGTTGCAGTTGAATACCCAACCTTCAACTCTACTAGAAGTTAGGGAGAAGCCTAAAAGAGGACCCCAATGTACAGAGGCTGGAGACAGAAGTGCAGGAACTGTAGCAACGGTACAATGAGGTTAAGGCAATAGTGTGAACTATTGTCATTATGCAAAGTTTCGTGAAGCTACAGGAGGCCAAGGCACTAAAGGAATAGGTAGACACCGTGTAGCATAAGGAAGTCATGTTGAAGGCTCGCTTGAAGCCTAAGTTAGATGAGGCCTATGATATCACGACTACCATTGAAGGCAATTTGGCCAGTATGCAGGAGACTCAACTGAAGCTTCAGAGTGCTAGTGCAGGGCTAGTGACAGAATAGTTGGTTGGGGAGTTGAAGCAGACAGCAACGCAGTGCACCACCAAGGTAGTAGTTGTTCAGGTCAAGCTGGGAGGTCTTCGCGACAAGATCTTTACGCCATCTAAGTGACTCGAGGGCGAGTCACGATGTTTGTGTTGGGGGCCTGTTGGGAATGGGTCCCCCGAGGGTCAATTTTAGGGTTAAATACCCAAGTTTTGGGATAGAAGGCTCGCATTTTGTGTAAAGATATGAAAATTCTCTGCCTTTTGTGGTCGCGAAGTGTGAAGGTGTCTAAAGTTAAAAGGGTTTTCTACTCTTATTCTAGATAAGTTGTGTCATTTTTGAAGATCTATCCATGGTCCACAGACCATGGGATTGTATAAAAAAAAAATTCTTAGAGGATCTAAGAGAACAATAAGTAAGTTAGGAGTCATGAGTCATTTCTAAGTTTGGGTGAGCTAAGAGCAGTAGTCTTAGCATAGGAAGAGGCTTTGCAGCTGAGTGTGCAGAGGCCTAGGGTGGAAATCCATAGTTGAGTGCACAGACCCCTACAGTTGTGTGCGCAGGGTGGATAGAGTCTATACTTGGAACTTGAATCATAAATAAAGAGAAGTATTCTGGAATCACTATGTTTTTGGTCTCTAATTATTGCATGAGATTATGATATGTTAAGTTCTCGGTTTACATTATAATGTCAAATTGATGCGCGAATGTATCTAGTTCTATCTATTATTTGAATGCAAGTAATAATGTACATTTACGCGAGGGTAATCTTAATTGCATGATAAATTTGGCTAACCACTAAGATAACTAGGGAATGAGATAGTAACATAGTCAGAGGGTTGCGTAAGTGCCTGAATCATTGCTTAGGATTGCGCGAAGGATAGTTGGATAACTTCACGGAGGTTCTAAAAGACGAAAGAGGAAATACATCGATAAGCCTTAAAAGGCTTATCGACCTGCATGAAGGAAGGGATTAAGATATAAAAATGACATCACAACCATCTCAGGGTGTGGAAGCTTGGTTCCTGCATCCCCCCATACTGCTTCGGGTGAGACTTCGGTCCGCGCTCCATGGACTAATGCTGAAAGGGCTAGTAGTGTAGGGATTTTCTTGGCTGCCTAAAGCTGAACCTGGGTCAGGGCCCATCAAGCCAATAGTGGGTCCTCACCTAGGTTCAGATTTAAGTTTTCCAAACAAATCCCTACAATACTGACCCTTTCAGCATCAACCCATGGTGCGTGGATTGAAGTCTCACATGAAGCAGTATGGGGGGATGCTGGAACGAAGTTTCCGCACCCAAAGATTAGTGTAATGTCATTTTATGACCTAAACCTACCTTCGTGAAAATTGATAAGCCCTTAGGGCTTATAAATATAGCTTCCCTTAATTAGATTCTATACCTCTGCGAATGTTCATGATTGTCTTTTGCAGATCCTAAATAGGTGAATCAATCAGTTACGTGCACCTGTCATTACTCCTAATTTCATATTTACCTAGATTGGCTTAATTTTTTGGTAAATTTAACATGAAACAAGATATTCTTCACATAAACAGTTATTATTACTTGCATTCATATAACAAGATAAATCATGCAAAATTGTGCATTAATACAATATTAATTCATAAACCTGTCATTCATCATAACATAATAGTGCATGCATTCATAACAGAAGGAAATATATAAACACAAGAATTTTTGGAATAATCTCTTTATTACTACTTCAAGTCCTCTTACAGACTCAAGACTTCCTTGCACACTCAGCTGTAGGGGTCTGCGTACTCATGTGCGAACTCTACTCTAGTGTTGTTGGGAAAAGTATCCAATACGGAATGACCCTATCCCACTCTAAGGGTGATAGTACCTCAGCAACAACCGAATGCAAAGCTATTCAAGATTACTTCTTTATGAGATGTAAGAGAGAGGAGGAAGAGATCCACTAACCGTTATCTTCCGCTAATGATTGATCCAATCTTCCCTCTTTGCTGCTTGCTCCCCAGCTCCTTGCTTTTTCACTGGCCCAGCTACACAAAGATCCTGCAAAAGCACAAGAAAGGGAAACTACAAGAAGCATACATCCATAACTGATTCAAGGATTAGAATAAATCAAATATACAAGCATCAATTCGCCATAGAGACACATGCATATAGAAGAACCTCAAATGCTTTATTAATGGAAGAAGTAAAGTTCTGAGAGTGTTACAACCATAAGAGGCCCAATCCAGCAACACCTCCCAGTAGAAAGAAATCTCCTCTTCACCTCCTTCAAAGCAATCACCCAATAGTTCTATGCACAAACCAACAGCACTTCCTTACATTCACAAGATTCCAACCTCCCTAGACCTCATGAGAGAGCTCTATATATAGGAGATTTGGAGAAAGGATGAGTCAGTTTGAGACTGACATGAAGCTGACTAGTGTCCTCTCCCACTTTAGTTAAACTTCAGTTCTTGAGTCCACTTGGAGATTCTTGCTTCCACTTGGAGATCAAGACCCTCTGACTCATCACAAGGCGAATTCCTTGACCCAAGTGTCAGTTTGGAAGCTTCTTGGGCAATTGACACCTTGCAGAATGACTGTGCCACTTGGCCAATCTCGCCCAGCACAGGTAGCCTTCATTAGTTTTGACATTCAGCGCAGGTACAGAGTGGAGCAGTTGACATTCAGCGCAGATGCTCAGTGGAGCGGCTGACATGATCCAGAAATAGCTTGTTTTTGAGTGTTTTCAGGTGGAGAACTGATTTTCAGTGCTATGGTTTGCTGACCTTGTTCCTCTAGGGGCAGGAACAACATGTTTAGGGACTTTGGATCTCTCAGATTATTGACATTTCATGCTTCATGCTGTAAGGTACAAAAATGTCTATAACAGTTGCCCCGTAAAGTATGAGGTCATTTATCGGGTGAAATGCTTTATCAGGAGGATCCGAAGTTCATTCAATCGCTGAGAGGTGCCCTGTAACAAAATACAATACAATACATTATTTTTCATTCTGCTTTCATGATCTAGCTGAGGCGGGCATTCCCATGCTCAGCTTTATAAATTCATTTTGGTACATAGAACAGACGATCGTCTGGTGGTAGATTGATAATTCTCTGCTGAAATTATCATCCTTTGAGTAGGATGATCATCTGCTGCAATGATGTACATAACAAATGTCTTTATATCCTGAATATATATATCGCAGCCCGGATGGATGAAACTAGATCCGGGGTCTTCAAACTCGTTCGATCTTCACTCTAAGTACAAGTCGATCCATGTGAGAATTGCACTGAAGTCGAACATGGAAAGACGTCGCTTGATTACCGGTCAATAATGTAAACCGTTAACAAGCGCGAGAGGAATCACCAATAATGATAATGACCCTCAAGGTACTGCAGTACAATTCACGTGGTGTGAATAAAGGACTTGGCGTCGAACACCACGCAAAATCTTCTGGTCGAAGGTCATTGATGTATACCTGTCGCCGGAAGTGAGAAACTTGCCATTGAGGCATGCAAGCTTCAAAGTACTGGTGGGTTTGTTCCTAGATTAACTTCTTGGATAATGAGCTGAAGTCGACAAGAAGCGATCCGTCAAAGGAGGGCCTTAATGAATCCCACATCAGTGACACGGAACGGAGCTAATGATTTTAGTGGAGGTGAAAACAATCTGTGAAATATGATTCAGGGTGGCGATCATGGGTGGATGAAGGATAATGTATGGCAATGGATGGGACACGGTTGACCCTTTCTGAACACATCTCTTGAACATATAACGACACTGATGTGATGGATCGGTAGCATTACCCCAAATGCGGATAGTTTGGCGAGGACCATGGTGATGAGACCGGTGAATGAAACAACCCAACCCAATGTGATACGGAGGACAAAGTGTCATGTTCAAGAGCGACTTGCTACCATTAAAGCTTTGAGGTTCTCCCAATTTTTCCCCAGTCATTTCTGACCAGTACCTCTTTATTTTTGTCAAGCTTGAGGAGGATAACATATGCTTGTTCTATAACCTTCCCTTCGGGCAAGCCCATCGCTATGTTTTAACGAGCTTAGCGATAGGGAAACTCGTTCTTGTCTAAAGACAAGTTTGTCGCTATTTAATCATTTTAACGAGTCTAACGACAAGGAAAACTCGGTCCTTTTCATTTTTAGAGAGTCTGAAAAGGTACAGAAAGTTAACTCCAAAATTCCTTTTTCGTCATCTAATCCCTTAAGTCCAAAAAAGTATAAAACAATACAGAAGGGATGAGTTTTCGATTAGTTTAACGAGCCAAATAAAACAAGCGCTCGACCTTTTTGTGTAATAATCCCTCAGGTCCAAAAAGATTAAAATCTAGAGGAGGGATAGCTCTTCCGGTCACTTTAACGAGCTGGAAGGCCAAAACTCGGCAAACTTTTCATATTTTACGAGTCAGGAGAAAAGAGCTCAAAGAAGACTCGTCTTTTGAGGAACGAGTGATAAACAGGGGTAGCAGCAGATTCCAGGTACAGGTTGGAATTTTCCAATCACGGCAGTGTCACAAGGATGGCTAAGTGAAATCACTCTTCGCAGCTGTTCCTCAAAATGGGTAAACAATCATATGGAGGTGAATGATTGGCCAAATGAAATGGAGGTGGCAGGTGCAAAACACGACCAAGGCTTTTATGGCTAATAAATTTACGATCACAATGGTTATTTACCGGTACTGGGTTCATTTTTTAAAGAGCTTGAATGCGCCAAAACACTGCTCAAAAGCTTATGTTTATTTTTTAATGAGCATGAACTATGACGCTAAAACTGCTCGGATCTCGCTTTTCTATTTTTTAACGAGCATAAATTCCGCGGTAAAACTGCTCGATTATATGGTCAAATTTTGATTTTTCCCATTACTAGCTTTTCTCTTTTTCAAAAATAGTACTGCATTTTCAATTGCTGCAACAAACTTCGTTAGAAATGAATAATATTTGCATGAAAATGAGATTATAACCCTAATATTTCACTTTAAACTGTGTAAAAAGCCATTAAAAGGTGTTTTTACCTCTCATTTACCATTTCATTTGCATTTGGTTTGTTGGAGCTCTGGAGGTGCCTCTTCCCCCTTGATTTTCACCAGCTGATTCCGGGAGATTCTGCGGACGATTTTCGGCGTCGTCTGGACCAGGTAGGAGCTAAACACTAGCTTTTTCTTTTCATGGTTTCATTTTCTAGTTTTAGGCCTGTTTTTCAGTGTTTCTGAGCCCCAGGGGTTTTGCAAAATCGCCCTAACTTCAGCGCAGGTTCCCCTTTCGAAATCTGCGCTGAATGTCAAGCTGCCTTAAGGCAGCCTGACCTTCAGCACAGGAGGGACACTCTTTGCCTGCGTTGGGCTCAGAAAACTGAGTGTTCAGGTCATTTTTTGATGATTTTTCGCCAGTTTTTCATCAAAATCAGGAACTTACTCTTTCTCTTGTTTGCTTTGCAGGGACCTTTGAACAAAATGTCTCTTACATGGCGAGAACGAGAACATGAAGAGGAGGACATGATTGCCCTCCATGACCCGGTCACGGTGAACGCGCTGTGGAACTGTGGCCTGCTGAAGTTCTTCCGTATCTCTAGCATGAGAGCACAGATTTCTTTACTGCTGTATATGCTTGATGCTTGGGATCCTGTTAACCAAGTGTTCCAGATTAGGGGGAAGACCATCCCCTTGACCATAGAGGACATGTACTTCTTGACTGGACTGTCAAGACGAGGTGCCCCCATTTCCTTATCAGGTACGGCCCGGGGGACTGATTCCACCAGAGATTATGTCCGCCAGTACTGCAGGGAAGGTTCTCAGCCGAGCAGAGACGGCAAGATTGTTATCCGAGAGATTACTGATCGGGCTCTCAGGTCCATTCTGTTCACTATTGGTAGGATGGCCGGCAGCGCAGCTCTACATGTTGCCAACAGGTCTTATATGCAGCACGCCTTGGAGTGTCTCCAACCGAAAGTATTCAACTGGTGTGATGCAGTACTTGTTCAGATGAAAAGTCAATTGACCAAGGTAAAGGACGGGAAGCTGAAGAACTTTGGATTTGGTTCTATCTTGACTGCCTTCGCCTTGGAGAAAATCCCACTGATGCAGCCTCAGTACATCATACTTGACTTGCCTTCTCCGACCGAGCCACGCATGCAGAGGTGGGTTGACCACATGTCTAGGCATGCAGGTCAACCTCAGATTACCTTTACTGAGGCCTTCTTTAGGTGGTTCGAGTGCCAGGAGATGGCGTTTTCTGAGTATCCATATGTGGGTATGGATTTCCGAGGTGATCCGGATTTGGTGTTACCGGATGGCAAGCAGTGGGGTGCCATTGGTAAACTCTTTGACCATATTACTGTTTATTGTTCTTACTCATAATGTTGCTGTGCTTTATTCTATCAAGACTTTTAATTGTACTCTTGGGTGCATGCAGATATTGGTCCTGTTCGTCCAGCAGTTCGTCCGAGGTCGCCAGCTGCTGCCCCGGCAGGGGAGCTTGCTAGGAGAGTTGTTATTCGCGATCTTGACGACACCGAGACCCTTACAGCTGTGCAGGAGCAGGTTGAGAGCCTTACTCGTGGCCTTCCGGATGTACAGATTGACGAGTTACCTTTACAGATGGAGCGGCATACCATTGGTGTGCCTAGACGATGGACTCGTCTCTTGCGCATGATTGCACAGGCCGTGACGTACTATCATGAGCACCACTAGGCTAGGGTTCCCCCTAGCATCTTTTTTGAGTTTTTAGGTCATATGACCAATTTTGTCTTGGTTACAGAACATTATGTATGAACTATATAAATAGCTTATATATATTTTGATTTTCGAGTTTTATTCTGGTTGATTTGCGTGATCCATATGTACAATCTTTGATGATGTGTCCTTTTTATAAATGTTGCAAATGTCTATCTAACACATAGTTTGCTAATGAGTCAGTTAATGTGTTTAAGTTCCTTGAAATATGTTGATATTGAATTGAATCAAATCGTCTTTCCAAGATCTTAACCCTTAGGAACATGCGATAAATAGCTGGATTGCGAACAGAATATATACCATTGAGTTGTAGTATTACGAGCTGTGAGTCTAGCCTGACAATTAGTCGGCGTATGCCACGTGTGATGGCATCAGAGAGTAGTTCTATCAACGCGCTATACTCAGCGATGTTATTCGTTGATTTCCCAATACATACACCTCTGAAACTTACTAACCCGCCGCTTGGATCAAAAATGGCCCAGGCTGCGGAGGATAGGTTCCGCGAACTACGACTCGCTCCATCGGCATATCCAACACATGTCTCCATAAGGTTTGACATCTGCAACGAACGAAAAAGGTGGATCACTCGACCAGAAAAAACACTTTAGCGAAAACAAAATACAACAAAAGCATACAGGTTACTATTTAAGCATAGTAACGCTTGAGGTACAACCCGTTGCGGGGCTGCGCCAGTGGAATTCCATCGTAATCCATTAACTCGTAGGCTCCTTTTGCTAACACCCTCTTAACAATATAGGGGCCCATCCATAAGGACTTGAATTTGCCTGCTCCCAATTTATCGGATTCTTGGTCATAAAGCAAGACCAAATCACCTTCTGAGAAGACACGGGGTTTGACATTTTTGTCAAACTGAGCCTTGACTTGTTTCTTATGAGCTTCGTTGGCCAAAGCGACGTCACGATGGGTTTCATCCAACTGGATTAATTCCAAGAAACGAGCCTCTTCTTCTGAAGTTCCGGGGAGGAGGTCTATTGCGAGTTTAAGTGATGAAATTTCGCACTGGATGGGTAAGACTGCTTCCAGGCCATACACCAGTTGAAAAGGTGTGAACCCGGTTGCGTTCTTTACCGAGGTCCGGTAAGCCCACAAAGCTGAGTACAGGATTAGGTGCCATCTTCTTTTATGAACCCCGATCATCCTTTGCAACATACGCTTCAGGACCTTGTTGATTGCCTCAACTTGTCCGTTGGCTTGCGGATAATATGGGGTAGAGCTGTCGTGAGATAGCCCTAGCTTGGCAGCTAATTCGACCATCATGTGATTGCGAAAATGCGACCCATGATCTGTGACTATAGCCTGTGGTACGCCGAACCTGGCGACTACATGATTGAAAAAGAAAAGGGCAGCTGTTTCACCAGTGTTATCCAATGTAGGCATCGCCTCGGCCCATTTGGTAAAATAGTGAACAGCGACTATAATATACCCATGCCCCCCGGTCGAGGTGGGGTTACATTGCATGAAATCGATGCCCCACTTGGCGAAGGGCCCAACAGCAACTATCGGCTGTAAAGGTGCGGGTGGTCATCTGGTTTTGCTATCAAAGATTTGACAAGCATGGCAACTTCTGACTGCGGTTATGCAATCTTTGAACATGGTTGGCCAGAAGTATCCTGCTCGTAAGATTCTTTGTGCTGTTGCATATCCAGACTGATGCCCCCCACACGCGCCTGAATGACAATCATTCAGGGCTTTTTCGGCCTCCTCATGGGTAAGGCACCTCCTCAGAACTGTATGGACACCACGACGGTAAAGTGTATCACCGACGATCATGTAGTCTTTTGCTTGGTATCGTATACGTTTTTGTTCAGAGTGAGAGGTGTTAGGCCTGAACTTTTGGGTTTGGAGATAAACTATGATATCTCCATACCACTCATCGCTTACAGATATTAGAAACAAACTTTCGTCTACGATTGACTCTTCCGATGTTTTATCGTTGGACGATGATGGGAGATCGCATAATAATTCTGCGAAAACTAGAGCTTTCTTTGATTTGGATTTCACAAATTCCAGATCAAACGCTTGAAGGCTCGCTATCCATTTTGAATATTTGCCCCCCAGCAACTGTCGCGACAGTATATACGTCATGGGGTTGCAATCTGACAAGATGGTAGTTTTCCGAAAGAGGACATAATGTCGAAACCTTTGAATCGCTTGAACAGCTGCAAGCGCTAGTTTTTCAACATAAGAATATTTACTTTCTGTATCATTTAAGTTTTTACTTAAATAATAGATAGGATGTTCTATTCCATCGACTTCTTGAACTAAAACCATCGCAATGGTCGTATCCGCTACAGCTAGATACAGGTTAAAATCTCTTTGATAGTCTGGGGCGTACATTAATGATGCTTTTACTAGACAATCTTTCAGAGCATCAAAGGAAGCTTGCGCCACCTGGTCCCAGAAAAAAGGTACATCCTTTTTCAAAAGACGAGTATAACCCTTAGCAAGTTCTGCGTAATTTGGAATGAACCTCCTCAGAAAGTTTGCTTTCCCTTGGAGTTTCTGAATCTGAAGCAAATTTGAAGGTGGAGGCAAATTAATGATTGCCTAAACCTTGCAGGGGTCGAGACGAATCCCATCTTTAGAGACTACAAAGCCAAGTAAACGACCAGAACCGATGCAAAACACACATTTGTGCGGATTGAGTCTTATCTTGTAGTGTCGGCAACGTAGAAATATCGCTCTTAAATGCTGCGGATGATCAGTCCGCTTTCGCGAATGAGCCGGAAGATCGTCGAGATAAGGTTGAACGATGTTCTTGATGTCATGGAAGGCATAATTCATTGCCCTTTGAAACGTCGCCCCTGCGTTCTTTAACCCAAAGGGTAATTTTCGATAAGCGAATGTGCCCCACGGACAAATAAATGCGATCTTTGACTGGTCCTGTGGGCGGATATTTATTTGATTATACACGGAAAATCCATCCATAAATGAAAAGATTTCACATCCGGCGCATTCATCAATTATCTGGTCGATGAAGGGTGTAGGGTAGTTGTCCTTCGGACAACCTTGGTTTACATCCCTATAATCAACACACACTCTAATCATCCCTTGTTTTTTCATAACAGGGACAATATTCGATACCCAATCGGTTAGAGGAACTAGGTAGATGAATCCAGCATGGAGAAGTTTCTCAACTTCTGCCTTAATGGCAGCGGCTTTCTTAGGGTGTACCTGTCGAAGCCGTTGTCTTACTGGTTTGACATCAGGATACATTTTAATTTCATGTTCAACTATACTCGAGTCAATGCCTGGCATTTCATCATATGACCAAGCAAAGACATCTCTAAATTCGCGAAAAAGAGCGTTATATATATCCAGTTCTGAAGGGGAACAACCTTTGCCGACATAAATATTCTCTACAACATCTGTCTTGGTCGAGATATTTATGGCTATAGTCTCTTCAATATTGGATAGGTTTCGCTCGGAATCCACCGTATTTACAATATTCGTTAGGAATTCAAATACTGAAGGGTGATAGAGGTCACTTTGAGTATCTTCTTCATTTTCCGGAAGAAGGGAACGATGGTGGTGATCATTCCATGGTGCCCCCTCAATCATCATTGATTGTAAGATTCCTTCGTCAGTCCCATGTACTTTCGACCAAGGATCTCATGGGGTTCCATATTCTCTAGATCTATCTACCCAAACGCTTGACGAGCGTTGATTTGGGCTCGCCTCCCATGCTTGAAACATTGATTGCTACAATATTTCTAAAGGGCTTGGGGGCAAAACCATTGAATGATCCATGTTGACCTTCGTGGAAGATATCATGTTGCAGGTTGCTACAAACGGTACATTTCCTATATATATAGGAGGTGGTAGCGCGAAAGTTCCCATCAATGTGGGGTCTTTCAATAATCCTACTCCGATATCTTGAATTGAATGGTTGCTCTCATGGATCATGGGAATGCTTCCTGTAACTTGTGAACCATTAGGGAGGAAATTCTGTTGGTCGACGATCGTAATCCCTCCTTCAAACGGGAATGCGATCTTCCTAAAATAAGTCGACATGACAGCTGCCATGGCATAAATCCATGGTCTACCCAGTAGGATGTTATAGTCAAGATTTCCATCAATGACTTCTACATCAATTTCTACTGTCTTTCCTCCTAGTTCAACTTTCAAGTTATTAAGGATACCGTAAGGGGTATAAGTCCTTCCGTCGAAGGCTTTTAATGTCGTTGAAGATCGCGACAAGGTTGGAGATCCTAAAGTTTTCCAGCAACTCATTGACATAATACATGTCGAGGCTCCCTCATCAATTATCATTCTGTGAACAGTTTTGTTGAGTGCTTTCACTTGAATAAGGAAAGCTAGCTGAGCTGGTAACTGAGGATCATATCCCTTGTGATCAAAGGATACAAGATTGGAATCTTTAGGATCAACTCCACCAATTGCCGATAACAATGCCTGCCTTTGGGTTGGACAATTTTGTAGCACTTCAAGAGTCGACATAGCAGATGGCGATTGGGCCAAATCTTCCACTATATTATAATGCTGCGCCGCTCTGGCGCGAGGATTAAATGTCGACTTGTGTACTACACCCTTTGGCGGTTTTATTGTCAATTTAGGGATGGTGGGCGCCACAACTTCTGTCGAAGTTGTTGTCGAACTACTTGGTTGATCTTTACCTTTTTCGTTCGACGCCTGAGAATTCCCATAATCTTTGTTCCTTGTCGAAATCAAAGCATCATTCTGCTGTTTCGAAACCGACAACATTAGGACTTGCGACGGGGAAGCATTTCCACTATCAACCAGATTTTGACCTGGGTTGGGAAATGGATCAGTTAACACAGCTGAGGTGTGGGAACTTTTAAAGAACCTCTTTAACTCAGCTTTGAATGGGCAATTCCTTGTGTAATGATCCTCATCATCACATATTTGACATGGATAATTTTGTTTCCCTTTTCCAGGAGGGTTTGAAGAATTTTTTCCAGGGGATGACTCACCCTGTTTCTTCTTCTTCCCTTTGTTTTGCTTTTTCTTGCTTCCTGGTTGATTGGTTTCTTTGCCTTTATCTTCTGATACGGCATTTACTTCCGAAGCAAGAATTTCTTCTTTTGCATTTTGATCCGAATTCTTACGGGCTTTCTTTGACGAAGCCTTTATCGATTTCGCGTTTTCTGTTCCAATCACGCCATCACCGGCATGAGAGTCACTATTTGATTTAGGAGGGGGAGGAATTGAAAACTCTGGTCTAGGGGCGTCAGGTATTTTGTCATAGAGTGTGCCGGACTGAGTATAAACTAAGTCCAAATATTGTGCACGAGCAATCACTTGCTCCTCTGTTACGACTCCCCCCTTGGCCACATCTTCCGTGATAGCCGGAAGTAACGACTTTATAAACCATTCAGCTAATAGCTGATCGGGAACATATGTTTTCACCATCCTACGACGACGACGCCACTCATGTATATGATCAGATATATGGGTAGCAGTTGTCTGTTTGAAGTTGGTTAATATTTCTGTTCCCGTTTCATACCTTATCGGTAATTGAAAATGGGTTAAGAAGGTCGTGGCTAGGGAACTAAAATTGTCGAAAGAGGCTCTTGGCAATTCAATATACCATTTAGCCGCTGGACCTGTCAATGTCCTCTGGAAAAGGCGAAGCCTTATCGAATCGTCGTTAAGGGTGTTTGACGAACACCACAGATGAAAAGTCATCACGTGATTCGATGGGTCTTCACCTAGATTTCCATTGAATTTAGGAATGTCAGATGGGAGTTTATGAGGAATCACTGGCCACCCAGGGGCATAAGCAATCGGATCGTTCGTTAACCGATGTAGATCGGGTAACTCTTAAGTCGCCACGAATGGTAACTGTTGGTTCAGGTTAGGCGACGCGTAACCAGGGTACGATGGAATCGCTTGAGCAGTGGGTCTTTGCATACCAGCATAATGTAATTGATGTTGGTATGACTGATACGGTTGGTGGACTTGACCACTGTAAAGTGGTTGGTTTTGACCGTTTTGGATATACGGTTGTCCATTGTTCGCAAAGATCTGCTGCTCAGAACCTTGGTACACTTGCTGGAATTGCGGTTGTTGGTATTGTACAAGCCATGGTTGTGACGCCATGTTCTGTTGCGCCATGCTAACCATTGGACCAAGGTGTGGGGTAATTGTAGCCGTTTGTACTTGTGTCGCCCCACCAGTTGGCGATTGTGGTTGTGACCCATGGTCAAGCGACTGTTGCATTACAACCTGAGAAATCTAAGGTTGACATGTAACAGGCATTGCTTGAACTTGCGACACGGTTACAATAGCCGGTGTGGTTGGGATGTTCGTCACAGGTACACACTGTTGCATAGAATATACAATCCTTGGTTGTTGAGGTAGCATAGGTACCCAACTACTTGACGCAATTCTAGTATAACCTGAACATTGTTGTGAACTCACGTATGGGTACCCTCCCGGAGGGGGTAATGAAAGGGCATACTGCCCCCCATATGGTATCAATCCAGAACTAAAGGGGATTGATGGCCCAGATTGACCTCCAAATGGGTCAATTTGGCGAGTTTCCACATAAGAGTTACCAGGTATTACTCCGGATGAACAAACTGGAACAGACCAAACTGTCGAAATAGTCCCTTCGTGGACTCCTTCTAGCTGTTGAGAGCTAGTTGGGACAGTTGGTATGCCGGCAAACATCATCGGAGTGACGGCAGGGACTTCTGCTGTCGCTGTGTCATTTGACACAGTCCTAGATGATGACGGTTGTTCAGACATTTTAAGTCTATCCAATAGATTGCCTAGCGATTCTACAGGAACTTCCACTTGTGGTGGATTAACTTCTGATGAAGGGAATAGAGTGACCCCGACTCCAAAATGAGTTGGAGTACTTGCTTGCGGATCCTCTGCAATTTCCTCTATCGCAATCAAACCCGGTGGAAGAGGAAGACCGTCAGGTCCGTAAAATATTTCTGGTGCCGAAGAAGTGGTTGCTTCGACAGCGACAGTTGTTTGGGGAACAAAACTTTCTGGACCAGTTACAGATGGAACTGGTTCAGTTACACAAGTATTTGCCCCCAGACTAGGATCAGTATTACTGTCCTTCTATGGCTGTTGAACTTCTTCTATAGAGGCAGGGTTTTCAGAAATGTTAGGAGTAAATGGAATCTCAGATGCAGTCGGAACACTTGTTCTAACTTTCAAAGGAGATTTCGAACCGGTTAAACGAGTTCGCTTTGCCCGTACTGTTTTCGATTCCGGGGACAAAGACGGTTGACTCGTAAGCCTCCGCGAACGACGGGGTTTCAATTGACTTTCTTCCACGATTGCGGATTACTCAATCAACTAAAATATTAAAAGGGGAAATTTGTGTTTCCGAATTGAATGAATTTTATTAGACGCTTTTGGACACAACTTGCTTTTTCACTTTTTAAGAGTCGAGAAAAAGCTAAAGATGACTCTAGTCTCCTTCGATGTATTAACGAGCCCGAAGTGACAAATGCTCGGTTGGACTTTTTCAGTTATAGAGTTTGAAAAAGGCCAAAAGAAACTGCTCTGGAGATCTAGGCAGAGGGTGTGCCAAACCTTTCGCAAAACCACAGAATACGTTTTACGGTACGAGTGGTCGATCTTCGTGAATGCTGTGTTCACTGCATTGCGATCAGTAGGGCGGCCGACACGGTTTCCTATTGGATAAAGGCTTTATTCCTATAGGGGTCTCCCAATATATACACGACAGTACGTGGGAGCACAAGTCCATATTAGTGCCACCGACTCTCAGGAGGAATCACCCACCTTCGTCGAGATCGACAGTCACTACGTTTAACGACGCCGGAACACGTCTCTAGCTTAGACCTCTAGATGTTTGCGTTATGTTTCAAAGCGTTGTTAGGTTCATTCAATATATTTTAAGTTGATCTTTTTTAAAGTTTGCCTTTCAAGGTTCACCACGAGATGTATTGATACAAATTCCTAAATGCAGTCTAAGATGAGAAGCAAGCTTTTTTCAATCTTTTCGACTTATGAAAATCTTAACTACTGAGGGAAAAGAGAGACAAAATCTTTTCACACAGATCAAAGAGCACTCGCTAATGCACTTTTTCCCTAAATCAACATACAAACTTATATGCAAAATGCAAAGATGCAGGTATTTCTTTTCTCTTTCTTAATGTTGGCGTAATGCAAAAAAAGAAAGCTGTTGTATAATTTTGAATTCAATTTCAAGTGAAAGCAAACAAGCTTGTCCAAAATCAAAAGACACCTTAAGATTTACTTGTTTCGACACTAGAAATATATAAATTCAAACCAAATGATGAAAGCAAAAGCTCAATCAGCTATGAACAACAAATAAACTAACTCTTAAGATCAAAATGACACTTTATCACAGGTCTAGATCTAAGAGGCCACAGCAAGACTAGTTCACTTTCGTTATGGGAAACTGTAAATGTACAAGAAATACACAAAGAACAAACATAGTTTCTTTATACAACCGAGGCGGAATAGTGACAAGGAAAGTTGGTTTCAGATAGGCACACTGACTGGTAACAAACAGCAAAACAAGAGTGAAAACAAGGCAAGAACTAGCAGGAAACCCCAGCAGCAGAAGGCAGGACTGGTCCAACGCAGGTGGAACACTGCCTGTTTTACCTTCAGCGCAGGTAGCCCCTTCGAGAACTGTGCTGAAATGCAAATAGCCTTTGTACAGCCTGCACTGAAGAACGAAACTTTCGTTTCTGGTGGTTTTCGGGTCACAGATTGCTCAAAAATTCACAGTTTTTGCTCAAATCAGAAGCTATCAGTCAAGGACACACTAAGGGATGAAAAGGAGGATGAAAAGCTATCACTAAGAGCTTATTAGAGTCCTTGTGGATAAGCTCTTCAAATCATAAACTTGCCCAGAAACTGAGCCAGAGTAGCTGCCCTCTACTTTGCATTTGAAAGATTCAAACACAGTTCGATTCGATACTCCCTTTGTTTATGAAATGAATAGCAAAAACACAAACAACCAACAAGATACGATCCCCAGCGGAGTCGCCAATTTGTTGTTGGGAAAAGTATCCAATACGGAATGACCCTATCCCACTCTAAGGGTGATAGTACCTCAGCAACAACCGAATGCAAAGCTATTCAAGATTACTTCTTTATGAGATGTAAGAGAGAGGAGGAAGAGATCCACTAACCGTTATCTTCCACTAATGATTGATCCAATCTTCCCTCTTTGCTGCTTGCTCCCCAGCTCCTTGCTTTTTCACTGGCCCAGCTACACAAAGATCCTGCAAAAGCACAAGAAAGGGAAACTACAAGAAGCATACATCCATAACTGATTCAAGGATTAGAATAAATCAAATATACAAGCATCAATTCGCCATAGAGACACATGCATATAGAAGAACCTCAAATGCTTTATTAATGGAAGAAGTAAAGTTCTGAGAGTGTTACAACCATAAGAGGCCCAATCCAGCAACACCTCCCAGCAGAAAGAAATCTCCTCTTCACCTCCTTCAAAGCAATCACCCAATAGTTCTATGCACAAACCAACAACACTTCCTTACATTCACAAGATTCCAGCCTCCCTAGACCTCATGAGAGAGCTCTATATATAGGAGATTTGGAGAAAGGATGAGTCAGTTTGAGACTGACATGAAGCTGACTAGTGTCCTCTCCCACTTTAGTTAAACTTCAGTTCTTGAGTCCACTTGGAGATTCTTGCTTCCACTTGGAGATCAAGACCCTCTGACTCATCACAAGGCGAATTCCTTGACCCAAGTGTTAGTTTGGAAGCTTCCTGGGCAATTGACACCTTGCAGAATGACTGTGCCACTTGGCCAATCTCGCCCAGCGCAGGTAGCCTTCATTAGTTTTGACATTCAGCGCAGGTACAGAGTGGAGCAGTTGACATTCAGCGCAGATGCTCAGTGGAGCAGCTGACATGATCCAGAAATAGCTTGTTTTTGAGTGTTTTCAGGTGGAGAACTGATTTTCAGTGCTGTGGTTTGCTGACCTTGTTCCTCTAGGGGCAGGAACAACATGTTTAGGGACTTTGGATCCCTCAGATTATTGACATTTCATGCTTCATGCTGTAAGGTACAAAAATGTCTATAACATCTAGGCCTCTGCGCACAAAGCTGTCGAGCCTCTCTTCTATTATAAGACTTCTTCGCTCTTTCTTCCATTGACCCCTTACATTCGTCTTCATTGAAATCTAATTCTATGCCTTAGACTCTATAAGACTCCTTTTTTATACAATCCCATGGTCCGTGGACCATGGGTAGGTCTATACAAGCCGACACAACTTACATAAAAAAAGGGTAAAACCCGTTATGATATTTTACTATCTACATGCTCTGTGACCACAGTTTGCGGAGACTTTACATTCTTTACAACAAATCATGGGCTTTTTGCCTCAAAATTGACCCTAGAGGACCCTGTCCCAACAGGAACGTATGGTGAAACCTAAGTTGCAGTGGTCACCAATCCAACTGTGCATGGAAAATCAACAAAAGATAATTCCGATGGGTCGCCTGCATGGAGCGACTGTAGATATTGAGGGAGCCAGTGTGCTCAAAGATTTTGAAGTTATTGAAATACTATATGACAATAATCCATACACAACCTTGCTTGGGATTGATTGGGATTTCAACATGAATTCTATTATTAATTTGAAGAAGAAAATCATGGTTCTTGAAAATAAGGGCCTTCGTGTGGTTGTTCCATTGGGTCCAGCTGAAGGTGGGGGATACACAGAGCCAGTCCGTGATGACTATGATGACAAATAAATCGATCACATATATAATCTCACTGCGTGAGATGAAGGTTGGATTAATCCCACCATGGATGTACTGATCGGTTGGGAGAAGGATAGTTCGTGCCAATCAGACTCAGATGAAGAATTAAAAAACTAGCAAAATTGGTTACTTGAGGTCTCCAAAATATGATGCAATAGGATTACAAAGCATCTACATTGTATATCCACTGAGGTACGTAAATTGTGTTACTATGATGGGCTAGATGATGTTAATATTTTTCTTGACCATTTTGAAAGAGATGTACCAGACGAACATAGGTTTTAGTCTCTAGATTTGGCTTTAAGAGTTATGCCTACAAGATGGTGGGGAACCCACAAGGATAATATTGCTGATTGTAAGGAATATTGTAGATTGATGAGATTAATATTTGTCTCTACAACAATGCAACATGGTGAAAAGTACATAAGTAAGGATGAATCGCATGAACATCTCGCTCGATGGACTAAGGCTTGGGGTCAGGTACCTCAACTGGAGTGGGTACATATCTTTATTCATACTTTAGATGTTATACCAATGAACTAGTATTTGGAGACAACGCTGCAACACAAGACTGCTGATTGGGATGCAATGAAGGAGACTTTTCTACTAACATTCAACTTTGAAGATGGTTTCAAATGCATTGATGCAACACTTCAGGTGATTAAGGCAATGATCTTCTGAACACCAATAGAAAATATAACTTGGATGCAGTCTGACTGGAGCAGGAATCTACAACATGCTTTGGAATGCTACAATGTTACTATGGAAGAAGGCGATGATGATCCACGAAATATTAATATTCTTGAGTCAGAGGGATTGCGCGATGTTGTAGGACCTGATGTAGAAATCTCGGATATATCATAGTATATAAAGACAAAACTAGTAAATATTGGCTTACAAGTAGAACCAAAGTTCCTACATATTGGTGACCATTAGGATGAATAAATGGTAGGAAAGGTTGTTGAATTATTGCACGAATATTAGGATTTATTTCTGACAAAGTTCTCTAAATTGAAGGGTATAGTAGATGATTTGGGTATGATGAAGATCAATTTAAATCTAGAGGTGAAGTTGGTTAAGCAACGCCCATATCGATTGAACCCAAAATACAAGGAAAAGGTAAGAGAAGAGTTGGATAAGATGCTCGTGGAACGTATAATTGAGCCAGTGGAAGAGTTGGAATGGGCCAATCCGATGGTGGTCCAGGAAAACAAAACAAGTGGTGATATAAGGATCTACGTCGATCGGTGGAAGTTAAATGATGCATGCATACATGACCCCTTTCCTATGCTTTTTATAGATGAATTTCTAGAAAACGTTGGCAGATAGGGGCCTTATTCATTCACAGATGGAATTTTGGTATATCACCAAATTATTACTGTGTCGAATGATAGAAGCAAGACTACCTTCACTACATAGTGGGGGTAATTCCAATATACAGTTATGCCTTTTGTATTGAAAAATTTTCCTGCAATATTTTTAAGGGTGGTATTCGCAACATTCAATGAATTTATTCAAAAGTTTCTAAAGGTCTAACTCGACGATTGGACAGTATTTGGGATAGTTAATGAACATGTTTCTAGTATGCGCCTAATGTTGGATACATGTAGGAAGTATCAAATTTCCTTGAATTTGAAGAAATGAAATATCTCTGTACCTTATGGAATACTTTTGGGGCACATTGTATACAAGTAGGGATTAAGGGTAGACCCTACCAAGATCGATGTAACTCTCAATTTAGATCCACCCAGGAATGTCAAGTAGCTATGCACAACTTTAGGTTATATAGGGTATTACATGAAGTTTATAAAGGAGTATGTGCATATCAATGCACCAATGGAGAGGTTGTTGAAGAAGGATGCTACTTTTTGTTGGGATGGCGACTGTCAGAAGATCTTGGATGTTCTTAAGGAGAATATGGTCACTGCACCAATCCTAGTATTCCTGAATTGGAATAAAGAATTTCATGTGCGCATATATGTATCTTGTGAAGCGCTGGGAGTTGTTTTAACTAAACCATGTGAAGGAGATATTGACCATCCAATTAAATTTTCAAGTAGGAAACTATCTAAGGTAGAGAGAAACTATTCAACCACAAAATCAAAAGGATTGGCCATGCTATATGCACTACAAAAATTCAGGAATTATCTATTAGATGCACACTTTAAAATGTACATAGATCATTCTGGATTGAAATACCTGCTCAATAAGCCTATGTTGAGGGGGAAGATCTGTAGATGGTTGCTTCTCTTCCAAGAGTGTGATTTTGAGGTGATAGTTTAGCTAGGGAGGTTAAACATTGGACCTAATCATGTCCCAAGTTTTGAGAATGGTGAATAACCCACTAATATTGATGAATGATTACCTGACTCACAGTTGTTCGCTATCAAAGTGGATGATGAACATTTTGCGGACATTATTTTTTTTTGTCTACTGGCGTAGCTCCTGAAGGATACACAATGTAGCCAAAGAAGGAACTAGTAGTTAGGACTGCAGATTTTTTAGTGATTGCAAGACACTTATATAAGATGGGACCAGATGAAGTTTTGTGCTGATATGTACTTGAGTATGAACGAAACAATATTATGGCTGAAGTGCATGGCTGTGTCGTAGGTGGACACTATGCAAGTAAGAATTCTTCGCAAAATATTGTACAAGTAGTACTATGGTGGCCTACAATACATAAATATTCTAAGGACTGCTACAAGTCGTGTGATGTGTGTCAGAGGATGGGAATACCATCGCGAAGGGATGAATTTCCCTTAATTCGATAGATCATGTTGCAAGCATTTGATAAATGTGAAATTGACTCTGTTGGACCCATTAATCCACTAGGGAAGAAGACGGGTGCACATTATATTATCACTGCGACAAATTAATTGACTAGATGGGTTGAGGCACAACCCATGAAGGATTATAGCACAAAAAATGCTGTGAAGTTTATATTCGAGTATATTCTGTCACTATTTGGATGAGCGAAGATCTTGATGAGTGACCGAGGTTCACACATCTTGAGAATGCTTTAACAAAGATCTGCAATGTTAATAGGAATGACTGGGATGTTCACATATCGACGATTCTATGGGAATATAGGATGACTTGTAAGAAATTGACAAGGAGAACACCTTTTCAACTAGTATACGGACAAGAAGCACTGATTCCAATGGAGTATATTGTGCCCAGCTTAAGGATCATAGCGTAACAAAGTTGGGAGATTGTGACTTCATGGATGAATGTTTAGGACAACTACTTGTGTTGGAGGAGGATCGCTTCTTTACTGGTTTGCATCAACAGGTACAGAAAGCTATGGATAAGGTCTGGAATGATCGCCACATTAAGAGGAAAACTTTAAAAAATGGAGATTTTCTCCTAATATATGACAAAAAGTTCACAAAATTCTATGGGAAGTTTCAGATGCATTGGCTAGGACCCAATGTGATCAAGGATATTGCGCATGGTGATGCAATTCAGCTCCCAAATTTGAATGGGAGTTGTTTCCTGGAAGTATCAATGTGAGTAGATTGAAGGTCTACAAGGATGATCTCACCCGTGGAAGGATGCAATGACTATATGATAGTAGGAATGTCTTAGTGCTTTAGATAGCTAAAAGGAAGCACAGGACTATAAACTACTCTATCGAGAATTGTTTACATCAAAGAAGGAGGGTTGAACAACGTTTAGGGAGATGGCGCAAGTGAAGAAAGATACGATAATGTAGATGTGCCATAAGGGAGGGTCCATTCCATCCTAACCAAAATATGACTGCTGGAAAAGATACAGTTGATTTGACTGTAATCTTATTGATAAAGGGAGCGGAGGAAGTGCATTTAAGGAGAATATCCATGATAATATACCACCAAATTAGAATTTATAAGGAATATCTTAAAGCATTCACTACAAGAAAAAAGGACACTGGTGAGGGGTGAAAAATGTCACCATAAGCTCATTAGTGACAGTTAAAAGAGCTTTTGTCACCAAAAATTGAACGTCTCCAAAAGTGGCATTGTCAAAAGTATAGGTGTTGTAGTGACATTCAAAGTCCTTCATCAATAATGATTTATAATGATGGATAGCGACCATCACCATTTCATATGAGCAATGGTGATGGACTATAGCCTCCATCACCAAACTCTGAACGTCACCAAAAATGGCGTCGCCAAAAGTATAGGTGTTGTAATGACATTCAACTTCTGTCACCAATAATGATTTATAATGACGGATAGCGACCGTCACCATTTCATATGAGCAATGGTGACGGAACATAGCCTCCATCACCAAAAATTGAACTTCACTAAAGGTGGCAGCGCCAAAAGTATAGGTGTTATGGTGACATTCAAGGTCCATCACGAATATTGATTATAATGACAGATAGAGACCGTCACCTTTTCATATGAACAACAATGATTTATTGTGATGGATCTTTCATGGTTGTCACTATTGGTGTATATATATGGTGACGCTTGATGACCGTCACCAAAAGTCACATTGCTAGAAGTATATGTGTTGTGGTAACATTCAAGGTCCATCACGAATAATGACTATAATGATGGATAACACCCATCACCATTTCATATCAACAACAACGATTTATGTTTACGGACCTTTGAGGGTGATCACTATTGATGCATATATACAATGGTGTTCATTGACCGTCAAGATTTCATATTTTGGTGAGGGTTGAAAAATGTCACCAAAGCTCATTGGTGATGGTCAAAAGAGCCTTCGTCACCAAAAATTGATCATCATCATTCCATATAGATGTCAGATCATGATGGAATCGAACCACTAACCTCCTGCTTGTAAATCAGGTGCTCTTCCATTGAGCTAGCACCCTTTAAAGAATTAGACTTTTGAAAATTAGACCTTGAAACTTCATAAATTGTAAATTCTACATCTTTCAATAAATTAAAGTCTCGGCAATATTTACTAAACAAGCAAAGAAAAATTGAAGCTACAGGTCCCTACCTAATGGTTATGGAAGTTATGAAAAGTGGGTGGAGGGAAAAATAATTATGTATACGAGAATCAATATGTTCAGTTGAATACTCAATTAGAAGTGAAACTCGGAAGACATTTACAATCTATAAATGACCTATAACCAGCAAATGCACCAAATATTGCAAAGGAAATGTCATAAGTGGATAGCATATGGAAGAAGAACATTGATGAAGACAGATGCGATATGTTGTAGGTTGAGTGAAAGAAAAATCTCAATGTTGTTGTTTGGTGTTTAGATATCTGAATGATATCTAAAATTCTGTGAAATTGTAACACAGATCTCCGGAAACCATGAACAACATATGATAATATATATATATATATATCTCTCTCTCTCTATATATATATATATATATATATATATATATATATATATATATATAGATATATATATATATATATATATATATATCCCCTTTACATAACCAACATGTATTTTAGAATTTCACAAGTCCGCACTCAAAACATGACAAAAACCAACAAATAAGAGAAATTGACTTGGACAAAAAGAAATAGCTTCACCTTCATTCTTGAGTTGCTTCTATTTATTTGAATTTGACTTGTGACATTCTTTATCTGAAAAGGAATCAAAATCATAACTAGTATTAAATTCATCCAACACAGACTTTGAATATCCCACTGACATCTGCATTTTTGTTGCTATGCCTGAAAGCCATGGAGTTTCCTATCGATAGTAGAATAAAATTTGTGTTTTCTGCTTAAGAACACATTCCTTATTAACCATTTTTACCTGAAAGAAACCAAAGAGACAACATAATATCAGCGTACACAAAATCCCCTACCGAAATATAATCATAACTTAGCAAAGAAGTCTAAAAGATGTTCTTAATTAATAAAATTTGTATTTGGAAATATTGTTTCTTTAGATTTAAAAAAGACTATGTTGTACAACACTTCTGTCTATTTATCCAGGCAATTATATCATAGCATATGTCACACAGTAGAAATCTACGGTACCTAAAGTAAAAAGACAAATTTGCTCAAGAAAATAGATTTAGAAAAGAGCTTTGAAAACTGTAAGTTTGTCATCATGCGAGTTGTGCAGGCTATGAAAATAGCCATTATTTCATAATGGTTGATGCTTCAGCCCTAATAGTTATTGTGAAAACCTCAATGAGATAATCAATATAGCATCTAATTACGTATTCTAGTGTGTAAGATTATAGCGACAACAAGGTGAAAATACCGACACCTGAAAGGATATGTCAAGTACTTAAGAAGTTTTTAATTTACAAATAAATAGAAAGGTATAAAATCATGTTTATAGAGAAAGGGATTAATAAATATGGTAGATACTATAGTCAAAACAGTGAGACTTATGTAAAGGTAATTTAATTTGCAAGGCTAAAAAAGTATGTCTACCTGTAACGACACAACACCAACTCCATCCCCAAAAAGAATGCAAGATCTCTGGTCTATCCAATCAACATATCTAGAAAGAGCACCTGCTGCAATAACCAAAACATTTTTAAATCCACCACCTATCATTGTTCCAAGAAGACTAACCATAAGTAAATGAATTATACAAAAAAAAATTGGATTTATCAACAATCAGAATAGACACAACAACTCACCTTTTAGGAAACATCTAGTTATTACAAGACCCAACATAAAGCCATTACAAGAAATTGTAACGTCGAAAGCTAAGGCTTTTATACAACCCAACTCACTTTTCACCTAATATCAAAATTGCATTTTTTTCTAATATAGAATCATGAGTATGAATAATTAATGAAAAACTTTACAGAAAAATATCTAAAATCTACACGTAGTAAACTGTATTTGTTAAAATTATACAAATTGACACAAAAAATACCAATTTAATATGGTTAAGGGGAAAACTGGTTATGTCCTAAAGACATAGGTTGTCAGCATGCAAAAACTTAATCCTAACAATAACATGAAATCCAAAAAAATTGGAACTTTTGAGAGTTGAAAACAAAATATTTTATAGACCCTTGGTTGGATCCCATTTAAAAAATGGAACAATTATATATTTCTATAAAATCAACACATGCACAATCATTAATATCAATTACTTTTCATTTGGATAACATGAGGCAATCCACTTTGTGGTGGCTACTGCATGCGATTTTCATTCAAACCCAATAGGAATATAGTTGCAGAAAGATGTTCATATACCAACATAATTATCGATATAGATGGAATACTTTGTGGTACCATTTTATTATATATGTTAGAAGCAAATACTACTAACAGAGAACTAGCAATTTTTAAAAAACATAATACACACATGCACACAAGAACAAGTTTTGAAGACACCAAATCATGAAAGTGATTGAAAAATGTATCCCAATGAGAAACTCTTACCGTGAAGTTCTTTGATTAAGTCTATTTAAATACATTTGAATTTGGTTGCTACCTTCCATAGGTAACAAATGTAGCCTCAGTCACAAGGCCCACAACATTGAAGGAAACTCATTTGGTGAAAATTTAAAACAGTAAACCTAACTATTGACTAAAGTGCGGTTTACTGACCATGGGACATGTGGGTTAGAGGACCATCAAATTCTGTTGTATGATTAAAATAGAATCTACTTAACTATGATATTTCATATGTTGTGTCAATTAGTCTAGTTAGTCATATGAAAAATATGCTCACTTTCTCGTCTTGGTTAGGGTTTGCTTCTAGTTTCCCTGTGTTCTAATCTCCATCTAATATCAATTGTTTCAACCATTTGTAATTTTTTTTCTTTATGCAATATGAAAAGATGATTTCAATACCTTTTCAGATCAAATAGGACATGTCTATATCACCATATATAAAATTCTATAAATTCTATAGAATTTTATATATGGTGATATAAACATGCCCTATTTAATCTCCAAAGTTATCGAAAACTTCTTTAGATACGTTGGCAAGTGGCAACTCTCAGCTATGAGGGTTTCACTCTCCAAGTAAAAATTCAACTTTAGAAAAGGGAAAAACAAAGTCTCCTTACGGAATGAAAAAATAATTACATGCTTATTTTCTATACGTCTTATAGGTTATTTCCTTAATGATTTTTTGATCATATTTTGAACTGCTGTGAGACTCAACTCAAACAAATTCATGAATAGGTGGCTAAATGGTAAATACAGGTATGCTCCAAAAGGATAGATGATATTGACAGTGATGTTTTTTATAAAAAAAAAGTCTCTTCAGTCACTAAGAAGCAAGATAATAAAATAAGGAAAATAGGGATGCTTAGCATGTGGAAAATAAGGATGCTTTGCGTATATTATGACAAGGCACTATAAACTAATTGCAAGAAATAACATACTAAAATATGATAGAATGATCATCTTTGACTCATAGATTTGAAAACAAGAGGCACAAGTTCATTTAGAAAGTAGAAGGATTTTCACAAGGAAATACAAACTATTTGTGAGAAGCAACAGACTAAAATAGGATAACAATCATATGCTACAAATTTAGAAATTTGCACAACATGTACAGATTCCTCCACACGCAGCAAAAGTTTTTTGATAAGAGCAATTATATATAAGACCTACCCTATATAAGAGAAATTATATACAAGAAAGTCCCTGAAATTTTCCAGGAATGTCTCGAGTATGGCTAGCAAGTCCCTTCATCCCTAATGAAATCCATCACACAAAGGGACATTTCCCTAATCCCCAAAAAACCAGAACAATGGGTATGATATTTTCTTTTTCATTTTTTTTTTTGGGGGGGGGGGGGGGCATGCAAGAATAGCAAAGGATAATGTCAACCATTTAATCATCAACTTGTAGTAAACATCTTTAGATCCATGTTCAGCTTAGTCTTGCTAAAATTTGAAAATGGACAATCCAAACTAGAAGCAACTAGTTCTAGTACTGCTTTGAGCATTTCCAGTCAGAACCCACCCATGAAACTGGAATTGATCAGGTTTTCCCAAAACTTGTACTTTAGGAAAAAAACCAATCAAACTGGACAGTTTGACCAATTTTCTACCATTGAAACTCCAACCCCAGAAAAACGAAAAAATAAACATACAAAAAATCGTAAAACTGCCATAAACCTCATTTCCCATATATTTAATCATCCCCCCCTATATTTGCTTCACAACCTTCTCATTGATCATTTGAGCAGCAAAGAACGTTGATTCAACAATATTCTTGTGCTGATTCATAGTGCTTCTCAGTTTGATTTAGAGAGTCTCATCCAATGATTTGGAGCACTCAAGATTTTATTGGGGAGTTTCTTGGATCTATTACTAAACCTGATTTGGATTAAGACTTGGAGTATTGATTTGAAGATTTTATTGGGGTGCTTATTTTGTTTTCGGTAATGTTGTAAAAATCATGTCAACAAAAATGTCACCAAGAATCAGGAAAAGAAAATATTGACAACATCAGGAAAATATCACAAAATATAGGCAAATTTAAAAAATACAAAATTATTCAAAGACACAAATAATTGACTTTATGCCCCTCCATCGATGAGTAGGGAAAATAATTTCATGCATCTCATGATAATATCGAGATATTTACAATATTCTCATGCTATTTTCGAGAATGAAAACACTGCATAGTTTATTGGCAATAATATCGTTCTGGGGTAAAATTTGTGACATTGCAATAATACCAAGACCATGATAATCACAATGTTTGCAACATTGGTTTTTGGAGCTACTCTTTTGCTGATTCCAGATGTTGATTCAATTTGTTCCTGCAATTGATTTAGATCTTCTCCTGGAACTGATTCAAAGTGAAGACTTGGAACTTGTAAAGGTATTTACAAATATTCTTCAAACCCTATTTCTCTTAAGAGAGATTGTTGAAAAATCTAGAAATTAAATGTAAGGCTTTATTCGCAAATTATTTATGTTGTAGAAAAAATGCAATGGCTCCCAAACATAAAAAGGATCCTACATGGAACCATTGCCAAATAGTTGGGGATGAAATGGTATGCAACTATTGTCCCATGGAAATTGGTGGGGTGGTGGTTATACATAGACTGAGAGTCGAAACAACACCTAGAAAATATACTAGGGAAAATTCAATATTTATCTAAAAACTCAGCCAAATTATAATCTGACATGCAAGCTGCTATTGAAAGCTATAACACGAGGAAAAATATATGCAAGAAGAAATAGGAAGAAATGGAAGTGAACATGATAATGAAAACCATAGTTCTGAAGACTCCACTACTCATCTTGCTAGGGATACCTTTAGAATCCCAATCCATCCAAAACATGAGGGTGATTATGGCACAAAGAACACAATCCTAACAGGCAAAGAGTTGACTCAATCTTTGTATCCAACAAGCAACAACACCCTTAGTTCTTAGCCCACCATTGATAACAAATGGAGGAAGTTGCTTGGGAATGCATGGCTAGATGGTGACATGATGCAAAGATAAATTACAATCTAAGTTCAACAGGATACAGATAGGGATCTGGACACAGATTTGCCAATTTTTTTAAAAGCTAGGATCCAGATATAGTAGGAAAATAGCAAGTACAAAAATATTTTGTAATATATATAAAGAGAGACAATTAAAAAAAAATAGTCAATAATCAAAACCATTCAGGAATGACAAGAGTAAAACTACAAGTTTATAACCAAAACCAAAAAAGAAAATTATAATGCATGTTACTATTATCCATCCATGTATTATAACTGATAATTTGATAAGTCATAACCACCACTGACTATTGATAATTTTGAAGACCATCTCAGCATGAGAACATCGCAATTCATAACAATATTTTTGTAAGCAGCATCCACATGTCCATATCAACAGTGAATAAAGGAGTGTCCTGAAGACTATGGCAAGACTAAATATTAGTGTTAGTGAAGTGACCAACATCGTAGCACATAAGGGTAGAATAGACATTGAGAACAAACCTTGAACATGATGATATATAAAACCTTCTCAAGCCTTGACATTGTACAAAACATTAAGTAAAATGATTGGCCTCTAGTTGCTCACCATATCCCTTTCTATTCCTTTAAGAATAAGCTTGATCAAATCTGCATTTACCTGCTCCCCCATGTGCCTTTTTCGAAGGATTTTCAACACACCCCAAGGAAGCACTTACATGAATTCAAGAAACATTTCTAGCCATTGAAATGGTAATTATAACAAAACAACCCAACATAAAAGCGATTCCCTATAGCAGAAACTAACATTAACAAGTTAACAAATAAATGTATGCAGAACTTCACATTTAACTTCAATGTCACTATAGTTCATTTTTAGGTTAGGCAGGTTCTTCTCTTTTAATCAATGCAACAAAGGTAATGAGTTTAAACTTTAAAGGCATACCCTTATATAAAATTATACACAAAAATTGTCACAACAAAGCCCAAATGTTGGCTACAAACATCATCTCAAAACAAAAAACACAGCAATACGAGGAATTTTGATATCAAAAAAATTGTGAATTGTATAGTTTGAAAATCCAACACCTCTGAATTGAGATAGGCCTAGACAAATGCAATTGTTCACCAAGCCAATCAATACATGATAAAAAAGAATTGTTTTCCACTCAATGAAATGCATCTAGACTCCATGTTAACTGCTATAACATCAATAAAATATGATACCATCATGATAGAGATTCTATAACTAATAAATTCCCATAAAAATGCTAATGATATAGCATAATATCTCTATTCCAGGTACCTCCCATATTATGGAAAACATTAACTCAAACAATTTGAACCAAGCAGAAACATGGGAAAACAAAAAAATATGGAGGACAAATACATTAAAGTGTCATAGAAAAGTTAACGATAATTATTTAGCTATAGATCAAATAAATATCATATGATACTTACTTAGGGAGCACCAGCAAAAAGATCATTTGGAGTAGACATACACATCAAAACCAAGTCAACATCCTCTGGCTTAACTTTCGCCATTTCAAAGGCTCTTCTAGATGACTCTACAGCTAAACCAATTAGTGTTTCATCATTTTCAAGACAAAGTGAGCTTAATGACATTTTATTCCATGTAAGTGAGGAGGTTTTGGCAGACCTTTTTTTAGTATCCAGAAAACAATATCAATTCTAGAATTTCCTTCATCTATTCCTTCCTTTGAGTACAATTATTCAATCCCCATTCTTACATAGTAAGCCTTATTTCCTTCCATATGCAAGAGTTCCTAATTAAGTGTTCCCTATAATGATGCTCCTTAATTCTTCATTAAATATAAGATATAGTACTACTTGGAGTCTCAATATGTAGGGAAAATATGTTTTCAACTTATAGAACTTTAAATGGTCATTCTAGTTAAAATACCTTCAACAACTTTGCAGTCTTTGTTGTTTCCAAGGCCTTTGGGATTGCACATACAATACCAAGCCCTGTTGGCTAGGGATAAGCTTTCTTAACAGCCTTTTAGTGCTACATCCACTCATGTTCCCAAAATCAACATCAAAGTTGAGGTGCCTCATTTGATTAATCCACAAAAATTGAAATGATTTGATTTCCTAGTGACAATGTGTTTGTAACAACACTTTCCCAATAACTATAAAACCTGAATATAGAATTTTGGTAGCTACCTCACATAGAACTTGTTAGCAATTTCGAATTCCAACATCTCTATCCACTTTCTTAATCTAACAAATAGGATTTTCTAGCAAGCAATCACAAAAAATGTATATTTACATAAAATCTTTGGAGGCTTTCTAGAATTAGCTGCAAAAGTAATCAACAACAAATATTTTAAAATAGATCTAGTCATCATCAAATAAGTAAATGACACTTGGAGTGTTATTAATAACTATATTGATCCATAGAATTATAATTTGGTTGTGTTGTAACTAGGAGTGAAGGTGGCACTTAAAATTTTGGGGCACAAGAAATTTCTTCTGTTATCAAACAAAGATGCTTAGATGCATTATTTCCATAATTAGATGATCCTCCAACATCACCATTATTTTCAAACAAAACACCTTCCCATTCTACCTCTTGCATGTTAGTACTAATGAAAGTTTCTACAAGACTACTCCTACTGATTTGTTTTAAATTAGAAGATGAAATATGGGGCATGCCTACTGTTTTTCTAGGCATGCCACCAATCAAAATGGAAATGGAGTCTGTAAATTTCCCACTATAATATTAGTAGCACCTTCTGTGCTTACTTCCATGACACCACTGGCACTAACCGTAGTCTAGTTTGTACACTGAGCATTTTCCGAAGAAAATCAATTGCTTCCTCTACCCTGGACCCTGGAAATCCCATTTCAACCATCATAGAAATGGAAGCATCATCAGGTGGATGACGTCTAAATCATTGACCTGTGCTTCCAGGAATACTATTTCTGCTTCCTTTAACATCACCTATGGCATTGTATACATGGGTAATAATGGAAACAACAAAGGTAATCAAAGATGGACTACAATGAAAAAACATTGGATTACTCTAGATAGGTAGAACAACATTGAGAACTTGAGCTTTTAGAGTGCAGACAAAAAAATTTGGATCCCTTGGAATAGTGGTAGAGCCTCCAAAAAATGGTTGCACTAACTATGATGCAGAGGGCACAGTTAACAACGAAGAATAATTCACAAGTTACTCCAAAAGCCTATAATAACTTTGTAACGCCTCTAACAACCAAGGTACATGCTCTAGCTTGTCATTTTCTGTTTCCATTACTTGTTGTGACATAAATGGTACTATCCATAGAGAATGACCTGTTGCTTCAAAAGTATTCAAAAGACTTTTAATTGTACCATGAGCATAGAAAGAATTCACAACTACTGTATTGCACATTCGCTTATGGTTTTCATATATAAGTACTTTCATGTCATCCACAACTTTCCTAGGGTATTGACACTTTGAAGAAAGTGATGACTCAAGCTCAAATGAGCCACAATTCTCATCCACATCAAGACTATCATGAATTCTTTTTACAAGAGTAACCACCACACTTCAAGCTTCAAGTGTGCTATGGTGCTATCCAAGCCTCCTAAATCCCTAAAGGAGTTTGCAGCAAGAATCTATCCATGACCTCTATGCTAAGGACAAGGGTAAGTGGTAGTCCCTTTATGCCATACGTGGAGAGCAATGGGATGAAGTGGTTTCATGATATCTCATGTTGATGGCCTTTGTTTCAATAATCTATCATTTCTCATTCTAGTGACACCCTATATCCAGTCTCTTCATTCCTTTGATGTTTGAGAGGTGGAGTTGTCAACCAAGTAGGCCTTGAAGGTCCTTGTAGGGCACATTGTCTATTAGTAACTACAACTTGCATTATTGGGGTAAGCATCTATGGTTTGGGTTTTAAAAAAAGGTCGCAAGGGACTTGCTAGAGTCTCTATAGAAGCAATGCAATCTCCCTAGTATCTTGTATTAGATGGGGCACTTGAAACATGAAGTGCTCTTTAGTCTCCACCTCCTAGAAGGAGGAGTGTCGACAAATCTTGTCCTCTTAGGGAATCTAATGATACATATCTTGACATGTAAATGGTGAGAGCATGATCTTAGTTGATGATGGGAATCTTGAGTCCATGGGATTAGTGCCTTCATATGTAGTTGGACAAACAATTGACTTTTAAGTTGCAAAAAATGCTTAGCATAAAATGCTAGCTTAGATCTAAGACATTGTGAGGGAGAAAACTAGGTGATTAGAATGTACTACCATTAGATGTCCTCCTTGATTGATTCATTATTATACGCCTTGTGGGGGAAAATTCAAGGGAACCTATAAAGTAGGGAGTCAATAAATGGAGATAATGGCAAAACGAAGAAAAAAAGTGGCCTCAAAGTCTCAATGTTTCCTTCGACCAGAATGACCCAAGGAGACTAGATCTTTATAGGAAAGGAATGGAGATCCAGATATGGATCTCTCTCCCAACGCAAGGTAGAGTCTTAAAGGGCCCAAAATATAACCTCTACACCAAATTCTTTTGTGGGTTGTTCCCTAGTACTAGAAATAAGTTAGAGTTTCTTATATTTCCTCCTTGGGGCATTTTATGCAAAATTGCAAATTGGTTCCAATATCGAAGTCAAGTTACATAAGACTATTCAATTCTTTTAGATGAAGGGAATTCCGTACTCATTTTCTTTCTACTAATTACTCAACCCAACAATATTAGGTAGAACAAAGGAGAAACCAATTCTGTATCGTCTACCCACTGTGGGAAGAAGAAATATGGCACCTATCATAGGAAGCTTGCCCATTCTAATGAGGAATGTCAAGCATTTAGGCCAAAGAACTCTGAGAGGAAAAATACTTCCTTTCTAAGCATTATTGAGAGGTTGGAGACTTAGAGGTTGATGTCAACAATCCCAGCTACATTGATCCAAACATGATGCTAATGCCTAAAGATAGCCTCACCAACAACAAGGAAGCTCTTTGTACATAGAACTATCAAATCAAGCACAAACTAGCATGTATGGTAATTGATAATGGTAACCAAAATAACCTTCTCTTACTTCATTTGGAAAAGGAACTCAAGTTATCGACCTCAACTCATCCCAACTCACATTAGCTTGTGCTAATCACTTGATTTCATACATGTAGATTTCACTATACATCTGATGTAGAATGAGTAGTCTCCTCTAGTCCAAGAGTTTTTCAACATAAATCTTGATCAAGACTCAGTTCCAAGTAAGACCATCTCAAATTTTAGCTCTCCAAGGAAATGAATAGTGAGCAGTAACATCTCCAAAACATTGAATCTACATAGTGACAAGGAAAAAATCATACCATCAGGACATCATAGGTACATCAGCTTAGCTTGATTTCTGTTTTTTCTCAGTTGAAGGAATTGTCATCAGTCGAAGTTAGTGTGTAGCTTCATCATTATCAATTTCTTCATTAGACAGTAGAATGACTTTATTGTAATAGTTGAGATAGTGTAAGGATGGGTACAAGTCAGAATTGTGACATCCAAGTCACAGATCTATTTCAAGAATAAAAGTATCACATTCATTCTCATCATAGGACATTCATCCTATAAAAGGCAGAAAAAGCTAAGATATTGAACAACATTCAAAATCCATCATGACCATTACAATCTAGTCAAGGATCTCTCCTTCAAAATTTGTAGGGTTTCTGGAGCAGCACATTTTCCTCAGAAAAGAGCAGCATGCAAAAGTAGTGGTAGCAGCACCTTTAGACATCATGCATATTGAAGATTGTGTAAGTCTGCAACAGAAGCACCCTTATTCAAGATTGACTATGAATCAAGAACTCTTGATCCTTAAAGAAAATATAAGGTTGAAACACCTTGTGATTCAAATCAATATTTGTTGTGGCTAGTTAGCAGAGGATTTCAGAATGATGGTACTATATAACCTGGAAGTGTTTTCTGCTTAATGACAACTTTCTTCATGAACAGAGTTGTATTAATAGTAGATGAATGTTAAACATGGCTCTGACCTCTAGGATTATTGTCATAATAGCATCATTGGTATGGAGAAACCTTGCATGGCTTAGATGGCAGTAATATTCAACCATGTAATCCTATCTTGATGTCCTACATCATATGGTCTATTAGTTGATTGGGCAGACCACGTAAGAGAGACTACCCATGCATGCAATTTGGTAATTGGAAGTTTGCTGCTTAATAAATCTTAAAAATAAGGAGCAGATTTATGAAGGCCAGATTTATGAATGTGGAACTAAATTGTAATGTCGCCACAATTCATGAACAAGCTGAGATCACACTTCTTGTCCTCTGTTCAGATTTGGTTCAATAACTGGTTGCTAGGGTTGTTTGCTTATGGTGCCAAGATCACAGTCCAACAGAGGATTGAAGTCCAATTCTATCCTTACAGTTCTGTTCATCGAATTTTTATATGCCAACATTGATAGCAGCACTCTATATCTTTCAATGTTCATAGACAACATTCTGTGAACAAGCCTCTTTCATTCATGCAATATATTTACATATGTGCAAGCAATATGCAAGTAATTTTAACTGTCAAAGTATTGATTGCCACATTGAGACTCAAAGCAGTAAAATAAGGCATGATATATAAAGCAGTAAAATAAGGTAATAAATAAGGCATCAAAGCAATAAAATTAAAGAAAAATACTCCCTCTCAGAGATTTGTAGAAAATTAACTGAAGATTTTAAGGGCTATTTAGACTAGTTATAGAGCTAGCATACCATTATTATGAATTTTAGGGACACTTCAAAAGGTTTTCCTCTCCCCTTCTATAGAATTATATCACCTTTACCTATTTCTAACAAAGTAACTTAGGAAATACCTTGTGTCCTACAAAATTGACACATGTAATGAGGGTACAGCTATATCACCATGGTGAACTTAGGTAAACTTGTAAAATTAACGTATGTTATGAATGTTAAGGGAGGTTACCTATATTATGTGCCTAATGGATCTTTGGAATGATCCTTCATTATAGGTTGGGAACCACACATTGGAAGCTGAGCACTATGCATTGGGATGCATGTACCTACATTAGGATCTGTGACAACTTACTTGGATGATGATATGGACACCATATCATCACAACAAGTGTGCATCAACATCAATTACAATGGAATCACATGAATTAATTTACAACATTATATTTTGGTTTATCTAGCACATGTGAGCCTGTTTTTCAAACATGCGACTTATATGATGTATTATTGAGCTAGTATGTCTCAATCACACATGTGAACATTACTAGGCTCCACTTTCTCTCTCATCATGTGCCTCTAGATGTTTCTAGAAGGGGAGCTTTGATTGTCTAACCCACTTTTCATGCATGAGATCTCTTTGAGCTTCTAGAGACAACACACTTTCTCTCTTGTCTCTCTCCAATGTGGGAGACTATTTGTACACATTTATGAGCTAGTTATGAGCTAGTTAGTGGAGGCACTAATGCTTTGATGCTTTCTTGACCTTGCCATGTGGGAAAGGATAGGGTTTTTTTGCCAAAAGGAGTAAGACACTTTTGTGTTTGGCTATTTTTACCTTCACGTGTGGGAAATGGTTGGAGTGCACCACCTAGCATATAAGAGAGGTCCACATATGTGAGGAAGTTAGTTGGGAGTCAATTATTTACCACTTGTATTGAGCACACCATTTCATGATGGCACATGGTTTTGTAATGATGGCTCAGGAGGCCTCTCTTCCCATAATAGGATGGCACTCCTCTCATTTGCCCACTATTGGTATGAAATTTTTCCTATCTCTTAAGCATTTAGTCCCAAGTTATAACTAGAAAGGATTTTGGGCATGCACATCACATTGAAGGAAGAAGCTAGTGCAACATCAAAAAATGCAAGTAAGATATGGAGTGTTCCTATGTTATTTCATGGTGAAAATGTTTAACCTAAATTTTGAGTATTGGGGTTGACTATTTTCAGAATTTTAATTCTTTACTTCATATTTTAGCCTAGAAATTTTATTTTTTTTTAGTTATATTACTTAGCCTAGATCTAATACTAGTCTATCCTCTCTTTGATTTCTATATAGTCTAGCTTCCTAGAGTGATGTTTTCCAAGCATTCACCAGGGAATGTGTAGAAACTTTAGAAATACAAGGAAAAAGGGATTTCGCTTGAGGGTCAAGATAAGAATCCATGCCCAATGGGGAAATTTAGGGTCTTTTCTTTTCTTTTCCAATCATCTCCTTGAGTTTTTCCATTAAATTATGTTTACATGCAGCCTAGGACATGTAGACCTTTACCTATATAACTAAGTTTCCTTTTTCCTATTTCAATGAGCTAATTTCTTTATCTTTTGCTACAAACAGATTTTGTTCTGCAGATCGGCCATAAGAGATAACATAACCTCTAGATTGATTTGTTGTTTGTATGATATTCTCTACAGACCATCCATTTAAAAATGACACCTGTAATGAGGGTACAGTTGTACCACCATGGTGAACTTAGGTAAACTTGTAAAATTAACTTATGTTATGAATGTTATGGGAGGTTACCTATATTATGTGCCTAATGGATATTCAGAATGATCCTTCATTATAGGTTGGGCACCACACATTAGAACCTGAGCACTATGCATTGGGATGCATGTACCTATATTAGGATCTCTGACAACTTACTTGGATGATGATATGGACACCATATCATCACAATAAGTGTGCATCAAGATCAAGTACAATGGAATCATAGGGAGTACTTTACGACATTATATTTTGGTTTATCTAGCACATGTGAATCTATTTTTCAATTATGGGACTTATATGATGTATTATTGAGCTAGTATGTCTCAATCACACATGTGAACATTACTAGGCTCCACTTTCTCTCTCATCATGTGCCTCTAGATCTTTCTAGAAGGGGAGCTTTGATTGTCTAACCCACTTTTCATGCATGAGATCTCTTTGAGCTTCTAGAGACAACACACTTTCTCTCTCATCTCTCTCCAATGTGGGAGACCATTTGTACACATTTATGAGCTAGTTAGTGGAGGCACTAATGCTTTGACCCTTTCTTGACCCTGGCATGTGGGAAAGGACAGGGTTTGTTGGCCAAAAGGAGTAAGACACTTTTGTGTTTGGCTATTTTGACCTACACGTGTGGGAAAGGGTTGGAGTGCACCACCTAGCATATAAGAGAGGTCCACATATGTGACGAAGTTAGTTGGGAGTCAGTTATTTACCACTTGTATTGAGCACACCATTTCATGATGGCACATGGTTTTGTAATGATGGCTTAGGAGGCCTCTCTTCTTATAATAGGATGGCACCCCTCTCATTTGTACATGGTTGGAAATGGAATAAAACTCTCATTTGCTCACTATTGGTATGAAATTTTTCCTGTCTCTTAAGCATTTAGCCCCAAGTTATAACTAGAAAGGATTTTGGGCATGCACATTACGTTGAAGGAAGAAGCCAGTGCAACATCAACAAATGCAAGTAAGATATGGAGTGTTCCTATATTATTTCATTGTGAAAATGTTTAATCTAAATTTTGCGTATCGGGGTTGACTATTTTCAGAATTTTAATTCTCCACTTCATATTTGAGCTTAGAAATTTTAATTTTTTTTAGTTATATTACTTAGGCTAGATCTAATACTAGTATATCATCTCTTTGATTTCTATATAGTCCATCTTCCTAGAGTGATGTTTTCCATGCATTCACCAAGGAATGTGTAGAAACTTTAGAAATACAAGGCAAAAGGGATTTTGCTTCAGGGTCAAGATAAGACTCCATGCCCAATGGAGAAATTTAGGGCCTTTTCTTTTCTTTTCCAATCGTCTCCTTGAGTTTTTCCTTTAAATTATGTTTACATGCAGCCTACGACATGTAGAACTTTACCTATATAGATAAGTTTCCTTTTTCATGTTTCAATGTGCTAATTTCTTTATCTTTTGCTACAAACATATTTTTTTCTGCAGATCGACCATAAGTGATAACATAATATCTAGATTGATTTGTTGTTTGTATGATATTCTCTACTGTTAGGTCCCTATAATACTAGTGAATACCCATTAGTATTGTAGTTGTATCCCTTATTAATATTTTTGTGCCCCTATTGTCCCCATATTGTTATTAGTGTGCCCCATAGAATCCCTCTATTGTTATTTTTGTGCCTTTATACTATTATTGTTAGGTCGATTCGGTTATATTGTGACTCCTTAGACTCCTATATATAGAAAGGAGTTTTTTTCATTTGAATCATTAAAGAATCATTCGTTTGTGTAATGTAAAGGAGGTTTCCCCCTCGAAGAGGCTGAATTCTAAGGTGTTGATCTATCTTTTCTATCTTTTTGTGAGCTGGTTTCATAACAATTGGTATCAAAGCTTTGAATTCTATGGTTTCGCTGCTCCAAATAGGTCATCGTGGAATTATTGCTGTAACTTATTTTCTACGATGTTTCAGAAGCTAAAAGAAACCCATTTGTGATGAAATTGCATTGAAGCTCGGGTCCAAATTTCAGAGCTTTGCGTGCTATATTTGTGGAGATATGATCTAAGGAAGTTGATATTTTTCCAGACTCCTGAATTACACTCCAAACAGGTGACCTGGGGAATATCGTCATAACTTTCTCTCTGAGCATCAGATTGAAATTTCATAACAAGGTATAGAAAGAGGACGGACGGTAGTTTCTTGTATATATTTTTCAGAGCCAAAGATCGAAACAGGGACACGTGGCATGTCGTACAAGTTCACTATACTGAACTAGTCTATAAATAGGTCATTGTGGGAGATTTGGCATAACTCTTCCTTGAAGAATCCAATTGGGATTAGACTGGTGGAATTGGAAAGAGGACATAGAGCACTACTGCAGGTTGCAATTTTAGAAATGGATGATTTGAAATTACAGAGATATTTCAAAGGCAATATCGAGCTCCTACAAAGTGAAAAAAAGTGTGTAGACTTTTTTTTAATTTTTGCTTAAGCTTGGTTTGAAAAATTATTTTGAGGGAATGCAAAGGGTATAGTAGAGAATTATTATCAGTAACTGATGCCCTGAGGAAAGAAAATGCAAACACCTAGTAAGCAACCTGAAAGCTCTAGCATGACTCGTGAAGAAGTGGAAGAAATGCTACATGATATATCAAAACTACAATACCAAGTGCAACAAATTTCACTCTCACAAAAGCTAAAAGAATCTAAGATAAATGGTGTGGAATCTAAGATAAAGGGCATGGAAGCTAAGATTGAGGATTTGAAGATAGATTTGACAAATTTTCTACAAGAAATACATACTAATGGTGAAAGGGTAGTAAAGGGAACTCATGATGTGAACGAAAGAAATGTTAATCATGATTTCATAGACTCTAATGTTGGATCGAATACCCACCATATTCCAAAAATCGATATGAGGAAGTTTGATGGCAAGGATCCCGCAACATGGATATTATAGATGGAGCAAGTTTCGATTTAAATAATGTGCAAAATACACAAAAGGTACGTATTGCAACTTTATATTTGGAACCAAATCAGTTTGTATGGTATCAATGGCTTTGCTCTCGTAAACAAATTATCACTTGGGCAATTTTTACAGAAGAATTGATAGCACATTATGAGGATTCAAAAAGCAACACTTTTTTTAGCGAATTGATAAGTCTCAAACAAAAGGGTTCAATAATGGAGCACATTGAGGAGTTCCAAAAATTGAACATAAGGGTAAAAAATATTCCTAAGGAGCATAGGATTGATGTGTTCATAGGGACTTTAAAGGATAATATCCAACATGATGTTCGCCTTTGGGAACCTGATTCATTAGAGAAGGCATTCAAGTTAACAAGACAAATAGAAAGCAAAATTATGGCAACCAAGAAGCATACTGCTCACAACTATAAAGATGGAAGTGTTGTTGCCCCTAGTCTTCGACAACCTATAAGGTTGACACCACAAAAATTGGAAGAAAAAAGAGAAAAAGGGTTTTGTTACAGTCGTGATAGCAAAGACACTAAAGGTCATAAGTGTGCTGAGAAAAAACTATTCTACATAGATTGTGAAGAGGAAGAAGAAAATGAGCAAGAAAGGTCAAAAGAAGAGGATATACTCTAGGAACAAAGCCTAGATAAAGAAGAAATGAATTCGACCATATCTTGTAATGCATTGGCTAGAATTACCACTCCTCAAACCATCGAGATAGAAGGAAAAATCAAGAAGAAAAAGGTAATAGTGTTGAATGATTCAGGAAGTACCCAAAATTTTATTCATTGTAAGGTAGCAAAAGAATTGAATTGCTTCCTATATCTAGCACCAGAGTGTCAAGTGATGGTTGAAAATGGAGGAACAATAAATTGCTCTGCAAAGTGCCATAATATCAAGCTATCCATGGGAGAATATGTATTGACTAGCCCAATGCTTTCCATTGCAATGGGAGGTGTTGATGTTGTACTAGGAGTCCAATGCCTACAATCCTTGGGTACAATAGCTTTTAATTTTCAAGAAATTTTCATGAAATTTTATGCAGAAGGAAAGGAAGTTCAACTAAGGGGTATTGTACGGAAACCGGGAAAGATAATCAGCTCTAACGGTATGACAAAGCTTTTAAAAAAGGAACAAAGAGGTTTCTCCACATCAAAATCATCTATTTCTCCAGATCTCCAAAAAGTCTTGGACAATCATTCCAAGGTATTTTAGACTCCCAAAGGTCTTCCACCTATTCGTCATCATGATCATGCTATTCATCTTATTCCAGGAAGTGTTCCTCCAAACATTAGGCCGTACAGATATCCCTATGCCCAAAAGAGTGAAATTGAATGTATGGTTGCAGAAATGCTAGAAGCTGGTATAATTCAACCTATTCAAAGTTCTTTCTCTGCTCTAGTAGTATTGGTGCACAAGAAGGATGGATCATGGAGCATGTTTCTGGATTATAGGGAGCTCAGTAAGCTCACTATTAAAGATAAGTTTCCCATTCTTGTCATTAATGAATTACTGGATGAATTGCACGGATCAATTTACTTCACCAAGTTGGATCTTCGTTTAGGATATCATCAAATCAGAATGAAGACTGAAGACATTCTGAAAACAACATTTAGAACTCATGAGGGTCATTATGAATATTTGGTCATGCCTTTTGGCCTTACCAATGCACCTTCTACATTTCAAGGTTTGATGAATTCCATTTTCAAACCCTTCCTTAGAGAATTTGTGTTAGTATTTTTTGATGATATACTAATCTACAACAAGTCTTGGAAGGATCATGTTAAACATGTTGACAGGGTACTACAACTATTGGAGGAGAAACAATTATATGCAAAAAGATCCAAATGTTTCTTTGGAGTACAAGAGGTGGAATATCTGGGTCATATTGTATCTCATGAAGGAGTTAAGGTAGACCGTAGAAAAATTAAAGCCATTAAGGAATGGAAAATCCCCACATCCATAAAGCATCTGCAAGGATTTCTCAGGTTGACAGGGTATTATCGCAAGTTTGTTAAGAATTATGGGAGAATAGCAGCACCTCTGACAACATTATTGAAGAAAGATGCATTTTCATGGACTCCAGAAGCAACAAAGGCCTTCTAACATCTTAAAGCGGAAATGTACCAAGCATTGATCTTAGCTACACTGGACTTCACAAAAACCTTTATTGTGGAATGTGATGCTTCAGGAAATGTAGTTGGTGTTGTTTTAATGCAAGATGAAAAACCCATTGCTTTTGAAAGTCGTCCAATCAAGGGAAAGTTTTTACACAAAGCTATTTATGAGAAGGAAATGTTGGCAATACTACATGCACTTAAGAAATGGTGACCCTACCTAATGGGAAGACACTTCAAGGTGAAAATGGATCATGATAGCCTTAAATACTTTTTAGAACAAAGATTATCCTCTGAAGAGCAACAAAAGTGGGTCACAAAGATGTTGGGTTATGACTTTGAAATCATCTACCAAAAAGGGAAGAAAAATGTGGTGGCAGATGCACTCTCAAGAAAGGATGAGGATGTGGAAGCATTGTTGTGCGCCATTTCTATTATCCAACCAGATTGGATAAACGAAGCAAGGGAGGAATGGAAGAATGATGAAGAAGTGTGGGCACTTATTCAAAAGTTACCACAAGATTCCTGTACATATACATTTATCTGGCAAAATGATTCATTATGGTACAAAGATCGCTTATATCTCTGTAAGAATTCCCAACTCAAACAAAAGATTCTGATGGAATTGCACACTTCTCCCTTAGGAGGGCACTCAGGATTTTTAAAAACTTACCACGGGGTTAAGAAGGAATTTTTTTGGGATGGCCTTAAATCAGATATTCAAAATCTTGTGGTGGAATGTTTGGTTTGCCAACAAAATAAATTTGAAACAATTAAGACCCCAGGTCTATTACAACCTTTATCCATTCCAAGCCAACGTTGGGAGGAGGTTTCAATGGATTTTATCACAGGTTTACCCAAGTATGAGGGAAAGAGTGTCATCATGGTGGTAGTTGACAGGATTACCAAGTATGCACACTTTTGTGCATTATCACATCCATTTAAAGCGAGTACAGTTTCTACTGCATTTATGGAGACAATTCAAAAGCTACATGGAAACCCAAAGATTATTGTAAGTGACAAGATCCCATTTTTCACTGGAAATTTTTGGTCAGAATTATTTTCTTGTCTTGGTACTCAGTTAGCTCATAGATCATCTTATCATCCTCAATCTGATGGGAAAACTGAGATAGTAAACAAATGTTTGGAAGGATATCTTCGTTGCTTTGTATCTGATAAACAAACACAATGTGTCAAATGGTTGCCTCTGGCTGAATGGTGGTATAACACTTCCTTCCATACAACAACAAAAATGACCCCATTTATGGCAC
The DNA here is from genome assembly GCA_031772625.1 of Pinus tabuliformis. Lineage (NCBI taxonomy): Eukaryota > Viridiplantae > Streptophyta > Pinopsida > Pinales > Pinaceae > Pinus > Pinus tabuliformis. The sequence goes on from CM062816.1 coordinate 2,014,733,224, forward strand.
TTTATGGATATCATCCACCATCCATCACATCATATTTAAGAGAAAATTCTAAGGTTCAAGCAGTGGAACTGTTGAGAATGCAACAAGATGATGGAGCTTAGTGGAAAGGAGTCACCTTCACTAAGTGGGCCTGCAGGCAAATTATGGCACAAAGTCTATTTTTAGACATATGGATCATTGTCTATGAGTTGCAGGATGCTGTTTATGGATGATTGGTCATGTTGGGAAAAATAGATGGACTTCTATTTCTAGTTCACAGCAGAGTGATCAGAGTCTATTTTTAGACTCCCAGGCTAAAAATAGAAAAGTCAAATATTATTGTCTCATAATAATATTTAGACTATAAACATTATCTTATCCTCTTGGAGCACTTCAGTTTGAGCTACAGATGTGGCACATGCAGCTCTCAGAAGGAAATACGCTTTTCTTGTGGGTCATTTGAGCTATTGCATGCAGGACTTCAGTTAGAACTCATGTGGTTGAGCTTGGTGGAGTTGATTGTGGAGTTGATGGAGTTGTGTTCAATTTGACTTGGTTGAACTAGTTGCATTTTAGTCTAACTAAAGAATACTCTAGTGATGAGTTGTGTGAATTAAATATTAATTAATTCACTAATTATTAACTCATAATGCAACTGAAGAATACATCAGTTAACTCAGGGCATGTACAGTTCAGTGGAGACAGGTGTTAGAGGTTGAGATTGCTATCAGTTGTGACTATAGTTGTGCATGAGATCTTGCACAATCAATGGATTGAGTATGCCCATGGGGATTGCATAGTTTATGCCCAGTGAAATAGCCCGTGCTCATGTGATTTTCACTTGGCATTGTGCAATAGAGGCAGGCAAAGCAGCAGAGGAGATTTGAACCTATGACTTGTTCAGATCTGAGCTAGTTTTGTGTGTAACAGGTGGAGATAGCGCTGGATACTTGAGAGGAGTAGTGTACTATGTATTGTTACATGTTCTCAATCATTCATATACAGATAGTGTGGGGTTTTCAGCTGTAAGCTTTCCTCGGGTTACATACTATGTTAATGTGTGCATGCAATTGATGTTTAATTGTTTTTAATGCTGCTAAATTGATGATCAACGTAGAGGAGGTTATGTATTATGCATGTATTCCGCAATAGTGTATAATCGGGATAATCTATGTGAATAAGTGTTTATTATTCAAAATTTCTACAGTAACATCACATCGAACATCAACGACAAGTCCTCCAACTCTTAAAGGATAACCTCGTGTTGGCACAAAATAGAATGAAACAACAGGTAGATCAACATCGCAGCGAAAGAAGTTTTGATGTAGGTGATTGGGTATTCCTACGGCTACAACCATATAAACAAATGTCCCTCAAGCAAGTTATGAAGCATAATAAATTATCACCAAAGTATTATGGTCCGTACAAGGTGTTGCAAAAGATTGGTACTATGGCATACAAATTAGAGCTTCCTGCAGCTTCTCGAGTGCATCCAGTTTTCCATGTTTCATGTTTAGAGAAGATTATAGGTGACAAGCTCCCAGTTCAAACAATATTGCCAGAAGTTGACGAGGAAGGAAAAATTATATTGGAACTGGAAGCAGTCATAGAAACAAGAACTCAACAGCTACGAAATCAATCAATTTCGGAGTATCTCATCAAGTGCAAGAACTTATCTGCTGAAGATTCCACATGGGAGGATGAGAATTTCATACAGAAGCATCCGGAACTACTCAAGCATTGAGGAAAACACTTTTTTGAAGGAGAGGGGCATGTTAGGTCCCTATAATACTAGTGATTACCCCATTACTATTGTAGTTGTATCCCTTATTAATATTGTTGTGCCCCTATTGTCCCTAAATTGTTATTTTTGTGCCTTTATATTATTATTGTTAGGCCGGCTAGGTTATATTATGAATCCTTAGACTCCTATATATAGAAAGGAGGTTTTGTCATTTGAATCATCAAAGAATCATTCGTTTGTGTAATGTAAAGGAGTTTTCCCCCTCGAAGAGGCTGAATTCTAAGGCATTGATCTATCTTTTCTATCTTTTTGTGAGCTAGTTTCATAACATCTATAGACCTTCCATTTAAAAATGACACATGTAATGATGGTATAGTTGTACCACCATGGTGAACTTAGGTAAACTTGTAAAATTAACGTATGTTATGAATTTTAAGGGAGGTTACCTATATTATGTGTGTAATGGATATTTGGAATGATCCTTCATTATAGGTTGGGCACCACACATTAGAGCCTAAGCACTATGCATTGGGACGCATGTACCTACATTAGGATCTGTGACAACTTACTTGGATGATGATATGGACACCATATCATCACAACAGGTGTGCATCAACATCATGTACAATGGAATCATAGGGAGTACTTTACAACATTATATTTTGGTTTATCTAGCACATGTGAGCCCATTTTTCAAACATGGGACTTGTATGATGTATTATTGAGCTAGTATGTCTCAATCACACATGTGAACATTACTAGGCTCCACTTTCTCTCTCATCATGTGCCTCTAGATGTTTCTAGAAGGGGAGCTTTGATTGTCTGACCCACTTTTCATGCATGAGATCTCTTTGAGCTTCTAGAGAGGGCACACTTTCTCTCTCATCTCTCTCCAATGTGGGAGACTATTTGTACACATTTATGAGCTAGTTAGTGGAGGCACTAATGCTTTGACCCTTTCTTGACCCTCACATGTGGGAAAGGACAGGGTTTGTTGGCCAAAAGGAGTAAGACACTTTTGTGTTTGACTATTTTGACCTTCATGTGTGGGAAAGGGTTGGAGTGCACCACCTAGCATATAAGAGAGGTCCACATATGTGAGGAAGTTAGTTGGGAGTCAGTTATTTACCACTTGTATTGAGCACACCATTTAATGATGGCACATGGTTTTGTAATGATGACTCAGGAGGCCTCTCTTCCTATAATAGGATGGCACCCCTCTCATTTGTACATGGTTGGAAATGGAATAAAACTCTCGTTTATACATGGTTGGAAATGGAATAAAACTCCCATTTTGCTCACTGTTGGTATGAAATTTTCCTTGTCTCTTAAGCATTTGGTCCCAAGTTATAACTAGAAAGGATTTGGGGCATGCACATTACATTGAAGGAAGAAGCCCGTGCAACATCAACAAATGAAAGTAAGATATGGAGTGTTCCTATGTTATTTCATTGTCAAAATGTTTAACCTAAATTTTGAGTATCGGGGTGGACTATTTTCAGAATTTTAATTCGTTACTTCATATTTGAGCTTAGAAATTTTAATTTTTTTTAGTTATATTACTTAGGCTAGATCTAATACTAGTATATCCTCTCTTTGATTTCTATACAGTCTAGCTTCCTAGAGTGATGTTTTCCAAGCATTCACCAGGGAATGTGTAGAAACATCAGAAATACAAGGCAAAAGGGATTTTGCTTGAGGGTCAAGGTAAGACTCCATGCCCAATAGAGAAATTTAGGGCCTTTTCTTTTCTTTTCCAATCGTCTCCTTGAGTTTTTCCCTTAAATTATGTTTACATGCAGCCTAGGACATGTAGACCTTTACCTATATAACTAAGTTTTCTTTTTCCTGTTTTAATGAGCTAATTTATTTATCTTTTGCTACAAACAGATTTTGTTCTACAGATCGACCATAAGAGATAACATAATCTCTAGAATGATTTGTAGTTTGTATTATATTCTCTACACACCTTCCATTTAAAAATGACACATGTAATGACAGTATAGTTGTACCACCATGGTAAACTTACGTAAACTTGTAAAATTAACGTATGTTATGAATGTTAAGGGAGGTTACCTATATTATGTGCCTAATGGATATTTGGAATGATCCTTCATTATAGGTTGGGAACCACACGTTAGAACCTGAGCACTATGCATTGGGATGCATGTGCCGACATTAGGATCTATGACAACTTACTTGGATGATGATATGGACACCATATCATCACAACAGGTGTTCATCAACATCAAGTACAATGGAATCATAGGGAGTACTTTACGACATTATATTTTGGTTTATCTAGCACATGTGAGCCCATTTTTCAAACATGGGACTTATATGATGTATTATTGAGTTAGTATGTCTCAATCACACATGTCAACATTACTAGGCTCCACTTTCTCTCTCATAATGTGCCTCTAGATTTTTCTAGAAGGGGAACTTTGATTGTCTAACCCACTTTTCATGCATGAGATCTCTTTGAGCTTCTAGAGACAACACACTTTCTCTCTCATCTCTCTCCAATGTGGGAGACCATTTGTACACATTTATGAGCTAGTTAGTGGAGGCACTAATTCTTTGACCCTTTCTTGACCTTGACATGTGGAAAAGGACAGGGTTTGTTGGCCAAAAGGAGTAAGACACTTTTGTGTTGGGCTATTTTTACCTTCACGTGTGGGAAAGGGTTGGAGTGCACCACCTAGCATATAAGAGAGGTCCACAGATGTGAGGAAGTTAGTTGGGAGTTAGTTATTTACAACTTGTATTGAGCACACCATTTCATGATGACACATGGTTTTGTAATGATGGCTCAGGAGGCCTCTCTTCCTATAATAGGATGGCACCCCTCTCATTTGTACATGGTTGGACATGGAATAAAAATCTAATTTGTGCATGGTTGGAAATGGAATAAAACTCTCATTTGCTCACTATTGGTATGAAATTTTTCTTGTCTCTTAAGCATTTAGTCCCAAGTTATAAATAGAAAGGATTTTGGGCATGCACATTACATTGAAGGAAGAAGCCAGTGCAACATCAACAAATGCAAGTAAGATATGGAGTGTTCCTATGTTATTTCATTGTGAAAATGTTTAACCTAAATTTTGAGTATCGGGGTTGACTATTTTCAGAATTTTAATTCTTTACTTCATATTTGAGCTTAGAAATTTTAATTTTTTTAGTTATATTACTTAGGCTAGATCTAATACTAGTCTATCCTTTCTTTGATTTCTATACAGTCCAACTTCCTAGAGTGATGTTTTCCAAGCATTCACTAGGGAATGTGTAGAAATGTCAGAAATACAAGGCAAAAGGGATTTTGCTTGAGGGTCAAGATAAGACTCCATGCCCAATAGAGAAATTTAGGGCCTTTTCTTTTCTTTTCCAATCATCTCCATGAGTTTTCCTTTCAATTATGTTTACATGTAACCTAGGACTTGTAGACCTTTACCTATATAACGAAGTTTCCTTTTTCCTGTTTCAATGAGCTAATTTCTTTATCTTTTGCTACAAAGAGATTTTGTTTTGTAGATCGACCATAAGAGATAACATAATCTCTATAGTGAAAGTTGTTTGTATGATATTCTCTACAGACCGTCGATTTAAAAGGGGAAAATTCCAAATTTGCTTGCATTCTAGTTCTTTTATCTAACGATTTATTGCATTTTCTCAATTTTTTTAACTTAGGTCCTATCATGCCAATAGTTTTTCTCAAGGTTTATCAATTGAATTTATCATAAATGAGGTTTTGATTTTGTTTCCTTACACATGGATTTGCTTCTAACCCTAAGAATAAATAATCTTGAGCAATTCAAAGTTCAAACATCTACTGAGTTTTCATGCATGGAAGTGAATGGCCAACATTACCACTTGCTCTCTAATCTGAGGTTATATGCTAACATTACAGCATTAACAAGTGGAGAATCAATTTTAAAGGGGACAATTATCTAACCATTTAGAGCTATAATCTACACGTTGGTATAGAATTTTCAAGATTTAACTTTGCATTCTCATATTTCAATTTTTCATGCTATACTTGGCATAATGAACAATATGATGTCTATCTAAAATCCACATATGAATGCCTAGGTGTCTTGATCTCGGGCAATGGACCATCATACACAATTATGTGTAATCTAGAAAAATCAAGAGGTATGTAGATTATGTAAGATATCACAAGGCAAAAATAAAAAAAAATAACATGAAAACTACTTGCAAAATATAAAGCAACCAAATGCAGTGGCATACCTATAAAAGTGAAGGCAGTCTCAGTGTAATGACTGACCACACAACTCTACTTGCTACAACATGATTAGAGAAACTAAGCTCTAGGAATTTTCCAAGGGATAAACCCCATGCAGCATCGAGACATGACTACATGTTGGGTTGCTTCTAGAACTCCATCTTTCCGTTCACATTTTAAGAACCTATGCCACATTCATAATTTCCCTTCAATTTCATCGTATAATGTCAAAAATAAAGGATACATGAGATACAGAGTATGAGATGATGACATGGACACCATATCACCACAATAGGTGTACATCAAAATCATGTACATTGGAACCAGCGGGAGTACTTTACGACATTATATTTTGGTTTATCTAGCACATGTGAGGGGTGTCCCCCTTCTTGAGCCCATTTTTCAGACATGGGACTTGTATGATGTATTATTGAGCTAGTATGTCTTAATCACACATATGAACATTACTAGGCTCCACTTTCTCTCTCATCAAGTGCCTCTAGATGTTTCTAGAAGGGGAGCTTTGATTGTTTGTCCCACTTTTCATGCATGAGATCACTTTGAGCTTCTAGAAGGTGCACTTTCTTGTTGATTTTTGTGTAGCTTGGGAGGTACTCCAAGCCCTAGTGTTTAGGGGTTGGAGGTAAAAGCGCCACAAGTAGACTTGTGGGCTTAGAACCCAAGCCTGGGGTTTTTCACCCATAGATGTTTGGGACAAAACCGTGATGATTCTTCGACATGTTATGGATGAGGATGATAGCTCTTGGCGCGACAATTATAATGCAGTTAGAATCATCCAATTCCAAGTGAAGTTGGAAGGAGCCCCTCTTTTGGATATAATAAATAGAGGGTGATATGTCAGGTTATTACACATCCAAAGAGAGCAACATTAAGGCGACACTAAGAAGGAGGGACAACAACTCAATGAAGAGGGAGATACCTTTGTTTTTTTACAGGAGAAGAGGACATAACAACGTGAGGGCTTAGGGCTGGTTTGGGAAGATGTGATACTTGAAGGAAGACCGAAACTTGTTTGGAGGATAGGACCACAAAAAACTGCCTCGACCTCTCAAGGAGGGATAGCCGCACTCAAGGGAAGTTGTTCTGGACCAGTTGACATGGGTTATCATGCTAGAATAGGCCGTGGAGATCACAGACCTATGGAGACTATTCGAGAAGATGTAACTAGGTTCGGTATTCATATATAATTTTGATATTTGTACTTATTCAAGAAAATATAATTTATTTGACATTATTTTTCAATGAGTTTCTTTCTCATTGAAAATAGGTCAAGCAAATTTTGAAGTGCTTCTAGGGAGTCAAAGTCAAAATGTAATTATGATGAGACCCTTTGAGGACATGTTACATCATGTATGATGTCATACAAGGTCATGGGAACACCTCCAAGGCAAGTCAAATCCTCTCCTAGTAGCAATGAAGACTACAAGCAGCAAATAATGAAGAAAAATGAATTTACAAGATGAATTGTCAAGTCGGCTTTAGGGACAGTCATATCGGCTTGAAGGAGGAGGGACAAACCTCTATAAATAGAGTGTTATGAAACCAGCTCAAGAAAAGAGAGAAAAGATAGATCAACGACTTAAAATTCAGCCTCTTCGAGGGGGCAACCTCCTTTACATTACATAAATGAAAAATTCTTGGATGCTCCAAATGAAAAGACATCCTTTCTATATATAGGAGTCTAACAAGTCATAACATAATGTTGTGGTAAAAACACAACACCCCCCATTATTGCTGCATCCACTTCGAATAATGGGGACCCTTTCTATAAAATTTTTGGCTAAACACCTTTTTGAGTTTTTTTTTATTTTAGTTGATTGCCCTGCGATTTTGTTAAATTTTAGTTTTCTTTGGATTCTTGTTTTGATTGCTTTGTTAGAATCAATTTTCTATAAGCTTCACATTGACGCTTGTTTGGTCTCATTTGGTCAACTGGTTTGAAAATGGCACTCCTTTGAAATCTCATCATTTATCTAGCCTGGGTTAAAATTGCATAAAACATATAAGATTGCATTTTGTAAATAAATTAGTTCAATAACGCATTTATTTTAAATATTAACCATAGCAAGTTTTTACTAACATTTTTCCATTTTTAGTTATGCAGCCAAATCATTAATTATCGAGATTTTAAGAAATTCACTCCGATGTCTAAATCAATTATTAATCTCGAAAATCCAAACATTCAAGTGGCTATAGTTTATTTTTCAAGTGGCTATAGTTTAGTTAATTTCATAACTAAATTTCGTTAAAAATAAAATCAAAATAAAACATTAATTTTATATATTAAATTTCAAAATAATTAAATTAATTATTATATAAAATATAATTAATTAAATTAAATTAAAATTTAATATATAAAATTAATATATATAAAATAAAATTAATTGCGTCGGGACCTTTTTATCGCATTGCAAGTTTGGTTCGCAACATATTTTAAAAGCCATAAGCCACTCCCCGATGCGATATCGGGTCCCAAGTTTATTCGCAACATAAATCTTATAAGCCACCCCGATGCGATATATCGCATCGGGATTTCGCATGCTATTAAGGGCCGACACCCCTCCTTCCCGATTCGCCGATGCGATGGAGCGTAACCCATTAACTCAAGTATCATTAAAAGGTTTGAATTTTGTTTTTTTATCATACGTTTTAAATTTTTGTTTTTAATCACTCACGTATGAGTGAAGTGTGAGTTAAGTGGGTATATATTAGTATAATATATTAAAGTAGATATTTAATATTTTAAAATTAATTAATATATATTATTTAATTAATAAATTTTAAATTAATCATATTAATTAATTTATAACAGTTAATTAATTTGATTAATTTAAATTTAAATATCATTTAGATTAATATTAATTAGTTTTTTTTAATTAGATTAAACTCGTTTATAAATAGTTAATTAAATATCAGTTAGTTAGATTAATAAATAGTTCATTAATAATTAGTTTAATTCATAAATTAACAATTAATTAGAATTTTAATTTAGGATTAGATTTTTAATTCAAATTCTGATTTTTAGCCCAACAATAGAATTTCCAGATTCATGCCAGATTTGACCCATCAATTTTGGAAGCTCATAAATTGAGTTATACTTGGCCAAATGAGGCCCAGGACGGTTCATTGGAAAGAGAAAATCAAGGAGAACATTTTGGAGGAGGTTTCACCAACAGATTTACTCATTTATTGGGTCAAAAATCAGGCAGAAGATCAAGCTCCGAATTTTGAAAAACAAAATCAATTTTCTGAGTTATTTTCTTCAATTTCATTTATCCAAAGCCTCTTCTAATTACAGATCCATTGGCCAATGATATCCTTTGCCAATCAAATCATTCCAAGCATCAATACAGAGCGTATATTTTATTTTCAATTATTTATTTAAAATGGAATTTGATTGGGTTTGATTTAATTGCCAGAAATAATATTTTGATTGCATTTTTAATTTATTTTGATTTCTTTTACAGGAAAACAGCGGAAAAGATATGGAGAAAAGGATTTCAAGCAATGAGAATGCTCCAGCAATTGAAGATCAGAATTAGGAGCAAGTAAAATTATATTTGGCAGATCTCTCTTCAACAAGCTCTCCTCTCCAAAATTTCTTCACAAATATTATAAATAACAGATTGCAGAATGTAAAAGGGGCTGCTCTCCTCTGCAATGCTAGACTTCTAAAAGCACTACTGTAATAGGAATTTAGAGTTGTAGGAGAGAGGAGAGAAAATCTCAGATCTGGGGATTATTGAGGATTTTTCCTTTGTATCTTGGATTATGTATGAGGGGCAGAGTTTTCACTATTGTGGCTTTAGCTTTGAAGGCAGAAGTTCAAGCAATTGTAAAGGACTGTTGGAGACCAAGATCAGATAAATGGATGCAATAAATTGGTATTTTTAATACTACTATTTCAAATATCAGTTTCATTTTTATGGTAACAAGAATGTGTCATTTTATTCATGTTTGTGCACTATTGTCAATATGGGCAGTTTGTCTCAATGTTGTTATCATGTATCTCTGTTCTTATGGATTAATTTCTGATTTCTGAGTAACTATTTACTCAGAAATCTGCCTTGTTAAAACTGATTTATTGAATGATAATATGTTGTGAACTATTTCCACATATTATTGTTTAGTTATTGGATTTGCTGATTTGATAATCAATATCATTTATGTGAACTACTTCCTGAGTGTTGTTGGTTTATTATTTCAGTTAAGAGGTCTCAATAGGATGTGTTTTGATATCCATAATATCAGTTAATTGAACTACTTCATTAACTTGGTATTCATTATAAACAAGACATATCTAAATCCCAATACTTTAATTATCTTGCTCTTAGTTGGGTTAGATCTATATCTGCCTAATTAAGATAGGATTTAGATTAGTTTCTTTTGCTTGCATCATAGAATAAGCTTGCATTTAGAGTAAATTCTACATTCTTTTAAGTCATCTCCTCAAAGAGGCAAAATTTTAGTTGTGGCTTGGCTGAACCCAAATCAGCTTAAGGGTCATTCTCTTGCCTGATCAGCAAGGAGAAGTGATCTGATATCCCTGTCTATTGGTATGTAAAGATACGTCATAAACCAATAGCAATAGGGAGAAGGTAACTGGACCTAGTTGTACAGTTGGAGCCACCACACCAAACGGAAAAGGAGCTGCTTTAAGGTCCGGACCGGGTGGTTATCCCCCAATGTTGTTGCAGCGATTTTCGAGGCATCAACATTTTTGGCGCTAGAAGGAGGGCTTGAGATTTTGTCTATTGGAGTCTTTTCAAATTTTAATATTTTATTTATTGTGATGGCTCCTCTTAAACTTCCAATTTGGAGTTGTATCCATGGACGTGCATCCTCCAATACTCCACCCGAAGTGGTAAGACTCTTGTCTCAGGTAAAGTTTAATGGTAAGGGGAATTCTTCTGCTTTTAACCATGTCTTTCAATTTATTCAAAATGTTTCAAAATATGATTTTCAAGGAATTGATGAAGGCATTTTATGCAGAATTTTTACTCTCACATTTGCGGCAAAAGCCAAAAGCTGGTGCAGAACTCTTCCAGTTGCTTCAATCCACAGCTGGGATCAATTTGTTACAATTTTCATTTGTAAATTTGACGGCTATGATTATGAACAGGTATGTGAAGAAATTGAATATCTACGAAGGTTTAAAAATGAGTCTGTTAATGATTATCATATTCGATTTCACTTGAATTGTTTAAGATTTAAGGATGAAGATAAACCTACGGAAGAAGAATCATTAGATTGGTTTAAATATATTTGTTCTCTTCCAACCTTTCCCAATCCATATGAAATTAATTCGAGCTTTGTTCCATCCCCTTCTAATATAAATGAGAATTCCAATATGGATGTGCAAATAAATGGTGATGAAGTGGTTTCACAAAGCTTGGAAAATATTTCCATTCAAATGCAAGAAGACAACAACAGCAATTTTGGAGAAAAAACCGCCTTGAAATCTGAAAGCGACTTTGAAGTAAATTCGGAAAATCAAATCGCAAATCAGCAAGTACAAGCAGCAATCAAAGTAAATAAACTGCAAACTGCTGTACAAATTTCTGAATTTCTCCATGATGAGCAAATGCCAAAATCAGAAAAGCAAAGCAACGTTCTTCAAGAAAGCATATGCACGCAAAGGAATGATTTGCAATCTGAAATTTACAATGTGCATAATGCACAAGAGCTCTCAAACAGAGACAGTTTTAAATGCATTGTTTCAGGTTCACATTTTTCCCTTTATCATGATATTTTCAATAATGGTAATATTTTTCCTCTTAGTATCAATGATATTTCAGAAATTAAAGAGGATGATTTAAATGAATTACCATTAAAGTTTTATCAAGATAAAGAAATAATAATCGATCATTCTTTTTCCATTAATGAACATGAATGCTTGTTCCTCCTTGTTTGGATATATTGGATGAGATTGAAGAGAATTCTAGAGAGTCTTGTGAGGTCATTTATGATGATTACTCTGATATTGAGGATGTTGATTTCAAATTTTCTCAAGAGAATCCTCATGATAAAATTCAAATAACATCTGAGAATGAGGAACGCTTCAATTTAGAAATTATCCCAACTAATCCTCATTTTAGAGCAGCAAATTATCTTCATGATTTCACCATTCAAGAAAACATTCCAATTTATGATTCATATGAGGATCAAACTCTCATTCCTATTCTTAATCATAATTTGTTTTCTAATTCACAAGTTGGAATTCAAAATTTTTCAAATTCCATAATTCTGGCCATTCCTTGTGAAAATGAAATCATTTCAAAACGATCCCAAATGTGCTGTAACATTAGTTGTACAAATCCCGGATGCGGGTGCTAATAGTTTTAATGCCGCGTGTTAATGGAGTTAAGAGGCATGTGGCTTGTCAGATGGGCCTCTGTCAGCCCGGACAAGCCACGCCACTCCATGACGAAAGCTCCTTAAATTCGCCGGAAGGCGAAGCAATGAGCGAGTCTGCAATGGTTTATGCGGAGGGGAATGTCGTTAGTCTGTCTAGTCGCTTGCAGGGGAATGCTGTGGGAATGTACAGTCGTTTGCAGGCGCCATTCAATGCGCTGCAACATCCGAGGAGTATGGGAGCTATTAAGGTTGCTACCCAAACCACTCTGCCGCATCTCAAGCCGTTTGAGTGGGTGATCGCTTGGTGTAACGTTTCTCAAGGAATTGCTGGTGTGGGAAGCCATTGTCAAATGTCAAGGGAGAGGCTCAGGATGAGCAGTCGCAGAGGAGGGTCACGGGGTCGTTCTGCCTCTCAGAGGCCTGAGATCTCACCATCCTCTTCTGTAGAGATTACCTCTGAGCAAAACAGGCCTCCGGGCAGCAATGTTAGAGGAAGCTGGGGCATTCCGGAGTGTGGTCACACAGAACACCCGGCCATTCGTTACAGAATCCCCTGTGCATTTGCAAACAACACTCTGATAGTTTCGGTCACCGTGGAGCATTGCAGCAGTATTCGGGGGCGCTTGGAAACTGTGAATGTTCCGAGGGTTGATATGGAGACTCCCACTGTCGACTTCAGGCGTCCAGTTTAGAAGGATGAGGCCGGCCCCAGTGAACCTGTTCAGAGGAGCTCGTGCCAGGATAAGGAAGATTCGGAAAAGCTCAAGGGCCCTGCAAAAGATGAGCCTCACACCACGGATGAAGATTAACTCAGAAGACGCCAAGTCTGGGCAGCAAGGAATGAATTTCTCTGACCATCTCATTTTGCTGTTTTTGTATATTTGTCATGGGGTTTATGCTCGCAGTGTCGGTCCAAATCACCATAGTCTCAGTCCACGCGTCAGTCTACATGTTCACCGTGTCGTTTTCTATATACATCGTGTCGAAATATGTTCACCGTGTCAAGTAATGCATCCATCGTGTCGATTTCTGTATTCACCGTGTCAAGTCATGAATCCATCGTGTCGATTACTGTATTCACCGTGTCGAATCTCTCTGCAAGGTTAGAAATGACCGATATCTTCTTTGAAGAAACAGGGCTTCGGCCCAGATGTAATTTTTGTTGTAATTTTGACTTTTTTGTAATATAAATAGCTCAGTTTTAACGAGAAAAAAAAAAAAAAAAACATTAGTTGTACAAATAGTGATTTCATTTTAGTTTTTCTTTCACAACTATTTTGTTTAAACTTAGATTTATTTTCTGATTTTATTTTGCAAAATTTTCACACTTTTCGCTGGCATATTGAACACCTTACTATCAAACACTTAATTGATGCATTGCCGAATTGGGAAATTGAAGTTTCATATTATAACCATGAACATAGAAAACTATTAACATATCAATGTCAATCGATGTTCATTGCTTATCAAAAGCTTCTATCTTCTCAAAGGCAATATCAACGAGAGAATGTATTTTTGCAATCTGGCCAGCAATTCAATTCAATTAATAAATTGCCATTTTATTTGAAAGGCTTCCATCCATTTTTCATTGACTCATTTGAAAATTATTTGGAAATTTTTCCTTCAAGGAAAATTGTCAATGATTTAACATTTGTACATAACACTAACAAATTTTCTCAGGTCAAAGAATCTAAATGCTCATCTTCACAATCTGGCCTATTATCTCTTCCTTTGAATATTTCCCAATTTTTAATAGAAATCCATCTAGATTTCTATGATCCAATTGGTATTCAATTGGAAAGGAAATTTCATGAGAAAGAGATTTTAAATAAGTTACTAACAATAACTGTATATTCTGATTTCATATTTAATTTTCTTAGTTTAATTATATTTGTATTTTTATTACTAACATTTGAACTGTACATACATGCAGCGATTAAAATGAGAAAATGGCTACACTGGAAATATGACTATACCTAGTCATTCTCATGCATATGGTTAGAATAGGAGTAGAATTAAATTAGTTAGTTTGTTTTATGTAGTTAATTTATTTTCAACAGTTCTGTAGATTAAAATAAAACAAAGCAATCAGCCTTCTTATACATGTTCAGTGGAAACATTTTTCCTTATCAGAAAATTTTAATTCTTGCTTTCCTTTTTGAAATTTCTTATAGCGATATCTCTACTCTGCCTATTTTGAATAATGTCTTGATTAAATTCAATTAAAGTTGCACTTGGTATCGATTGCCTCAAAGCCACTTTTCTTCATTTCGGGATTTCCTTCTAAGATTTTCTTTTGAAATTTATATGGTAAGGATTTGAGGATATAAAAGCTTCATGATCCCATTATCCCATGAAATGTATGACTGTCCATGATAAGCTTAATTCTAATTCAATCATTATTAGTCAGTCTAACCTTTCGGAATTTGCCAAAAGCTGATCTTAAGGATGCCCATTTTGCCGAGTGCACACATTCAAATCTGTTTTGATATTTTTCTACAATTAATGGCTTAATCTCATTTTAATCTTTAGTTTATTATCTGATGCTGTAAAACACATCATATTCATTTACTAAAGGTATTATTGAACAGTCACTATAACAATACAGATTTTTCTCAAGATTAATTCGGAATGAGCAGAGGTAATAAATTGTTGTTTCACTTCGAAAGGGAAGCATAGCTTAATATTTATTTCTGATAAGTTTTATATTCCCTGGGCATGAATAAACAGATTTTATTTAGGCTGATTGCACACTTAGATTTAGAATAAATGATGAGATGATTTTGAACAAAGTCAAAATTTTGATAAATCGAAGGAAGAATTTGAAGATTCATAGGGTAAAATTTACAAACAAATTCCTTTCAGGTACGCATTTACAAGTTTATTCTCATCCATTATTAGTTCATATTTTCCTTAATTTATTTTTAATTTGTGTTTTGTTTTGTTCACAGGTTTTCAGTTGTTGTCAAAACTTGAAGTAAGCAGCAAACCCAATTCAAATTTGCAATAGGCTCAGGGAAATTTTATTTGTGATGCATTATAATTTAAGCATTTTTAATTTTGCTTTTATTCACTTAGAAAACACAATTAAAATGTCAAGGAATATCATAAGACCATTCGCATCATAAGATTTCATCGGAAGTAGTTCTTAGCATTTCTTTTGATCACCAATTGTTCATCAAAGACCTCCGATGTATTATCTTACTCATATATCATATTGCATTTCGCATATCGGAGCTTTCCAAATGAAGTATACTTCCATGAACATGAATCGCCGATCTCCGATAATCGACTTTACCGATATTGCGATAAACACATAATTCCGGACCCGATATGAAATTCAAATTAAATTCATAAAATATCGCGTCCGCTTAATCGCAATAATGGTAGGAGAACAACTTTAAAAGGGCCTATGTCTCGGATCCGATATGTTATTAAAATTCCATTGTAAAAGTTATCGGGTCCGCTCTTCATCGCATATCAGCATATCAAATATTGTTGCTGATCGCCGACTAGCCACGTCATTCATCGCATATCGGCATCGCAAGAATCATATCGTGTTATATCAGGTACCAAAAGTTTGCCAATCACAGATATCGCAATCGCTTCGTCGCATTGTTATTTATGCTTACATCAAATCTCTGATTCTGCGATGTGCGATGCGCGATGTGGAAAGCACAGTGTCAATATGCCCCGACCCCCGATATAATATTTATTTAATGATGCGATCGCTTCATCTCATAGCACAACTTCTCATCGCATATTTTCATATCGGTGATTCGCCGTTGCAACCTTTGATGCAAGAACTTCCAATGCATGCCTCTAAGCCGTTAACATTTAATCAATATATGGCATAGCAATAAAGGTGAAGTTTTGCAGTTTAAGTTTGAAGCATGGTGAAGAAACATGTTATGTAAATCATCCGATACGGCAATGTGTTATTTTAAAAGCGAGCTTGGGTAACCACTATGGTAAGAAAGCAGTTAATGACCAATTTGCAGCATATTCAAATTTCTCATACATTTTAGTTTAAATATATAATTCCATAATTAAAAAATGGAATTCAAGACCTCTCTATTTTCATATTTAAATTTTATTATCGTAGATTTGGTCTTGATTCTAGACAATTTACAAAATCATGGAGTTTATATAAAACTAATAATATTTTGAGAAACAGTCATTACTGCAAATTCTCATTTTCATTTCTGATGTATTTCTTTTGATTTCAATTCCCTTGAGCACTAAGCATTCCATTTTTACTACTTGCTTTAGTTTAAATAAAATAAATAATGATTTTGGGGTTATATGATTTTGGTTAGTTTGACTTCTTCATGTTGTTAATATTAATTAAAATAAGAAGTCAGCCACTTTGGAGAAACTGATACCTTTCAAGTAAGATCAAAAGCAATGATCCAATGGTAAGATTCATGTACCCACTTTCATTAATTTCCATATCATCACTCTAGTTTCATTTTTGTTTTTAAATTATGCTGATATAAAACTCTTTTTTGCAGCTCTCCATTTGAAGTTTCCAATCCTCCACCAGATCATATTTTCGAAGTCCATACTCTTCTCCTGGCTTTATTTCAAGAAGCAGCGATAATCCTCATGGAAACAACCACACCAGGAAGTTTCTGAATCTTTAGTTTGTTTCTTTAAGCATTCCTTTTATTAGAAAATAATTAAGATGATGCTTAGAAATAAGAAGATTCATATCAAACAGAAATTATTCATTGTGGCTGAATTTTACAATCATTGTTATCTAAAAGCCTAAAGCATTCACAACTCTGCAAAGTATGTTTTTCTAAATCTCAACATAAGAAGGAATGATTACATGCTTATTTTCTTTTTCTTCATATTGTTGGAGACATTGGTATAAACATTCTTGTTTGAGTTTATCTTGCGAAATTTGGATTTTCCTTTCAATTTTTAGAGATTTCTTTGTTTTTATTTTTGTTTGCTAATTTCTTTTCTCATTTTAGTATAAGAATTATTTTCCTTCGTATTTCAGCTTTGATTTTGGTGACTTTGCCATTTTTTATATGGAAGGCCTATTTGTTACCTAGCAATGGTCAGGATATGTGGAGAAAAATTGTTAATAGTCACCTATTAGCTTTTTCTTAAATCTCTTAGTGAAGTTTGATTTTCTTATTATAAAGGTAGACATACTTAAGGAAGAGATTACCAATCAAGAGAAGTTGGCAAAGTATCATAAAATCTAAAAATTTCTTCTTTATCAAATTGTAATCATTTTGAGATTTCAAAATTTCATTAGGATCTTTCAAAGTTCTATTATCAGTCAAGAAAAGTTATTTTTAACCAAGTAAAGACACTTTACAGCAAAGCACCTTTAACTCTGAAATTGTCATTCTTAACTCTTAAGGAGTCAATGATTCTCCCTGTCCCAAAGAGTCTTATTTTCTAGAGTATAGTCCAGAAATATATTTAAACTTAAAAGATAAGGGGTCTCATAATGAGCCTGCTTACCATGATCATAGGGGAAAAATAGGCTGACATTACCAATACTGCTAAACAAACCAGGGTAATGGCTTATGATTGCAAACAATTATAAGACAAGGGGTCTCATCACGAGCCGGCTTGTTCAGCCCAATTTTAACCAGTGAATGGCATTGTCAACTATCTGGCTACCATACTAGGACAATGGCTTTTAAGATTTAATAAAAAAAAAATAATAATAATAATAATAATAATAATAAAAGGTAATACATATATAAATGGATTTATCTCTAGATCAATAATTCTTGAAAAGATGGGATTCTGAATCATTGATGATTAAAAGGTAACCCTGTCGAAACTATAGACGTTTACTGGCAGCAGTGGCTCTACCTGTGACAAACGAGTATATTTTGAAAGCTAAGCTATAAAGTGACCCCTGCTTTATCTCTACAACTAATTAAGGACTAATATAGAGTTTTGAAATATTTTAATTTATGAGGAATTTTAAGAAAATTATAGTTAAATGATTCTTGCTTTTAGTCAGACTAATGAACCTAGTCAAGCATTTCACGCAAAATTTTCTCTTCTTTAATTATTTTTACTTCAATTTTAGGAAAATCTCATTCATAACAAAAAGAGATAACTGGTTCTTCTCCCGTGTGTCGCCAATTGTTGTCGTAAAAATACAACACCCCCCATTATTGCTGCATCCACTTCGAATAATGGGGACCCTTTCTATAAAAATTTTGGCTAAACACCTTTTTGAGTTTTTTTTATTTTAGTTGATTGCCCTGCGCTTTTGTTAAATTTTAGTTTTCTTTGGATTCTTGTTTTGATTGCTTTGTTAGAATCGATTTTCTATAAGCTTCACATTGATGCTTGTTTGGTCTCATTTGGTCAACTGGTTTGAAAATGGCACTCCTTTGAAGTCTCATCATTTATCTAGCCTGGGTTAAAATTGCATAAAACATATAAGATCCCATTTTGTAAATAAATTAGTTCAATAACGCATTTATTTTAAATATTAACCATAGCAAGTTTTTACTAACATTTTTCCATTTTTAGTTATGCAGCCAAATCATTAATTATCGAGATTTTAAGAAATTCACTCCGATGTCTAAATCAATTATTAATCTCGAAAATCCAAACATTCAAGTGGCTGTAGTTTATTTTTCAAGTGGCTATAGTTTAGTTAATTTCATAACTAAATTTCATTAAAAATAAAATCAAAATAAAACATTAATTTTATATATTAAATTTCAAAATAATTAAATTAATTATTATATAAAATATAATTAAATTAATTAAATTAAAATTTAATATATAAAATTAATATATATAAAATAAAATTAATTGCGTCGGGACTTTTTTATCGCATCGCAAGTTTGGTTCGCAACATATTTTAAAAGCCATAAGCCACTCCCCGATGCGATATCGGGTCCCAAGTTTATTCGCAACATAAATCTTATAAGCCACCCCCGATGCAATATATCGCATCGGGATTTCACATGGTATTAAGGGCCGACACCCCTCCTTCCCGATTCGCCGATGCGATGGAGCGTAACCCATTAACTCAAGTATCATTAAAAGGTTTGAATTTTGTTTTTTTATCATACGTTTTAAATTTTTGTTTTTAATCACTCACGTATGAGTAAAGTGTGAGTTAAGTGGGTATATATTAGTATAATATATTAAAGTAGATATTTAATATTTTAAAATTAATTAATATATATTATTTAATTAATAAATTTTAAATTAATCATATTAATTAATTTATAACAGTTAATTAATTTGATTAATTTAAATTTAAATATCATTTAGATTAATATTAATTAGTTTTTTTTAATTAGATTAAACTCGTTTATAAATAGTTAATTAAATATCAGTTAGTTAGATTAATAAATAGTTCATTAATAATTAGTTTAATTCATAAATTAACAATTAATTAGAATTCTAATTTAGGATTAGATTTTTAATTCAAATTCTGATTTTTAGCCCAGCAACAGAATTTCCAGATTCATGCCAGATTTGACCCATCAACTTTGGAAGCTCATAAATTGAGTTATACTTGGCCAAATGAGGCCCAGGACGGCTTATTGGAAAGAGAAAATCAAGGAGAACATTTTGGATGAGGTTTCACCAATAGATTTACTCATTTATTGGATCAAAAATCAGGCAGAGGATCAGGCTCCGAATTTTGAAAAACAAAATCAATTTTCTGAGTTATTTTCTTCAATTTCATTTATCCAATGCCTCTTCTAATTACAGATCCATTGGCCAATGATATCCTTTGCCAATCAAATCATTCCAAGCATCAATACAGAGCGTATATTTTATTTTCAATTATTTATTTAAAATGGAATTTGATTGGGTTTGATTTAATTGCCAGAAATAATATTTTGATTGCATTTTTAATTTATTTTGATTTCTTTTACAGGAAAACAGCGGAAAAGATATGGAGAAAAGGATTTCAAGCAATGAGAATGCTCCAGCAATTGAAGATCAGAATTAGGAGCAAGTAAAATTATATTTGGCAGATCTCTCTTCAACAAACTCTCCTCTCCAAAATTTCTTCACAAATATTATAAATAACAGATTGCAGAATGTAAAAGGGGCTGCTCTCCTTTGCAATGCTAGACTTTTAAAAGCACTAATATAATAGGAATTTAGAGTTGTAGGAGAGAGGAGAAAAAATCTCAGATCTGGGGATTATTGAGGATTTTTCCTTTGTATCTTGGATTATGTATGAGGGGCAGAGTTTTCACTATTGTGGCTTTAGCTTTGAAGGCAGAAGTTCAAGCAATTGTAAAGGACTGTTGGAGACCAAGATCAGAGAAATGGATGCAATAAATTGGTATTTTTAATACTACTATTTCAAATATCAATTTCATTTTTATGGTAACAAGAATGTGTCATTTTATTCATGTTTGTACACTATTGTCAATATGGGCAGTTTGTCTCAATGTTGTTATCATGTATCTCTGTTCTTATGGATTAATTTCTGATTTCTGAGTAACTATTTACTCAGAAATCTGCCTTGTTAAAACTGATTTATTGAATGATAATATGTTGTGAACTATTTCCACATATTATTGTTTAGTTATTGGATTTGCTGATTTGATAATCAATATCATTTATGTGAACTACTTCTTGAGTGTTGTTGGTTTATTATTTTAGTTAAGAGGTCTCAATAGGATGTGTTTTGATATCCATAATATCAGTTAATTGAACTACTTCATTAACTTGATATTCATTATAAACAAGACATATCTAAATCCCAATACTTTAATTATCTTGCTCTTAGTTGGGTTAGATCTATATCTGCCTAATTAAGATAGGATTTAGATTAGTTTCTTTTGCTTGCATCATAGAATAAGCTTGCATTTAGAGTAAATTCTACATTCTTTTAAGTCATCTCCTCAAAGAGGCAAAATTTTAGTTGTGGCTTGGCTGAACCCAAATCAGCTTAAGGGTCATTCTCTTGCCTGATCAGCAAGGAGAAGTGATCTGATATCCCTGTCTATTGGTATGTAAAGATACGTCATAAACCAATAGCAATAGGGAGAAGGTAACTGGACCTAGTTGAATAGTTGGAGCCACCACACCAAATGGAAAAGGAGCTACTTTAAGGTCCGGACCGGGTGGTTATCCCCCAATGTTGTTGCAGCGATTTTCGAGGCATCAACACATAATCAGAGCCGACATAACAATAATAATGTAAGGGCACAATAATAACAATAGTGGGCCTCTATGTGGCACAATACTAACAATATGGGCACTACATGGGTACATCAATATAATAAGTGGGTTGTACTAATAACAATAAGGGGTTACACCAGTAGTATAGGGGCCTAACATGCCCCTCTCCTTCAAAAAGCACTATCCTCAATGATTGAGTAGTTCTTGATGCTTATGTATAAAATTCTTGTCCTCCCACACAGAATCTTCAGCGAGTAAGTTCTTCCACTTGATGAGATACTCTGAAATTGATCGATTTCGTAGCTATCGGGTTCTTGTTTCTGTCACTGCTCCAGGTTTCAATATGATTTTTCCTTCCTCTTCAATTTCTGGCAATATTGTTTGAATTGGGATCTTTTGCAACTTTTGAGTAAGTGGCCATACTTCTTCGTCGTTCTTCCATTCATCCCTTGCTTCGTTTATCCAATCTGGTTGGATAATAGAAGTAACACAAAACAATGCTTCCACATCCTCATCCTTGAAGAGTCTTCCCATTCGGTAAGGTCGCCATTTTTAAAGTGCATGTAGTATTGCCAACATTTCCTTCTTATAAATATCTTTCTTGATATGTAGCAATAAAAATACCCAATCACTTACATCAAAACATTTTTCACTACGATGTTGATCTACCTGTTGTTTCATTTGATTTTGCACCGAAGTGGCGTTATCCTTTAAAAGTTGGAGAACTTATTGTTGATGCTCAATGTGATCTTTCTCTGCTTGAGCCTTTTCCTTCTTGATATGTCATTCTATCTCTAGAGTTTGAGGAGTGGTAATTTCTTTAAATTCTTTACAAGATATGGTCGGATTCATTTCTTGATGCTCGATGTGATCTTTCACTCCTTGAACATTTTTCTTCTTGATATGTCCTTCTATCTCAATAGTTTGAGGAGTGGTAATTTCAACCAATGAATTACAAGATATGGTTGGATTCATTTCTTCTTTCTCGATGTGATCTTTCACTTCTTGCACCTTTTTCTTCTTGATATGTCCTTCTATCTTGAGAGTTTGAGGAGTGGTAATTCTTGCCAATGCTTTACAAGATATGGTTTGATTCATTTCTTCTTTCTCTGGGGTGGGGTCCTGGCACATATGTTCTTCTTTTGTTGTTTCTTGATCCTTTTCTTCCTCCTCTTCATATTCTATGTAAAATAATTTCTTTTCAGCATACTTATGACCTTTAGTGCATTTGCTATCACAATTGTAACAAAGCCCTTTTTCTCTTTTTTCTTCCAATTGTTGTGGTGTAACCCTTGTAGGTTGTGGAAGGCTAGGAGAAACAACACTTCCATCTTTATAGTTGTGAGGGGTAGGCTTCCTGGTTTCCATAATTTTTCTTTCCACTATGTCACAAAGCCCTTTTACTCTTTCCAATTGTTGTGGTGTTGCTCTAAAGAAGGTGTTGCTCTTTGTATCCTCATAATGTGCTATCATTTCCTCTGTGAAAATTGACCACGTAACAAGTTGTTTACGAGAACAAAGCCCTTCATACCATAAAAATTGATCTGGTTCTAAATATGAAGATGCAATACATACCTTTTTTAATAGTGGTAAACCATGTAGATCAAAATATTGCTCCATCTGAAGTATCCAATTTACCGGATCCTTGCCATCAAACTTCCTCATCTTGCTTTTTCTTGATTTTAGGAGATCGATCTTGAAACCACTGTAATGTTGTACTTTGGGATCTTTAAGTTCTAAAATTGTGATATGTAGTAGCCCTCTGTGTCCTCTTTCCAATGCCACCAGTCTGATCCAAGTTGGATTCTCCAAGGAAGAGTTATGCACAATCTCCCAAGATGATCTGATTATAGACTAGTTCAGTAGAGCGAACTTGTACGATGTGCCACGAGTCACTGTTTCGACCTTTGGATCTGAAAAAGATATAAAAGAAACTACAGTCCGTCCTCTTTTTGTACCTTCTTACCAAATTTTAATCTGATGCTCAGAGAGAAAGTTATGACGATTTTCCCCAGGTCACCTATTTGGAATGTAATTCTGGAGTCTGCAAAAGGACCAACTTCCTCAGGTCATATTCCGACCATATCTCTGCAAATATAGAGTGAAAAGCTCTTAAATTTGGACCCGAGATTCAACGCGATGTCTTCTCAAATGGGTTTTTTTTTTAGCTTTTGAAACATCGTAGAAACAAAGTTATAGCGAAAATGCCACGATGACCTGTTTGGAGCAGCGAAACCCTAGAATCCAAAGTTCTGATACCAAATGTTATGAAACCAACTCAAGAAAAGAGAGAAAAGATATATCAACACCTTAGAATTTAGCCTCTTCGAGGGGGATCCTCCTTTAAATTACAAAAATGAACAATTATTGGATGCTCCAAATGAAAATACCTCCTTTCTATATATAGGAGTCTAAGGGGTCATAACATAATCAGAGCCGACATAACAATAATAATGTAGGGGCACAATAATAACAATAGTGGGCTTCTATGTGGCACAATAGTTACAATATGGGCACTACATGGGTACATCAATATAATAAGTGGGTTGTACTAATAACAATAAGGGGTTACACTAGTAGTATAGGGGCCTAACATAGAGGATGTCTACTCCTCATTTGAAAACACTATCTTGGCTCAAATATGCAGACATGAAAGGGTTATAAGGACGAATAAAAGAGGAGATAAAGGGTCTGAAAGGGCAGCGTAGCAAGGAGACCAAATATCAAAGGAGGAGAGGGCTAATTCAGGCCTAGTTAAGGAATCTGAGAGCTGGAAGGAGGGCCAAAGCTTCAGGGACTGTTTTTGGACTATTTGAGGGCAGAAAATAGGTGAGATATGACTATTTTAGAGTGTTGTTAGGGTGCCACAAAGACCTGTGGTAGGTCGCAGGCCTAGCCACACCAAAACAGGGCTGTGTGGAGGCTTGAGAGGCTATTATATGCCTAGAATGGCAACACATAGAAGCAACAACTTACCTTGACTAAGCCACAGTTATTTGAAGGGTGTTTTGTGGGTTTATGAAAGGCTGTTGCAGCATGAATTTGCCCTAACCAGGGATAATAGTACAGAAGTTTAGGGCATCAGCATAAGATACCTAGTTCAAATGAGAAGTTGGGTCTACAAGGTCTCTTAAGGACGTCAAAGAAGGATCTCTTTATAGAGAAGAAGAGAAGTCCTAATATTCTAGTTTTTCCTAATCTAGAAGATAATGTTCTGGAAGACAAAGTGTTGGAAGAAGTTCCAGAAGATGTGCCAGAAGTGACAATGCAGAAAGAGGAAGGATTTGACTCATGCTTGGAGGATATCCAAGTCAAGGGTCTAGGGTTTGGAAGTTGTTCAAAAAAGAAGATTCAATAAGAGAAAACTTACAAAGGGTTTCCCTCTCAAGACTAGAAAGGGTTTGTCCCTGGAAAAGAGACAACTTTTGTGTTCTTGTTATTTTGTTTGGGTAGAAGTTTGATGAAGCACACACATATGTATTAATAAGAACAATAAGAAGCATAAGTCAACTAAGAAAGAGTAAAAAGACTTCAAAAATTGTTATGAAGTCTCGGAGAATCACGAAAACACTACTTTTCCCTAGATTTTCTAGCAAAGACTATCCCGCAGACCTGTGGAGACTAGGCCACAGACCTATGGTGGCTGTTTGGAGGGCTAAACAAACCAAACCTGGGAGCTCTAGGTTCCTTTCAAGACAATGAGTGGTAAAGGCTTGTAGATTTGAGGAGGCTGCAGTCTTTGGTGGAGGTTTTGATCTCAGATGGTAAGTTGTTGTGGGCTATAAGGATTCCCTAACCAGTGACCAAACTTTAGTCCATGAACAATAGATGAATGGTATATTATTTCTGCAGTTTCACCATCTGTTGGGTCACAGTTTGTGACCAGTATTGGATCGACTAGTTTTCAGACTGTGGGAGCCATTTGTTGGAGTTTCCTTGGGCATGAAGGAACTCTAACTACGAGCAGATCACACGGTTGATGGTGTCCTAGGAGCGGACAAATTGTTGATGCCTAGATTTGTGCAATAGCTCCTCTATTGCAGAGCAAAGGGAAAAATGGTGGAGTCTATGGGCAGCCATGTGTAATGGTCTTCCAAGTGTGCAGATGGCCTAAGAAAGTGCAGATGCTACAATGTGGACTTGGTCTCTCGTGGACTATTGGAGGGTAGTGTGAGAGAAAACCAAGTGTGGACATGATTGGGCACTTATGGTCTGCTAGAGGACAGCGTGATAGTGTCCAAGTTGGAGCCTGGTGAGAAACACCTTCATGGACAAAGGTGGTTGCAAGAGAGACAGTAGTTGAGCTCAACAGTTTGATCAACCAAGAGTAGTTTGTGGAGCTCGAGACTTGTGTGTGGAGATGGACTTCTACAACAGATGATGGGCAGTCCTCCTAGCCCATGTTCATTATTGGAGATGGACATATTGTAGTGACAGGTGGTAGCCCTCTATGCCATATGTTGCTCTTCATCAGTGCAACGTAAGAAGACCATAGTGGGTTGAAGTCCCTGAGTAGTTGAGGAGCAATAGTGGGAAAATTGAGAGTTTTCATAAGTGGAGCTGTGAACAACTCGACAGGAGTCTTGATTTGTTTTGGCCTTGATGGATGAAGGCACAACTAGTGAACAGATTGGATAGCTAAGATTCAATGGTCAGATGGACTTGGAGCATTTATAGAGGTCGTAGATGCAGATTGGGAGATGAAGGACCGAGAAAGTATAGGGTACGAATGAGATGAGCCGAGAAAGCATGCAACAGCTAGATGGTTAGAGTATCTTGGTCAGGATAGATTGGTTGTCAATGGACTGACACCAAGTCCCAGATTTTCATCTTGTACTAGTGGATGTATGAGGGTCATTATCCCCGGTATGGGAGCCCTAGACTAGTGTATTATATGTTGTTTAATATAATGAATTTGGGTTATTGTTACAAAATTGTAAAAAGTTGTCGATATTTTGTGCATGTTTGATTTACTGTTGTTTATATTCCATTGTGAAAAGTAGTATCGTTGAGATTCTTGGTTTGGTAGCGTCAGATATTTTAAGACTCTATTCTAGACCCAAGATCATGGAAATTCAACAGGGCATCAAAGCATATCTGAGCTACTTTCAGGGATAGTGAATCAGAGTGTGCGCGGTGAAGAAACTCAGAGGGAGTTATGGGTGTCTGGATCATGGAGTAGAGGATTCAGATGAAGACATAGAGATGTGGTCTCAATAGACTACATGATGAGATGGGCTAGTAGTTCTGGTGGATCGGTGGTGAACTTGGTGCAATTCAGTGTGTCATGTGGTGGTTATTAGATCGTGGAGTTCCTATGCCTTGTCATGGATGCTTGGGACAGGTCAAGGGTTTCTTTGGCATGGAGGAGATCAGGTTGATTGAGATGGCTTCATGTGATGGACTACAGGTTGGCAGGCTAGAGTCTTCATCGGATCATGATGTTGCATGTTAGAGATTGGTCGGATTTTCACGAGTGGTATTTGATCCAGGAGGATGAGTGCCTTGTTATCGGGAAAACTAGTGTCTATTCAGAGCTGCTAGTCCCACTAAGACGGGTAGTTATCTTAGAAACAAACAAACTAAAGTCACTTATGTTTTCCTTTATGAGAGATAGATGAGAGAGAAGTAGAGAGTACCAACTTCAGTCTTTTGCTTGGCTCCTTGCTTGTTTCCTTTCCCCTTTGACAGGATCTCGCCACTTCTTCCTTACTTGTTCCACTTCAAAGAGCACCTGTAGAGTCAAAGCAGCATAATACCATCAAAGCATAGAGATCTATCACTGTAAACAATATAGGGTCAGATATATATTGACCATACAAATGCATATATCAACACAATATTGAGAGATACATAAGAATATGGCAGAAAACTCAAATAGCTTTATTGATAGAAGTAGTAGAAGAGAGGATTACAACCACTTGGTCTAACTCAGCACCATCCTCCCAGCATGAAAGCCCTCTTCACCTCATACAAAGCAAGATCACCCAACAAAGTCTTCAAAGAGAAACCAATAGCACTTCCTTGCAAATTACAAAATTCCATCCCCTGGATCTCTAGGACAAGGGATCCATATATAGATGTTTGCAGGGGGGTGAGTCAGCTTCTGGGATTTTTATTAGTGTCATTTCTCTGATAGTTCTTGGTTCCACTTGGAGATTTCATGATCTATTACTCATCCTTGGGGAATTCAGAGAGGCAAGTGTCAAATTAGCAGCTTCTAGAAGATTCTCAGGGTCTCCACCTAGCAAACTGCTTGTGCCATTTGTTTGCTCTCGCTCATCACACCCTACAGAAGGGCTATCTGGTATGCATTGCAATTTTTACATGTGGCAGGTGATATGCATCGCACCCTTAGCATTGGGTAGTCTGTATGGTCCTGCTTTGACCAATTCTGAGTAGTTTTTCATGGAGAACTTCTGGGAGATGATGTAAGCAGCTGACCTTGCTCCTTTAGGGTATGAAACAACACTTTTAGGGACTTAGAATCCCTTGGTTTATGGACATATATGATTGGGGTTGCATTGCCCAAATATTTCTATAACAGTTTCCCCCTAAAGCATGAGGTCGTAAATCTTTTTGATGTCGGGTGAAATGCTTTATAATGAAGATCTGAGGTTTTTCGAACTGGAAGGTGACCTGTAATAAGATACAATACAATAAATTATCTTCATAATATTTTCATGATCTAGCTGAGGTAGACATTCCCATGCTCAGCTTTATAAATTCATTTTCACGTACATAGGACAAACAACCGTCTGTGTGCAGACTAATGATTCTGGTAGAGCCATCATCCCTTAGTTTGGATGATTATCTGTGCAGCAATGATGTACATTTGATGTCTTTATTTTCCTAAATATATCGTAGCCCGAATGGATGAAAATAGATCCGGGGTCTTCAAAACTCGTTCAATCTTTGCCCGAAAGTACAAGACAGTCCATGTGAAAAGATGTTCTGAGGTCGAACATGGAAAGACATCGCCTGATTACCAGCTAATGATTAAGCTATTAACAGGCGCAAGAGGAATCACCGATGATGATGATGACCCTCAAGGTATTGCAGTACAATTCACGTGGTGTGAATACATGAGTGGATGTTGAACACCACGCAAATCTTTTGGTCGAAGGCCATTAATGTAAACCTGTCGCCAGAAGTGAGAAACTTGCCATTGAGGCATGCAAGCTTCAAGGTACTAAAAGGGTTGTTCCTAGGTCGACTTCTTGGATAATGAGCTGATGTCGACAAGAAGTGACCTGTCGTAGGAGGGCCTTAATGAATCCCACATCTATGACACGAAATGGAGCAAATGATTTTTTGGAGGTGAAAATGATCTGATGATACAAGGTTCAGGGTGGCAGTCATGAAAGAATGAAGCGGGAAGGTATTACAGTGGATGGGACACAAGACGGGTTGGTGAATTCTCTGAGTGAATTCTCTTGAACATTTCGGCAACACTGAAATGGATTGGCAACGTTAACCCCAAAAGTGGATGG
Organism: Pinus tabuliformis; assembly: GCA_031772625.1. NCBI lineage: Eukaryota > Viridiplantae > Streptophyta > Pinopsida > Pinales > Pinaceae > Pinus > Pinus tabuliformis. The sequence continues at coordinate 2,014,762,217 of CM062816.1, forward strand.
TACAGTGGACCAATGGTGATATTACCGGTGAACAGAATAACCCAACCCGACTCAATCATGGTGATGGAGTGAAAGTGTCATGTTCAAGAGCGACCTGCTACCAATAAAGTTTCTTCAAGTTTTCTTCCCAATTTTCCCCAGTCATTTCTGACCAATACCTCTTTATTTTTGTCAAGCTTGAGGAGGATAACATATGCTTGTTCTATAATTTTCCCTTCGGGCAAACCCATCGCTATGTTTTAACGAGCCTAGCGACAATGAGACTCATTCTTGTCTGAATGGACAAGTTTGTCGCTATTGTTTTAATGAGTTTAATGACAAGGATAACTTGGTTCTTTTCAATTTTAGAGAGTCTAAAAAGGGATGGAAAGGAAACTCCAATATTCCTTTTTCGTAATATAATCCCTTAAGTCTGAAAAAGTATAAAACAATGCAAAAGGGATGACTTTTCGATATTTTTAACGAGCCGAACAAGACAAATGCTCGATATTTTTGTGTAATAATCCCTCAGGTCCAAAATGATTAAAATCTAGAGGAGGGATGGCACTTCCAGTCCTTAACAAGCTGGAGAGGCCAATTTCTCAGCAATCTTTTCATATTTTACGAGTCAGATGCAAAGAGCTTAAATGAGACTCGTTTTTTAAGGAACGAGTGATGTTTTTGGATAGCAATTGTTCCAGGTAATGTTTGGAACTTTTCAATCACGACAGTGTAAAGAAGGTGGCTAATAGGATCACTCATCACAGTTGTTCCTCAAATTGGGTAAAAAATTAAATGGAGGCGTATGATCAGCTAAAAGAGAGTGGAGGTGATAGTAAGAACGCGACCAAGGCTCAAAAGTTGATAATAATGCGATAGCAATGGTTATTTACCGAAGGTGGGTTCATTTTTTATCGAGCTTAAACTATGGTGGAACATATGCTCACTACTAGGTCTATTTTTTAACGAGCTTGAACTTCGCATAAAACTTCTCATGCGAATCGTATAATAAGGATGTCTCATCAATAGGTTCATTTTTTAGGGAGCTAGCACCATTGGAAATTTTGCTCTGACTCCTTTTATTATGTAAGCTAGGAACGACTAATCCTACAAGTTTAAAATGTTAAGAATCTGCAAACTGAGAAAATAAATGGTCTCTTTTCACTTTCATGCAAAAAGGTTTGAATGCTCCCAGGTATAGCCAAGTAGAGTTTCTAGGTTACCCTTCAATTTGCAGACAAAACATTTGTTCTATCGGGAAAGGCATACCTTCTGACAGTGGTATCTTATTCCGGTCTAATTCCATTTTCCTAAACGAACGGGTGTTTCAATCTAGTCATATATCCTCCGCGGAAACCTACCATATACCTGAAGTTTTCCTGCCAAAGTAGACCAGGGTGCATGCCCCCTGGGTTTTAGTCACAACCACTAAATCACTCGCGCTCATCAGGTGGACGAACTGGAGATTGATGAGACATTCCTTGTGCAAAAAGACCTATTAGGGATGGCATTTGACTATTAGCTATGTGTGAATCGGGGAATGAAAGCTGGTCTACGAGATGGACCACTCTGCCTTCATGTGAAAAACACATCACTTGAAAGAGTGAGGACACAATAGCTCCCATGCTATAAATGTAGTCACGCCCAAGGAGTAGATTGTAATCTAAAGGTCCTTGGACTACCATTACGTTTAGATAAACAATTTTCCTTCTCAAAGTTATAGGAAAATTTGGAAGGATCCCTAACGGTTGATTGGTTCCTTTGTCGAAGCCTGTTAGATTTCGCATCTCAGGCAAAAGCGATGAAGAACCAAGCGCTTTCCAAGCAGTTGAGGAAATGATACTCACAGAAGCCCCTTCATCTATGATGGTACCAACCATGACCATTCTGTAAGTTTGCACTATGATTCGGAATGGTACATTAGATGGTAGACGGGGTCTGCCTAATAGATTCCAATCGAAGGAGATGACTAGGTTGCTTGGAGGTGGGACCGAATAAATGGCCGGATACATCTCTGACGAACTTCCTTCCTATGGTAAAGGAAAGGGTACATTGCCCTCGTGTTCATCAGAGTTTGTGTTTACGAAAAGAATTTGAACGGTGTCGTTCTCATTCTCTTCCGTGACTGTATCATATGAAGGTAAATCTTTTGAAGACAAGATGGGGTCGACTACCATCTCGACTTGTTGACTTTGGTCTGATGTGAACTCAGAGGGTTCATCTTCAATGATAGGTTCTTCGACCGACAAAAAAGGTGTGTCAGTCAGATTTTCAACTAGCAATGGACTCGGCAAGAGTTTCTTGTATCCAGGAGGAAGTCGCTGCGGTGACGCAGGACGGTTATCCAAGACACTTTTAGCTTTGTCCAGGAAGGGACAACAGTGGAGGGAATGATCGCCTTCACACAGTCTACAAGGAAATTTAGATTTTCCTTTTCGTCTGGTGACTTTGTTTTCACTAGTTGACGGTGTACTCTCAACATGATCGTCAGAGGTTGACGACACCGGATTGTGCAAGCGGGGAGACCAGTCCCTTAAGATCCATTGGATGCAAGGACAATCTCGATGATAATGGTCCCCTTTGCAGATGACACATGGAGATTTAGGTTTGGATGGTGCAATGTGTGGATTTTCGCTAGACAATGTACGGTTGCCCCTTTTTGCCGTTGGCTCCTTCTTCTTCTTCTCCTTCCCTTTCTTCTTCTTCTTAGTTACTTGGTTTTTAGTTTTACTAGCTTCACCAAGTGAAGAGGAAGAAGGAGAGGGAGAAACAAATGAAGTAAAAGGTTGGGGGGTAACTCCAGTATCATCTAGTTACTGATTTGATTGCTCAGGAATCACGGTGCTTTGAACCACAGAGGTCGAGAAAAGCCATACTAGCAAGCCAATTGTCAATCCTGGAAGGGACAATGTGGCCATATGAGGTGCACCAACATCTCCCCAGGAGGAGAAAGGACTAGGATTTCCCCCAAGGGGAAATCCTTGATTGGTGGACTCCATTTTCTCAACCTAAGGTCAACGAGGGAACAGGGACATTATTCCATTTAAAATAAATTTTAGACGCTTTGACACAACTTGCTTTTCAATTTTTAAGAGTCGAGAAAAAGCTAAATATGACTCTAGTCACCTTCGATTTTTAATGAGCCTAAAGTGACAAGTGCTTAGATGGAGCTTTTCGTTTAAGCAGTTTGAAAAGGAACGAAAGAGACTACTCTGGAAATCTAGACAGAGGGATCACCAAGCCAATCGCAAAACTGCAAAATACTTTTTATGGTAGGCAGTCAATCTTCCCGAATGTTGTGTTCAGTGCATTGCAATCGATAGGGCGGCAGACACGACTTCCTAAGGATAAAGGATATAGCCTATTGTGGTCTCCCAATATATACTCAACAGTACGTGGGAGAACAAGTCCGTACTAGCACTTGTCATCTCAAAGAGGAGGAATCACCCAACCTACAATGGAAGCGATAGTTACCAGGCTTTACAACACCAGAATACGTCTCTAGCCTAGACTTCTAGATGTTGTGCATTAGGTTCCAAAGCGTTTTTATGTTCATTAAATTTATTTTACAGTTGATCTTTCTTAAGAAGTTTTCCTTTAAGGTTCACTGCATGATGTAGATATACAACTCCTAAATATGCAATCTAAGATGATAAACAGTCGTTTACTCTTCTTTTTGCAATGAAAATCCTAGCTACTAAGGAAAGAGAAGCGACATCCTTTCAACATAGAGTAGAGAGCACACACTAAATGCACTGTCCTAAATCAAAATCAACAAGCAGTCTAATTGCAAATGCACATGCATGTATTTGTTTTCCACTTTCTTAATGTGTGAATGACAAAAAGAATGCTCAATACAAATCTGAATTATTTCTTCTTTCAAAGCAACAGTACTAACGATTTTCTTTTCAAAAACCGAAAGGAAGACAAGAAGACACTTTGTGATTTTGAATTGAAAACTGCTTTCGACACTCGAAATACTATTAATTCAGATCAAATACAAGAGTAACAGTGTAATCGACTATCAAAAAGAGAAGAATTATTTTCCTTGACTGAAAACGACACTTGCGACACTTTCAAATAAAAAAATGACAGTTCGATTAAGTTACTATTTTGTAAAGGAGAATTGTAAATGGCAAAAAATACATAAAATCATTCACAATTATTTGTATATTGGAGGCCGAATAATGCAAAGGAAGGGGGTTTCAACAGTGGTCTACTGATCACAGACAGCAAAACTCCTGAATAAAGCTGAAGACAGTGAAGAAAAAACCAAAATACGGAGACAGAAACAGTCTTACCTGATCATCGCACCTGTAACACGAGGAAACAGGGTTGCATCCCACCTACTGCACACGAGAGGTGTGATGCATCCAGTCCACCAAAAGGAGTTAGTGTGATGGTCCAAGACGAGACTTTAACTTGGTTTTTGGTCACAGTTTGTAGCTTAGTTCAGGGATTTAGGCGGAGCTAATGATTGTTAGTAAATACAAAGTATAGGGACTGATCTAATGAGGTTACTGGAGCTACCTCTAGGGCACTTAGGATGTTTTCAAGTTAGTTGTTCAGTTCATAAACAAACCCGGAGATTGACTGAAGCAGCATTGATCTACTTTGCACTTGCATAGAAAATGCAGTTCGAAGGCTAGATGGCTTAACTTCAGGCTCCATCTATGGTTTATGAATCAAACAAATAGAGACAAGCAATCAAACTATTCGCTCCCCAGCAGAGTCGCCATTTTGTTATTGGGAAAATTAGTGTCTATTCAGAGTTGCTAGTCCCACTAAGACGGGTAGCTATCTTAGAAACAAACAAACTAAAGTCACTTATGTTTTCCTTTACGAGAGATAGATGAGAAAGAAGCAGAGAGTACCAACCTCAGTCTTTCGCTTGGCTCCTTGCTTGTTTCCTTCCCCTTTGACAGGATCTCGCCACTCCTTCCTTACTTGTTCTGCTTCAAAGAGCACATGTAGAGTCAAAGTAGCATAATACCATCAAAGCATAGAGATCTATCACTATAAACAATATATGATTAGATATATATTGACCATACAAATGCATATATCAACACAATATTCAGAGATACACAAGAATATGGAGGAAAACTCAAATAACTTTATTGATAGTAGTAGAAGAGAGGATTACAACCACTTGGTCTGACCCAGTGCCATCATCCCATCATGAAAGCCCTCTTCAGCTCATACAAAGCAAGATCACCCAACAATTTCTTCAAAGAGAAACCAACAGCACTTCCTTGCAAATTACAAAATTCCAGCCCCTAGATCTCTAGGATGAGGGATCCATATATAGATGTTTACAGGGGGGTGAGTTAGCTTATGGGATTTTGATTAGTGTCATCTCTATGATAGTTCTTGGTTCCACTTGGAGATTTCATCATCTCTTACTGATCCTTGGGAAAATTCAGAGAGGCAAGTGTCAAATGAGCAGCTTTTAGAATATTCTCAAGGTCTCCACCTAGAAAACTACTTGTGCCATTTTTATACTCTCACTCATCACACCCTACAGAAGGGATATCCAATATGCATCGCATTCTTTGCATGTGGCAGGTGAGATGCATCACACCCTTAGCACTGGGCAGTCTGTATGGTCCTGCTTTGACCAGTTCTGAGTAGTTTTTCATGGAGAACTTCTGGGAGATGATGTAATTAGCTGACCTTGCTCCTTTAGGGTATGAAACAACACTTTTAGGGACTTAGAAGCCCTTGGTTTATGGACATATATGATTGGGGTTGCAGTGCCCAAATATGTCTATAACATGCCTGTAGGACTAAGCCAGTGGAGATCATGTAGGCTCAGAGGGAGTCTAGCCTCAGAGGGAGTAGCCCCTATGGAGGTTTGGGATCTTCAGGTTCAGATGTGATGAGGTAGAGGCACTAACAATATTTTTGGATTCATTTTACAAGGTATGCTACAGTTATGGATACTATATGGGCTAGTGTCGCTAGATGACGAAGGTTACTCCTACTCTTGTAAGAACCTCCTTCGCTGAGAGGGAGTGTTGATTTTTGTGTAGCTTGGGAGGTAATCCAAGCCCTAGTGTTTGAGGGTTGGAGGTCAAAGTGCCACAAGTAGACTTGTGGGCTTAGAACCCAAGCTTGGGGTTTTGGACCCATAGATATTTGGGCCAAAACTGTGATGATTCTTTGACATGTGATGGATGAGGATCATAGCTCTTGGCAAGATGATTCTAATGCATTGAGGTTCATCTGATTCTGAGTTGTTGTTGAGGAGTTATGAATTTTTTGTTAATTTTAGGTATTTTCTATGCTGAGAGAAAATTTACTTCAATTTTCCATATTAACTCAATGTCAATTCCAGATTAGAAATCACATTTAGCGTGATAGTAAAATGCAGATAGAACATAAACATAAATTGTAGAAAACAAGCCAAGATAAGAGGACACAATATGTGGTGCCAGCGAGGGACAAACCCCAATGTGGTGAAACACTTGATCAATTATTCTTATGTTCTTCAATAGTTCAGTAGATAGAGAGATAGTACATATACATTAGAAGTCAACACTTTGACTTGACAAGATAAGAGCAGATATATTTTCCATGAAGATAAAATAATGAGGTAGTTGATCTGAATTCAGGTGAAGGCATACTGCTTCAACTGATCCTCCAAGGTGACTCCATCACCATGTTGCACCCATCACTATGTTTCACCTCATCATCATGCTGCACCTAACACTGTGTTGCACCCAATCACTGAGTTGCTCTCATCACTATGTTGCTCCCATCACTGAGCAGTACCTCATCATCATGTTGTACCCATCATCAACAAGTTGTTGCAATGCATCGTGTCACTGCTATACATCCATGCCCATCATCATTGTGTTGCACCATGTTGTGCCATCATTACAGTGTTGCACCATGTTGTGCCATCATGTTGTCACCTATCACATCATTAAGTTGCACCACTGTTACTATGTTGCACTTCATTATATCACCCAATATACTGCATATATGCTACAACTATTTATACTACCAGCCTTAGCTGCTTGCTATGGCTTACAGCCTAGCAGAGCAGCTAGGCTATAGTTGCAGACTCCTTCAACAGGTCCATGTAAAAAGCTTTGCCCTCAGTCCTTAATATAGAGACAGCTGCTCCCAAACATGCCTAAGTCATGCCTTAGAACAACAGTCTTTACTATTGCTTCCAAGCTTCCTTTGTTGTGACTTAGGGAAGTATATATATCCTTGACTGTGGCATATCCTCACATTATGACTGTGTCCTTTTTGGAGCATCCATTGACAGCATACATATGCTTCTCCTTGCTGGGTATAGAGGACTCCTGTAGGACAGCATGAAGGGTCCTTAATCTGTGTTAGGGTTGTCCTCCTTCATGACTGTGTTAGGCCCTTTTGATGACTGCGTTAAGGTTAGGGTCATCCCATAATATCTAGGCCTTTGATCTGCAGCCATGATTCTTCTAGGACTGCAGCTATAGTCCTCCCAATAGGATTGTGGCTAGGGCTTGTACTCACAGCAGTTAGGGCACATAAAAACCCTCTTTAAACTGCGGCTTAGAATAGTTTGATAGGGTAGTGTTAGGGTTGTGTTCTTTCCAATGTATGAGTGGAATAAGGCCAGTAGATAGGACCTGCATTTAACCTCCTTCCATGAGTGTGTAGAGCCTTCTTCATCACAACTTCTAGGGTGTCTCCTATAGATCTCATCTTCATCAAACCCAAAATAGAATGAAGAGAGATCGCAAGAGTGAGTGTGTGTCAAATGACTTAAAGTCCTCTTCTATTTATACTAAAACGTGGAGGATTAGTGGGGGAAATTTGGTTGTTGGCCGACCTTGACGAATTGTCCCATAACACAAATAAATTCATATCTCCATGAATACATGTCGGAATCAGATGATATTTAGATCAATCCTACACCTCTCGATGAGAGGAATCCAAGAAAAATATCAGTTGCCATAAATAAGATGACCCACATGGAGTTTGGCCCTAGTTGCCAATTTTTGTGTAGCTTGGGAGGTACTCCAAGCCCTAGTGTTTGAGGGTTGGAGGTCAAAGAGCCACAAGTAGACTTGTGGGCTTAGAACCCAAGCCTAGGGTTTTTCACCCATATATATTTGGGCCAAAAATATGATAGTTCATTGACATGTGATGGATGAGGATGATAGCTCTCAGTGAGATGATTCTAATGCAATGAGAATCATCTGATTCTGAGTTGTTATTGAGGAGTTATGAATTTTTGAAGTCTAATGTTGGATTGGTACCTAAGTTGTAGGAAACGTGGGTCTAGGGTCTGTTTCCGTATGGAAATGAAATGGAAATGAGGAAAATATTACCATACGTCCAGAAACTTGTTTCTGGCCATATTGGCCCATTTCTCAAGGAGAAAATGTGGCTAGTATGGCTGGAAATGAGTTTCTGGACCGTACGACGGAGTTTCCTCATGCAACTTGACATTTTCTTATGTTTTTTTTATTATTTTGTTTTCTATTTTATTCTTGGGGAAGGAAAGTGGCTTCTAGTTGCTAGTGGTCCTTCTAAAGAATTGGATGTGGATACCGAAAGTCTTGATTTGGATCTCTCTCTTGCTGCCCTGAATATTGAGGTCTAGCTTGGAAGTGGAATTGGCCCATCATCTTCTTCAGCATCACCTTCCACTGTTGAGAATGGTTCTGCTTCTATTTTTGATGAGGATTATGATGACGAGGATTAGTCTTTTGTCTCTATAGTTCTTGTAGCCTTATATTCTTTATTGTACTTGCAGACTCATATATATAATAAAGGTTGATTTTGAAATTTGGAGATATAATAAAGGCCACTTTTGGATATTCTGATATTTTTATTTTCTTTTTTTGGTCAAGTAAGAGTGGAACCTTCTATTAACCGTGAAAGTGTAATACATATGATACACATCTTTACCCATGCAAAGACAAGCTCATTGCTGGTTTACCATCACAAGACAAGCCTATCGCTGGTTTACCATTAACAGGGTTTACAAAACCCAAGATCAAACAATGTCTCATGAGGTTACAATATTTCACAGGGTTACATAAATTCTATAGTACAAGACTAAGGAACAAATTCCTTTCTATTCATCGATTTCTCACACAAACTACGAAGACAAATGAACTTCAAAAAATACCAAAATTGCGCTAATCAATCTTCTCTAAACTGCTCCCCAAGCTCGAGCCTGAACATGCAATCCCCACCGTCGAAACGAACTCCCATCCGATGGTCCACAAATCCTATGATAAAAAGAACTGTGTGGAGAATCGGCACTATCAATCAAAGTCTATTCAATCCAACGGTTTACCATGATTTTGGCCTGAACACTAGCACGATGAATAACACAGATCCGGATCCAAAAAGGATTAGAGCTCCTCAACCTATAGGATTTCGGGTCCATCCAAGTGGTTAATGTTCAATCTCTTTCCAGCCCAAAATCCATCGGATGACTGAGGCAAAAATAACCTGCAGTCTTCAGCCATTCAACTAACGAACGGGTTAAGCAGAATTTTACCCCCGCAGTTCTCTTGAGCATCATCGGTCCATCCTGTTGATCCATTGTTCTCAATCATTCTAGATCATTTCGTTTGTTCTTGATCCTCCCGTGTTTAGGCTGAGGTCCGCTATTCATTTTGAAACCCTCCTGAAGCAGCGCATCCAGAACAACCCACGACCTCTGTTCCACTAGGAACTATTTAACTGCTTCACTTCTTCGATCTTCCTTTCCTTGAGTTTTACTGATTGGGAGAGACCACAGCCCAAGGACCTCCGCTCTTCTCACCTTTCACTAGTCTTCCTCCTTCTCTCTACTGAAGGTCTGGAAGTGTTCCATATCTTTGGCAGCCTGACAGAGACAATCATCACACTGTTTGCCTAGGGGTATCGACTCCTAAACGTACTGAGTACCACTTCGCTTACTAATCACTCCTTCATTCGCCAGACGATTAGCCAACATATTTGCTTTTCTTTTCACATGGACAAAGTTGATGGTTCTTAATTTTTGTAGGTGGTTGTCAATATGGTGAAAGACCTGCGATAGCCTCCAATGTTTCAAAACTTTTTCCGATGCTGTTCTATTGCACATTTTCTTGTCTGCTTTGATAATCAATTCTGAATCTTCTTCAATGATGACATTGTGTGAATTTAAATTCGCTAGGGTTTCCAGGCATTGCTCTAAGGCCATAAGTTCCACCATGTTATTAGTGGCTTTCCCCAAGTTACTATGAAAGATCTCCTTTATGCATCCCTGCTCATCTTTTCTAACACCCCCAAAACCAGCTAACCCTAGGTTTCCCTTGGACGCTCCGTATATATTGAATTTTAAGAAGCCTTATGGAGGAGGCTTACAAATATCCATACTTGCATTTGTTTGGCTCACACCCTTGTTTATTCCGTGTGGGACTATTGACTGGAGACCCAACTGAAGTAGAATACAAGATTCCTGCGGTAGAGGAGGATTCTTCGGAAGTTTCCACAACAAACCTCTGTCTGTTTCTTTCAGCTATCATAGAATTTGTGAAATTATGTGTTGGGGCGTGCTTGTCTTGATTTTGAAAATCCTAGCATTGCGTTCTTTCCAAACATTCCAGATGAAAAAGATTGGAATCAGAGTCCAAGCTTTATTTACGATTTCATTGCCTAAGAATTTTTTCCTCCAACTCTTCATAGTGTTGGTTATGCCGAGTCTGTCTCGATCAGTATGCTTGAAGACTGAAGCCACACAATCCCACATAGTGGAGGTGAAAGGGCAGAGGTTGAGTAGGTGATTCATCATCTCCTCTTATCAGCCACTTATAGGGAATTTGGATGGGCCGACAAAACCCCTTTTTAGCAGATTTTCCCAAGTTAAAATTTTCTTTTATTGAACAAGCCAAATGAACAACTATATTTTCATCCAGTGAGGGTTATACTAAAGGTTCTTCCATACCTGATCAGGGTTTTGGTTGTTAAACCCTGTGACTATTATTTTATCTTATTTTACGTTAAAGTTTCCTTCGATGTTCATTCCCCATCTTAGTTGGTCAAATAAGGAGGACACCAAAATCTTCCTTTGCTCCAAATCCCGAGCAAGAGAATCTACCTGGGCCATCAAAGGGCTATCTTCACTATGGCCTAAATCCTTCCACATTCTCCATTTACCATTGTTCCTTACCTGATCCTAGAAGTCACTTACCACAGGTAAACCTTTGTCGTCAGTATCATTTATGAGAGAGGCTAATTCGTCCTCAAACAAATTGGGTTCTTGTTGCCAGTTGTCCTCCCAAAATCATGCCAAGTTCCCAGCTCAGATCTCCTAGAAACTATGCTGCTGGACAATACCTCTATTCTCCCAAGCAAGATTCCAAATGTGGGAGCCCTTAATACACCCTGACATTCAGATGTCTTCCCTATCCTGCCAATGTTTTGCATATTTTTGTTTCCAGAGCTTGGCCCAAGGGGTTTCCAATTCCTTGAGCCACCTCCACCAAAGTTTAGCTCCCAAAACCATGGTAAGGGTTTCACGGTCATGAAGCCCCAATCCACCATGGGACTTGGGTTTGCAGATCTTGTCCCAAGCTACTAAAGCCCATTTATTTTTCTCTTCTCCTCTGCCCCATAGAAAATCCCTTCGAATGCTCCTGATCTGTTGCATAACTCCTTTAGGAGCTGGAAGAGCTAAGAACATGAAAACGCAAATAGTCTACAAGACAGCCTATGTGAGCAGAAGGTGTCCCACCAAATTTAAAGACCTACATGTCCATTTCCTGATCTTGTCCCGAGGCTTATTCATTATCGGCTCCCACACTCCCTTGCTTAGAGGTTTGTCTATAAGAGGCATTCCCAAGTACTTGGAAGGTCACTAGTCCCTTTGAAACCCAAGAATTCTAGTGATGTTCCTCTGAATAGCAATTTCAGTGTTAAAGAAGAAAACTTTTGATTTATTGAGGATTACCTCTATGCTAGCCGCCATAGCAAAGTCGTTTAATATTTGTTTGATCACTCATGCTTCCTTGATTGTGGGTATACCCTGTAGCATCGTGTCATCCATACATTGTTGGTGAGTATTTGTTGCTCCATCTAGGGTAAGTTTGAGACCCTAGATTCTTCCTTTAGCATTTGTTGTTTTGATTGCTCTGCCTAGCCCTTCCATCATAAGAACAAATAGGAAGGGAGAGAGTGGATCCCCTTGTCTGATACCTCTAGAGGGCATGAAGGTTTTTGAATGAGCACCATTAAGCAAGATGGAAAAACTAGCTGTGGATATTAGTGCCATAACCCATCTTATCCAATTGTGGTCGAGGCCATAAGCTCTTATTCTTGCCTTTATATAAGACAAAATTAGCTTATCATAAGCTTTTTCTAGGTCCAACTGAATGATCATACTAGCTTGTTTATTGCTTTTGAGAGAGTGTACCACCTCGTGAGCTTGGATGATGTTATTGAGAATCTGTCTTCCCTCCACATAGCCAGTTTGCTCCTCTGAGACGAGAGCTGGAAGGAGGGGCTTCAGTCTGTTGGTGATAACTTTGGAAATAATTTTGTACACCACATTACATAAAGCTACGGGTTTGAAACCCTCCAGAGTTATGGATTTTTCCTGTTTTTGGATTAAAGCTATGAAGGAGGCATTAAGAGCCTTCAAAACCAATTTGGATCTTCTTAAGTCTTCCACCGCCTCAAGGATATCCTGTTTGACTATTCTCTAGTAGGCTTTGAAGAAGTCCACATTGAAACCATCTGGGCCTAGAGCTTTGCCATTTTGCATTTCATTGATCACATCACTGACCTCCTCTTCCGAAAATGGCATGTTAATATTGTGGTTGTCTTCTCTGGTGATCAGCTAAGGGATGTGCTTTGTGAAATTAAAGATGAACCTAGATCTATTGACTAGAGGCTCCTCTGCTATGTTGAGGAAGTGTTAAACAAGGACATATTCCATTTCTTTGTGAGAGAAGAGATATATCCCATGAGAATACTTTAGTTTTGTGATTTTTTTGTGTGCCCTGTGATCTATGGTAGATTTATGAAAAAACTTCGTGTTTCTTTCTCCCTCTCTAATCCACTGCACCCTCAATTTCTGTCTTCAGAAAACCTCCTCTTGCATGCATCTATCTTCCCATTCTTTCTGCAGAGAATTAGCTATATTTTTTTGCTCCTCAGTGAAACCATCTGTGATGATGATCTAAATAATCTCCAAGAGTTTTTTCTCAACTTCCTTTTTGGCTTTGAAAATATTACCAAACTCCTTTTTGTTCCAATCTTTAAGCTTGGATTTGATGTGTTTGAGTTTTTGCTGGAGCAAGAACATTTCAGTGCCTTGAATGTTTTGATCCTCCCTCCACCATGTGTTAATATTGCTGGTGAATTCAGGGTGAGAGAGCCATGCATTTTCAAACCTAAAAGGTTTATTTCTAGGTGTGCCCATAAAAGTTCCCTCAAGTTGTACAAGCCAATGGTCTGAGCCTCCAAATGGAAGGATAGAAGCTGACATGGCAGGGCCTGATACAAAGAGGTCCTCTAAGATGAGAAATATGTCCAGCTTAGAGGCAACTTGAGAAGTCCCTCCTCTCTTATTGTTCCAGGTAAAGGTGCCATTTAAGGCTTCAGTTTCCACTAACCCCCATGTTCATTTTGAAGTTTTGGAAGGCAATAGAGTCTCTGCCTAGTTGTCTGATACCCCCCTTTTTTCTCTGTAAGAGATATGATCATATTGAAATCTCCTGCAACAATACAAGGCACATTAGGGTGTCTCTCTCTTAGCTCCTCAAGGGTTGTGAGAAGATTGAGCTTGTCTTCTTGCTTTTGAGGCCCCTAGACATTTGTGATCATGTAACTCTCCTGATCCCCTAAAGGTTGACACACCAATGAAAGATAGTTCCTCGATTCTTCAGCATCCATGATTCCAAATTTCCACAGATCCTAGAGCGTAAGAATCCCCCCCACTGAGTTTTTTTCTTTGACCTCTAGATACTCATACTTGATTAACCATTTGTTATGTATTTCTTTGATCTTTTCCATCGAGAATTTTGTTTTCTGAATAAAAACAGTATTTGGTTTTTCTTCTTTTATTCTACTGCTAAGATTTCTTTGTTTCCTTCTACTTCCTATACCTCTAATGTTCTAGGTTGTAAACTTCATTAAGAAATATTTGTAAAGAAATAACTAGTGAGATCTCTCATATTACTTGAGTTAATCAAGAGTTTCCCAAATTCGTTCAGTAGCTCTTTTTATCTTTTTCTTCCTCTCTTCCTACCCGAGTTCTTCATCATCCATGGTCGCTTGTAGAGGCCTGCAATAGCATAGAAATAAGGTCCTCCTTTGAACACTCTATATTTGTCCTCTAGGATTGTAAAAACCACCATGAAGAAGCCCTTGGATCCCAGGTGAATGTTTATTTCCCCCTTGGGTTTCCAGTAGCTCCTTATCCATATGTGCAGTGCCTTCTCCATCGGCCATATCCCCATGAATTTGCATATAACCGCATATTCAATCATGTTATCTCTGTGCGCTTGTAGCGTTGGGTTGCTTAAAATGACCTGAGGAATTATGGTCAACTTGGGTTTGCAAACCCCAGTTGTGCTCATGGACACAGTTTTCTGATTGCTGCCTGCTATCCTCTTCTCTCTACTAGCTTCCTGCTGATCCCCTTCCTATTCATGAGGTCTGTTTTTTCCTAGTTTTTCTGTGTTAATAGCCTCTATTTCCATCTCCATAGGTTTCTTGAAATGATGCGTTCTAGTGTCCTTGCTTCTATCCGCCAATATTTGACTTTATGAAGGAGCAGCACTCCCCCCTGCACACCCTGCCATGGTACCAAATGATACAACCCTAACTTCAACCCTAGCTCAGATTGCAGAGCAACCCCTTCTTCTCCCTTGGTGCTGCCGAGGATCGAATTGAAAATTATCTTGATATTTTTATTTTCATTATGTGATCATTCATCAGTAAATGTGATGTAAATTTAATCATAATGTTTAAATGTAATAAATTATTATGTATCATGTATTCTTTATGATTGCACATAACATTTCTTAAATGTCCTAACTTCTAATATATATATATATATATATATATATATATATATATATATATATATATATATATATATATATATATATATATATATAGATATATATTCGTGTTTCCAAAATTTGGGGAGGTTGTGTTTTGTACTGTTGCCCATTTCGAAAACTCGTACCCATTTCCCCATTTCATGCAACATAGGTTGGCACCATATGAGTTAAGGTCGTCTTAAGTTTAATAAGCCTCCCTGACATCTGGACAGCCCTAGAGTGATGTTGGAAGGAGCCCCTCTTTTGGATATAAATATCGGGTGATATGTGAGGTTAATACACATCCAAAGAGAGCAACATTAAGGCAACATTAAGAAGGAGGGACAACAACTCAATGAAGAGGGAGATACCTTTGTTTTGCCGTAGGAGAAGAGGAAAAAATAGCGTGAGGGATTAGGGCTAGTTTGGGTGCCTCTTTGACTACGTGGAGTGTTGCATCATGCCACAGAAAGGCCGAGTAAGGAAACATGTGAACCCAGGTGAAAGGAGAAGCCATTGGGCATATTTGAAGGTTCGATTGAGGGTGGGAAATCCCAAATCTAAGCTATCACAAACCTGTAGGTGGATATCTAGGGCAACCGCAATACTTGAAGGAACACCAAGGCCTGTTTGGAGGCTAGGACAATAACAAACTTCCTCGACTATCAAGGAGGGA
This sequence comes from Pinus tabuliformis, assembly GCA_031772625.1. Lineage (NCBI taxonomy): Eukaryota > Viridiplantae > Streptophyta > Pinopsida > Pinales > Pinaceae > Pinus > Pinus tabuliformis. Next base: position 2,014,777,907 of record CM062816.1, read on the forward strand.
CAATCGCACACAATGGAAGTTGTTCTAAGCTACTTGACATGGGTTCTCATGCTATAATGGGCCAAGGAGATCACAGACCTATGGAGACTAGGCCATAGACCTATCAAGGTTGTTTGGAGGGCTAAGCAAGCCTAATATGGGTGTTGTAGTTTCCTATCAAGACAGCGAGTGGTAAAGGCTTGTAGATTTCAGGAGGCTGTAGTCTTTGGTGGAGGTTTTGATCTCAGATGGTAGGTTGTTGTGGGCTACAAGGATGCCCTAACTAGTGACCAGACTTCAGTCCATGAACAACAAATGAAAGGTATGTTATTTCTCTAGTTTTGCCTTGTGTTGGCTCAGAATTTGAGACCAGTATTGGGTCGGTTAGTTTGTAGCCCATCGGATCCATTTGTTGGAGTTGCCTCAGGAATGAAGGAACTCCAAATAGGAGCATATCGCACGGTTAATGGTGTCCTAGGGGAGGATAAGTTGTTGATGCCTAGATTTGTGCAATAGCTCCTCTATTGTAGAGCAAAGGGTGGAGTGGTGGAGTTTGTGGGCAGCCATGTGTAAGGATCTTCCAAGTGTGGGGATGCCCTAACTAAGTGCAGATGCTACAGTGTGGACTTGGTCTCTCATGGACTGTTGGAGGGAAGCATGAGAGAAGACGAAGTGTGGACATGATTGGGCGCTTATGGTCTACTAGAGGATGGTCTAATAGTGTCTGAGTTGGAGCCCAGTGAGAAAAACCTTGATGGACAAAGGTGGTTTCAAGATAGGTAGTTGTTGAGCTCAAGGGTCTTGTCAACTAGGAGCTGTTTGTGGAGCCCAAGATATGTGTGTGGAGAAATACTTCTACAACAGATGATCGGCAAACCTCCTAGCCCATGTTCATTGTGGGAAATGGACATCTTGCAATGATAGGTGGTAGCCCTCTGTGCCCTATGTTGGTCTTCATTGGTACAATGTAGGAAGACCATAGTTGGTTGAAGTCCCTGAGTAACTGAGGAGCAACAGTGGGTAGATTGAGAGTTGTTTACAAGTGGAGCTGTGAAAAATTCAATAGGAGTCTCAATGTGTTGTGGCCTTGACGGATGAAGGAAAAACTAGTGAGAAGATTGGATAGCCAAGATTCAGTGGCCAGATGGACTTGCAGCATTGATAGAGGCAAGAGCTGCAAATCGGGAGCTGAAGGACCAAGCAGGTACAAGGTATGACCGAGATGAGTTGAGAGAGCATGCGATAACCAGATGGTTAGAGTATCTTGTTGAGGACAGATTGGTTGTCGATGGACTGACATCAAGTCCCAATTTTGTATCTTGTACTAGTGGATGTATGAGGATCATTATCCCTGGTATGGGAGCCCTAGACTATTGTACAATATGAGGTTGTCCATATTCTATGCATGTGTGATTTACTATTGTTTATATTCCATTGTGCAAAGTAGTATCGTTGAGATTCTTGGTTTGGTAGCGTCAGAGATTTTAAGACTCTATCCTAGACCCAAGATTATGGAAATTCAACATTTCTCTCTCCTCTCTCTCCAATGTGGGAGACTATTTGTACACATTTATGAGCTCTTTAGTGGAGGCACTAATGCTTTGACCCTTTCTTGACCCTCACATGTGGGAAAGAACAAGGTTTGTTGGCCAAAAGGAGTAAGACACTCTTGTGTTTGACTATTTTGACCCTCAAGCATGGGAAAGGGTTGGAGTGCACCACCTAACATCTAAGAGAGGGCCACACATGTGAGGAAGTTAGTTGGGAGTCAGTTATTTACCGCTTGTATTAAGCACACCATTTCATGATGGCACATGGTTTTGTAATGATGGCTTAGGAGGCCTCTCTTCCTATAATAGGATGGCACTCCTCTCATTTGTACATGGTTGGAAATGGAATAAAACTCTCATTTTCTCACTATTGGTATGAAATTTTTCTTGTCTCTTAAGCATTTAGTCCCAAGTTAGAAATAGAAAGGATTTTGGGCATGCACATTACATTGAAGGAAGGAGCTAGTGCAACATCAACAAATGCAAGTAAGATATGGAGTGTTCCTATGTTGTTTCATTGTGAAAATATTTAAGCTAAATTTTGAGTATTGGGGTTGACTATTTTCAGAATTTAATTCTTTACTTCAGATTTGAGCTTAGAAATTTTAATTTTTTTAGTTGCATTACTTACGCTAGATCTAATACTAGTCTAGCCTCTCTTTGATTTCTATACAATCCAGCTTCCTAGAGTGATGTTTTCCAAGCATTCACTAGGGAATGTGTAGAAACTTCAGAAATACAAGGCAAAAGGACTTTTGCTTGAGGGTCAAGATAAGACTCCATGCCCAGTGGAGGCATTTAGGGCCTTTTCTTTTCTTTTCCAATCATCTCTTTGAGTTTTTCCTTTAACTTATGTTTACTTACAGCCTAGGACTTGTGTATCTTTACCTTTAAAACTAAGTTTCCTTTTTCCTGTTTCAATGAGCTAATTTCTTCATCTTTTGTTACAAACAGATTTTGTTCTACAGGTCGACCATAAGAGATGGCATAATCTCTAGATTGATTTGTTGTTTATACGATACTATCTATAGGTCGTCCATTTGAAATGGGCCCATTACAAATTGGTTTGCATTCCTTTTCTTTGACATAAGGATTTATTGCGTTTGCTCAATTTTTTAACTTAGATCCTGTCATGCTAATAGTTTTTCTCAAGGTTTATCATTTGAATTTAGCATAAATGAGGTTTTTATTTGGTTTCATTGCACATAGCTTTGCATCTAACCCTAAGTATAAATAAACTCAAGCACTTCAATGTTCAAACATCTAGTGAGTTTTCATGCCTGAAAATGAATGGCCAACGTTGCCACTTGCTCTCTAATTTGAGGTTTTATGCTAACATTTCACCATTGACAAGTGGAAAATCAATTTGTAAGGGGACAATGATCTAACCTTTCAAATGTATCCATACACCTCAGAGTTATCGAAGGTTGTAACTTTATCTTCATATGCAGACGACATGTTTTCTGCTCTGAATTGCAGCGAAAGCCTCCAAATCCAAATCAGGAGAAGAATATGAAATGGGTGGTCCAACAGACTAAGAATGAATTCCCACATATACACATATAATGAGAGATCAAAATAGTTACCCTAGAGTATTGCCTGGGTTATTGCCCGGTAGTCATAGCCTGTCTTAGTTAACCCCGATTACCTTGTTATGATTCCTTGAGACCGATTTCCTGGGTTATTGCCCGGTAGTCATAGCCTGTCTTAGTTGACCCCGATTACCTTGTTACGATTCCTTGAGACCGATTGCCTGGTTGTTACCAATTACCTTCTTGTTACCAATTCCCTCCAAATCCAAATCAGGAGAAGGATATCTCAATTAAAGCTCGAAAAAGAGCGAACCCAGATCTGATATAATAAATACACGTGAAAAATCTAGTCAAATTGATAGCACAACAAGAATTGAATAGCATAGAAGGGTATGGAATCTGTTGCGAAATCATAAAGATTATGAGCAGAGAAAGAGTGAACTGAGTCCTGAGTCCCAAACTTGGTGTTAGCTACCTATACCAATAGGTTTCATATTTCATGGTTGGCTATGGAAGGTCCAAATATGCTCTGCTTTGATGATTCAAAGATCACATATTTCCCAAAGAGTCTGATCTGTGCTTATAGCGTGGTATGGACTTAAAATTTTGATGGATGGTCCAACAGTCTAATCTGGATCATTCCATGGTTTAAATTTGCAGTTGTAGAATAGAGAAAGGAAGTCTGTCCAAACTGTTTAATCTTGGCAGACAAGTAGTTCAGGTAGAGAAGAAAAGGCTCCCAACAGCTTAATCTGGGACCTTGGAAGTAATAAGGGTAGAAGTAGATAGGAAAAACAAAGAAAAAGCCAAAGAAAAGAAAAGGCAAGTAAGGGTTTGCAAGTCCAAGTGCACCCTCCAAGGAGAAATAAAAAATGCTAGGTAAGTAGCTAGGTAAGTAGTTGGGGTTGCAGAAAGGTTGTCTTTACCATTGCACATATGTTAACTGTGTTTACCAGAGTAAAGTCAATTAATTGACAAGATGTTCACCTCCATCAAGTTACAGCAAGGAGCATGACTAACCTCCCTCTTTCCCCCTTCCATTTCATTCCTAACATTCCCTCATCAGCTGAGATTCATGGAAGAAGATCATGGTTTCATGGTGGTTCTTGTTCATTCAAAAGCCACATTTCTTGTCTAAAAATCTTTTCATTTTGATCTACTCTCTAAACTAAGTAAATTGAAAATAAGCTTAGTGGTTTCCCCTCCATTTACCCCTTCATCCATATTAACTCTAACACTATTATGTAAATCCCCTACATTACCTTTTCCCTTACTAATATCTAACACCATGGTGTATAAACCCCAAATTTTGTATAAATATCCCTCCCCTTGGTATTATAGCCAATAAGTTCTGTATCAGGGATCAAATGGCATCTGGTCACTTTGATGAACCTAACCCTAAACCCCTCCCCTCTTCTGAAGTCATTTGGCCCCTTGGAAAGCTTCATTTGCCAAAAGAAGCCCCACAAATAACCTTGTTTTACCTATACCCCCTTCATTTGCAAAGATAACCCCTAAATACCCACCTTGCTCTTGTCCAAAGTCTCGGGCCTGCATTATTGCGCATTGAAAACCTTTATAAATCCCCTTTACCCATAAACCCCTTTCAAATCACGAAAAGACCCAAAAAACCCACTTCTAACCGCATAAACCAAAGTTGGCGCAGGCATTTGGTTTATTTTTGAAATGCATTGAAAACATTGTGAAAACCCATATTCGAAGGTTTCCGCCCGCATGCATATCCCCCAAACATATCATTCCCCCATCCACCGTCGGATCAGATCCAAGAGATTCGACGGTCCGTATCAATATCGGAGCAGCCCCCGCGGCGGACGTTTAGCGCCCGAGAAAATGACGTTGCGTCACGTTAGGGCGCGGCCACGCGTCGCCCGTTTAGGACTCTCGGAGCGCCTTCTGACAAGACCTGCTCCGTACCCTAACTGCCCCGAGAAACCGTGGTGGCTATCCTTAACCGTAACCACTACGGCCCTAACCGCCAAGTTGCTATCCCACGTCATGCCCACGTCACCTCTACCCTGCCACTGCATTACACTTTTGTCCGTATCTGTGCCAACGTGCCCGCCACCTCATTACCCCGTGGACCAATGGCAGCCCACCACCTCATCCGATGACGTCATGCTGATGTCATCCAAGGCTGACCCCACCCTATGACGTCATGCTGACGTCATCACAGAAAAAGCGCCAAATTGCAAAAAGTCCATATTTAGCTAAAAAACGCGTTTTTTTTTTGCACTTTTCGCTCATTTGCTACTATTTCCTTTGCATGCTGTTTTTACGTTCTGAACTGCGCCACCTGCAGGAAACGTCCGGAAGACCTCCAGAGCACCAATTCCACCCACAGCTACGACCTCTGTTCGCGGTTAGCCAGGTATTTCTCATAGTTCATCCTCCATACGCCTGAAATTCACTGTAAATTGCTCAGAACGCTTAAGGAACACTGAAACTCACTATTTCACCGATAGCTTTCCTCTGCAAGCACTTTTGATTACAAATGCAACCTTGAAACCACCAGCCGAGCCTTCATTTCCCGAGTTTGGGGTCAAAAACTGTAAACTGCTCGCGCAAACGTGAGACAGTTGGTCAAAGTTACTTAAAAACTGCCATAGAAGACAGAGGGAGACCAGGCATTGGTTTTATATATAATTCAAGCAGTATTTCAATTGCTGCGTGTCCACTCCACCCTCTGCTCCCCATAAATCACAGTGGCATTGCAAAAACTCACCTCTGTGCTGTACTGCTCACTTGAAACTAATTCACCTGCAAGACAGAAATTGAATAGACCATGGAGACTCCAATTGCACTGAACATCAAGCCTCTCAATGCCCCTCACCAGGAATTAGAATGGAAAGCCCTGGGAGATATGGATTATCAAATGTTAGACTAGTTTCCATTGGGCTCCAAATATAATATTCAGATGCTGAACGAGTTGAGAGCCCAGCACCATAGTGGAGCAGACATCTTAGGGATTTGGGACTCAAACTTGCCCATCTACAACCTCCCACAGGTAATTCCTATGCCAGAGTTGATCTACAGATGCCAAGAGTGCTATGACCCAGGCCAAAGAGCTGTCATCAGCCCTACAGGCTCAGTCCTGTTCCATGTCACCCCAGAGAGTATAAATGAGATGCTGCACTTCCATACTGCAAAGCCATTGACCCCCCTCCACATGCAAAACTTGATAAAGAAGGGGAACAAGTTGTCAAATGACCAAGTCATCAAAATCAACCAGCTGTTTGTAAAACCAGTCTCTGAAGCCATCAGAACTCCTCCTATTGGATATCAGTACTTGAATGAATTGGGGAGAATGCTAGTAGATTTGATCAGCTATGTCCTAGGGTTCAAAGGGCTGGAGGATGTGGATGAAATCATAATGGCAATGCTGTCTATATTTTCTCCTGGTAAGCCCCCAGCTGTACATTATGATTATGCTACATTCATTGCAGATAAGATCCATGACCAGCTTATGAATTTGAAGAGGGAAAGACTGTTCAGGTATACTTCATACATATACCACCTATTCTTGTTTTATCAGCCAGCCAGCTTCTCTATTCCCTTGAAACAAGTCAATGCCCAGGGGAATCCAAGGTCAGTTGTGTTTTCGACCTCTATCTTTCATTGTGCCTCTATATCACCATATACATACTCTGAGTTCATTGACTTATTCATTCATCCAGCCATGACAATATTGTATGGTGTTCCTCCTCCAAGGTTAACTGATGACATGAGGAGAATTCTCCACCTGAACAAAACCTACAGCATTGGTAATTGGTACCTCTACCAAAACCACACAGTCATCAGAATATATGGCTGTGAGTTGAAGCCTTTTAGGTTGCCAAGGTATGTCCCCATGAGGCTTTTCGCCTTAGAATATTTCAGGCAGTTTGGGAATGCTGATTACCTCCACTTTCAAAGCAAGAACAAGAAATCACAGTTAAAGGTAAGGAGCCAGCTGGGCCCTTTCCTATACAACAGAAAAGAGGAGGGGTGGAAAGAGGCATACAGTATCCTAGAGGCCCTCAAACTGCAAACTAGCTTTGAATGGATACCCTATGACCCCAATCACTTTGTCTCCCTCAGAAGGATAAGATACAAATTGGGCAGCTATTCACACGTGAGGCAGCCTGAGATTGAGCAGTATGCCAATGCATTAAGCTGGGAAGAAGGTACCCTAGAAGAGGAAATTACTAGTGAAGAGCTGCTAGAGAGAGAGGCTAGAAATATTCAAAAGGAAGCTGACTTAGAAACTTGTGGACAGGTTCCCCTCTCATACAAAAAACAACTTGGAGCAGCTACTTCATCATCGACAACACATCAGTAAGCTGCCGGGAATACTGCAGAGACAGCCAGCAAAGGCAAAGAAAAGCAGGTGGAACAACCACCTCCTTTGATAGAAGACCAAGTGGAAACATTGCTGCAGCAACAAGAAGAGATGGAGCAGCAGGGGGAAGGGCAGCGGCAAGAAGGAGAGCAACATGACAGACAGCAGCCCCTACAACAAGAAAGAGCAGTTGATACTCCGAGTTCCACTGAGCAACAGGCTCAAAGTATAGTGCCTCCTAGGCCAGAGACTACCTTTGATGCCTCGGTCCTCCAAACTCCCCAAAAGGAGGATACATTTGTTTTTAGAAAAAGGGATAGAGAAACTCCCCTGACATCACCTGTAAACCAAGGAGAGAAAAGGCAGAGGTTGAATGACTCTTCTGAAGATGACATAGCAACAAGGCAAGCATTGGGCATGGGCCCACCCAGCAGAGAAGTTTTAGCCAGTTCCTTCCAGCAGGAGCAGGACAGAGCTATAGGAGGAGAGGTCAGCTCCTCCAGCCAGCAGAAAGAAGGACAAGTAAGCATCAAACAACAATTTATAGACATCAAAAGGAGGAGTGATCCTATCAAAATACAGCTGTACAATCATCTGCTAAACTTGGCTCCCACCAATCAGCAAAGACTCATGTCTGCCTTTGATGTAAGTGAAGGAAAAATGGTCATGAGTCATTTTATGCCCACAGCACTGCATCCCCAATCTGCCTCAGATTACCTCAGGACCAACCTGGAAGTCATGGCCAAAGACATACACCCAATGGACAAAATTGAACTACATAAACAGACTGGTGAGATGGTGTATGCCTCCTTGGCAGATGAAACATTAGAAAATTACCAACTAAAGAGCAGCCTTAATGCTACAGCCTCTCAGCTAGAATTGGAGAGAGCATCATCACAAGCTAAGGACAACAGAATCAAATCCTTGGAAGATATAATTATAGAGATGGGACATGATCCCAAGGATGTTAAGGGTATCTAAGAATTATTGAAGTTGAGGGATGCAGATATGGCGGCCTTAAGGAGGAAAATCAAACTCCCAGCCACAATCCACCCTCAAACAGATGATGTTGCCCAACAAAAACTTGAAAAGGATGCCACAGATCTGATGATATCTCTATACAAGGAGCTGATCCGGACTCAAGACAAACTAGGAGAATCAGAGGCTGCAAAGGCAGCACTACAGGCAGCATTGAAGCAAAGAGAAGAGGGTCAAACCTCCCAGCCTCCTCCTGAAATAATCAATCTTGAGGAAGCTCCTCCAACAACTGCCCCTCCTCCTCAGCAAACAGGGCCTACAACACCAACTACATCAACAACTGCACCAACAACAGAGCAGACTCATAGTCTGGATATGCAGAAGCTCCGAAATGAAATTCAAGTCCTGGAAGCTCAAATGTTGGAGCTCAATTCAGCCAAAGAATCTTTGGCTAAAGTAAATGAGAGATATGATAAGAGCAAACAGAATGAAGCTGTAAAGGAGCGAGAAATAAAAGCTCTAAAGAAGAGGATAACTGAGCTTGAGAAGGAGCTCACACTGGAAAAGGTGACAACAGAGCTAAAAGCAGTCCTTTGGGGCAATATTGGCCGGTCTATCACCAATCAGTGGCAGTATATTGAGACTATGGATGAACAATCAGTACTCATTGCAAAGGCAAACAGGGAAGTGCACAGAGCTAGAGCAAGCCTTGGCAACATGCCTGATGTTGCCACCAGAATGATTAATATTTTAAATAATAGGACAAGCTCTCAACTGGCCACCATGGGAATTGCTCACAGGACTGAGACAATCTCAATGGTTAAAAGGGTCCCGACACTACGAAACCTGGTTGGAACATTGGAAAGAAGAACCCAGGATATGCAGACTGAAATCAACAAGTTCATGGACAGATTTCAGGCATTACATAACAGAGGCCTCCCCAGCATATTAAGCAGTGTAGGAAGACTGCTTACCCTTGAAAACTACACTAAGAGGGTTGATGCCTATGCCGCAGAACAAATTGCAAGACAGCCCAGCACTTCAGCAGAATCAGGGCCAGCATCAGGGCAAACTTTGTACAATAGGGTGGACAACCTATTTTTTATTATGAATGAGATCAATCATCTGTTTGATGTTCCTCCAAATTTCTTTAAGTATACAGAAGCAGATGAAACCATAGAGGCAATTGTGAAGCACCAATTGCCCCCACAGGAAGTCTGGAAAAATTTGACACAGATAATATTATCAAGCCAGAACCTGTAAGTGATAATTTTTCCAGTTTATAAGTAATTCATACACAGGTATAATTTGATAGATAAGCATACAGAGCAAAGATGTAAGGCTGAGCCAACTCAGCAAGGCTATTCGGTCGCCACAGCAGCAATCACAATCACAGATGGCAAACCTGAGAAAATACAGCGCAGCAGACATAAAGACGCGTTCGCCAGCATTAAAGCAGAGCGGCTCAACCAACTCAATGATCTCCAAAGGTCAAATTATCCTCTGACAGACATAAAAGCCATTTATGATGCATTTAAAGTTGTAATAACTTCTTCTCTACTTTCTGAACAAACTTATGAAGATATTTTCTCTCTCAGATGACTCAATGCCTGAGATATTTTGTATACGCATTCCTATAAAGACCCCTTCGCATGAGCTTGCAAGGGTTGTTGTTGATTTCTCCTAAAGAAGTTCTTATGCTGTAATCCTTTCAGAAGTTAATAAAGAAAGTGATGGAATTTCTCGGATTTCTGAGGTGTTGGATGCGTTCTGGTGCCTATTGATAACTGCTGGATTCCTGTGTATTTCACCATACAATAAGTTTCTGTATCTCTCTCTGTCAATTAGTTGTTTTTGTTAAAATCCATATATGTTATCTGATTTCAATACTAAGCAACAAGGAAAAAGAATAACTTTCAGGATTTATTCACTGAGTACCCTGAGTTCAATCTGTGTTGTTTATGAATGTTTTCTTCAGCTGTAATCTAGATAAGTGTAATTCTTAATTGCTGCACTTTCAGAATACATCTTTCACAGTGGCCTTTGTCAAAGGAATTCAAGTTTTTCTCCTGTGCAGTGTGTTCACCTTCACCTCACCAACTTAATAGAAAATTCTTAATTGCTTTCTATTGGTTGACATACATTACCATTTAATCTGATTTTGTCTGTCTAAAATACACAATAGGCCCTGCAGTTTGAACACCACCAATCCAGCGTATCAGATCATTTCACAACTCCAGACTCCATTGCCCAATGGTATTACACTATCTAAACACTATATCATAAGACCTGAAGGAAATCCTTCAACCAAAACATAAACCAAAACCTGAGCATAATAGCTAGCCTAAAACACCATCATAACAGAGACAAATCATAAAGAGAGAGCCCTCTCTGATCACAGTTTGGCTAGAAGCTGAGATCCAAAGATTGGTTAGTGGTTACCCCGGCCGTATTCCCTTGGGAGTCATAGGGAACAACCTGGGTGTTAACACTTGGCAAGGGAGAATAGTTGGCGGGAAAATAAATTTTAATAGGTCCATTTAGATTTTAGAGTAGCTGCCAAATTAGATTTTAATAGGTAGTAAAATCTTATAGAGAAATTGCTATGGTCGCTTAGGTTTTCATTAAGTTTATTTTTATTTGAGAAAAAGGAGGTCATGTCACATAGAAGTGATATCTAATGATGTTGAAGATAAGTAATAATGTTAGCCTAATTAAGGCATCGATAAAAACTATATGACGCCTCTTTAATATATGTAAGTATGTTCATATAAGGAGGGAAAATGAACGAGCTTTACACATGAGGGAAATATCTATTAATTTTTAAGGAAGTGAAAAATATGCTTAAATTTGTAAATAATGTTATTAATAAACTTAAATAAGTAGCTTATTATTTTTTAGGAAGTTCACTTGGAGCTTAAAAATACTTTATTAAAAGTTAGCCATAACTTAGAAGGCCTTCACATGTGTTGTTAAGAGAGACATGGGATAAATTTTGACTAAAGGAAATAAGGGGTACAATAAGATCAATGTATAGCACCTACTCAAATCACGAAAAATATACCCAAACTATCAAGATGACACACTTCTATGAGCAAAATTATGAAACACCATGGAACAACTTAGATTAAAACTTATAGCCAAAGCATTAAGAGTTAGAACAGAGTGTTTAAGTGAACACAATAAAAATAGTACACATTGGACATAATATCATATACACATGGATCATACATATCCAGCTAAATGTGGTAGTTAAAGGAAGCTCTTCCTACACCTAATGTCCTAGATGGCTAAGGCAAGGTATGATCAAACCAATGATACATGCATTAATTACATATAGATTTGTATACCTTAGAAGGAAAATGACCAATGTGACAGGAATCGTAGGCGCTAAGATGATAATCTATTAATTTTAGTTAACAATGGTATGTTGTATGCTTAACACAATTACTTCAATGTTCCTTAAGCAGCCCAATGTTACTTCATTTTAGATTTCTAGTAGTAATCACATTAACCATTATTCACATTGATAGCAAAAGTAGATAGAACATAAAACAATATGCAGAAGACAAGAGGACACCAGATTTGGTGAATGCCAGGGAAAAACCCCAATGTTGGGAAAACCCTTTGATCAATTCTTCTTATTATTATATCAAAATTTCAATACAGAGAGAGAGAGTACAAAAGTCAAATTGAATTGCCCAATTCAAAGCCAAAATAGTCATGTCAATTTATGCAGTCAAACTTTAGCCATAACCAGAAAGTCAATGTTGGTCAGATCAGAAATCAATTTTCCCCAGTCAAAACTCAACCTGATCAGGAGGTCAAATTTAACCTAAAATAGCTTGGCCAAACTCGGTGAAAGGAGAGAGAAAAATTGTTATAATTTTTTACGATCAAATTATAGTCAACCATGAAGTCAACAACTACCCATATTCCCTCAATTTTTGTGCCCAAAAATGTGGCGTAAAGAGACAGAAAATATCCTCCAAAAATCAAAGTCAAATCTGGTCAATAACGCCTTTGTCAATGCTAGTCAAACTTGGTCTACTGCCTAAAATTTTAGTCCTGCAATTCAGCTCGGAAAACTCATCCCTCTTCCACACGTGTGAGAGAGATAAGTTGCCCAATAGTTGTATGAACCAATGAGAGAAGGTGAGAGAAGAATGTGTGAGTGATGATGATGCCAAATGAGGTGTGAGGTCACTTGTATTTATACAATTCTTTATGGGCAAAGAGACACATCCATTTGGCTTCTTGAGCCTACATGTTGATGTAGCCAACCTAAACAATTTGTACATGTGTTCAAAAATCACACTTCTGCTTGTCTAAATGAGATGATATTTATATCAATTTTGGTCCTCTCGAAAAGAGGAGTTTAATGAAATCATTGTATCCATCGAATTATCTATAGCACAGTGGAATTTGGCCCTAGTTTCCAATTTTAACACAATCAAAATTTTAAAATATTCTCTAAAAGCCTAAATAGAAAATGGGGGAATAGATCCCATCACATCCAACTTGTGATCTATGGTGGGAAATCCTCAAAGTATCTCTGAAGAAATATGTCTCATTGAGGCCGAAGTCATGAAGAGGTCTGATTCCTCACTAATTTTGTAGTTGAAGCAGTTTGAATCTTGGCTTGTCAATTTGGCCCTACATAGGCAAGGCAACATGGAAGGAGGTGACCCCCTTGGAAGAGTTTTATAGGGGAAGGCCACATAAGGCCTTATATAAAGATCTAAATCAAAGGACCTCCCTCATAAAAAGTTCAAAACATGTATTTAAAGAATGTAGATAACAAACCATCGAAATGTTGATAAAAACAATAGAACATCCCTTGAATCTCATAATAAATGGGGGAATCTAGAGATGAGTTGATCCTTTAATTCTATCTCATGTATATGGAAAAGTTATAAAATGTTATTAAGAAGATCAAGGAAGGTCACTATGATTAGTTTCAACTTGACGTGAATGTAAACCCACTTTGAACACACCAAGGGGGGTATGAAGGGCAGCATCTGGTGCTCTTGTGCATATTTGGTCAAACAAAAAGGTCCCCATTCATTTGAATGAAGTGTTCTTGGTAGAAATCGATGTTGGAGCCAAGGCCCTGAAAATATGAAGTCTAAGTACATTGAATGTATTGTCTATAAATAACCTCTCTAACAACTTGACACAAACATATAATGATGTCATTTACATTAGTGGTGTAAATCACTTGAATTGTGTTACAAATTTAATTTCTCCCCAGCAAAAATGTGTCATGTCTCCTTGTGATGATGCTTCAACCCCATTGGAGAACCACCTCACAATGTAAAGGGAATTTAAACATGACATAAATTTAATAGTGCCCCACATTCACCCCCTGGCTCACCACTCATGGCTAATTTAAGGTTATTTCAAGCATTGATGTGGATAATATCATTTTATTTTATCTTATGTATATTATTCTACATTGACACAATTGAGTTTAGCAGTTAAGGACTTAAGATTTAGGGGATTTAGGTGTTAGTGGTTAAGGGGTTAGTAGTTAAGGTGTTTAGGCGTTGAAGGGTTAGGGGTTAAGGGTCACAAGTTAAGAGGATAAGGAGTTATGGCTTAGGAGTTGGTTCATGGATTATAGGTTAGGGGTTAGTGTCTTAAGATTTAATGAGTCAAGGGGTTTATGGGTTATGAGTTGTGAGTGTAGGGGTTAAGGGATTATGGATTGGGGGTTAAGGGGATAGGGAATTTAGTGGTTATGGGTTAAGGGCTTGTGGTTTGTGATAATTGGACTCCTAATCCCCTTATCACCACTATTGGGGGTTCCCCTATCAATTGCTTTTGCTACCTTCCCTCTAGGTCCCCTAGACCCTATTAAATTAAGTCCTAAGGGAATAGGACAATCCATGTCACTTAAAAGGCTCTCCATTTCATAATATACATCTCAAATATGGAGAAGGAGACCTCAACCAGGTCAACATATTTTCAATAGACCTCCCATATTAATGTGTTTGAGCGAGCAAGTTGGAGAATCTTCACTTGTTAGTGTCCAGCAAGTAGATAAAAAATCAAAAACTCAACTTACTCAGTTTCCAATTCTTCAACAACCTAAGCAGGTAAAATTACTAATCAATTACATATCTTAAGCTGCATTTCACACTTTTTGTGCCTCTTTAGACACCGTGTGTGTGATAGGGAGTGAGTGTGTAAGAATGCACCAAAAAAATTGTTTAGATTTCATATCTCAACCTTTCTAGCAATTTCTTGAGCATAATAAAATTCCCATCAAATGATGGTTTCCCATTTGGAATTTCACAGTAGCATCCTTATGTCTATTATGTGGCCATCTAAATGTTGTGTGCTTGCTTTGGTTGGTGAATTTCTGTGTAAATTGTATAGTAGAATGCAATTTGTGGGTTACAAACATAAACCCATTTGCTTTTCCAAATCATCCAACTGATATTTAAATGCCAATGCCACATTCCCAATCTTATTTTGTTTCAACACAGCACTAAAATTCATTTGTTGGCTTCTTTATTGGATTGTTGCCAAGGAAGATATGCATGTGCATTGTGTTGGTGTCAGTGAGTAATTACAGTGCTATTGTTACAAGTTCCTTGACAAGAAAATTCGTGCATATCCATGTGAGATGGTAACAACCACCATTTTTGCCTTTTAAAGGATCCCTATTTATGTTTTGTGTCACCGTAGCAGTGACAAGGAAGTTGCCTTATTTGCGAAAAGCAAAATTTCTCACTGATGATACATTGACAAAGATTTTTCACCTTAGAGATGTCCTCTTGCAGGCATGGTATGTTATAGAAATAGTGCTCTAGCAGGAAATGATCACAAGGATCCTTGATGAGAAGGTTCTTCAAATATGGAAGAATCTTGGAAAGAGTATATTTCACTAGAAGTTTATGGATGCAGTCTGGAATATTATGGAAGCAAGCATCATAGAAGTTTACTAGTTTAGTTGCAACATGAAGGAATAATTGAAGCATTTTATCATATTGAGAAAGGAGCCTCATCATAGACATTCTCTTCAAAGAAATAGGCAGATCATGAAAGAATTTGACTAGATGACAAAATGAAGGAAAGAGGTATGCACATATTTAGATAAGAGCTCTTCTTTAGAAAGTAAAAATCATGTATAAAGAGATATGGTAGGAAGAGTTGGATGCAGAAATATATTCGAAATCATGTGCATGGTATGTCTTGGTTAAATACTAGATGAAATAAGGACTCTTCCATATGGGTACTCGACATATAGAAGAATGATGGTTGTGCATAAAACCTGGTGATATTGATCAACATCTGATATGGTCTCTTGAAAAATGAAAATGAGCCATGATAACTTCAGATGGAGATGCAAATACCTTGATGGATACGATGTTGAAGCTTGCTGATTGATTTGTTTCAGGAACATATTGATTGATGTTTGCAAGCTGAAGAGCATGGAAAAGCGAACTATGAGTATTAAGGGAAAATAAACCAAGTAAAAGGATTTTGATCTAAGAGGAAGCAAGTAGTAGTATTTGATATCATGACTAAAGGTTTTTATGATTTGAGAACTCTAATATGGATGGTTTTTTTGAGATGTGATTTGGTTACATGTTGAAGGAGTACATGCTAGAAATATAATATATTTGTAGTTGTTTGGATTAACTCATAAAAAAGTCAAACTCAAGTCTTGGAAAATCAGAAACCTTGGATGCTTGAGCTAATTCATAACCTTATTCAGGAGAAACAAATGACTGAACTTATGCTATGATTGGATGGGTTTGTGTAGTAGTGTAAATTGGAGAAAAATTCTCTTACTCTCACGCATACAAATTCATGCTATGTAGCATAGTCCATGACATATCTTCAATATAATATGTTCAAAGCCATGTATGATGTAATTTTCCAGCATAATAGAACTGTCGTTTCCAAGGACAGAAACAAGAAAACTTGTTGATTTCTTAATTGACATAGCTTTCACAACTTAAATGACAAGTTGTCTCTATTAATGAAATGATGTTTTTCTTTAAATACAAGTGAAGTACTAACACATCCTATAGAGTTCCAAGGCATGATAGGCATGCCAGGATGTGTCAATTACCAAGGTGTGGAGTGAATGCATGCTAGGGAGTGTGACGGACAAGTGCTAGGGAAACACAAGGGATCACTCATTTCAAATGGATGGAAATGAAGTGTCAGCGAGTTCCAAGAGTGCTAAGGAGGGAGTGAAAATGTATTCTAGCTAGTGCCAAGGCATCACAAGGGAGAACTAGGTCAAAATGCTTGGAAATGAACTAATAAGAGTGTGTTCCAAGGAGTGATAGTGAATTCCAGGTGTCCCAAGGATGAAGTGTGTTAGGAGAAGTTTAGAATAGGACTTCCAGGAGGCAAGCCTATCATTGTGATAAGGAATGTACAAAGTAGTTTCAGACAAAGGGAGAATTTGGGTTGGGCACAACGTTGTTTTGTCAATGACTTTGTTGGGTTCCCAAGTTGCAAAAAAAGTAAGGTTGTCTATGAGGGCATGAAAAATCGGGAGTTCTAAGGTGTTTCAGGGAATGACAGGAAGTACTAACACATGCTAGACAGTTCCAAGGCATTTTAGGCATGCCAAGACATGCCAAGTGCTAAGGCATGCCAAAAAGTTCCAGGCACCAGGATGTGGCGCCAACACATGCTAGGGAGTGTTAGGGCCAAGTTCTAGGGAAACACAAGGGAGCACTAGTTTCAAATGCATGGAAATGAATGAATAAGAGTGTGACAGAGAGTGTTATCGAGTACGAGGTGTTCTAAGTGTCAGGGAGTGTTAGGATGTGCTAGGGAGTGCCAAAGCATGCCAAGAAATGCAGGGGATGCTAACATGTGCTACATAGTGCCAAGGGATTTTTAGGCATGCCAAGTGTTATGGCATGTCAAGATGTAAACTTTGTTGCTTAGTTGTTTTACTACCATGGTTGGATGTGAGCCTTGTATTCATAACTTGTTAAGTCGTATGAGTTGATATTCAACATGAGTAGCCTAAGATGAGTTATAAGAATTTCTTAGGTGAACAAGGCATAGTCTAGTTGTAGTAATTGTAAATTGGTCAAGTTGTGGTTATAGTTGAGGCGGGATTTGGTTGGGTTCCCATGTTGTTTCCAGGAAAACTAGTGTCACTATTTGATCTACTAGTCCCACTGAGACGGGTAACTATCTTAGAAACAAAAAATTCAAAGCAACTTGTGTTTTCCTTTATGAGTGATAGATAAGAGAGAAGCAGAGAGAACCAACCTCAGTCTTTCGCTTGGCTCCTTGCTTGTTTCCTCTCTCCTTTGATAGAGCTTCACCACTCCTTTCTCACTTGTCCCGCTTCAAGGAAAACCTGTAGAGGTAAAGAAGCAAAATACCATCAAATTATAGAGATCTATAATGCCATAAATAATGTAGAATCAGATGTACATTAACCATACAATTGCATTCACAAATACAATATTTACAAGTGCACAAGTATATGGAGGAAAACTCAAATAGCTTTATTGATAATAGAAGTAGAAGAGAGGATTACAACCCAGCTGTCTGAACCCAACTGTCTGATCCAACATCATCCTCCCAGCATGAAAGACCTCTATGCTTCATTACAAGCAAGATCACCTAACAATACAATGTCACAAAGAGAAATCAACAACACTTCCTTACAAATTACGAAATTCCAGCCTTTTGGATCTCTGGGATGAGGGATCCATTTATAGATATTTGCAGAGGGGTGAGTTAGCTTCTAGGTTTTTGATTAGTGTCATTTCACTGATAGTTCTTGGTTCTACTTGGAGATTTCATGATCTCTTACTCATCCCTGGGCAAATTCAAAGAGGCAGGTGTCATATGAGTAGTTTCTAGAAGATTCTTTGAGTTTCCACCTAGCAAACAAGCTCTGCCATTTGTATGCTCTCACTCACCACACCCTACAGAAGGGATTTTCAGTATGCATCACACCCCTTGTGTGTAATAGGTGAGATGCATCACACCATCAGCATGGAGCAGTCTGTATGGTCCTGTTTTGACCAGTTCTGAGTAGTTTTTCAGGGAGAACTTCTGGGAAATGATGTAATCAGTTCACCTTGATATTTTAGGGTGTGAAGCAACACTTTTAGGGGTTTGAGAGCCGTTGGTTTATCGACATATCTGATTGGGGTTGCAGTGCCCAAATATGTCTATAACAATTTCCACCTAAAGCATGAGGTCGTAAATCTTCTGATGTCAGGTGAAATGCTTTATCATGAGGATCCAAGGTTTTTCGAACTAGAAGATGACCTATATAAAATAAAATACAATAAATTATCTTCATATTATTTTCATGATCTAGCTGAGGCGGGCATTCCCATGCTCAGCTTTATAAATTCATTTTCATGTACATAGGATAGACAACCGTCTATGTGGCAGACTAATGATTCTGGGAGAGCCATCATCCTTTAGCTTGGATGATCATTTGTGTAGCTATGGAGTACATTTGATGTCTTTATTTTCTTGAACATATCATAGCCTAGATGGATGAAACTAGATCTATGGTCTTCAAATTCGTTCAATCTTCACCCGATGTACAAGTTGATCCATGTGAAAATATGTCCTAAAGTCGAACATGGAAAGACATCGCTTGATTACCAGCCAATGATGTAAACTGTTAACAGGCCCAAGAGGAATCACTGATAATGATAATGACCCTCAAGGTACTACAATACAATTCACGTGGTGTGAATATAGGACTTGACATCAAATACCATGCAAAATCTATCGGTTGAAGGCCATTGATGTAAACCTGTCGCCGGAAGTGAGAAACTTTCCATTGAGGCATGCAAGCTTCAAATTACTGAAAGGGTTGTTCCTAAGTCAACTTCTTGGATAATGAGTTGATGTCAAAAAGAAGTGACCTATCGTAGGAGGGCCTTAATCAATCCCACATCTATGACATGAAACGAAGAAAATGATTTTCTGGAGGTGAAAATGATCTGATGATACAAGGTTCATGGTGGCGGTCATGAAAAATGGAGCGTGAAGGTATTTTAGTGGATGCGGCATTATCTGGGTTGGTGAATTCTTTGAGCAACTTCTCTTGAACATATTGACAACACTGTGATGGATCGGTAGCATTAACCCCATGGAGGGTATGGAGGACCAATGGTGATGGTGAACAGAATAACCCAACCCGACTCAATAATGGTGATGGAGTGAAAGTGTCATGTTCAAGAGCGACCTACTACCAATGAAGTTCTTCAAGTTTTCTTCCCTTTTTCCCTAGTGATTGCTGACCAGTACCTCTTTATTTTTGTCAAGCTTGAGGAGGATAACATATTCTTGTTCTATAATTTGCCCTTCGGGCAGACCTATCGCTATGTTTTAGCGAGCCTAGCGACAGTGAAACTTGCTCTTGTTTAGATGGACAAGTTTGTTGCTATTGTTTTAACAAGTTTAACGACAAAGACAACTCGGTCCTTTTCATATTTAGAGAGTTTGAAAAGAGACGGAAAGGAAACTCTAGAGGTCCTTTTTTGTGGCACAATCCCTTAAGTCCGAAAAAGTATAAAATAATACGAAAGGGATGACTTTTCGATAGTTTTAGTGAGCTGAACAAGACAAGTGCTCGATATTTTTGTGGAATAATCCCTTAGGTCCAAAAATATTAAAATATTTAGGAGCGATGGTGCTTCCCTTTACTTTAATGAGCTGGAAAGGCCATTAGCTCAACATTCTTTTCATATTTTATGAGTCTAAAAATAGCTTAAAAGAGATTTGTTTTTGAGGAACGAGTGATGTATCTGGGTAGCAACTAGGTCCAGGTGAGTTTGGAACTTGTCAAACACGGTAGGGTAATGAGGGTGGCTAATAGAATCACTCATCGCAGCTGTTCCTCAAAAGGGTAAACAATCAAGTGGAGGCGTATGATCAGCTAAAAGAGTGGAGGTGATGGTAAGAACATGACCAAGGCTCAAACAGCTGATAGCAATGCGATCACAAAGGTTATTTACCGAGGATGGATTAATTTTTTTTTTAATGAGATTGAATCTTTGGAAATTGTGCTAAGTGGCAAGTTTATTTTTTAACGAGCTTGAACCCTATGGTAACACTGCTCATTTCTAGGTTTATTTTTTAATGAGCTTGAACTTTGCGGAAACATTGCTCGTTCCAATTGTCTTTTATAGATGTCTCTTATTTTGTAGGTTCATTTTTAAATGAGCTTACCCCATGCGAAACTTTGCTCAGTGCCTTTTGTATGCAAGCTAGAAACGACCAACTACAGGACTAAGAGTTAAAGAACTACTGAGGTTAGGTAGGATAGTTTTCAACAAAATGTCTCCTTTGCTTCGTCGAGTTCGTAGACAAAGGTGAATGGTGGATCAGACCAATCATCTAACCTAAGCTGTTGAAGTTAGTAAAATACTACGAGGTTAGAGTTACGTTGGTCGCTTTTCAGTTGCGTAAAAAGGTTTGCATGCCCCCAGGTGTTGAGAAAATGAAAATTTCCAATTACTTTGTGGAAGTTCCTGCATTTAAGTGAGATCATTTTGTCTGTGGAGTAGGCAAAACACTTCCTTGGCTCTATCCATCGAAATAGACAAAGGTGAATGGTGTGAGCTTCCAATCACATAATTTGCAAGCAGATCCTATTTCAAACTAATCCCATATCCTATAAGGAAACGGTGTTTCAGATCAATCATATTTTAGACTGATACTCAAATCCTACAAGGAAATGGTGTTTCAAACTAATCATATAACCTACAAGGAAATCTATTTTTTCATCTGGGTTCGTCTGCCGCAGCAGACCAGGGTGCATGCCCCCTAAGCTTCGTTACATTCACCGAATCACTCGCGGTAATTAGGTGGATGAACTGGAGGTTGAAGAGACATTCCTTGTGTAAAGAGACCATTTAGGGATGGCATTTGACTCGTAGCTGTGTTTGAACCGGGAAATGAAAGCTGGTCAACAAGTTGTACCATTCTTCCTTCATATGGGAAACACATCTGTTATAGAAATTTTTGGGCACTACAACCCCAAGCATGAAATGTCCATAAACCAAGGGCTCCTAAGTCCCTAAAAGTGTTGTTCTAACCCGTAAAGGAACAAGTTCAACTGATTAAAGCTTCTTCCAGAAGTTCTCCATGAAAAACTGCTCAAAACTGGTCAAAATAGGATCATTTTAGCTGCTCCATAGGCAAAGTGCGTTGCATATCACCTAAGTAAACTCTATGGGTGTGTTTCATTTCAAAAATCCCTTCTATGGGGTGTGATGGGCGAGAAGTGACAAATGGCAGTGTCAATCCGTGAGGTGGAGAGGCATGGAATCTTCCAAAAACTTCTCCTGTGACACTTTCCTCTCTGAATTCAACCAAGGATGAGTAAGAGATCATCAATCTCCAAGTGGAAGCAAGAACTATTAGAGGGAAGACACTAATCAAATCACAAGCTGACTCATCTCCCTTACAGATACCTATATATGGATCCCTCATCCCAGAGATCCAGAGGCTGGAATTTTGCATCTTGTAAGGAATTGCTGTTGGTTTCTTGAGACAACATCATAGTGTTGGGTGATCTAAGCTTTGTATGAGGTGAAGAAGGGCTTACTTGCTGAGAGGATGATGCTGGGTCAGAACAATTGGTTGTAACTCCCTTGGCTCTTTCTTGATTATCAATAAAAGCTATTCAGGTTTTTCTCCATACTCTTGTGTCATTTAAGTTTTATGCATTTGTATGGTCAATTTACATCTGATCCTAGATTGTTTATGATTATAGATCCATGTTCTTGTATAGTGTTATGCTACTGTGATCCTACAGGTACTCTGTGAAGCTGGATGTACAAGGGAGCAAGTAGCAAAAGACTATCAAGAGAGAGAGGAATCGAACTAGGAGATTAGTGCAAGACAGAGGTTGGTATTCTTTGTTCTTCTCTCATCTATATTTCATAAAGGAAAAACGAAAGTAGCTTTACTTTGTTTGTTTCTAAGGTAGCTACCACACCTTAGTGGGATATGCAATTATGTGTAGACATTTTTCCCTGTAACAAAATGGCAACTCCATTAGGGACGAATTAGGTTGTTTGTTTATCTTCCTTGTTGTTTATTTTATAAACTTACAGACGGAGCCTGAAGTCGAGCCAGGTAGCTTTCGAACTACATTTGCTATGCAAATGCAAAGTAGATAAATGCCGCTTCAGTCAATCTTCGGGATTTGTTTATGACTTAAACAACTGATTCACAAACTCTCTAATTGCCCTCGTGGTAGCTCTTAGAACCTCCTTAGATCTACCACTAGTTGTTGCATTACTGATTACCATTTGCTCGGCCAAAACCCATGAACTAAACTGCAAACTATGACCTGGGACCCAAGAAAAGTCTCGTCTCTGGACCAGCATAGGTGCTGTTCTGTGAATCTAAAATTCAGCGCACTTCCCGAGTGTAGCAGGTGCGCTGCATTTCAAGTTCACTGTGTTACAGGTGCACTGATCAGACTAGGCATTGTTCAGTTTTGGTTTCTATGATTCATTCTTTTTAGTTCTATTCATGAATTTTGCTGCCTGTAATCAATATATCTCTGTTTGAAACCCCTTTTCCTTGTTGTTATTCCACCTCCAATGTGCAAAGAACTGTAAATGTTTTTGTGTATTTGGTGAGTCATTTTCAGTTCTCCTTTGCAAAAAGTAACGTAATTGTACTGTCGTCCTTTGATTTGAAAGTGTCGCAAGTGTCGTTTTCAGTCATAGGAAAGAGTATGGTTGCTATTGATAGTCGATTACCCTGTTACTATTGTATTTGGTCTGAATTTGTAGTTTTTCTAGTGTCGAAAGCAAGTATTCATTTCCTAATTGTAAGGTGTTGTGATTGTCTCCATTTTGATTTTGAAAAGAAACTTGTTAGTAATTGTCGCTTGAAAAGTAATTCAGACTTGCACATTAGCTTTCCTTTTATCATTCACATACTAAGAAAGCTGAAAACAAATACATGCATGTGCATTTGCATTTAGACTGTTTGATTGGTTTGATTTAGGATAGTGCATTTAGTGTGTGCTCTTTGCTCTTTGTGAAAGAATACTGTCTCTCTTTCCTTAGTAGCTAGGATTTTCATGGCACAAAGAAGATAAAAGATTGTTTATCATCTTAGATTGCATTTTAGGAATTGTACATCTACATCTCGTGGTGAACCTGAAAGGAAAATTTCTTAAGCAAGATCAACTATAAAATAAATTTAATGAATCTAACAACGCTTTGGAACCTAACGCACAACATCTAGAAGTCTAGGCTAGAGACGTATTCCGGCGTCATAAAGCTTGGTAACTATTGTTCTCACTGATGGTTGGGTGATTCCTCCACTTTGAGACGATAAGTGCCAGTACGGACTTGTGCTCCCACGTACCGTCGAGTATATTTTGGGAGACCACAATAGGCTTAATCCTTTATCCATAGGAAACCGTGTCTGCCACCCTATCGATCACAATGCACTGAACACAGCATTCGGGAAGATTGACTGCCGTACCGTAAAAAGTATTTTGCAGTTTTGCGATTGGTTTGGTAATCCCCCTACCTAGATTTCCATAGCAGTCCCTTTCATTCCTTTTCAGACTCCTTAACGGAAAAGGTCCATCTGAGCACTTGTCACTTCAGGCTCATTAAAAATCGAAGGCGACTAGAGTCATATTTTGTTTTTTCTCGACTCTATAAAATTGAAAAAACAAGTTGTGTAAAAGTGTCTAAAATTTATTTTAAACAGAATAATCATCACCCTTTCCTACGTTGATCTCGGGTTGAGAGAATGGAACCCACCAACCAAGGAATTCCCCTTGGAGGAAATCCTAGTCCCTTCTCCTCTTGGGGAGATGTTGGTGCACCCCATATGGCCACATTGTCACTTCCAGGATTGACAATCGGTTTGCCTGTATGGCTCTTCTCAACCTCTGTCGTTCAGAACACTACAATTCCTGAACAATCGAGTCAGCAACTAGACGAATCCAGAGTTACCCACCAACCTTCTACTTCCTCCAATTCTTCCTCTCCTCCTTCCTCTTCGCTTGATGGGGTTGGTAAAGCCAAAAATCAAGTACCTGAGAAGAAGAAGGAAAAGAAGAAGAGAGAGAAGAAGAAGAAGGAGCCAAAAGCAAAAGGGGGCAACCAAGCGTCGTCTAGCGAAAATCCACACACTGCACCGACCAGGCCTAAATAGCCATGTTTCATTTGCAAAGGAGACCACTATCATAGAGATTGTCCCTGCATCCCTCGGATCTTAAGGGACTGGTCTTCTCGTTTGCACAACCCGGTGTCGTCAACCTCTGATGATCATGTTGAAAACACACCGTCGACTAATGAAAGTGAAGCCCCATGACAAAAAGAAAATATAAATTTCCTTGTAAACTGTGCGAAGGCGATCATGCCGTCCACCATTGTCCCTTCTTAGACGAGGCTAAAAGAGTTTTGGAGGATCGTTCGGTTTCACCGTTACGACTTCCTCCTGGATATAAAAAACTCTTGCCAAGTCCGTCACTAGTTGAAAATCTGGCTAACCCGCCTAGGTGGTCAGCCGAAGCATCTATCATTGAAGGCAAACCATCTGAACCCATACCAGACAAAAGTCAAAAGGTCGAGGGGGCAGTTGACCCGGTCTTGCCTTCAGAGGTTCCATCGTCAGATGATACAGTCACAGAAGAGAATAAGGATGACACCGTCCAAATTCTTTTCGTAAGCACAGACTCTGATGAACATGGGGGCAATTTACCCATTCCTTTACCGCAGGAAGGAAGTTCATCAGAGTCGTACCCGGCCGTCTATTCGGTCCCACCTCCAAGCAACCTAGTTGTTTCTTTCGACTGGAATCAACTAGGTAGACCCCATTTACCGGCTAATGTACCATTCCAAATCATTGTTCAAATATATAGAATGGCTATGGCTAGTACCATCATAGATGAAGGGGCTTCTGTGAGTATCCTTTCCTCGACTCCTTGGAAAGCGCTTGGTTCACCATCGCTTTTGCCTGAGATGAGAAATCTAATAGGCTTTGACAAAGGAACCAATCAACCGTTAGGGATTGTACCCAATGTGCCCATAACATTGAGAGGGAAAACCATTCACATGAACGTAATGGTAGTTCAAGGACCCCTGGATTATAATCTACTCCTTGGACGACACTATATTTATTGCATGGGAGTCATTGTCTCATCACTCTTTAGAGTAATGTGTTTTCCGCATGAAGGAAGAATGGTCAAGCTCATAGACCAGCTTTCATTTCCCAGATCACACAAAGAAAATAGTCATATGCCATCCCTGAATGGTCTTTTCACACAAGGAATGTCTCATCAATCTCCAGTCCGTCCACCTGATGAGCGCGAGTGATTCGGGGGACATGACTGAAACCCAGGGGGCATGCACCCTGGTCTGCTTCAGCAAGAAAACTTCGGGTATAGGGTAGGTTTCCGCGAGAGATATATGACTGGACTGTACTCCCGTCCATGATTGGAAGAGGGGGTTAGACTGGAATAAGATTCCCTCATCAAAGCTATGTGAGTGGATTGTCTCACCTTTGTCTATCTCGGTAGACATCGCCGAAGAAGTGTTTTGTTTGCGGTGTGAATAGAACAATCTTTGGTAACCTGAAAGAGGTAGACCTTTCCTGATAAAACAAATGTTTTGTCCGTAGAATGAAAGGTGACCTTGAAACTCTGTTTTATACTTGATGGAATGCAAACCTTTTGGCATGCAAGCGAAGAGCGACTATTTATTTTTTTAAATTTGTAGGTCCTCTAACCCTTTAAACTTGTAGGATTGGTCGTTTCCTAACTTGCATGAAGAAAGGATGTGGGGCAAAACTCTAAAAATTGCCGTTTTTAAATGGGACATTCTTATTATATGACTGGATTAATCGAGCAGTTTTAGCACATAGTTAAAGCTCATTAAAAAATAAACATAAGTCATGAGCAAATGTTTTCCCCAGTGTTTAAGCTCAATAAAAAAAAAATGAACCGATTTCCGGTAAATAACCATCGTGAATGTAGTACTTCAGGCTTTAAAGCCTTGGTCGTGTTCTCATCATCACCTCCACTCTGTATTGGCCGATCATTCACCTCCATTTGATTGTTTACCCCTTTTGAGGAACAACTATGAAGAGTGATCCCACTAACCATCCTTGTAACACTACCGTGATTGGAAAGTTCCAAACCTTACTTGGAATCAGCTGCTACCCAAGTTTATCACTCGTTCCTCAAAAGACGAGTCTCCTTTAAGCTCTTTTCAACTGACTCGTAAAATATGAAAAGATTGTCGAGCCATTGACCTCTCCAGCTCATTAAAGGGACCGAAAGTGCTATCCCTCCTTTAGATTTTAATATTTTTGGACCCCAGTGATTATTACACAAAAAGATCGAGCGCTTGTTTTGTTCGGCTCGTTAAAAGGATCGAAAATTCATCCCTTCTATATTGTTTTATACTTTTTCGGACTTAAGGGATTAGATGATGAAAAAGGAATTTTGGAGTTTCCTTTACGTTCCTTTTCAGACTCTCTAAAACTGAAAAGGACCAAGTTATCTTTGTCGTTAAACTCGTTAAAACCTAATAGCGACAAACTTGTCCATAGTAGACAAGAACGAGTTTCACTATCGCTAGGCTCGTTAAAACATAGCGATGGGTTTGCCCGAAGGGAAAATTACAGAACAAGCATATGTTATCCTCCTCAAGCTTGACAAAAATAAAGAGGTACTGGTCAGCAATGACTGGGGAAAAATTGGGAAGAAAACTTGAAGAAACTTTGTTGGTAGCAAGTCACTCTTGAACATGACACTTTCACTCCACATCTAAGTCGGGTTGGGTTGTTTCATTCACCGGTCACATCGCCATGGTCCCATCACACCATCCACATTTGGGGTTAATGCTACCAATCCATCATGTCAGTGTCACCGATATGTTCAAGAGAAGTCATTCAGAGAATTCACCTGTGTCTCACCCGCTGCAATACATTTACACTCCATTCTTTCATGACCACCACCCTGAACCTTATGTCATCAGATCGTTTTCACCTCCATTAAAATCATTTGCTCCATTCCATGTCATCAATGTGGGATTCATTAAGGCCCTCCTGTGATGGATCGCTTCTTGTCGATATCAGCTCATTATCCAAGAAGTCGATCTAGGAACACCCCGTTCAGTACTTTGAAACTTGCATGCCTCAATGGCAAGTTTCTCACTTCCGGTGACAGGTTTACATCAATGGCCTTCGACCAAAAGATTTTGCGTGGTGTTCGATGCCAAGTCCTTTATTCACACCACGTGAATTATACTGCAGTACCTTGAGGGTCATTATCATTATCGGTGATTCCTCTCACGCCTATTAACAGCTTACATCATTGGCTGGTAATCAGGCGATGTCTTTCCATGTTCGACCCCAGAACATCTCTCACATGGATAGACTTGTACTTCGAGTGAAGATCGAAAGAGATTGAAGACCCCGGATCTAGTTTCATCCATCCAGGCTGCGATATATATTTAGAGAAATAAAGACATCAAATGTACATTATTGCTGCACAGATAATCATCCAATCAAAGGGATGATGACTCTACCAGAATCATCAATCTACACTCAGATGATTGTCTATCCTATGTACATGAAAATGAATTTATAAAGCTAAGCATGGGAATGCCCGCCTCAGCTAGATCATGAAAATATTATGAAGATAATGTATTGTATTGTATCTTATTACAGGTCTCCTCCCAGCTTGAAATAACTTTGGATCCTCATAATAAAGCATTTCACCTGACATCAAAAGATTAACGACCTCATGCTTTAGGGGGCAACTGTTATAGACATTTTTGGGCACTACAACCCCAAGCATGAAATGTCCATAAACTAAGGGCTCCTAAGTCCCTAAATTTTTTGTTCTAACCCCTAAAGGAACAAGGTCAACTGATTACAGCTTCTCCCAGAAGTTCTCCATGAAAAATTGCTCAAAACTGGTCAAAACAGGATCATTTCAGCTGCTCCATAGGCAAAGTGCATTGCATCTCACCTAAGTACACTTTGTGGGTGTGTTGCATTTCAAAAATCCCTTCTATGGGGTGTGATGGGCGAGAAGTGACAAATGGCAGTGTCAATCCGTGAGGTGGAGAGGCATGGAATATTCCAGAAACTTCTCTTGTGACACTTGCCTCTATGAATTCGACCAAGGATGAGTAAGAGATCATCAATCTCCAAGTGGAAGCAAGAACTATTAGAGGGAAGACACTAATCAAATCACAAGCTGACTCATCTCCCTTACAGATATCTATATATGGATCCCTCATCCCAGAGATCCAGAGGCTGGAATTTTGCATCTTGTAAGGAATTGTTGTTGGTTTCTTGAGACAACATCATAGTGTTGGGTGATATAAGCTTTGTATGAGGTGAAGAAGGGCTTACTTGCTGAGAGGATGATGCTGGGTCAAAACAACTGGTTGTAACTCCCTTGGCTTTTTCTTGATTATCAATAAAAGCTATTCAAGTTTTCCTCCATACTCTTGTGTCATTTATGTTTTATGCATTTGTATGGTCAATTTACATCTGATCCTAGATTGGTTATGATTATAGATCCATGTTCTTGTATAGTGTTATGCTACTGTGATCCTACAGGTACTCTGTGAAGCTGGACGTACAAGGGAGCAAATAGCAAAAGACTATCAAGACAGAGAGGAATCAAACTAGGAGATTAGCGCAAGACAGAGGTTGGTCTTCTTTGTTCTTCTCTCATCTATATTTCATAAAGGAAAAATGAAAGTATCTTTACTTTGTTTGTTTCTAAGGTAGCTACCACACCTTAGTGGGATAAGCAGTTCTGTGTAGACACTTTTCCCTGTAACAACATCACCCAAAAGAGTGAAGAAACAATAGCTCTCATGCTGTAAATGTAGTCATGCCTGAGGATTATATTGTAATCTAGCGGCCCTTGGACTACCATCACGTTCAAGTGAACGTTTTTCCTTCTCAAAGTTACAGGCACATTTGGAAGGATCCCTAACAATCGACTGGTTCCATTATTGAAGTCTGACAAATTTTGATTCTCAAGCAGAAGCGATGGAGAACCAAGCGATTTCCAAGCAGTTGAGGAAAGGATACTCACAGAAGCCCCTTCATCTATGACAGTGCCAGCCATGATCATTCTGTAAACTTGTACTATGATTTTGAATGGAACATTAGATGAAAGGCGGAGTCCCGCTAGTAGATTCCAATCAAAGGAAACGACTAGATTGCTTGGAAGAGGGACTAAATAAACGGCTGAATGAGTCTCTTGAAATAGGGAACTTCCTTCCTATGGTAAAGGAACAAGTAGATTTTCCCCATACTCATCAGACTCTGTGTTAACAAAAAGAATTTGAACGGTGTCATTCTCATTCTCTTTGGAGATTGTATCATCTGAAGGTGGACCTTCTGTTGTGGGGAAAAATGCCTATGCAGGACGATCCTATCCACCTAAGGTGTGACAGTGCCTTAGCAACAAACAGAGACAGCTATTCTGGTTTCTTCCTTTATGAAATGGGAAAGAAGAGAGATCAATGGACTTACTGGTGTCTTCTGTTTGTCCCTCGATCTAGATCCTCTTCTCCTTCGGGTGTTCACAGCTACTTGCCTCCTCGCTCGTCCAAGAGAACAGCTACTTGATTCCTGCGAGATCACAAGAGAACAGCTACTTGCGACAAGAGAACAGCTACTTGAGACAAGAGAAGAACACAACACAGGCAGATATTCATATTCATAAAAGATTCAGGATTAGAAATAAATCAAATACACTAATGCAATCATACATCAAAGATACATCAGTATATAGGAGAAAACCAAGATAGCTTTATTGATAAATAACAAGGTTCAGGAAGAGATACAACCCAGAGGGCTCCAATCCAGCATCTCCTTCCCAGCATAATGGAATTCCTATCTTCACCTCCCTTCAAAGCATTAAACACCCAATGATTCCAATCTCAAACCAACATCAATTCTTTGCAATAACAAAATTCCAGCCTCTAGATCTCATGGAGGAGAGATCTATATATAGTTATTTTGGAGAGAGGATGAGTTAGCTTGAGATCTAACTAGTGTCCTCTCCCTCTATCAGTTCTTGAGTCCACTTGGAGGTTCTTGCTTCCACTTGGAGATTTGGAACCTCTTACTCATCACCAGTCGAATTCCCTGAGGCAAGTGTCATTTTGGAAGCCTCCTGGGCATTGACACATTGAGGAATGAGCTTGCCACTTGTCCAATCTCGCTTAGTGCAGGTAGTCTTTGTTGGAGTTGACATTCAACACAGGTAGACAGTGGAGCAGTTGACATTCAACGCAGGTAGACAGTGGAGCAGTTGACATTCAGCGCAGATGCTCAGTGGAGCAGTTGACATGATCCTGAATTGACTTGTTTTTGAGCAGTTTCAGGTGGAGAACTTTTGTGAATTGCTGTGGTTTGTTAGCCTTGTTCTTCTAGGGGTAGGAACAACATGTTTAGGGACTTTGGATCCCTTAGATTATGGACATTTCATGCTCAATGCTGTAAGGCACAAAAATGTCTATAACGGTTGCCCCCTAAAGTATGAGGCCGTTTATCGGGTGAAATGCTTTATCCAGGAGGGTCCGAAGTTCATCCATTTGCTGGGAGGAGACCTGTAATAAGATACAATACAATACATTATTTTTCATACTGCTTTCATGATCTAGCTGAGGCGGGCATTCCCATGCTCATCTTTATAAATTCATTTCTGTACATAGAACAGACAATCGTCTGATGGTAGACTGATAATTTTGGTGAAATTAT
This sequence comes from Pinus tabuliformis, assembly GCA_031772625.1. Taxonomy (NCBI): domain Eukaryota; kingdom Viridiplantae; phylum Streptophyta; class Pinopsida; order Pinales; family Pinaceae; genus Pinus; species Pinus tabuliformis. The sequence goes on from CM062816.1 coordinate 2,014,809,040, forward strand.
CATCCTTTGAGTAGGATGATCATCTGCTGCAATGATGTACATGTCAAATGTCTTTATATTTCCTGAATATATATCGCAGCCCAGATGGATGAAACTAGATCCGGGGTCTTCAAACTCGTTCGATCTTCACTCTAAGTACAAGTCGATCCATGTGAGAATTGCGCTGAAGTCGAACATGGAAAGACATCGCTTGATTACCGGTCAATGATGTAAACCGTTAACAAGCACGAGAGGAATCACTGATAATGATATTGACCCTCAAGGTACTGCAGCACAATTCACATGGTGTGAATAAAGGACTTGGCGTCGAACACCACGCAAAATCTTCTGGTCGAAGGTCATTGATGTATACCTGTCGCCGGAAGTGAGAAACTTGCCATTGAGGCATGCAAGCTTCAAAGTACTGAAGGGTTTGTTCCTAGATCAACTTCTTGGATAATGAGCTGATGTCGACAAGAAGCGATCCATCAAAGGAGGGCCTTAATGAATCCCACATCAGTGACATGGAACGGAGCTAATGATTTTGATGGAGGTGAAAACGATCTGTGACATATGATTCAGGGTGGCGGTCATGAATGGATGAAGGATAATGTATGGCAGTGGATGGGACCCGGTTGACTCTTTCTGAATGACTTCTCTTGAACATATGGCGACACTGATGCGATGGATCGGTAGCATTACCCCAATTATGGATGGTATGGCAAGACCATGGTGATGTGACCGGTGAATGAAACAACCCAACTCGATTGTGGTACGGAGGAAAAGTGTCATGTTCAAGAGCGACCTGCTACCATTAAACTTTTCTTTAGTTTCTCCCAATTATTCCCCAGTCATTGCTGACCAGTACCTCTTTATTTTTGTCAAGCTTGAGGAGGATAACATATGCTTGTTCTATAACCTGCCCTTCAGGCAAGCCCATCACTACGTTTTAACGAGCCTAGCGATAGTGAAACTCGTTCTCGTCTAAAGACAAGTTTGTCGCTATTTAATGATTTTAACGAGTCTAACGACAAGGATAACTCGGTCCTTTTCATTTTTAGAGAGTCTGAAAAGGTACATAAAGTTAACTCCGAAATTCCTTTTTCGTCATCTAATCCCTTAAGTCCGAAAAAGTATAAAACAATACAGAAGGGATGAGTTTTTGATCGTTTTAACGAGCCGAATAAAACAAGCGCTCGATCTTTTTGTGCAATAATCCCTCAGGTCCAAAAAGATTAAAATCTAGAGGAGGGATAGCACTTCTAGTCGCTTTAACGAGCTAGAAGGCCAAAACTCGGCAATCTTTTCATATTTTACGAGTCAGTTGAAAAGAGCTTAAAGAAGACTCGTCTTTTGAGGAACGAGTGATAAACAAGGTTAGCAGCTGATTCCAGGTATAGGTTGGAATTTTCCAATCACGGCAGTGTCACAAGGATGGCTAGGTGAAATCACTCTTCGCAGCTGTTCCTCAAAATGGGTAAACAATCATATGGAGGTGAACGATCGGCCAAATGAAAAGTGGAGGTGATGGTGCAAACACGACCAAGGATTTAATGGCTGATAAGGTTAACATTCACAGTGGTTATTTACCGGGTGGTGCTTATGTTTATTTTTTAACGAGCATGAATTCCGCGTTAAAACTGCTCAAACTTATGTTTATTTTTTAACGAGCATGAACTATGCGCTAAAACTGCTCGGATCTTGCGTTTATTTTTTAACGAGCATGAACTTTGTGCTAAAACTGCTCGTTATAATCCAGTCATATGATAAAAATATCTCATTGAAGATGCTATTTTTTATGGAGCTTCATCTTACAAAGCTTTGCCCATGGATCCTTTCGTTGTGCAAGTTTGGAAACGACTAATTGCAAAGACCCTTGGAATTCCTGCTCCCAATTTGTCGGATTCTTGGTCATAAAGCAAGACCAAGTCACCTTCCGAGAAGACACGGGGTTTGACATTTTTGTCGAACTGCGCCTTGACTCGTTTCTTATGGGCTTCGTTAGCCAAAGCGGCGTCACGACGGGTTTCATCCAATTGGATTAATTCCAAGAAACGAGCCTCTTCTTCTGAAGTTCCGGGGAGGAAGTCGATTGCGAGTTTAAGGGACGAAATTTCGCACTGGACTGGTAAGACTGCCTCCAGGCCATACACCAGTTGGAAAGGTGTGAACCCAGTCACATTCTTTACCGATGTTCGGTAAGCCCACAAGGCTGAGTACAGGATTAGGTGCCACCTTCTTTTGTGAACTCCGATCATCCTTTGCAACATACGCTTCAGGACCTTGTTGATCGCTTCAACTTGTCCATTGGCTTGCGGATAATACGGGGTAGAGCTGTCGTGAGATAGCCCTAGCTTGGCAGCTAATTCAACCATCATGTGATTGCGAAAATGCGATCCATGATCTGTAACTATAGCCTGTGGAACGCCGAACCTGGCGACTACATGATTGAAAAAGAAAAGGGCAGCTGTTTCACCAGTGTTATCCAATGTAGGCATCGCCTCGACCCATTTGGTAAAATAGTCTATGGCGACTATAATATACCCATGCCCCCTGGTCGAGGTGGGGTTACATTGCATGAAATCGATGCCCCATTTGGCGAAAGGCCCAACAGCAACTATTGGCTGTAAAGGTGCGGGTGGTCTTCTGGTTTTGCTATCAAAAATTTGACAAGCATGGCAACTCGTGACTGCGATTATGCAATCTTTGAACATGGTTGGCCAGAAGTATCCTGCTTGTAATATTTTTTGTGCTGTTGCATATCCAGATTGATGCCCCCCACACGCGCCTGAATGACACTCATTCAGGGCTTTTTCGGCCTCCTCATGGGTAAGGAACCTCCTCAGAACTGTATCGATACCACGACGGTAAAGTGTATCACCGACGATCATGTAGTCTTTCGCTTGGTATCGTATACGTTTCTGTTTAGAGTGAGAGGTGTTAGGCCTAAACTTTTTGGTTTGGAGATAAATTATGATATCTCCATACCATTCATTGCTTGTAGATATCAGAAACAAACTCTCATCCACGATTGATTCTTCAGATGTTTCATCGTTGGACGACGATGGGAGATCACACAATAATTCTGCGAAAACTAGAGCTTTCTTTGATTTGGATTTTACAAATTCCAGATCAAACTCTTGAAGGATCGCTATCCATTTTGAATATTTGCCCCCCAGCAACTGTCGCGACAGTATATAAGTCATCAGGTTGCAATCTGATAAAATGGTAGTTTTCCGAAAGAGGACATAATGTCGAAATCTTTGAATCGCTTGAACAGCTGCAAGCGCTAGTTTTTCAACATAAGAATATTTACTTTCTGTATCATTTAAGTTCCTACTTAAATAATATATAGGATGTTCAATTCCATCGACTTCTTGAACTAAAACCATCGCAATGGTTGTATCTGCTGCAGCCAGATACAGGTTAAAATCTCTTTGATAGTCCGGGGCATACATTAATGATGCTTTTACTAGAGAATCTTTCAGAGCATCAAAGGAAGCTTGCGCTACCTGATCCCAGACAAAAGGTATATCCTTTTTCAAAAGGCGAGTATAACCTTTAGCAAGTTTTGCGTAATTTGGAATGAACCTCCTCAGAAAGTTTGCTTTCCCTTGGAGTTTCTGAATCTGAAGCAAATTTGAAGGTGGAGGCAAATTAATGATTGCCTGAACCTTGCAAGGGTCGAGACGAATCCCATCCTTAGAGACTACAAAGCCAAGTAAACAACCAGAACCGACGCAAAATACACATTTGTGTGGATTGAGTCTTATCTTGTAGTGTCGGCAACGTAGAAATATCGCTCTTAAATGCTGCGGATGATCAGTCCGCTTTCGCGAATGAGCCGAAAGGTCGTCGAGATATGGTTGAACGATGTTCTTGATGTCATGGAAGGCATAATTCATTGCCCTCTGAAACGTCGCCCCTGCGTTCTTTAAACCAAAGGGTAATTTTCGATAAGCGAACGTGCCCCACGGACAAATGAATGCAGTCTTTGACTGGTCCTGTGGGCGGATATTTATTTGATTATACCCGGAAAATCCATCCATAAATGAAAAGATTTCACATCTGGCACATTCATCAATTATCTGGTCGATGAAGGGTGTAGGGTAGTTGTCCTTCGGACAAGCTTGGTTTACATCCCTATAGTCGACACACACTCTAATCGTCCCTTGTTTCTTCATAACAGGGACAATATTCGATACCCAATCGGTTAGAGGAACCGGGTAGATGAAACCAGCATGGAGAAGCTTTTCAACTTCTGCTTTAATGGCAGCGGCTTTCTTGGGGTGCACCTGCCGAAGCCGTTGTCTTACTGGTTTGACATCAGGATACATCTTAATTTCATGTTCAACAATACTCGAGTCAATGCCTGGCATTTCATCATATGACCAAGCAAAGACATCTCTGAATTCACGGAAAAGAGCGTTATATATTTCCAGTTCTGAAGGAGAACATCCTTTGTCGACATAAATATTCTCTACAACATTTGTTTTAGTCGAGATATTTATGGCTATAGTCTCTTCAATATTGGATAAGTTTCGCTCGGAATCCACCGTGTTTACAGTAGTTGATAGGAATTCAAAAACTGAAGGGTGATAAAGGTCATGTTGAGTATCTTCTTCATATTCTGGAAGAAGGGAACGATGGTGGTGATCATTCCATGGTGTCCCCTCAATCAACATTGATTGTAGGATTCCTTCGTCAGTTCCATGCACTTTCGACCAAGGATCTAATGGGGTACCATATTCCCTAGACCTATCTACCCAAACGCTTGATGAGTGTTGACTCGGGTTCACCTCCCATGCCTGGAACATTGATTGCTAAAATATTTCTATAGGGCTTGGGGGAAAAACCATTGCATGATCCATGTCTTCATTTTCTGCGACCTTCGTGGAAGATATCATGTTGCAGGTTGCTACTAACGCTATATTTCCTATATAGATGGGAGGCGGAAGCGCGAAAGTTCCCATCAATGTGGGGTCTTTCAGTAGGCCTACTCCGATATCTTGAAGCGAATGGTTGCTCTCATGGATCATGGGAATGCTTCCTGTAACTTGTGAACCATTAGGGAGGAAGTTCTGTTGGTCGACGACCGTAATCCCTCCTTGAAAAGGGAATGCAATCTTCCTAAAATAAGTCGACACTACAGCTGCCATGGCATATATCCATGGTCTTCCCAGTAGGATGTTGTAGTCAAGATTCCCATCGATGACTTCGACATCTATCTCTACTGTTTTTCCTCCTAGTTCAACCTTCAAGTTATTTAGGATGTCGTACGGGGTGTACGTCCTTCCATCGAATGCTTTTAGTGTTGTCGAAGATCACGACAGGGTTGGAGATCCTAGAGTTTTCCAGCAACTCATCGACATGATACATGTAGATGCCCCCTCATCAATAATTGTTCGGTGAACAGTTTTGTTGAGGGCTTTCACTTGAATAAGGAAAGCTAGTTGAGCTGGTAACTGAGGATCGTATCCTTTGTGGTCAAAGGATACAAGATTGGAATCCTTAGGATCAACCCCACCAATAGCCGATAACAATGCCTGCCTTTGGGATGGGCAATTTTGTAATACTTCAAGAGTCGACATAGCAGATGGCGATTGGGCCAAATCTTCCACTATGTTATAATGCTGCGCTGCTCTGGCGCGAGGATTAAATGTCGACTTGTGTACTACTCCCTTTGGCGGTTTTATTGTTAATTCAGGAATGATGGGTGGTACAACTTCTGTCGAAGTTGTTGTCGAACTACTCGGTTGATCTTTACCTTTGTCGTTTGACAGCTGCGGATTCCTGTAATCTTTGTTCCTTGTCGAAATCAAAGCATCATTCTGCTGTTTTGAAACCGACAACATAAGCACTTGCGACGGAGAAGCATTTCCACTATCAACCATATTTTGACCTGGATTAGGAAACGGATCAGTTAACACAGCTGAAGTTTTCGGACTCTTAAAGAATCTTTTAATCTCAGCTTTGTACGGACATTCTCTTGTCCGATGATCCTCATCACATATTTGACATGGATAATTTGGTTTCCCTTTCGCAGGAGGGTTTGAAGAAGTTTTTTGAGGGGATGACTCACCTTGCTTCTTCTTCTTCCCTTTGTTTTGTCTCTTCTTGCTTCCTGGTTGTTTGGTTTCTTTGCCGTTATTTGCTGATACGGCATTTACTTCCGAAGCAAGAATTTCTTCTTTTGCATTTTGATCCGAATTCTTACGGGCTTTCTTGGACGAAGCCTTTGTCGATTTCGCGTTTGCCGTGCCAATCACACCATCGCCGGCATGAGAGTCACTATTTGATTTAGGAGGAGGAGGAATTGAGAATTCTGGTCTAGGGGCGTCAGGTATTTTGTCGTAGAGCGTGCCAGACTGAGTGTATACTAAGTCTAGATACTGTGCACAAGCAATAACTTGCTCCTCCGTTATGACTCCCCCCTTGGCCACATCTTCCGTTATGGCAGGAAGTAACGACTTAATAAACCATTCAGCTAATAGCTGATCGGGAACGTATGTTTTCACCATCCTGCGACGATGACGCCACTCATGTATATGATTGGATATATGAGTTGCCGTCGTCTGCTTGAAGTTGGTTAATATTTCCGTTCCCGTTTCATACCTTATCGGTAATTGAAAATGGGTTAAGAAAGTTGTGGCTAGGGAACTGAAATTGTCGAAAGAGGCTCTAGGTAATTCAATATACCATTTAGCCGCTGGACCTGTCAATGTCCTCTGAAAAAGGTGAAGCCTTATCGAATCATCATTCAGGGTGTTTGATGAACACCACAGATGAAATGTCATCACGTGATTCGATGGATCTTCGCCTGGATTTCCATTAAATTTAGGAATGTCCGATGGAAGTTTGTGAGGAATCGCTGGCCACCAAGGGGCGTAAGCAATTGGATCGTTCGTTAATCGGTGTAAATCCGGTAATTGTAAAGTTGCCACGAATGGTAATTTTTGATTCAGGTTAGGTGAGGCGTACCCAGGATATGATGGAATCACTTGAACAGTTGGTCTTTGCATACCAGCATAATGTAATTGATGTTGGTATGACTGATACGGTTGGTGGACTTGACCACTGTAAAGCGGTTGGTTTTGACCGTTTTGAATATACGGTTGTCCACTGTTCGCAAAGATCTACTGCTCAGAACCTTGGTACACTTGCTGGAATTGTGGTTGTTGGTATTGCACCAGCCATGGTTGTGAAGCCATGCTCTGTTGTGCTATACTAACCGACGGACCAAGATGTGGGGTAATTGTACCTGTTTGGACCTATGTTGCCCCACCAGTTGGCGATTGTGGTTGTGTCATAGGGTCAAGGGGCTGTTGCATTACAACCTGAGAAATCTGAGGTTGACACACGACAGGCATCGTTTGAACTTGCGACACTGTTACAATAGCTGGCGTTGTCGGGATGTTTGACACAGGTACACATTGTTGCATAGAATACACAACTCTTGGCTGTTGGGGTAGCATAGGTACCCAACCACTTGTCGTAACTCCAGTATAACCTGAGTATTGTTGAGAACTACCGTATGGATATCCTCCTGAAGGGGGTAATGAAAGGGCATACTGCCCCCCATACGGTAGCAACCTGAAACTCAAGGGGATTGTTTGCCCTTGGGGACTGGATGGCCCAAATTGACCTCCATAGGGATCAATTTGTCGAGTCTTGACATAAGAGTTACCAGATATTACTCCGGAGGAACAAACTGGAACAGACCACACTGTCGAAATAGTCCCTGAGTGGACTCCTTCTAGCGGTTGCGAGCTAGTTGGGACAGATGGTACACCGGCAAACATCGTCTGAGTGACGGCAGGGAGTTCTGCTGTCACTGTGTCATTTGACACAGTCCTAGATGTCGATGGTTGCTTAGACATTTTGAGTCTATCCAATAGATTGCCTAGTGATTCTACAGGAACTTCCACTGGTGATGGACTAACTTTTGATGTAGAAGGAAACAGAGTGACCCCTACTCCAAAATGGGTTGGAGTACTTGCTTGCGGATCCTCTACAATTTCCTCTATCGCAATCAGACCAGGTGGAAGAGGAAGACCGTCAGGTCCGTAAAATATTTCTGGTGCCGAAGAAGTGGTTGAATCGACAGCGACAGTTGTTTGAGGAACAAGACTCTCTAGACCGGTCACAGATGGAACTGGTTCAGTTACACAAGTACTTGTGCTCAGACTAGGATCAGTGTCACTGTCCCTCTGTGGCTGTTGAACTTCTTCAATAGAGGCAGGGTTTCCAGAAATGTTTGGAGTAACCAGAATCTCAGATGTCGTCGGAACACTTGTTCTAATTTTGATAGGAGATTTCGAACCGGTTAAACGAGTTCGCTTTGTCCGTACTGTTTTCGATTCCGGAGACAAAGATGGTTGACTCGTAAGCCTCCGCGAACAACGGGGTTTCAATTGACTTTCTTCCACGATTGCGGATTACTCGATCAACTAAAATACAAAAGGGGAAAGTGTGTTTCTGAATTGAATGAATTTTTTAGACGCTTTAGACACAACTTGCTTTTTCACTTTTAAAGAGTCAAGAAAAAGCTAAAGATGACTCTAGTCTCCTTCGATGTTTTAACGAGCCCGAAGTGACAAATGCTCGGATGGACTTTTTCTGTTATAGAGTCTGAAAAAGGCCAAAAGAAACTGCTCTGGAGTTCTAGGCAGAGGGTGTGCCAAACTTTTCGCAAAACAGCAGAATACTTTTTAGGGTACGGGCGGTCGATCTCGTGAATGCCTTGTTCACTGCATCGCGATCAGTAGGGTGGCCGACATGGCTTCCTAAGGATAAAGGATATATGCCTATAGGGGTCTCCCAATATATATGCGACGGTACGTGGGAGCACAATCCGTACTAGCGCTATCGTCCCTCAGGAGGAATCACCCACCTTCCACGAGATCGACAGTCACTAGGCTTAACGACGCCAGAACACGTCTCTAGCCTAGACCTCTATGTTGTGCGTTATGTTGCAAAGCGTTGTTAGGTTCATTCAGTTTATTTTAAGTTGATCTTTTTAGAAGTTTGCCTTTCAAGGTTCACCACGAGATGTATGATACAAATTCCTAAATGCAGTCTAAAGATGATAAGCAAGCTTTATATCTTTTCAACTTTGAAAATCCTAGCTACTAAGGGAAAAGAAAGACACCATCTTTTCTCAAAGAGCAATCAGCACACTCTAATGCACTGTTTCTAAATCAAGCATGCAAACTTATCAAAATGCAAATGCACAATGCAGGTGTTTGTTTTCCGCTTTCTTAGTATTGATGCCTACAAAGAAAGCTTTTTGTACAACTTTGAATTCGCTTTTAAATGACAGATACAAACAAGTTTACTTTTTCGAAATCAGAAAGGGTAGAAGAGATTACAACACTTAACGATTTTTGAAATAAACTTTTGTTTCGACACTTTAAAAGAGACAAATTCAAACCAATAAGCAAAAGTAAATGTATAATCAACTGTAAACAGCCAATGAACTCTCTCCTAAGATCACAATCAACAGATCTGAATCAAGGGCTACAGGATGATTATTTCACTCATGCAAAGGAAAACTGTAAATGATGCCACAAACACATAAAAACACTCACAGTCTTTTTGTACAAAAGGAGGCGGAATTGAAGCAGAGAAAAGGAGTTATCAGACTGGTACCTATGCTGGTTACAGGCTGCAAAAAACAGAGATCAAAACAGGGCAACAGAGAGCAGAGAACCCCAGCTACACAAGGCAAGACTGGTTCAGCGCAACCTCAACACTGTGGTTTTGAAATTCAACGCAGGTAGCCTTCACGGGACCTACGTTGAAATGCAGACTGCCTTCACAGCAGTTGCGCTGAAGGAGAAACTCTCGTTTCTCACAGGTTCTGGGTCACAAATTGCTCAAAAATCAACAGTTTCAGGCCAAATCAGAAACACAAGCAAGGTATAATCAAAGGGATGCTTTGAGAGGGTACTAAGATCTATCACAAAGGATCATCAAATCATTTGTGAGTCCATTGTTTAGATCATAGACAAAATCCAGTGAAGGATCAAGGCAACAATTGTCTACTTTGCAACTGAGAATAGCAGAAGCAGTTCGATTGTTGCTGTTGAGTCTATGAGGTAAACAATGATAGAAACACAAATAAAATGACTAAAACAAATCTCCCCAGCGGATTCGCCAATTTGTTGTGGGGAAAAATGCCTATGCAGGATGATCCTATCCACCTAAGGTGTGACAGTGCCTTAGCAACAAACAGAGACAGCTATTCTGGTTTCTTCCTTTATGAAATGGGAAAGAAGAGAGATCAATGGACTTACCGGTGTCTTCCGTTTGTCCCTCGATCTAGATCCTCTTCTCCTTCGGGTGTTCACAGCTACTTGCCTCCTCGCTCGTCCAAGAGAACAACTACTTGATTCCTGCGAGATCACAAGAGAACAACTACTTGCGACAAGAGAACAGCTACTTGAGACAAGAGAAGAACACAACACAAAGGCAGATATTCATATTCATAAAAGATTCAGGATTAGAAATAAATCAAATACACTAATGCAATCATACATCAAAGATACATCAGTATATAGGAGAAAACCAAGATAGCTTTATTGATAAATAACAAGGTTCAGGAAGAGATACAACCCAGAGGGCTCCAATCCAGCATCTCCTTCCCAGCAGAATGGAATTCCTATCTTCACCTCCCTTCAAAGCATTAAGCACCCAATGATTCCAGTCTCAAACCAACAGCAATTCTTTGCAATAACAAAATTCCAGCCTCTAGATCTCATGGAGGAGAGATCTATATATAGTTATTTTGGAGAGAGGATGAGTCAGCTTGAGATCTGACTAGTGTCCTCTCCCTCTATCAGTTCTTGAGTCCACTTGGAGGTTCTTGCTTCCACTTGGAGATTTGGAACCTCTTACTCATCACCAGTCGAATTCCCTAAGGCAAGTGTCATTTTGGAAGCCTCCTGGGCATTGACACATTGAGGAATGAGCCTGCCACTTGTCCAATCTCGCTCAGCGCAGGTAGCCTTTGTTGGAGTTGACATTCAACGCAGGTAGACAGTGGAGCAGTTGACATTCAGCGCAGATGCTCAGTGGAGCAGTTGACATGATCCTGAATTGACTTGTTTTTGAGCAGTTTCAGGTGGAGAACTTCTGTGAATTGCTGTGGTTTGTTAGCCTTGTTCTTCTAGGGGTAGTGTTACACTAAAAAATGTCACCATGGCTATTTACAGTTAGTATGGCTCTATCAACAGTCATGCTATCCTCTTAGGCAAGTCTTATACCTCTGCTCTCCATGTCAAACTCCGAAAAGAGAGAAAGTCTTTATAAATGTATTTATCTCTGGGTACGCAGGTTATCTCAACCTTACCTGCGGGTACGCACCCAATGTTCACAAAATCTGCGTACTTGTACGCTCTGTATGTAAAGGGGCAGGTGCGTCCCCCTGTAAAGGTCAAAATGCGCAAGTTTCATCTTTAAAAAGTTACTTGTGGTCATTTCTAGAGCATTATAGAAGGTTGTTCGACGTGTATTGAGTGCCTCCAGATGGTTCATGTACCCCTACCAAAGAGGAACTTATCCCATCAATAAGGGAGCTATCCCATCCAAAGAGGGGATTATCCCATTGATGGTGGACCTGAATAACTTCCTCTAGAGCACTATAAATACAGGCATTGGGCCAGAAGGAGGGGAGGTTGAAAGCTAAACATTTCTAAGGGTAGATGCTGCAGGAATTAGGACTCCCATTTAGAAGCTTGTGAGGAGAGATTGTCATCTTTACTTGTTCTATTCCCCAGTGGAGTCGCCATTTTGTCAGGCGGAAAGAGTCGATAGTGCGGACACAAATCAACCTCCCTAGGAGCCTAAGACTCTCTAGTGACAAACAAGACAAACAAGAGCAATCCTTCTCTAAACATGCATTTATTATATAAGAAATCAAGTGTTTAGATCCTACCTGTAGTCCAACGCTGTTGTAGCAGTCCAGCTCCGCAGATCCGGATGAGCTCCTCCTTCACTTTGAAACCTGCATCCACTAACAATCAAATGATTAAATAGCACTTGATAATCTCATAGAATAAAACATATTTAACACATATACCAAGGAGTACATGAAACAACTCATAAATAACAAGTTATTGAGAAGAATGGACTCATTTGCATTAATAGGAAACAAAAGGAACAATTACAACCTGAGCCAACAGGTAGGAACAACATGTTTAGGGACTTTGGATCCCTTAGATTATGGACATTTCATGCTCAATGCTGTAAGGCACAAAAATGTCTATAACACCTTCTGAAGGCAAGATTGGGTCGGCTACCATCTTGACATATTGGCTTTGGTCCAGGATAGACTCATAAGGTTTATCTTCAATGATAGGCATTTCGACTAACAATAGAGGTATGTCAGTCGGATTTTTGACTAGCGATGGACTTGGCAAGGGTTTCTTGTATCCAGGTGGAAGTCGCTGCGGTGAAGCAAGACGGTTATCCAAGACTCTTTTAGCTTCATCTAGAAAAGGACAATGGTGGAGGGCATGGTCACCTTCACACAATCTACAAGGAAATTTAGATTTTCCCTTTTGTCCATTGACTTCATTTTCACTAGTTGACGGTGTATTTTCAACATGATCGACAGAGGTTGATGACATCATATGGTGCAATCGGGGAGACCAGTCTCTTAAGATCCGCGGGATGCAAGGACAATCTCGATGATAGTGGTTTCCTTTGCAAATTATGCATGGAGTTTTGGGTTTAGAACGTGCGGTGTACGGATTTTCACCAGATGATGCATGGTTTCCCCCTTGTTGGACTGGCTTCTTCTTCTTCGTCTCCTTCACTTTCTTGTTCTTCTTAGTTACTTGGTTTTTACTATCACTAGCTTCACCAAGTGAAGAGGAAGAAGGAGAGGGAGAAACAAACGAAGTAGAAGGTGAGGGAGCAACCCCAGCATCATCTGGTCCCTGATTCGATTGCTGAGGAATTACGGTGTTTTGAATGACAGAGGTCGAGAATAACCATACCGGCAGGCCAATTTTGATTCCTGGAAGGGACAATGTAGCCATGTATTGAGCACCAATATCTCCCCATGAAGTGAAAGGACTAGGATTCCCCCAAGGGGAAATCCTTGATTGGTGGAATCCATTATCTCAACCTAATATCAACGATGGAACAATGATGTTATTCTGAATTAAATAAATTTTATAACGCTTTGACACAACTTGCTTTTTCAATTTTTAAGAGTCGAGAAAAAGCTAAAGGTGACTCTAGTCGCCTTCGATTTTTAATGAGCCTGAAGTGACAAGTTCTTAGATGGACCTTTTCTTTTAAGGAGTCAAAAAGGAACAAAAGTGAATACTCTAGAAATCTAGACAGAGGGATTACCAAACCAATTGCAAAAATACAATATACACCCCGGTGGTAAATTAAAGAGAAATTACTGAGGACTTTACATACGGCAGTCAATCTTCCCGAATGCTGTGTTTAGTGCATTGCGATCGATAGGGCGGCAGACACGACTTCCTAAGGATAAAGGATATCAGCCTATTGTGGTCTCCCAATATATACTCAATGGTACGTGGGAGCACAAGCTCGTACTGGCACTTGTCATATCAAAGAGGAGGAATCACCCAACCTACGATGAAAACGATAGTTACCAGGCTTTACAGCGCCAGAATACGTCTCTAGCTTAGGCTTCTAGATGTTGTACGTTAGGTTCCAAAGCATTTTTTATGTTCATTGACGTTTTGATCTTTCTTAAGAAATTTTCCTTTCAAGGTTCACTGCGTGATGTAGATGTACAATTCCTAAATATTCAATCTAAAATGATAAACAGTCATTTGTTTTCTTTTAGCAATGAAAATCCTAGCTACTAAGGAAAGAAGAGTACAATTCTTTCAACAGAGGGCAGAGAGCACACACTAAATGCACTTTTCCTAAATCAATTTCGGCATGCAGTCTAAATGCAAATGCACATGCATGTATTTGTTTTTCTGTTTCCATAATGTGAGAAAAAGAAAAAGAAAACCAAGTATAGATCTGAACTACTTTTCTTCAAAGCCACACTTCAGCAATTTCTTTTCAAAAGACGAAAGGAAGACTGAAACGACACTTTCAATTTTGAATGGGAAATTGCTTTTGACACTTCAAATATTGACAATTCAAATCAAATAAAATGGCAAAAGTACAATCAACTATCTAGAAGAGGAAGACTTTACGACACTCTTCTTTTCGACTCACAATGACTGTTGCGACACTTTTGAATCAAAATATGACAGTTCGCTTAAGCCACTATTTGCAAAGGAGGACTGTAAATGATAAAAAATACATAAAATACATTCACAATTCCTTATCAATGGAGGCTGAATAATGTAAAGGAGGAAGGTTTCAATAATGATATACTGATCATAGGCTAGAAAACTACTGAATAGAGTTGAAAACAATGAAGAAAAACCCAAATTACAGAGAGGGAAACAGTCTCATTCAATCATTGCACCTATCCTTAAGGGAAACAGGGATGCATCTCACCTGCAAAACACGGGAGGTGTGATGCATCTAGACTACCAATGAGAGACAGTGCGATGGTCTAGAGAATGAAACTGAGCTTGGTTTTTGCTCAAAATTTGCAGCTAAGTTCAGTTATTTCAGTCAAGCTATGATAGACAGTAAACACAAAGTATAGGGGTATGATCTTATGAGGTTATTGAGCTACCACCAAGGCACTTAGGATGTTTGCAAGTCAGATGTTCAGTTCATAAACCAACCCAGAGATTGACTGAAGCAGTGTTGATATACTTTGCACTTGCATAGCAAGTGTAGTTCCAAGGCTAGCTGGCTTAACTTCAGGCTCCATCTGCAGTTTATAAAGAAAAAAATAGTAACAAACAAACAAACTATTCGCTCCCTAGTGGAGTCGCCATTTTGTTTTCGAGAAAACCAGTGTCGCTATTTGATCTGCTATCCCACTAAGATGGGTAGCTATCTTAGAAACAAATAATTCAAAGCAACTTGTTTTTTCCTTTATGGGTGATAGATAAGAGAGAAGCAGAGAGCACCAAACTCAGTCTTTCGCTTGGATCCTTGCTTGTTTCCTCTCTCCTTTAATAGATCTTCGCCACTCCTTTCTCACTTGTCCCACTTCAAAGAACACCTATAGAGGCAAAGCAACAAAATAACATCAAACCATAGATACCTATAATGCCATAAACAATGTAGAATCAGATGTACATTAACCATACAATTGCATTCACAAATATAAGATTTACAAGTTCACAAGTATATGGAGGAAAACTCAAATAGCTTTATTAATAGTAGAAGTAGAAGAGAGGATTACAACCCAGCTGTCTGATCCAGCATCATCCTCCCAGCATGAAAGCCCTCTTCACCTCATGAAAACCAAGATCACCCAACAATACAATGTCTCAAAGAGAAACCAACAACACTTCCTTACAAATTACAAAATTCCAACCTTTTGGATCTCTGGGATGGGGGATCCATTTATAGATATTTGCAAAGGGGTGAGTTAGCTTCTGGGTTTTTTATTAGTGTCATTTCACTGATAGTTCTTAGTTCCACTTGGATATTTCATGATCTCTTACTCATCCCTGGGCGAATTCAGAGAGGCAAGTGTCATATGAGAAATTTCTAGAAGATTCTCTGAGTTTCCACCTAGAAAACTACCTCTGCCATTTGTCTACTCTCGCTCAACGCACCCTACAGAAGGGCTTTTCAGTATGCATTGCACCCCTTCTGTGTAACAGGTGAGATTCATCACACCCTCAGCATGGAGCAGTCTGTATGGTCTAGTTTTGACCAGTTCTGAGTAGTTTTTTAGGGAGAACTTCTGGGAAATGATGTAATCACTTGACCTTGATCTTTTAGGGTGTGAAACAACACTTTTAGGGGTTTAAGAGCCCTTGGTTTATTGACATATTTGATTGGGGTTGCAGTGCCCAAATATTTCTATAACACATGTTGCAAAAAATTTAAGGGTAGTTGTGAGGGCATGATAGCTAAGGAGTGCTAGGGCGTGCTGAGGAATGAAAAGGTGTGCTAACACATGCCAAAAAATGTGAATGCATGTGAAGGAGTGTTGGGGAGTGTTAGGGCTAGGCACAACATTATTTTTTCAATGACTTGGTTGGTTTCCCAAGTCACAAAAAGGTAAGGCTATCCATAAGGGCATGACAACTAGGGAGTGCCAACATGTGCCAGGAAATGCCAAGAAGTGCTAACACATGCTAGACAGTTCCAAGGCATGTTAGAAATGTTTTTGGGGCCTTCATTTTGAGTTTTTGTGGGAAGACAAGACAAGAACAGGTGGTAGGGACGACCGGTCGAGTTGCGGAGCTAACAGCTGAGGGGGGGAATAGGAACCAAGAGTGGTCTAGCAGTTGCGAAAAGATGGCAAGGGAGAACAAGAGCAACCGAGAAAGTAGAGAGCAAAGGAAACCAAAGGCAGAGTCATCCGAGAAGGAAATAAGTGGAACTGATAGTCTAGGTATGAAGAAGAGGATAAAAGGCAGAAGAAATGATGGGAAAGGGTTGGTGATTAATAGTTGTTGATGAACCATGTGAGCCAGGAATCAATGCAACCTTCCTGAGTTGCGGAAGGCAGGTACACCCTTGCTCTATTCGTCTCTGATATGTGGGTTGGGTCATTCTTGTTGTTGATGATCAAGCTTCAAGCCTTATGTACTTATTTATGTATTTCTTTCTATGAAGCGTAATGAAAGAGACAATTTGCACTTATGATGTATTGTTGAGTTCTATACTGGTTCTTTAAAATTTTAAAATATTTGTCTATATGTTGTATGATTTCCTAAGGTAATGTGAGTAGAATAGTATGGTTGGATTACAATAGGTGCTTGATTTTTATGAGTTAAGATTGGTTGCGGGTTGTGGTTCACTTGGTGCCTCATTCTACCCCCTCACACTTCAGTCATGACACACCTTGGGTAAGACTCCTTACCCTCTCCGGGTAAGGTGAAAATGTCAGCGTTGTTCTAGACTACAACGGAGCCTTGTTGGCCCCTTGTGCCTGAACCCAAGGTCTCTTCCATGTTCCCATTTCCATGCCAACACATGCCAAGTGCTAAGGCATGCCAAGATGTGCCAGGTGTTAGGGTGTGGTGCCAACACATGCTAGGGAGTGTTAGGGAGTGCCAGGAAACATAAGGGAACACTAGTTTCAATTGCATGGAAATGAATGAATAAGAGTGTGTGATAGGGAGTGTTAGCGAGTTCCAAGTGTGCTAAGGAGGGAGTGACAAGGTATGCTAGGTAGTGCCAAGGCATGCTACAGTGCTAGGGAAGCATGCCAAGATGTACCAAGTTCCGAGGTGTGCCAATGTGTGCTAAGGAGTGTTAGTGAGTGCTAGGGAAACACAAGGGAGAACTAGGTCAAAATGCATGGAAATGAATGAATAAGAGTGCATGACAGGGAGTGCAGTGAGTTCCAGGTGTGTTAAGGAGGGAGTGACATGGTGTTGGGCAGCAGATCTCCCGCGTAACGGTTTTGGGGCTTAAAGCCCACAATTTTGGTTATTGGTATTGTAAAGGCTATGTAAAGTGCACAGAGCACAAATTGTAATAAGTCAAGTCAAAGGGTTGTCCGCCCGGAAAGAACGTAATTTAATAGAAGGCGATTCATCCTACCCATGGTCCGCGGACCATGGGAATGTATAAATAGAGCAAGGCTATAGGTTTAGAAGTCAGTTCTTAGTAGTTTTCGATTGGATCTGAAGTGTTATGGGTTTATGAACACAAGATTGCTCTGAGTCTATAAGTTCGAGTCGTGGTTGGTAGTAGTAGAGTAGGCTCTGCAGCTATGTGCCTAGAGGCATGGTAGAGTCCACAGCTGTGTGCGCGGACCCCTACAGCTGAGTGCACAGGGCGGAATTTGATTATACTGGAACAAAAGATTAATAAAAGATAAGTGTTTCTGGATTATTATGCATTTGGTTGCAGATCTATGTGTTCGTTCTTATGTTATGGTTTTATGCAGATCTTTAAGGTTTATGTTTGGCGCAATGGTTATAAATATTGAATGTTTGATTAAGACCATTGAATAAAGTCAGATCTATAATAATAATATACTAAGGGTAAGGAATCTAGAAAGTGCATCTTCACATAGCTACGTGAAGGCCAGATAGCCGTGCGAAGCAATGCGAGCTCGCATGATCGATTCACAAACTTTCCAGACCTCATTAAGACATCCCTAGGGTGCAGAAACCTGGTTCCATCACCCTCCCATACTACCTTGGGTGAGACTTCAGTCCGCGCTTCACGGACTGTTGCTGAAAGGGCTGGTAGTGCGGGATTTGTTTGGCTAAACACTTCTGAACCTAGCTCAGGCCCCAATAAGCTAGCAAATGGTTCTATTTCCAGGACTGGGATCTGCCTAAGGGATGTCTAATGTCAGAACACTGGAACCCTACTAAGAAGGAAATTGAAGAGTGGTTAGATCAAAAGCTTCATGAGTTCATATTATATGAAAACAAAACCCCACAGATATTTGAGAAGAGGTGGCTGGATTGCTAGATATATACAGAAATCGACGAGATCTTATTCATGACCGTTTCATCAGATATGTATGATTGGATCGCGAGCCTAGCCAATAGCTAGGGAAGGTGCAAGCTCGATCAACCGATATTGTGGACTCCAGAGTTGCTGCGCAGGCTAGAGTCATCTGAAGATAAGATCGCTTGAGCCGTAGACGATTGGCTTGATCAGATAATAGGAGGGTTTATCACTGAATTTGCGATACACACGAATGTAAGCTACAGTGAAGCGGAAAGACATTTTCTCAAGGGACCACGAGGTAAGTACATTAAATCTTTGAATACCTGGATTAAGATGTTGTTATGTGAAAAATGAGTGATGATAATACATTAATGATTGGAACAACATAGAGTGGAAAGGTCTACAAGGATATCGAAGGGTTAGGAAACAATCCTTTAATTTCACCTCTGTGAGCAAGCGAGGAAGAGCGCGCTTGGGTTTCTCCGAGGAGTGTGGTAAGTTTGATAAGGTAGTGCATTCCATAGTTGTCACCTCCACTTATGCCATCACCCACTTCACCTTCTTCACCTCGATCCTCAACCACCCCACCTCCACCCAACCCGCCGTTTAGCATGGCAAGTGAAATCAAGCTACCCGTATTCAAAGGAGTAGGGAATGAGGATCCAGATCAGTTCTGGATCGTAGTAAGAGCAGTATGGGAAGCACATGGGGTTACAAATGAAAACATCAATAAAGCCACATTGGTGAGCATGCTGTAGGATCACGCGCTGACTTGGTATATCAAGCACTCAAAGCATTACCCAAATGCAGGAATAGCTGAAATCCAGACTGCATTGAATAGAGAGTTTAGCCAGCCGAAGTTAGAAGCTTAGTCAATCATTAGGTTTAAAGAGATGGTGATGCTTCTAGGTGAAACCCCCTGGGATCTGGATCAGAGACTGAAGAGCACGATCCGTGAGGCTAATATGAGGCTAATGGATGTGAAACACTATGCATGGTTTGTGGTGTCTTTAACACAACCCCTGAGGATGGCGCTATAATAGTAGAAGCTTTCAACCCAGGCAGAAGGATTGGAAATACCGATTAGGTTGCATGAAACTCCGATATGGGATCCTGGGTTGGGATTCCAACAGATCCACGTGCAACTAAAAAACCTATGCTTGGAGATGTAGAGTTTGAAACAGGATAGGGTGCCCCAGCCAGAAGCGTGCAAAGAAGTGTGGTGCATAAAATATAAAGGTCAGGGCCACAATAAGGATCATTTTCTAGTATTCGCAAATTATCTGGCGGGGGGGACTAGTGCCATTGAGACTAGAGGCACAAGTAGGGCCAAGTGTGGCACCCACGCTCTAGTGCACGATCCATCAGGTGGGAGTAAAGCACACGACGAACAACTGTCACCTATTGCAAAAGTTTACACAGACCCCCCAGCAGTTGTTTTTCAATTTTTGTAGATCAATAGGCCACGATGAGTGAAGCTGTTGAAGTTATGAATTGTTGATGGATCAAACACCTACCTACAGGATGCAGATTGAGGCACGAGATTAGGATCCAGCCGCAGCAATAGCGCATGCTGGATTCTAGGGATGCAGATGAGGACAAGGAGGAATGGGACCCGGACGAGGGCATGGATAATTAATCTGCTGCAATTGTGGAGGACCTTAGCACTATGCGCATGACTGTACGAGCCCGATCAGAACATGTTACCCGTACTATTATCAGTTTGATCATGAAGTGGTAGATTGTCCCACGCTGACCACACAAATGCGCGAAAAAGATGTACTTCAGTCTACTCCGACGCATAACATCCAAATGATGAGGTATGAACTGCGCGAAAAACACCCCAATGTGAACATGGTGCTCAGAAGCGGTGCAACCACAGGGGAAGATAAGGGGAAGTATCCCGAGGAAAATACATGGGTTCAGAAGACTCCCACAAAGCAACCTGAATTTGACCTAGAATGTGCAAAGGAGACATTTATGGAAGCTAAGAAGAGCTTCGTGGAGGCATCTACTTTAGGTAGTAAGTATCAAACTGAGCCAAAAGTGGATCCTTCTATGTTAACTACCATTCTAGAGACATGCATGAAGCTGCTACGTGACAATAAGGTAGTTAAGGGACTACACGAGTTGATAACTTGGTGCGCAGGGTCGAGTGAACCATGCATGGTCCGGAAACTAGGAAAGCATGCGTTGCGCACTGGGAGGGAAATGCGATTGACGGCCCAAATTGGTGAGTATGAGATGGATCAGGTCATCCTCGACTTAGGTTCAGATGCGAATGTGTTACCAAAATAGACGTGGGAACGCATGGGCAGGCCCACACTACAGTGGTCTCCTATTCAATTATGGACGGTGAACCAACAAAAGATCTTACCCATGGGATGGTTACAAGCAGTAACAATGGACATTGAAGGCATAAGCACACAGACGGACTTTGGGGTAATAGAGATTGTTGATGATAGTAACCCTTACCCCATGTTGCTAGGAATAGATTGGGCCACTGATATGAATGGAGTCATCAACTTGAAGAAGCAAAAGATGATTTTCGAGAAAAAGTCCCTATGCATGGTAGTTCCATTAGATCCAGCTGAAGGAGCGGGCTACATTGAACCTGTGTGCGATGACGATGAGGACGATGAACTAGACTGCATTTACCAGATAATGGCGCAAGATTAGGATCGGGTGAATCTGACAATGGACGGGAGAATCTCATGGGAGTGTGATAGTTACTGAACTTTAAATTCAGATGAAGAAATAGAGTGATCGTAGAACCAACTGCACGAAGTAACAATGTTGAATTGAAATATGATGGTTAGATCACTGCGACGCGTGATGACCGAATCAAGTGAACTGCCAACAGATGATGGTGAAACAAACATGGAGGAATTCTTAGACCACTGTGAAAATGTAATATAGGAACAACAGCAACACAGTGGGCAAAAAGGGGCATTGCACACGACAACTGCATAATGGTGGAGTACATGTCAGAAGACTAGGTGGAACTGGCACGAATGTAGAAGGTAGTTGCGTGTACGGTTTGGAAGTCCCTAGCATCGAAAGCGATTTGGGCAGCAAGGATGACATTGTTTGAATGGTGGCCTACGTCAAGGGATGCAGACATATGTTGTTCAACCCCTTCCCAAACTAAGGATCAAAAATCATAACCTGACATGGTAGCAGGGAAGGCGACGCCCTCCACAAGTAGTCCACGATGAAACATTCAAAAAGACATGTGGAATCATGAACAGAGTTCACCAGAAAAAACGAACCAATTGGGATCTGTACGTACCAGTGGTTCGATGGGCCTGTAGGACCATCAGCAAGAAGAGGAGTGTGGAGATGACCCCATCATGGATAAGGATAGATGAAACCAGGAATCCCCAGACCACAGCTCCCATAGTTCAGACAAGATGCAGGGACCTAGGTAAAAGAGTTCGGCAATTACATGAAGCCATTTGGTGAGGGAGCTTGAAACTTCACAAACTCGATGAAGAATGGGCATGGCTAAGGAGGAAAAGTGTGATATTAGTTGAAGAACTCAACAAACTAGAAACCAGAGTCACACAAGTGGGCCATGAGAAACTAAGCATGATGGGACAGTCCTGGCTAGACCTACTACTACATTAGAAACAGTTGCGACCCTGCTATCATGGCTACAACCAAACCTTACTAAACAAGGGAGCGTACCATACAAAGAAGAACGCGATGCACTATTGAACACAAGAGTCTTTGAAGGATGCCCATAGCCCAGGCTAGTAGGAAAGTTGAAGCCTCGCACATAGGGTGCGACCACCTAACTATTTGTAGAATGCATAGTCTCAGCGCTCCAAGCAGTTGAAAGAACGTGCGGGACTATAAACAAGTCTGCAGGAGAGCTGCGCGGAAAGGGCGTTTTGCACAGGCCTAGTAGGTCACCAGGGTTGCGGTCACACATAAGAGGCTGTGCTACTGCGCAGGTAGGCTGGGAGGTGACCATTGACGTCACTGTTCATGACAAGAGGTCTAAGTTAAGGCAGAAAGGAGCGGGAGGCGGGCCATTAAGACAGGAATTAAGTGCTAGATTCAGGATGGTCTGCCGCCAAGAAGATATTAACGAATCAGAAGTGGAGGGAATGGTCGAATTCAAATTTAAGCATTACTATAAAATCCCTTGGGGTAGCCTTGAAATAACACTTGGATATTTGAGATTTGATCCAGTACAGAGTAGCGAGCACCAAGCTACCTGGCCACCCGTGAGTAAGTGATTGAACAAATCCAGGGTAGAAACAATGTCAGCTACGAGAACTAGAGTGAGATTCTCTAAAGAGCCCCATCTGACCTAGAAGGGGCCTGGAGAGATGGCAATTGCACTAGAGGTTCCAAAGTCCCCACGCACGTCGCGACCTTGGAAAGACAAGTAGACAATAGGGCCAGTCTGGGTATCACTACGATTCAATAAATTGTCAATGGAAAAGAAGGGAAAAGTTGTCACCACTGAAACCGAGGAAGAGGAATATTTACAAGCCTTGATCACTCAAATTGAGGCACAGGATGATAAGGCAGAAAATGTTTCCCAAGTACCTTCAGCGATAATGCTACCACCATACATCTCCCCATGGAAAGGGACGACCAAGATACCAAATGACCTGGAGGCCATGAAGAGTGCGCTCTAGACCCCCGCTTCTCCCGAATGAAATAAGATTTGGCGGTCTGCCGCTAGGATGGGTACCAAATATCAAGTTCAAGACTGGGACCTCACGGACAGTGAGAAGCTCCCCCAATTGGCTCCAGAGAAATTACTGTAGCAGAAGTGGTTAAGGGGTGTGGAGAAGGCAGAATTACTCCATCTGAGGTGGATACCCCACTACCACTGCATGCCAATCACAATTTTTGTTATTTGATAGCTACTATGTCTAGTACATGATGGGTACCTCTGGCTGGAGGAGCCGATCCCCATCACGGCCAATTTAATACACCGGATTTCCCGCCTGTCTTCCAAAGGAAACAATCCCACAACCATAGCAGGAATGAGCAGCGACGTCGGCCTCGCAGAAGCTATGAAGGAAAAACATAAGTTGGATAAGCGAAAGTGAGGGTATGTAATAGCAAGTATAAAAGACTGAGGGGTGTGCGTTGCCACCCAGTTACTGGCTGGAAAGATCATGAGGAAATGTCGTGTAGACAAGGTGCCAACATTTATCATTGTGCTAGCGGAGCAGTGTGCAGAGGGGGTTCAGTTCAACTAGGCACAGTTCCTCTGTGATGAAATTTTGACAAATTGTAGGGAAGCCCAGGAGTAGGGTAAGACCTTCCACTACATGTGGTTGCTCTTATCCATCCTGTTGGTTGCAGGGTAGTTGCCAAAGGACAGGCAGTTTCCCACCATTAAGAGGAACCTACTTGAAGATGTGAGGTATAACTCACTCTGGGCAACGAAAGACGCCATAAGGATTCACGAAATCAAGGTGTTTTGGGTATTTATGGAGGCGAGAATTCAAACATGGATCGACAGCAGGCCGCAGTTATCCTAGATAGTATACAACAGTTTGCAAAGCGTAGCTGAGTTCAAGGCGGATATGCATAACTTGTATATCCGAGTGCGAAAAGATACAACCCAAACATGGGTAAAGCTTCCGTTCATTGCAATGGACGATGCAATCTTTGAGGTAATGGTGGCATGGCCTTTGAAGTGGCGCGCCCCGGACTTGGCCACATTAGAAAAGATTTCCGCACAGCAATAGTAGAAGGAAATCAAGCTGCACATCGTAAATTTGGTGGACAGGACACGCCAGGAATAGAAAGCGACCACGCAGCGGGAGGCGACTGAGGCAGTAGTGACAGCAACGGTAGAAAACCCAACTACGCCCATCAAAGAGACCGTGGAAGATCAGGAAATGTCCACAGAGTAGGACATCCAGGGGGAAGTGCAAACATAGGAATGCATGGAACTTACCACAAAATTGACTCTACTCAAGAGGTCGTGTGTCCACGGGTAGCTACCTGCACGTAAAATGACAAAGACAACGAAGACCTTGGAGGGAGATCTGCTTGCTAGTAGTGAACCAGTTCGTGATGTCTCTAAGGATGCTTTGAAAGAATTGTTGACGGAGAAGACCAATGTGTTGGGGGTGCTCAGAGCGTAGTTGCAGGCATTACAGGTGCGACCCCCAAAGGTGATGACACCGAACCTTACAGAAGGTGCATCCACAGCTGAGCAGATGGTGTGTGCCCACACAATGAACACTTTAGTGTTACTAGTAGGTGTCGTTCTAGCAGAGGCTAAAGGTGACATGAGGGGTTGGGGGTTGAATTTGGCTGCCATTCCTAATGAGACCCTCCACCAGCTGCAGGATGGGGTAACCGCTGAGCTTCGCGCTTGAGAAGGGCACGCCATCCAGGTCTTAATGGAGCAAAAGGGAAATCTAGAGTAGATCAGTCTACAGTGTGATGACTTGGTTACACACAAACAAGGATTGGAACAGGCCATGGAGGAGGTCTGTAGTAGTGTATCAAAACTAGTTGTGCCAGTGGAACTCCCTGTAGCCGAAAAGATTCATTACATGGTGACAGGATTTCGTAGGGCCCAACAGGAGGCCGTGAAAGTCCAGTTGGAGTTGAACTTATAGATCGCGGAGCTGAGGCAGAAGGCACAACCCCCTCTACACCCCCAGAAGTCAGAGAGCTGTGCCACCGCGTAATTCAAGCATGGTGAGAAGTGATAGAGCGCATTGTATAGGACTGCACGGGATTATTGGATTATTCCCTTCTTATGCTCACATCACTACAAGAAGACCCAACGCTGTAGCAGGTAGAGACAGAAGCACGGGAGTTGCAATAGGTTTATGAAAATGTCTAGGGGACCATGCAAATGGTCGCCTTCAGTCAGCGCTTGGCCAAGATGAGGGAGGCCCAGGCTCTGAAGGAATAGGTGGATGCCGCATGATAGAAAGAAGCTGGGCTTAAAGCATGCATCCAACCTTTGCTCGAGGAAGCGTTCACGATCACCGCTACGATTGAGGGAAAGATGACCCAGATGTAGGAGACATATGCACTAAGGCAAGAAGGTACCTTCGACAATGCATTAGAAAATCCTGCACAATTAATACAGCAGACAGCGGAAGAATGTGTGGTAGATGTCAGCGCAGTGCAGAAGTTGTTGGATGGACTCTGAGCGAATATCATTGCACTATCGAGTGACTCAGGGCGAGTCACGATGATTGTGTTGGGGGCTTGCTGGGTAGTAGATCCCCTGCGTAATGGTTTTGGGGCTTAAAGCCTACAATTTTGGGTATTAGTACTATAAATGCTCTGCGAACTGCAAAGAGCATGAAATGTAATAAGTCAAGTCAAAGGGTTTTCCACCAGAAAAGAACGTAAGATAATAGAAAGTGAGTCAGCCCACCCATGGTCCGCAGACCATGGGAATGTATAAATAGAGCAAGACTCTAGGTTTAGAAGTCAGTTCTTAGTAGTTTTGGATCGAATCTGAAGTGTTACAGGTTTATGAACACAATATTGCTTTGAGTCTGTAAGTCTGAGTCGTGGTTGGTAGTAGTAGAGTAGGCTCTGCAGCTGTGTGCATAGAGGCCTGGTAGAGTCCGCAGCTATGTGCACGGACCCCTGCAGCTGAGTGCGTAGGGTGGAATTCGATTGTACTGGAATAGAAGATTAATAAAAGATAAGTATTTCTGGATTATTGTGCATCTGGTCACAGATTTGTATGTTCGTTCTTATGTTATTGTTTTATGCATATATTTAAGGTTTATGTTTGCACGCACTGGTTATAAATATTGAATGTTTGATTAAGATCATTGAATCAAGTTAGACTATAATAATAACATACTAAGGGTAAGGAATCTAGAAAGTGCCTCTTCACATAGCTACGTGAAGGCCAGATAGCCGCGCGGAGCAGCGCGAGCTCACAAGATCGGTTCGCGACCTTTCTAGACCTCATCAAGTCATCCCTAGGGTGCAGAAACCTGGTTCCAACACCCTCCCATACTACCTCAGATGAGACTTCAGTCCACGCTTCGTGGACTATTGTTGAAAGGGCCAGCAGTTCGTGATTTTTTTGGCTAAATACTTCTGAACCTAGGTTAGGCCCCAATAAGCCAACACATGGTATGATAGACAGTGTTAAGGCATGTTAGAGTGCCAGGGAAACATCCAACAGAGATGTTCCCGGTGCCAGGGTGTGCCAACACGTGCTAGGAAGTGTTACAGAGTGCCATGGAAACATAAGGGACCACTAGGTAAAAATAATACATGGAAATGATTGAATAATATTTTGTGACAGGAAGTGTTAGTGAGTTCCAGGTGTGTTGAGGGAGTGACAAGATATTCTTTGCAGTGCTAAGGCATGTTAGAGGCTAGGGCAACGATATGCTAAGATGTGCCAAGTCCTAGGGACGTCTGCCAATGCATGCCAGGGAGTTTTAGGGAGTGCCACGGAAACAAAAGGGAGCATTGGTTTAAAATGCATGGAAATGAATGAATAAGAGTATGTGACAAGGAGTGTCAGTGAGTTCTAGGTGTGTTAAGGAGTGAGTGACAAGTTATGCTAGGTAGTGCCAAGGAATGCTAGAGTGCAAGGGTGACATGCCAAGATGTGCTAGGTGTCAAGGAATGTTAGGGAGTGCCATGGAAACACAAGGGAGAACTAGCTCAAAATTCATGGAAATGAACGAATAAGAATGTGTGATAGGGAGTGTCAGTGAGTTTCAGGTATGTTAAGGAGGGAGTGGCAAGGTTATATGCTAGGAAATGCCAAGGCAAGCTAGATTTCCAGGGCATGTCAAGGAGTGCTAAGGAGTGCTAGGGAGTGCCAAAGCATACCAAGGAATGTATAGGGTGCTAACACGTGCCACATAGTGCCAAGGGATTGTTAGATGTGCCAGGTTCTATGGCATGTCAAGATGTAAACTATGTTGCTCAGTTTTTTTATGGCCACGGTTGGATGTGAACCCTGACATGGTAACTTGTAGCTTGTTAAGTTGGATAAGTACAAATTATACATGAGTAGTCTAAGATGAGTTTTATTTAGTTCTCAGGTGAATAAGGCATAGTATCATTGTAGTAATTGTAACTTGGTCAAGTTGTTGTAGTCGAGGTATCACTTGGTTGGGTTCCTAAGTCCCAAAAAAAGTAAGGGTAGTTGTGAGGGCATTATAGATAAGGAGTGCCAGGGCATGCCAAGGAATGAAAAGGCATGCTAACACATGTAGAACATTGCCAATGCATGTTGAGGAATTTTAAGGAGTGTTAGGGCATCACAAGGGAGAACTAGGTCAAAATACATGGAAATGAACAAATAAGTGTGTGTGCCAAGGAGTGTCAATGAATTCCAGGTGTCTCAAGGACAAAGTGTGTTAGGATAAGGTCAAAATAGGAATTGTAGGAGGCAAGCATATGATTACAATTATAAGGGGTTGGTCAAACCAATTTCAGACAAAGGGAGACTTTGGGTTGGGCACAACACTATTTTTCCAATGACTTGGCTGGGTTCCCAAGTCACAAAAATATTAAAGCTATCTATGAGGGAATGGAAATTAGGGATTGCCAAGGTGTGCCAAGGTGTGCCTGGATTCTAGTCAAAGTAGATATCAAAGATATTTTATTCAAGGCCATTGAATTGATTTATGAGGAAAAGGTCTAGACCCATAACATTGATTATTGGAAAATCTCATTTCATTATTTCAATTGATACAAAGTTGGACATGTTGAGACCTAGTGGCTAGAGTTGAAGGCACTTTTCTCCAACAACAAGTAAAGTGTGTGTACTCTCTCTCTTTTTCCCAAGGATTTTCATGGTCTTGGTTGTCAGACAGTGGGTATTGTCAATAATTAATTACGTCCCACCACAGATTCAAATGGAAGTTGATATTGTTAATTGTGAGCCCAATCATGTCCATAGGAGGCATTCAAATTCTAGTATGAATTTACAGGTGACACTTCATTGTCTTAACAAATCCTCTCCAACCAAATCATGAGGTGTTTCCAAGATGGATGGTGTTCCAAGATACATGTTTAATTTCATGAGTTTTCCAAGGTTGTTTTCATTTTGAGAAAAAATAGTAGTGCAAAAGAGCTAAGCTCTCATTCTAGCTTTGAGGTAGTAACTATCCCTAAGTCTCAGCCAAACTCCCTTTAATTTAAGATTTTTAAGCCTCTTTTGGTCCCCCATGGTTCCAGAGCTTTGTCTAAGCCAAAGCTCTATGTTAGAGTGAAACAAGATAAGTTTTCAATGGTCATTGGTAAGGATATCAGGTTCGAGGATATCCCAAACTTGTTAGAAACTACTTTGGTAGGAAGATTTTATGGTAAGACAATGAAAAAGGAATCTCTCGTGGCATGGGTTTTGGACAATTGGATGTCAACCTTGGGTTATATGTCAGTTTTCCATGGATTTGTTCATGGTTGGATAGGCTTTCAATTTTGACTAAGGGTGGACTATAATGAGATCAAGGAGACAAAATGGGATTGGGCGCCGTCAAGCCTAGTCCTGGAAACATGGTTGGTGGATTTTGATCTCACTCACAAACATATCTCGATGCAACAACTTTGGGCTATATTGTTGAGCCCTCCCCTTGTCTTCTAGACAGAGGAGGCCCTTCACACTATTGGCAAGAAGCTTGGTAGATTTATTTCTGTGGACCCTAATTGGTATGTTTCGATTAATAGGCATTAGGTTTGGATTCTAGTCAAAGTAGATATCAAAGAGTGTTTATTCAAGGCCATTGAATTAGTTTACAAGGAAAAAGTCTAGGCCCATAAGATTGATTATTCGAAAATCTCATTTCATTGTTTCAATCATTACAATGTTGGACATGTTCAGACCCAATGTTAGAGTTGAAGGCTCCCATTTTGACGAAAAAGAGAATTTGGAAGCAAGTTAGAAGCAAGTTTGAGCCAAAACCTACATTTTCAAATAATCAAAAAGTTCATGTTAGGTTGGAACCTATCCTTAAGGTTTAGCAAGAAGTTCAAGTAAACATTACACCTCCTCCTACTAAGATTAATTCCCCTTCATATACTTCTTTGCTTTTATCTATTCATATAAATTATTTTACTTTGATGGATTTCACTATTATTTTTCATTCTCCTCTCCATCTTCCCTCTCTTGTCCCTTCCCCTTCTATTCCTAATCATATCTCCCCCCCTTTGACCCTGAATTGTCAAGCCTCCCTAAAGAGGTTCAAATTGTAGTGAATAAGCCTAAACATTCAAATTTCCCCAACACTCTCAAGCCTAAGGTTAGACTAATGGAAGAATGTTTATCGAGAGGAGGATTAGCTTCAGAACCACAAATCTCAAATGCAACAGGTTGAAAATCTCACCTTCTTAACGAACAACAAAAATCATGACAAAATATTAAAACGGTAAAAGGAAAAGAAAAATGAAATACCTTTCAAAGAAGTTGGGAAAAAATAGGACTTGCAGGAGGCAAGCCTGCGATTGCAATAAGGGGTTGGGTAAAGGTAGTTTCAGATAAAGAGAGACTTTGGGCTATGCACAATACTATTTTTTCAATGACCTGGTTGGGTTCCCAAATCGTAAAAAAAAGTAAGGCTACCTATAAGGGCATGATAACTAGGGAGTGCCAAGGTGTGCTAGGGAATGACAAGAAGTGATAACACATGTGAGACAGTTCCAGTACATGTTAGGCATGCCAAGACATGCCAAGATGTGCCAGGTTCTAGGGTGTGGCACCAATGCATGTTAGGGAGTGTTAGGGAAACACAAGGGAACACTAGTTT
Organism: Pinus tabuliformis; assembly: GCA_031772625.1. Taxonomy (NCBI): domain Eukaryota; kingdom Viridiplantae; phylum Streptophyta; class Pinopsida; order Pinales; family Pinaceae; genus Pinus; species Pinus tabuliformis. Next base: position 2,014,839,261 of record CM062816.1, read on the forward strand.
TAATTACATGGAAATGAATGAATAAGAGTGTGTGATAGGGAGTGTTAGCAAGTTCCAACTCTGCTAAGGAGGATCAACCCCACCAAATTTAAGCACACTAATCGAAGGATAACCCAAGTATCCAGTGACCCAAATTGAAACCAGATACAAAACCCATTTCAAAATACTCAACCCAGATGATATCCAAGGAAATACATGTGTCAGATACTGAATTTAGCAAAACCGATTCCAAAAAAAAGAGACAACTAGGTTTAATTCTAAGGAAAATATGCACTGGAGCTACAAGCCTATATTTTTGTCGACCCCCAACATAAACCTCTACCCATTACTTGGTCTTACATGTATCTAAGGTTACAATATGGTAGTGTTGATGAGCCCTGCTATGGATCTTAAAGTTGTGTTTGTCAAAGATTCAAAATCAACCCCCATTGCATATAAATTCCATTGAATAAGATCTCTAATATGCTATATATATGTCTACTTTGGGGGTACAAAATCAGGTATTCAAAACCCAAAGTACGAATACAGAAAATTGATGATTGATGTTGGAAGTCCAATAATAAGAAGTTGGGTTGCTCGCAACTAAGATTCCAAATCAAAACAAAAAATCTCCCTAAGGGATTAGAACAGAGAAAAATCAGTGTGGTTAACTAATCCAATATATGGGAGTTTGATGCAAGTGATGACGTCGACTCTTGACTTACTTGGCTATCAGTTATGACGAAGTTTAGATTGCAGCCATTGTTGATGATTTTGATGGTGTGGTACATGGTAGCATTGGATGTTTGGTGTCTCAATTAACCAAGCTACGAAAAGTTCGACTGGATCCTTGTGCTGGTCTCGATTGAAGTTAGAGTTTTTTTATGAAGCTAATTTTAAAATTAGGCGGGATTTTTTTATGTAACTACATGTAATGGTTTAAAACACTATTGAATGAGGTATTGTGCACTAGTCGAGTAGACTTGGAATTGGAATTCAACATTGTTATTAGATTTATTTTAGATTTGGATTAATCAAGTATTCAAGAATTTAGATAGAATAAATCTCTTTTTTATTTTTAATAGGGAGAAAATTATTGATTTTCATTAATAAAAAGTAGATATAGAATTTGGCATTTCATTGTTAATGCTTTTGCATGCCATATATTAGATTTTAAAATAAAATGGTTAAATTTATAAGTATCTTACTACTCTAAATTATAGTTCTTTTATTTATGAAAATTGTCTACTATATCAATTTTCACAAAAAAAGATTAAAGTTTTCTATGATGAAAAATATAACATATATGATTCAAACATGACAAATACATCTCATGATCTATGAAAATTTTCATGGACGGATGAAAAATAAACGAGATGAAGGAAAAAATTTCAAGGGCATCCCTTTATAAGTTAAAACTCCCTGAGTTGTAAAAGGATTCCTTTGTCAAAAATTGAGTAGAAAATCCTCCTTGGCACACAGTTGCATCCCTTCTTTGATAGGAGATATGCCACTTGATTCTACTCTCTATATACATTATTAGAGGCCAGTCTTTGAAAGGTATTCATTAAAGATATTATACATTGTATCCAAAAAGTAAGGGAAGGTGGTCCAAATTTTGTTCTCAATTGTACCCAATCTAGGATCATCTTGGAATCTCCAAAGATAGGTGAATATTCAATTGCAAGCTAGTTATCACATAAAAGATCCCCCAAGAGTATGATTAGCTCAACTCTATTATTTGACCCTGTGCCACTATACCAAGTGAAATGGAAGGTGTTCTCTGGCTTCCAAACCAAATGCGTCACACTTCCACAAACCATGTTGGTGGATGCTACATAAAAAATAAAAATAAAAAATAAAAAATAAAAAAAATAAGTATGACCATAGCTCTATGAGTCAAAAATGTCTTCTAGGTTCTTCCTCCTTCATTAGCCATATCTCCATAAAATATTCAAAGATGTTTAAATAGTCGTCTCTAGTATCTAGTTCCGTTTGTTAAAAAATATTCTCATTCCTGCTTCTCCATTTCTCCACAAAATATAGAAAGGCATGGAATGATATGTCTTGAAACCTTCAAACCATTGAGTGAGACATCTCTAAATGGAAACCATGTTATAGATTACATGTATTTTAAGTGTTTTAAGAACCCTACTCCATACCAAGATCACAACAGGACATGTTAGAAATAGGTGTTCCACATCTTCTAAATCTTCTTTGCATAAAGAGCATCTTCCAAGATCCTAAAAGCCCCTTTTATTGATATTATCCCAGGTTAAAATATTATTGTGGACCACTAGCCACACAAAACATTTTAATTTGAGAGGTATATCTCATCTCCACATGTTATGAAACCAAAAATCATTATCATTCAAGCCATGTCCATGAGAAATATGTAATTAATCTCTTTAACCAAGATCTGCTCCTTATACATAACACCTTCCCATTTTAGCTCTTCTTTCTTCTCAGTGAGTTTTAAACCTGTTAGACTTAATTATGTTGTGAAACGTGCCCACTCCATAAATAGATCCTCTAGAAATCCAAGTTCAAATGCATTAAGCCAATAGCTTCTAACAGAAGAAGATCCTCAATCACAAGAGATTTAGTTCATAAAGTAAAGCCTTTTCTTATGTAAATGATCAAGGATGCAAATAGAAAGAGTATGTATTCCCTCCACTCCTTTGATATCATCTAGTCCTATTTCTATCCTATTCCCCCTTCCAATCTCCCATCTCAGATTTCGCAGTAGCCAATATTTGTTTCTCATCATGCTTCTCCATATATAAGATGTCACCTTCTTCTTTGGAGCCGCCTCTTTAATACATTCCTTAAGTTGTCTATTTTTTAGATATTGCTCTTTAATAACCTATTACCAAATACCTTTGCCCTAGAAATGTTTCCATCATTTCTTGACAATTAAAGCCTTACTAAAACATTATGTGTACTTTATACCCCACCCTCAATCCTTCTCATGTCTCGCAAGCACCTCAAATAGAACAAAAGTATCTTATTTGTGGATTTTGGCCTATCCCAAAAGAACCTAGCTATAATAAAATCAATTCTTTTGGTCTAACATTACTGGGGGGGGGAGATACTAGGGCTTGAGCCCTATAATTGCAATGAAATAACCTCCTCCCCATTTGTCATGAAATTCTTTGAAGATGTCAATTATTTAGGGTTTTGTTAAAGAGTGTTGGAAGTAGGTTACCATGAGCATCTCACAGCTATATTTTCCCTCACCTTGAAGGAAAACAAGATCACCATTGTAGGGACTAATTTCATGTTTTCAGTGGATTCCATCTCTCAAGCTACAGGCATACCAAACTATGGTGAAATTGGTTCAAAGGAATGAACCTTGACCTAGAAGAGTACAAACCCTACTTGAAATCACAATACAAAGGATCTCACTCACATGTTTTCCCATTCAGATACTTGTTGGAGAGATATGCACCATTGATGAAGGTTGTCATGAGGTTCTTCACATGTGAGGGAAGATTTTTTAGGCTATATCAATACCACATAAGACTGCTCATGCACTTTACAGCTACCAACTCTCTAAATTTGTCCAGTTACTTGTATAGGATCCTAACCGAAATGTCTGAAAGGGTGAAATCGAAAGGAAAAGTGCATTATCCCAACCTCTCTCACCATAGCCTGATAAAGGTTATAGTACTCCATCAATTGAAAGAGAAGAACATGGCATGGGACACCTTCATTGAGGCAACCTTGAAAAAACATATAACCACTTCACCAAGACAACACCAAACCTTGTCAGTACAACCCATGGAGGTGGGGTCATCAACCAAACATGACTGCCTAAATTTTCAAAAACCCACTTGAGCCTAGCTATTTAGACTAAAATCCTTTACATTCCAGTCATCTCTTGGTTGTAATTTCATGGAGAGAGCCCTCTCTGGTTTGGTAGGGCTAGCTACCAAACTAAAATCTTGGTCTATGGTTACCTCCATCGATCTCCTCATCAGCCTGGGACATTGTGGAGGATAACAGAGGGCATGAAAACTAGGGAGTGCCAAGGTGTTCTAGTGAATGTAAGGTTCCCAAGTCATGGAAAAATGTAATGCTAGTTGTGAGGTCACGACTACCAACATGTGTTAGGGAATGCTAGGGTATGCTAACATGTGCCAGATAGTACGAAGACATGTCAAACAAGCTAAGATGTGCCAAGTGCTAAGGCATGCCAAGATGTACAAGGGTGTGACAATGCATGCTAGGTACTGTCAAGGCAGCAAAAGGGAGGAACAAGTTAAACTACAAGGAAATGAGCACATAATAGGGTTAATAAGTCATCAATTTACCTTTTCCATGAGGGCCATGCTAAGCACACCAACACTAGGTGCCAATAGGTGCCAAGTGTCAATGCATTCTAAGTGCCAAATCTTCCTCCATTTCTTCTCATCTAGTTTCCAATAATTGATTTCAAAAAAAATTAATTTTAAACGATGCCAAAGCATACCAAGTCATCTCAACGCATGCCAAACATGCTAAGACTTTCCAAGTGCCAACACGTGCTAAGTGCCAATATGCGTTAGGGAGTGTGATGCATGCTATGAAGTGGTAGAGAATATCGAAGAGTGTTAAGGTGTTCTAAAGAGTGCCAATTCATGCTGAGGAGTGTTAGGGAGTACTTGAAAAACACAAGGGAGCACTAGGTCAAAATGCATGGAAGTGAATGAATATGAGGGTGTCTCGGGGAGTGTCAATGAGTGTTAGCTATCATGCCAAGGAGGGAGTCACAACGTATTCTAAGCATGGGTAAGGCATGCTAGGGAATATCAGGGAATGTCAAGATGTGCTAGAGTGTGCTAGGTAATTATGGGGTGTGCTAACATGTGCCGAATAGTGCCACGACATGGTAGGTGCTAAGACATGCTAGGATGTGCATGGTTTCAGAGTATGCCAATATGCGTCAAGGAGTTTCAAGGCAAAAAAAGGAATACCTAAGATAAAATGAAAGGAAATGAACAAATAAGAGGGTTAATAAGTTGATACTTTATCTGTTTCAAAAGGGACATGCTAGGCACACTAATAATATGTTCCAATACATGTTAAGTGCCAATGTGTGCCAAGTGATAATGTTTGTCAATGTAATATTATGCCAAGGTGTTCTAGGGCATGCTAGGGACTACAGGGCATGCCAACACATGATAGGGGAGTTTTATGCTATGCTAGGGCATGCCAACATGTGCTTGGGTGTCCTACTCATGGCAAGATGTTCTAGGTACAAATATGTTCCAGGTACAAAAATGTTCTAAGACATGGGAGGTGCCAAGGAATGTTAGTGTACTATTCCAAAGCATGTTAAGGTGTGCCATGAGTGTTGAGGAGTACTAGGTCTCTCTCATTAATAGAATTGACAGAGCTTGATTATGTATTGAATAATATAGTTCCTACACACACTAGTGGAACTTTATTTAAAGGAAAATTGCTTGATAATAAACCTAATAGAGATGAATCATGTGTTGACTCGTAGGGAAAATATATTCTTATGAATTGAGGGAAATGATACACACTAATTACTTCTTAACAAATTGACTAACTATTATAGCCACTATGACCTTAGACACATAATGAGAAAGATTCCACAACAATGGTCTTAAATCGTTATCTTTTAACAAAAAATACAGTAATAGGGACATAGCGTCATCAAAAATTCATTGGAATGATCAATGATGATGAACATTTTTTGACCGTCACCAAAAGTAACCAAAAAGATCAATGGTCAGGGTCAATAAAAGATCGTCACTAGAAGTGTCACCAAAGAGAGAATTGGTGATGGGCCTTTAATGACCCTCACCAAAAGTGTCACCAAAGAGATAATTAGTGACAGTCCTTTAACAACCCTCACCAAAAGTGTCATTGAAAATGGCTTTGGTGATAAACCTTAAAGGGCCATCACTATATACACTTACAACAATGATTTTTAAAGACCGTCACCATATGAAACATTGGTGACGAACCTTAAAGCTTTGTCATAGTCATGAAGCATCATCAAAAACTCATTGGAATGATCAATGATGACGAACATTTATTGAATGTCACCAAAATTAACTAAAAATATCATTGGTGACAGTCAATAAAATATCGTCACTAGAAGTGTCACCAAAGAGAGAATTAGTGACGGGCCTTTAATGACTCTAACCAAAAGTGTCATTGAAAATGTCTTTGGTGACAAACCTTAAAGGGCCATCACTATGTACACTTACAACAATGATTTTTTAAAGACCGTCACCATATGCGACATTGGTGATGGACCTTAAAGGTTTGTAACAGGCATGACCGTCACTAATGACCTTTTTTCTTATAGTGATTAAAGGCATTAGAATTTGAATTTGGCTATAAATATGGCGTCTCACTCTACATTCAAATAATTTTCCCCTTGAAGAAAATTTGTGATCTTTTGTGCCTAAGTCTGGGCCAAGAGAAGTGTTGCATTTCTGGTGAGGATTGGTAGGACGTATACTGGGAATTTTTGGAATAGGGATTAACAAAAATCATGACTGCTACTTCTCCTACACATACCACAACTCCTAGATCACTAAGACCAAATCCCACAACTACCAAAGAGGTAACCACAGTGGTAGAACCAACTGCAGTAAATAAATAGAAGAAACTACACAAGGCATCGATAATGAAGTCACCTAGGAAGGTGTTTTCCAAGTAGAGGAGCAAGGAAAATATGGATAAAGGGAAAATGAAGCAACCTATGGAGTCGGTTGACTTAGATGAGGAAGAACTTGAGACAAGAGTTGAGGACATAAGTGTCGATGAGGCCTAACCAATCTCGAGGTTACATCTGTATATGCCTCCTAGAAAGTCATCTGCTAACATAACCAAGGATCCTGAAGCATTAAAATTTTCCATTTGTACACCTTTTCTTCCCAAACATGTGCCATTGAATAAACATTGCTAGTGCAGGTACTCCAACTGTGCATGGAGGATTAGGATTTGGCAGACAGGGCCAAATTCCCTCGTTTCACACCAAGTAAATACCTGGATATGGTATATTATGAGGCACCTGGTGTAACAAGGGCAGAACCAATGAAGGGGCGATTGGGATTTAGCGTGTCAGTTTACTAAACATGTTGACTGTGACTCATTTTGGGTGCAGTATGTTGGGAAAAATACTGATAGGTGCCGGTGAATCAATATTTACAAATCAATAACTTTTTACATTTCATACTCATATTTCTATACGTGACTTTATTGAATGGAACCTATGTGTATACACAATTGTTCTTAAGATAATTAGAGTATATCCAGTGAACTTATTATTCAGTTAATCCATCATATGTTTGTCATCAACTAGTGCATTAGTACTTTATTAAACATTAGAAAACAGTAACCATGTGTCATAATAACAAGATAAACCATCACACATAAGAAACACACATGAACATCAATATTTAAGGTGGAAACCCAATGCGGGAGAAAACCACCTACTGTTGTTCTCTCTCTCTTCCTTTTAATATAAAGAATAAGTTGTTTACAATCTTATACTGGTGTAGACTCATACAAGTATGAAAGCACTCACTTTTATAAGGTTACAACTATCTTTCATTCTCCATCTTCTCCTATAAGGGAGCTACAACCCCCTAACTCTTGTACTGGTTGATATGTTTACCAGTAAGTAGGCGCCAACCTACAAAAGGCTACAACCTTCACTCATTCTCCAGCTACTACTGGAAGAGATTTATAACCATGTAGCTCTTGCACTGGATGATATGTTTACCAGTATGTAGGCACTGGCCTACATAAGGCTACCACCTTCACTCTTTCTCCAATGACCACGTTTCATAAATTTTCAAACTGGATACTCCTCGTACACCTGAACACAATTGAAGGCCATGCTTCATCAAATTTTCATAGTGGGCCCACCAGTAACATTGAAGCTAAAAATCAATCACCATTGTACTACAACCATCATTGATACATCTAAATCAATCAATCACTAAAACCCAATAATCAATCTTTGATATAACTGAAACCCAATCATCACTTTCTGAATCAACCAATCATTGAAACTTCTAACACAAATGAATCAAAAATAGTTGAAACTCAATCAATTTTTGACATAACTAAATAACCAAATCATATTTTTCTAATACAACTGAATCAACCATTCATTCAAAATCCAATCAACTGACACTTAATAAAAATTCAACCAATCAACTGCAATAATCAGACCATTGTAATCAAAACATGGATCTGAATCCAGAACACTGAATCAAAAACCAAAACCAATTGCAACCTCAAAAATCATATATCAGAATGTATACACTACTTCAATGAATCCAACCTACATGTATATGCTACTTTCTCTAACCCAACCTATGTATACCTCTAAAGATACTGAATCATAAACTTCTGAACCAAAAATTGTACTAACTAGAGACATTTTGAAGATCTGCTATCATATTCCAGAGTTCTAAATAGGTAGTAGCAAAGATCACCCTTGTCACTCAATCAATCAATCAACCAGACTCAATCTCCTTATAAAACTAGTTTTACTTTCAAATCCAAAGAAGACATCATTGACAAATAGTAGCAAAAAGAAACAATGATCAGATAGGTCAGCCATCTCTCAACAACAAGCTTTTCTTCTGCATAAGCTACTTGCAAGTGCCGAACCAGAATGTATACGCACCTTCACCAAGGTGAACCAATGTATAGATCTACAAATAATAACTTATAACTTCGTAGCTATTCCATACTTCAAATATACCCATATCATAGCATTTAAAGGAAAAAATGCTTTTTAGCACTCAGATCTAGACTATCCAATATCATATCATACAATGAAAAGTCATTTCAGGTCTTATGATCCTAATCCAACATCGTATCGAAGGGAGCACAAGATATTTTAGATTCATATCATAACCATAGCGCTTACAACACAAAATATACTTCAGATAGAGGTACTCCTAAAAAAACCCTTTCACTTGCACTCCTAGCCCTTTGATATTATCCTCCTTATATACTTAGAGCCTGTTTCAATACGTCAGACCAAAACAACGCTTAGAACGTTTGATATTCTTATACGGGATCAAGTAACCATTATTCTACTCAATATTATGGGCTAATACCATGTTATGTACCCCTAGTATTCTTTAACCTTAATTTTCCATCCCATACACGCTTTTCCTCTACTGAAAGTCTGTGCATACTTATACTCTACTTTTGTTTTGTGTACCCACTTGTATACACTACTTGGACTATGTGAAACATTGTATAAAACTTAATACAACTTAAAAATATTGTTTTTCTTCAATTTCTTGATTCTGATATGAAATCCTTTGTCCCATCATCCATTTTTTTTGTGTCATTACTCTGTTACCTCTAAATAGACCTGTTACAATGTGAGTTGTTATCGTTATATCATTTCTGAACTGATTCCTTTGAACTACCTTGCATTTTGTCACATCTGTAAACAAAACTGCCATGCATTCTATCACATCCTATTTATACCTTTATCAAGTAGTCCATTCATCAAATAGGTTTTCATAAACGACAACTCATCAGGTAGGTTGCTTATCAAGGACAAGACTAACACAATCTTCCCGTATCAAACCTTTGACCATTATTCTCTTCCATCATTCTGTCACCTCTGATATCTCTGTGTTCCATAATTCTGTCACCTCTGATCTTCCCTATAGATTCATCTAGTTACCATATACAGGTGAGTTGCCATCAAAGACAACATATGCATCATAATGCTAACAATCTACCCCTTTGGGCTTGATGGCAACCACTTTGGTGTTTGGTCACCACAACCTATAAATAACATCAAGACAAGCACTTAAGCTTTTCAAAACATCAAGATACTCTCCAAACACCAAGCTACTCTCCACCTTTGACATCAAGGGAAAAGGGTTGACCAATGTTAAATGAAGACTTTCATATCTGAACTATTCAATATGAACATTGATCATGCTCCCCCTAGGCACATGCTGAATTCTCTAATCGAACTTCCCCTTAGTATATGTTGAGATGCACTATACTATCCATGCTCCCGCTGAGTAGATTCAGAGTCTACAAAAATACTTTCAAAAGAATAACATGACTCTATAACTCAACTATGTGAGTATGAACTTCCTATCACTAATTATTCATAAATACATCAATCACCCAACCAAGTGGGGATACATATTTGACATGATCTCAAAATTGCATACATGATTGAGTATGACAATTATTACATCATTGGTCTTTACATGACCTTTACATCCAATGATATACATGAAATTTATAAAAAAGACCAAAGATCTAAACAAGATCATGATAATTATCAGCAACTGTCATACATCATATATGATCTGTACCATAAGCATTTGTGAGCAGCATCAAGAGTAACAACTTGTATATGTCCATCATTAGTTCGCAAGATATTTCAATGTCTCTTTAATATCATCAGACTTAACATAGCCTTCCATGAATCAACTAAGAATATGTCATATATCCAAGCAGTAATACAAAACCATTCACATCATATCATATATATGTGAAATCACCATAGTCATCATCCATGACCATAACCTCTGATGGGCTTCTAAATTAGACATAAATTAAGGCCCGCGCTTCTAAATTAAACATAAATTAAGGCCTATGACCATCCTTCAGCACATTAAACCTCTCTTTTTTCATCAGATAATGGATTTTTAACTTTAATATTTTCATTACGAAGGTTTATGAATAATTGCATATTTGTGCCTAATATTATTTATTTTGTGGAATATTATGAGAATATGGGGTAGATTATGAAGATTTGGAGGAGATAATTTATCGAATTTCTCCCTACTATAGGAGGATCAATATTAAATAATAAATCAACAAGATATTATGGAATTATGGCACATATTGTGGAACTCCAATGATTGAGAAAATCTAGGAATGTGTTCCCTGCCATTTAATGCAGATTCATAGTATTGGGAACCAGATCCACTAATCAAGGGATTTTGGTGGGGAAAGCTTCCTCCTTAAATGGGGAATGATTCCTAATCATTTTGTATAAGTACCAAGTAGAATTTTCCTCTAGGGAGAGATTTTTATTAGTCTTATTGTGGAAAGAACTCGTATTTCTACTACTCCATTGTATTTTCTTGGAGGGATGTAATTGTATTGATGAAAATAATGAAGATTGGTATCATGTTGAGCTTCTAAATCTTGTTCTCCTCCATAAGTTTCTAAGTTTCCTTGGGCTTGGCCATCCCAGGAGCCTTAGAGCCCTTTTGTATCATTTTATTTTCTTCTTTTCACTTATTCACATGCATCTCGTATTCTTATTTCTTTTCATTTTTGCATTTAGTATTAATGATTTATTGTTGTAGGGTTGGGTTAAATGGTTGGTGTAAGTTATTTTGAGGGATCAAAAGAATCATTTCATCCTTGGAAAAGCTTTGGAAGGTCATAGTAATAATTGAGCTACTTGGATTAGTCTTCTTATTCCCAAATCTATATTTCTGGAACTCCTTTTTAGCAAAGAACAATAAATTTCAGCTATTTTTTAGAGCATGATAACGAGCTTCAATCGAGTTGGTTCCACTTGAATTAGATAAAAAAACATTCTATTTAATAAAAAAATCTACCCCATTTCATTTTCACTTGATTAGGTTAGGAATTTGATATATGTACTAGCTCACTAGTTCTCGAATTTTTTATTTTTATATTAAGTAATTTTCCGTTATTTAATAAATATTTCCCATGTATAGATGAATATGTGGATAGATGCAGACAATAATGTGTGTTGTTGTAGGAGCTTCTACATTGCATGGAGACATCATCTTGTTCACCTCATCCAAGCCTCAGCTACCCATGTCGCCAAAGCAAAAAATTTCCATTTCCATTTAGCAAATCTACTCATCTTGAATCCCTTGCTTGAGTTTAGGGTAGTGTCCACCACCTCCATGCCTTATTCTTCCATTATCCACCTTTCCCAAGCTTTATTCCACCTTCTATACCACTTCCTAAGATTTCAATCTGTTTTTTGTAATAAAACATGGGATCCTGTAGACATCCTGTAGGAACTAGTACTTCCAGTAGATATCCTGTAGGAAAGCCTGTAGTGGCCTGTTTTGAGCCCGAATGGAAAAATATCATCACTAGAAGCCATGATTAGGCCCCTACTTTCCCTCCAAGCCATCTAAACCAGTGTACTCCTTTTCCTCCACAAATATCTCCCCTACCAAAGAACCAAGCAAGATTAGCATTTACATTTTTCAGGCAAAAAGGTAAAAAGGAAAATGTTATTTTACATTTATTCATGCACACAACAGCTAGCACTCTCTAGATCAGATTCCATACTCAATTAGTTTAAATCATCACATGTGATAAATAGGGTTAACTTAGGTTTCTTTTACATTTAGCTCATGCTGTTTTGCAATTAAAATATGTTTCTTTCCTTGTACTTTATTTCTTGCAGTAGGTTAGGGTTTCCATTTCAGTTCATTTTCTGCAATTAGTTTAGGGTTTTATTTCAATACATGTAGTCCATTACATCATGACAGCAAAGGAAGGACACATTGTATGTTGCACATATAATGTCGATACCTCTTAAGTTTGTACAAACCCCGAGTTGATAATTAATGTTGGTAGCCTTGGTAGTTGCAGCATTCTTGTTGCAATATGCTCATAACTTTTTGGAACCATTGCTGGGGAGGTGTCAAAGTATGTATTGTTTTCTTCCCTAGTTGATTCATTTCTTTTTAATTTTTCCAAAAACAAAGAAATAATTGCATTAGGAATATTTCATTTCAAAAATAGAATAGTGCATTGCATTAGTGTGTTCATTCAATCATAAAAAAAAAAATCTCCAGCACCAACCCACCCCCCCCATTTGATCACGTGGTGCAGTAAGAGCCACATCACTATTCACATTTTCAAGTAGAAGAATAAAATGGCAAAGAATGTAGAAGAAATGGATGGAAATGATGACAATGAGGAAGATACTCTTGGATTTACCATTCAATATACTGATGGTAGCGTGAACATGAAGAACATCCCTCCATCTTTCCTTCCAAAATTTCATCGTCTAAGATCAAAGGATCTAGAAACCTTTCTCGTTAAATTTGAAATTGTTTATAGATATTATGGTTACTTATTAGAAACTCAAAAATTGAGATTGTTTCCAGCAACATTGAAGGATATAACTCTTAAATGATTCATGAGTTTAGGGACTAATTCAATAAGATCATGGAGTAAGATGCAAAAGCTATTTATAGAAAAATATAAATATCATGATCTTAAAGTAGAAATCTTTAGAATGAATCAAAAATAAGATGAGAGTCGAGAGGATCTAATACAAAGGTTCATGTATAATGCTAAGAGGGAAAAACTACATCATTTAGGATCCGACACACTAAAAACCCTCTTATTTAGAACAATTAGGGATGAGTGGATTGATCTCCTTGATCTCATGAGTAGAGGTGATGTATACCAATTATAATTTGAAGAACTTTGTGAAACATGCAAACACATATCAAGAGGAAGGGCAAGAGTAAGTAAATCAACATCAAGATTGGTAAGTCAAGCTAAACTTGGAAATTTTTTTGATGATTTTAAAATAGAAATTCTTAGCAATATAACCAAACAACTAGAAGTGTTAAGAATACAAGATGAAGAAAAGGAAGAAGTTAATATTTTTGTTGTCCATGCAGAATCACATGAAGTTAAACATTGTCCATCATTACCAAGGTTGAAAGAAGTTCACGAAGAGGACAATGGAGCCAGTCAATTGCCAATACAAATATGTTATGTAGATCTAAGAGGGCCATGGCAGCCTACTCAACCTGATATGATACAATAGCCTAATTCAAAATTTCAAGCTTATGCACATCCATTTCAAAGTAATTGGAGCACACCCTTTCCTTTACAACATTCGCCATCTTAACCCCAAAACTAATCTTGACAACAAGGTAGGAAAGGAACCTATGGGATCCATCCACAATATCCTCAGTATTTTCCTCAATATCCTCCATACCCAACTCCATGTTATCCTTACCATTCACCTCCACCATAGCCACAACCCCAACCACATCCATATCAAATATACACTCCCACTCAACTACCTATACCACCATTTCCAAACCCACACATTGAAGTAGCTCAACCCACTTACAATGTTGAGGTACAACACTTCCAAATATCTCCTCTCGATCTCAATGGTATTCATCTCAGCTCAGGAAGAAAATTACAAAAAAAATATTCTCTTGATGCCATTGAAGGACAACATGCAGAAAAAGAAGATTCAAAAGAGAATATCAAAGAACCATGGGCTGCAATTGATGAAGAACAGACATCAAAATCAGAGATTGAGAAAGCTCCCTCATGGTTACCATCAAATCCTCCTTGTATTCAAGAGATCAATAAGCAAAAAGAGGAAGACTTGAAGGTCATGGTAGAAGAAGACATCCAATATGATCCAAATCTGCAAGTGGACTAGAGACATCACAACTATATTGAAATATGGTTCTAGACAGTCACTAAGTTGCAGCAATACTCTCTTCTTCAATTGCGCTTGATATCATCAAAGTCAAAGCATATGATCACTCAAATTCAGGTACATGTCAAACCATATATTTCAATCTTGCACATCAATTTTTCTGTCATCCTGATGTGCACATGGATCCATTGGAAGTATTCTTATACTTGAAGGGGATTTTGTTTTTAAGGTACAAAATGGTAGAAAAAAAAATGAAAAATAACAGAAAAAATAAAAATCTCAGGTGAAAACCTCCTTTGAGGCGTCTAGGAAAACCTACTAGTTGAAAACCTCCTTAAGGCATCTAGTAGGCCTAGAAGAAAAATAAATAAATAATTAAATAAATATTTGCTCCATGTGTCTCTCTGATGAATGCATGTACTCTCCAATATCTGCACGCAACAAAAACAAGTTGGTATCGAAAGAAAAAAATTGATCAAGCCTAGTCAAAATAAGTCAAATTTTGACTCTCTCCTCCTTTTCACAAATGCTCCAATAAGGCCAAGGCCATGCCAATCCATCAACCTCATCTATTTCCACCATCCACCCATCATTCTCAAGCTTTTCCCATTCAGTTTGCTTGTTGTCCAAAAAAACTACAGGAATGCTCTGTTTTACTATAGGAAACAAAAATAGAGAGAGTAGAAATTTATTTTTACCATAACTTGAAAACCATGCATCCAATTTCTAAATTGTTTTAGGGGGAGATGCACATGGATTATGGTAACATTCTCAAGAAATTTCAGCAAATTCCAGTGCACAGTTTTCAAGTAATCGGCCTCCATCACCTACAACCATTTTTGAATTTTCTCAATATTTGTGCATCCGTTTAAAATTTTGTTTCATGGGGAGATGCATATAGATTATGGTAACATTCCTAATCAATTTCAGCAAATTATAGTGCACAGTTCCCAAGAAATAAGCCTCCATCACCTTCAGCCATTTTTCATTTTTCTTGAGATTCGTGCATCCATTGGCCAAGATTGTTTTATGGGTAGGTGCATAATGATTATGGAAACATGCTCATAAAATTTCAAGTCAATCGATTCTACCGTTTGGGAGATATGGACAAAACAAGTCTACTACAAGAGGTTGTCCTGAATTACTACATGATCTCTACAAGAAGTTCTGAATTATTACAGGATCTCTAGAGGAAGCCTGAGAAGAAGCTACAAGAGGCAATATGATGGAGAAATGGGTAAAAAGGTTAGGTATTCTTTATGGAAGGTTGATATAGGTCCCCCAACACCTCCACATCAACAAGAAGACAACCCATCATCAAAATGATATCAACAAAAAAGAAAAAGGCAGTCAAGAATATGTACCTGAGTCATTAGCAGCATAATAACATCAACTCAATAGCAGCATGCATTTCTCTCCAACAACCATCAGGTAGGTACAGGTATGCAATACTCTTGACCTCTTCTCTTGATCATATTATAGTTAGAAATTTGTTGTCAATGCATGAGAAATGAGGTTTTATAAGCTAAGGATGGGTCAAAAGTCTCAACTACTTTCAACTAGTTAATTGCAGCTCACTCCTCCACTCATGCAATGTTGAAAAGTCAAATTATAAATGGTGATGATTTCAAGGAATGAGGACAGTAGTTAAAAGAAGAAATTTTTGCAAAGGCCAAGTCACCACAACTGTTGGGTCCCTATAATACTAGTGATTACCCCATTACTATTGTAGTTAAACCCATTATTTATATTGTTGTGCCCCCATTACCCCCATATTGTTATTAATGTGCCCATAGAATCCCTCTATTGTTATTTTTGTGGCTTTATATTATTATTGTCAGGTCGGCTGGATTATATTGTTACTCCATAGACTCCTATATATAGAAAGGAGGTTTTGTCATTTGAATCATCCAAGAATTGTTCATTTATGTAATGTAAAGGAGGTTGCCCCCTCGAAGAGGCTGAACTCTAAGGCGTTGATCTATCTTTTCTATCTTTTCTTGAGTTGGTTTCATAACATTTGGTATCAGAGCTTTGGATTCTAGGGTTTCGCTGCTCCAAACAGGTCATCATGGCATTTTCGCTATAACTTGTTTTCTATGACGTTTCAGAAGTCGCAAAAAAAACCCATTTGAGAAGAAATCGCGTTGAACCTTGGGTCCGAATTTCAGAGATTTTTGCGTGATATTTGAGGAGATATGATCTCAAGAAGTTGGTCTTTTGCGGACTCCTGAATTACACTCAAAACAGGTGACCTGGGGAAAATCGTCATAACTTTCTTTCTGAGCATCGGATTGAAATTTCGTAAAAAGGTCACTGTGGGAGATTGTGCATAACTCTTTCTTGGAGAATCCAATTTGGTTCAGAC
The DNA here is from genome assembly GCA_031772625.1 of Pinus tabuliformis. NCBI lineage: Eukaryota > Viridiplantae > Streptophyta > Pinopsida > Pinales > Pinaceae > Pinus > Pinus tabuliformis. The sequence continues at coordinate 2,014,856,063 of CM062816.1, forward strand.
TAGTGGCATTGGAAAGAGGACATAGAAGGCTACTACAGGTCATAATTTCAGAACTGGATGATTCGAAATTACAGAGATACATCAGATTCAATATCAGGCTTCTACAAAGTAAAAAAAGGTGTGTAGTTTTTATTTTTTATTTTTGCATAAGCTTGGTTTGAAGGAATTCAAAGGGCATAGTAAAGCATTATTATCGATAACTGATGCCTCGAGGAAAGAAAATGCAAACACCTAGTAAGGAACCTAAAAGCTCTAGCATGACTCATGAAGAAGAGGAAGAAATGCTACACGATATATCAAAATTACAAGAACAAGTGCAACAAATGTCACGCTCACAAAAGCTAACAGATGCCAAGATAAATGGCATGGAATCTAAGATAAAGGGCATGGAAGCTAATATGGATGACTTGAAGATAGATTTGAGGACAGATTTGAAGACAGACATGGCAGATTTGAAGATAGATTTGACAAATTTTCTACAAGAAATACTTACTAATGGTGAAAAGGTTGTAAAGGAAACTCATGATGTGAACAAAAGAAATGTTAATCATGATTCCATAGACTCTAATGTTGGATCAAAGACCCACCATATTCCAAAAATCGATATGAGGAAGTTTGATGGCAAGGATCCTGCCACATGGATATTACAGATGGAGCAGTTCTTCGATCTCAATAATGTGCAAAACACACAAAAGGTACGTATGGCAACTTTATATTTGGAACCAAATCAATTTGTATGGTATCAATGGCTTTGCTCTTGTAAACAATTTATCACTTGGGCAATTTTTACGGAAGAATTGATAGCACATTATGAGGATACAAAAAGCAACACTTTTTTTAGCCAATTGATAAGTCTCAAACAAAAGGGTTCAATAATGGAGCACATTGAGGAGTTCCAAAAATTGAACATAAGGGTAAAAGATATTCCAGAGAAGCATAGGATTGATGTGTTCATAGGGTCTTTAAAGGATAATATCCAACATGATGTTCAACTTTGGGAACCTGATTCATTAGAGAAGGCATTCAGGTTAGCAAGAAAAATGGAAAGAAAAATTATGGCAACCAAGAAGCATACCACTCACAACTATAAAGACGGAAGTGCAGTTGCCCCTAGTCTTCCACAACCTATAAGGTTGACACCACAACAATTGGAAGAAAAAAGAGCAAAAGGGCTTTGTTATAGTTGTGATAGCAAATACACTAAAGGTCATAAGTGTGCTGAGAAGAAATTATTCTACATAGATTGTGAAGAGGAAGAAGAAAAGGAGCAAGAAAGGTCAAAAGAAGAGGATATGCTCCAAGAACAAAGCCTAGATGAAGAACAAATAAATCCGACCATATCTTGTAATGCATTGGCGGGAATTACCACTCCTCAAACCATCAAGATAGAAGGACAAATCAAGAAGAAAAAGGTGATAGTGTTGATTGATTCAGGAAGCACCCACAATTTTATTCATTGTAGGGTAGCAAAAGAATTGAATTGCTTCCTATATCCAGCACCAGAGTGTCAAGTGATGATTGCAAATGGAGGAACAATAAATTGCTCTGGAAAGTGCCATAATATCAAGCTATCCATGGGAGAATATGTATTGACTAGCCCAATGCTTTCCATTCCAATGGGAGGTGGTGATGTTGTACTAGGATTCCAATGGCTACAATCCTTGAGTACAATAGCTTTTAATTTTCAAGAACTTTTCATCAAATTTCCTGTGGAAGGAAAGGGAGTTGAATTAAGGGGTATTGCAGGGAAACCAGGAAAGATAATCAGCTCTAATGGTATGACAAAGCTTCTAAAAAAGGAGCAAAGGGGTGTAATTGCACAATTATGTTCACTAGATGTTTCCACATTAGAATCATCTATTTCTCCAGATCTCCAAAAAGTCTTGGACAATCATTCCAAGGTATTTGAGACTCCCAAAGGTCTCCCACCTATGCGTGATCATGATCATGCTATTCATCTGATTCCAGGAAGTGTTCCTCCAAACATCAAGCCGTACAGATATCCCTATGTCCAAAAAAGTGAAATTGAACGTATGGTTGCAGAAATGCTAGAGGCTGGTATAATTCAACCGAGTCAAAGTTCTTTCTCTGCTCCAGTAGTATTGGTGCACAAGAAGGATGGATCATGGCGCATGTGTCTGGATTATAGGGAGCTCAACAAGCTCACTATTAAAGATAAGTTCCCCATTCCTGTCATTGATGAATTACTAGATGAATTGCATGGATCAATTTACTTCACCAAGTTGGATCTTTGTTCAGGATATCATCAAATCAGAATGAAGATTGAAGACATTCCGAAAATGGCATTTAGAACTCATGAGGGTCATTATGAATTTTTGGTCATGCCTTTTGGCCTTACCAATGCACCTTCAACATTTCAAGGTTTGATGAATTCAATTTTCAAACCATTCCTTAGAAAATTTGTGTTAGTATTTTTTGATGATATACTTATCTACAGCAAGTCTTGGAAGGATCATGTTGAACATGTTGACAGGGTGCTACAACTATTGGAAGAGAAACAATTATATGCCAAAAGATCCAAATGTTTCTTTGGAGTCCAGGAGGTGGAATATTTGGGTCATATTGTATCTCATGAAGGAGTTAAGGTAGACCCTACCAAAATTAAAGCCATTAAGGAATGGAAAATCCCCACATCCATAAAGCATTTGCGCGGATTTCTTGGGTTGACAGGGTATTATCGCAAGTTTGTTAAGAATTATGGGAGAATAGCAGCACCTCTAACGACATTATTGAAGAAAGATGCATTTTCATGGACTCTGGAAGCAACAAAGGCCTTTGAACATCTTAAAGAGGCAATGTGCCAAGCACCGGTCTTAGCTACACCGGACTTCACAAAAACCTTTATTGTGGAATGTGATGCTTCAGGAAATGGAATTGGTGCTGTTCTAATGCAAGATGAAAGACCCATTGCTTTTGAAAGTCGTCCAATCAAGGGAAAGTTTCTAAGCAAAGCTATTTATGAGAAGGAAATGTTGGCAATACTCCATGCACTTAAGAAATGGCGACCCTACCTAATGGGAAGACACTTCAAGGTAAAAATGGATCATGATAGCCTTAAATACTTTTTAGAACAAAGATTATCCTCTGAAGAGCAACAAAAGTGGGTCACAAAGATGTTGGGTTATGACTTTGAAATCATCTACAAAAAAGGGAAGCAAAATGTGGTGGCAGATGCACTCTCAAGGAAGGATGAGGATGTGGAAGCATTGTTGTGCACTATTTCTATCATCCAACCAGATTGGATAAATGAAGCAAGGGAGGAATGGAAGAATGACGAAGAAGTGTGGGCACTTATTCGAAATCTACAACAAGATTCCAGTACGTCTGATACATTTAGCTGGAAAAATGATTCGTTATGGTACAAAGATCGCTTATACCTCTGTAAGAATTCCTAGCTAAAACAAAAGATTCTTATGGAATTGCACACTTCTCCCTTAGGAGGGCACTCAGGATTTTTAAAAACTTACCACAGGGTTAAGAAGGAATTTTTTTGGGATGGCCTTAAATCAGATATTCAAAAGTTTGTGGTAGAATGTTTGGTTTGCCAACAAAATAAAGTTGAAACAATTAAGACATCGGGTCTATTACAACCTTTATCCATTCCAAGCCAACGTTGGGAGGAGGTATCAATGGATTTTATCACAGGTTTACCCAAGTCTGAGGGAAAGAGTGTCATCATGGTGGTAGTTGACAGACTTACCAAGTATGCACACTTTTGTGCATTATCACATCCATTTAAAGCCAGTACAATTTCTACTGCATTTATGGAAACAGTTCAAAAGCTACATGGAAACCCAAAGATTATTGTAAGTGACAGAGATCCCATTTTCACTGGAAATTTTTGGACACAATTATTTTCTTGTCTTGGTACTCAGTTAGCTCATAGCTCATCTTATCATCCTCAATCTGATGGGCAAATTGAGATAGTAAACAAATGTTTGGAAGGATATCTTCGTTGCTTTGTATCTGATAAACAAACACAATGGGTCAAATGGTTGCCTCTGGCTGAATGGTGGTATAACACTTCCTTTCATACAGCAACAAAAATGACCCCATTTATGGCACTTTATGGGTATCAACCACCATCCATCACATCATATTTAAGAGAAAATTCTAAGGTTCAGGCAGTGGAACATCACATCGAACATCAACAACAAGTCCTCCAACTCTTAAAGGATAACCTCGTGTTGGCACAGAATAGAATGAAACAACAGGCAGATCAACATCGCAGTGAAAGAAGTTTTGATGTAGGTGATTGGGTATTCCTACGGCTACAACCATATAAGCAAATGTCCCTCAAGCAAGCTAAGAAGGATAATAAATTATCACCAAAGTATTATGGTCTGTACAAGGTGTTGCAAAAGATTGGTACTATGGCATACAAATTGGAGCTTCCTGCAGCTTCTCAATTGCACCAGTTTTCCATGTTTCATGCTTAAAGAAGGTTATAGGCGACAAGCTCCCAGTTCAAACAATATTTCCAGAACTTGACGAGGAAGGAAAAATTATATTGGAACCAGAAGCAGTTATAGAAACAAGAACTCGACAGCTACGAAATCGATCAATTTCAGAGTACCTTATCAAGTGGAAGAACTTATCCGCTGAAAATTCCACATGGGAGGATAAGAATTTTATGCAGAAGTATCCTGAACTACTCAAGCGTTGAGGACAACACTTTTTTGAAGGAGAGGGGCATGTTGGGTCCCTATAATACTAGTGATTACCCCATTACTATTGTAGTTATACCCCTTATTTATATTGTTGTGCCCCCATTACCCCCATATTGTTATTAATGTGCCCATAGAATCCCTCTATTGTTATTTTTGTGGCTTTATATTATTATTGTTAGGTCGGCTGGATTATATTGTTACTCCATAGACTCCTATATATAGAAAGGAGGTTTTGTCATTTGAATCATCCAAGAATTGTTCATTTATGTAATGTAAAGGAGGTTGCCCCCTCGAAGAGGCTGAATTCTAAGGCGTTGATCTATCTTTTCTATCTTTTCTTGAGCTGGTTTCATAACAACAACACTCCAAGCCCTCCATCTACTTCATATTCACTATCTATCCATCATTCATCCATCCCATTTCATAATTTCATGAAAAAACCCTACACTCTGTCTCACCCTATAAATTCTTGAAAAAAAACAAACAGAACATCCTCTCCATTTTCACAAACCTACACTACTCCCTCTGAGCCCTAGCATCATCCTCCAAACCCTCTACATCATTTTTCATCACTACCATACAGTTAAAAGACTCTAAAAGAGAAGGAATGGTTGCTACAGGAAGACAGAATGTTGCTACAAGAAGGAAGAATAATGGTGCTAAAACAAAAAAAGACAGTGCCTAAAACAAACCTAATTAAAAAAGAAAACTCCAAGGCCATTAGGCAATCATCTAGGCCAGAAGAGAGAAGAAGAAGGCAACAAAAGGAAATGAGGCATTCACCACCAAAATAGAACTCAAACTGCAGTGATAAAAAGGGGCTTTCCAAGAGGTCTCTAATCTCTTTCTAGCTTTTTTCCAAGGCCTAAAAGATGTTATAGAAATGGGAGAAAGGCATGGAAGTGAAGTTAAAGGCCTACCGTAACCTCAGACTATCACTTATGCTCAAAATGGGTTTCCTATAGGTTTCCTATAGTTTTGACAGGAATTACTACAGGATGTCCTAGTTCTCATCTAAAGGCATTTTGAACATTTTAGAGGTGTCCAAATGGTGGAAGAAGGTATCAGAAGATTGATAAGGATGTGGAAGACCTTGCTAAACTAAAAAAATATTCAAGAACCCATCTTGAATAAGGGGAAGAAGGCAAGCTAATTGTCTCAAGAAACAATGACTTTCTATGCATAAATAGATTTTTGGGCTTGTCCTTGCAGAACTTATAGCTAAGATTATTAAGATAAAGGACTGAGGGGTGCACAAGAGAGAGGCCACCAGGGCCATGAATGAGGCAGAATGAGGTCACTAAGTTTATCAGAGGATGAGCAACACTTTCAGCAAGGGGGTATGATGGGCCTCTAAATTAGACATAAATTAAGGCCCATGCCTCTAAATTAAACATAATTTAAGGCCTATGACCATCCTTCAACACATTAAACCTCTCTTTTTGCATTAGATAATGTATTTTTAACTTTAATATATTCATTAGGAAGGTTTAGGAATAATTTCATATTTGTGCCTAATATTATTTATGTTTGTGGAATATTATGAGAATATTGGGAAGATTATGAAGATTTGGAGGAGGAGATAATTTACGGACTTTATCCCTACTACAGGAGGATCAATATTAAATAATAAATCAACAATATATTATCGAATGATGGTACAAATTGTGGAACTCCAATGATTAAGAAAATCTAGGAATGTGTTTCCTGCCATTTAATGCAGATCCCAAGTATTGGGAAACATATCGCTAATCAAGGTATTTTGGTGGGGAAAGCTTCCTCCTTTAACGGGGAATGATTCCTAATCATTTTGTATAAGTACCAAGATGAACTTTCCTCTAGCGAGAGATTTTTAATAGTCTTCTTGTGGAGAGAACTCGTATTTCTACAACTCCATTGTATTTTCTTGGAGGGATGTAATTGTATTGATGAAAATAATGAAGACTGGTGTCATGTTTAGCTTCTAAATATTGTTATCCTCCATAGGTCTAAAATTTTCCTTGGGCTTGGCCATCCGACGATCCTCAGAGCCCTTTTGTGTCATTTTCCTTTCTTCTTTTCACTTCTTATTCACATGCATCTCTTGTTCTTATTTCTTTCCATTTCTACATTTAGTATTAATGATTTCTTGTAGTAGGATTGGGTTAAATGGTTGATGTAAGTTCTTTTGTAGGATCACAAGAATAATTTCATCCTTGGAAAAAATTTGGAAGGTCATAGTAATCATTGAGCTACTTGGATTAGTCTTCTTATTCCCAAATCTAGATTTCTGGAACTCATTTTTAGCAAAGAACAATAAATTTCTTCTATTTTTTAGAGCATACTGATGAGGTTCAATCAAGTTGGTTCCACTTGCATTAGGTCAAAAAAATATTTTATTTATTAAAAAAAATCATCCCATTTCATTTGCACTTGATCAAGTTAGGCATTTGATAGATTTTCTAGCTCACTAGTTCTCAAATTTCTGATTTTTAGACTAAGTAATTTTCTGTTATTTAATAAATATTTCCCATGTATAGATGAATTTGTGGATAGATGTAGACAATAATGTTTGTTTCTACAAGAGCTTCTACATTGCAGGGAGACCTCATCTCATTCGCCTCATCCAAGCCTCATCCACGCATGTCGCCAAAGAAAAAATTGTCATTTCCATTGAGCAAATCTACCCATCTTGAAACACTTGCTTCAATTCTGGGTAGTTTCCACCACCTCCATGCCTTATTCTTCCATTTTCCACTTTTCCCAATCTCCATTCCACCTTCTATACCACTTTTTAAGCTTTCAACCTATTTTTTGTAATAAAACAGGGGATCCTGTAGACATCTTGTAGGAACTAGTACTTCCTGTAGACATCCTGTAGGAAAACCTGTAGTGGCCTGTTTTGAGCCCGAATTGAGAAAAATCATCACTAGAAGCTAGGATTAGGCCCCTACTTACCATCCAAGCCATCTGAACCATTGTACTCCTTTTCCTCCACACCTATCTCCCCTACCAAAGAACGAGGCAAGATTAGCATTTACATTTTTCAAGTAAAAAGATAAAAAGGATAAAGTTATTTTATATTTATTCATGCACACAGTAGTTAGCACTCTCTAGATAAGAATCCATGCTCAGTTAGTTTAAATCATCACATGTGATAAATAGGGTTAAGTTAGGTTTCTTTTACATTCAGTTCATGATCTTTATGCAATTAGAATATGTTTCTTTCCTTGTACTTTATCTCTTGCAATAGGTTAGGGTTTCCATTTCAGTTCATTTTCTGCAATTAGTTTAGGGTTTGATTTCATTACATGCACTCCATTACATCATGAAAACAAAGGACTGACACATTGTATGCTTCACATATAGTGCTGATACCTTTTAATTTTGTACGAACCCTAGGTTTATAATTAAAGTCGATAGCCTTGGGAGTTGTAGCATGCTTGTTGTAATACCGAGGATCATCAACATCATCATAAAAACTGCATGATCTTTCCACAAGAACCCACAATATATCAACCATGTATCCTCGCTAGGGAGTTTTCTAACATCCCACATCTGATAAGCATCAACCATGATAATAAACATATGTGAGTATCACACCTATCATCATAAAGTAGGAAGTCATCCTCATTATCTGACTAATTAAGCTATGTCTCCAAATATCCATGTCTTCAAATAGCTATGTTTTCATGAAACCTACAATAACACCATTCTCTTGTCCAAACAAAAATATTTACTAATATGCAAATTAAGAAATCATCCATGTATCCATCATACAGATAGAAATATGTATCTAGCCTCTCATTAATGTGAAAGGCAAACCATGAGTTCACATTCATTTTGCGAAACTTTCTTGATACCATCAAGTGTAATAATCCTCAACGAATATACCATGTGAGATCCAAGTGGTACAGCAATCCTCATTCATAACTGCATCCTATGAAATTTACGCATATTTGAAGGCATGATGGCAGCAACATAATAGAAATGAGTGACACTTAACGTCAAGCTTTGTTCTTCTCCTTGAACTTATGACGATCAACATGTAAGTAACATAACTATATGCATCATCAAAAGAGTCATCCACAAATATTTCATAAGAATCATTATGTACCAATGAGTTGTAAACATAATGCCAATAATGCATTATTAGAAGCATAGCATATTCTCCCCCTGAACATGTGCCGACTATTCACTATCAGATCATATTATTGGATATATCAGTACAAATCATCAACTAGTTATACATCAAGTCATCAACAACTAATGAGGGTCAAAATCACTTCTAAAGAACATCCACACACTGTAGTCATCAAACATAAAACTAGATAAGACAATTGATAACTCCCTGAAGCATATTAGACCCTTTTCGGAGTCTCTCCCACTAATTTTTCATCAAACCAACATATACGCGTTTGTTTAGTTTCAAAATCACATATATATGTGACTTGTCTTCATAATCTATGCGTATGAAAATTAGAACATTGAAATTTCATACTTTAAGTTTCCCCTGATTCTGTTTTTACTGTACCTGGTCCCAGAACTTTTGTTGAAACATTAGTTCCAAGAATATCATTCTCATGATGGTTCTTCATCAAAGACTCCATTTTACTTCTTTTTTTTCCAGTGATGTGATGAACACATCCACTATCATCTTTGTCTTCGAATGAGCAAAGAGAAAGCTCACACCTTATCTGATCTTCCTTCCCTTGATTCTTGATTGATTCATCTTTTTAGATTTTCTGATATAAATTTGCTTATTTGATTGCCTACCATATTGTCTACGACGATTGATAGACTTTTCCCTGCATTCTTTTGCTATATTCCCAATTTCTTTACAAGCATAATATATTATATGTTTCATATTCCTTCTAAATAAATCAATGGATTTGTGGCCAAACATATTGCAAGAAAAACAATATCCGTTAAAGTACCTGGAAGATGATGATCTTTCTATGTGACAATTATTAGCTTGAAACATTCTACTTCTACATCTGGGTGTAACATGTCCAAAATTATGACATCTAAAACATTCAACATTATTCATCAGAGAAAAGAATCGATTAACACTTCCATAGTTTGGAGTAAATGATTTTCTTTGAAGACTTTTTTTCCTTGGTTGTTGATGGGGTTGACCTCTTATCTCCTTGTTGAGCATTTCAGATTTTGCGTTAGAGTTCCTTGCCTTAGTTTGTGAGCTAGATTCACCTTTAACAGTTTAGGAAAACTAAGACCAGATTTGATGGCAGGAGACATTTGAATACTAATAATATTATCCTTTTCTTCTAATTTACTTTTTAGGATATTTACCTCAACCTAAAATTGCTCTTCCTTTTCCAGATACTGCTTCTTCATGATTTCTTCAACTTTTCTTGCTTCTTCCACTTTTCGTTTTAATTTGAGAATATAATTTTCTTGTTCTTTATATGCTTGAGGTAGTTCTTCATTTTGTTTATTTGAATTTTCAAGATCTTCTTTTAGAGAGATGACCTTAGCTTCAAGACTTGCATAGTAACTGGATCTATATTTAAGTTTCTTGATTGTTGTATCCTTTTCACTTGCTTCATTTCTCAATGATGTCACTTCATCTTGCAGCCTTTGACATTGATCTTCATTTTCCTTGTACTCCTTCCTTACTTTGTTTCCTTCCTCCAACTGAGCTTTTAACCTAGTAACTTCTTCTTTGAAGGTACACTGCCTTTTGTTAAATAGATCGTGTTGATCTCTAATTTTATCTGTCAGTATTTTAAATTCTATATCTGTTAGATTTCTTTGACTTTCATTCATAAGAGAAAATTCATTTGTTTCACTATCACTTTGATTATCTTCAATGGATGAATAGAGAAATGTATCACCAGAAGACCAAAAATTAGTACCCGATACTTCTTTTTCCTGTTCATCTTCAATCTGAGGTGATTCTGAATCTCAATACTTACTTCCACCTACTAGCCAATTGTCTCTCCTGCTATCATTTTTCCTTTGAGATGTCTTCTTCTTTTGAGGTCCTTTCTTCTTTGGCTTCCTTCCCATTCTTATAATGGATCTCCTTCAAGCGATCAAGATTGTGCTAAGGGACCTGATCTGATACCAATTGTTGGGAAAAAGACCTGGGGGGGTGAATGGGTATTTACAAATCAATAACTTTTTTACATTTCATATTACTATTTCTATACGCGACTTAACTGAATGGAACCCATGTGTATACACAACTGTTCTTGAGAGAATTAGTGTATATCCAGTGAACTTATGATTAAATTAATCCATCATATGTTTTTCATCATCTAGTGCATTAGTACTTTATTAAAAATTAGATAAATAGTAGCCATGTTCCGTAATAACAACGTAAACCATCACACATGAACACCAAGATTTAAGGTGGAAATCTAATGCGGGATAAAATCACCTGTTTTTGTTGTCTTTGTCTTCCTTTTAATATAAAGAATACGTTGTTTACAATATTATACTGGTGCAAACTCATACCAGTATGTAGGCACTCACATGCAGAATGCTACAACCTTCTCTCATTATCCAGCTTTTGCTGGAAGGGAGCTACAACCCCCTAGCTCTTCTACTGGCTTATATATTTACCAGTAGATAGGCACTAGCCTACAGAAGGCTACAACCTTCACTTGTTCTCTAGCTGCTACAGGAAGGGAGCTACAACCCCCTAGCTTGTGTACTGACTAATATGTTTACCAGTACGTAGGCGTCGACCTACAGAAGGCTACCACCTTCACTCTTTCTCCAGGGACCACATTTCATAAATTTTTAGAATGGGTACTCATGGTACACCTCAACACAATATGAAGGCCACGTTTCATCAAATTTTCATACTAGACCCATCAATAACATTGAAGCTCAAAATAAATCACCACTGTACTACAACCATCATTGATACATCTGAATCAATCAATCGTTGAAGCCCAATCATCACTTTCTTAATCAACGAATCATTGAAACTTCTGACACAACTGAATTAAACAATCACTTAAACGCAATCAATCTCTAACATAACTGAATCACCCAATCATCAGTTTTTAATAAAATTGAATCAACCATTCATTCAAATTCCAATCAATTGAAACTTAATAAAAATCAAACCAATCAAATAGAACAGTTAGGTCACTGTAATCAGAACACAGATCTGAACCCAGAACACTGCATTAACAACCAAACCAACTACAACCTCAAAAATCATATGTCAGAATGTATATGCTACTTCAATGAAGCCAACCTGCATGTATACATTACTTTATGTAACCCAACTTTCATATAACTCTAAAGATATTGAATCATAAACTTATAAACCAAAAACTATACTAACCAGAGAGGTTCTTAATATCTACTATCATATTACAGAGTTCTAAATAGATAGTAGCAAAGATCACCCTTCTAACTCAATCAATCAATCAACCAGACTCAATCTCCTTATAAAATCAGTTTTACTTTCAGATCCAAAGAAGACATAATTGACAAATAGCAGTAAAAAGAAACGGTGATTAGATAAGTCAGCCATCTCTCAAAAACAAGATTTTCTTCTACATAAGCTACTTGGAAGTGCCGAACCAGCGTGTGTATGCACCTTCGCCAAGGTGAACCAATGTATAGATATCAAAATAATAAATTATAACTTCTTAGCTATTCCAAACTTCATATATACCCATAGCATAGCATTTAAAGGACAAAACATTTGTTAGCACTCAGATCTAAACTATTAATTATCAAATCATACAATGATAAGTCATTTCAAGTCTTATGATCCTGATCCAACATTGTATCGAAGGGTGCACAAGATATTTCATATTTATATCATAACCATAGCCCTTATAGCACAGAATATACTTCATATAGATGTATTCGTGAAAAAAACCTTTCACTTGCACTCGTATCCCTTTAATCTTCTCCTCCTTATACACTTGGAGCCTTTTTCAATACCTCGGAGCAAAACAACACTTATAACCTGTGGAATTCTTAGACAGTATCAAGCAACCGTTATTCCACTCAATATTGTGGTCTAATACCATGGTATGGACCCCTGGTATTCTTTAACCTTAATTTTCCATCCCATACATGCTTTTCCTCTTATGAAAGTGCGTGTATATGTATACACTCCTTTTCTTCTATGTACCCGCTTGTCTACGCTACTTGGACTAGGTGAAACAATGCATACAACTTAAAAACATTATTTTTCTTCAGTTACTTGATATTGATCTGAAATCCTTTGTCCCATCATCCTGTTCTTCTATGCCATTACTCTGTTACCTCTGAATAGACCTATTACAATGTGAGTTGTTATCACTATATCATTTTTGAACTGATTCTTATGAACTTCCCTACATTTTGTCACATCTGTAAACACAACTTCCATGCATTATATCACATCTTGTTCATACCTTTATCAAGTAGTCCATTGATCAAATAGGTTTTCATCAAGGACAACTCAATAGGGAAATTTTTAAGGATGAAAATTTGTCTTAAAGTTTAGAAACCTTGGCAAATCTTAATAGTCCGCAAATTGTAAATTATAAAATGTTTGTTGATATATTTGTAAAAAGATTAAAATTTCTAATAGTTTTATATATAGTATTTACATAATTTTGGTAATTTTTAAGGTAAAAGAACTTTATACTATAAAATTTGGGTGAATCATTTTTAGAAAAAAACGGAAACTGGCAAATATTTTTTTTCAAAAAACCATGGAAAATTAGCCCACTTGTGAATATTAGCCCCTAAAATTTTCCATGCAACTCATTAGGTAGGTTGCTTATCAAGGATAACACTATCACAATCTCCCTGTATCAAACCTTTGACCATTATTCTGTTCCATCATCCTGTCACCTCTGATATCTCTATGTTCCATCATTCTAACACCTCTGATCTGTCATTTGGACTTGATGGAAATCACTTTGGTGTTTGGTCACCACAACCTATAAATAAAATCAAGACAAGAACTTAAACTTCTCAAAACATCAAGCTACTCTCCAAACACCAAGCTACTCTCCCCCTTTGACATCAAGGGAAAAGGGCTGACCAATGTTAAATGAAGACTTCCATATCTTAATTGTTGAATATGAACACTGATCACGCTCCCTCTAGGAACATGTTGAATTCTCTAATCAAACTCCCCCCTAGTACATGTTGAGATGCACTATACTATCCCTACTCCCCCTGAGAACATGCAGAGTCTACAGAAATATTTTCAGAAAAATAACATGACTCTATAACTCAACTATGTGAGTGTGACCTTCCTATCACCAATGACTCACAAATACATCAATCACCCAACCAAGTGGGGATACATATTTGACATGATCTCAAAATTCCATACATGACTGAATATTACAATTATAACATCATAGGTCTTTACAAGACCTTCACATCAAACGATATACATGGAATTTATAACGAAGACCAAAGGTTTAAACATGACCATGATAATTACCATCAACTATCATACATCATATATAATTTGTACCATAAACATCTGTTAGCAACATCAACAGTAACAACCTATATATGTCCATCATCAATTTCCAAGATATGTCAATGTTGCTTTAATATCATCAGCCTTAACATAGCCTTCCATGAATCAACTAATCATATGTCATATCTCCAAGAAGTAATAAAAAAACATTCACATCATATCATATATATGTGAAATCAACATAGTCATCATCCATGACCATAACATCATCATAAGAACTGCATGATCTTTCCACAAGAACCCACAATATATCAACCATGTATCATCCCTAGGGATTTTTCTGACATCCCACATCTGAAAGCATCGACCATGATAATCAACATATGTGAGTATCAACCCTATCATCATAAAGTAAGAATTCATCATCATTATGTGACTAATTAAGCTATGTCTCCAAATATCCATGTCTTCCAATATCTATGTCTTCATGAAACATGTAATACCACCATTCTCTTGGCTAGCCAACAATATTTACCAATCTTCAACTTAATAATCATCCATGCATCCAGCATAGAGATAGAAATGTGGATCTAGCTTCTCATTAATGTGAAATGAATACCATGAGTTCACAGTCATTTTTTCAAACTTTCTTGATAACATCAAGTGCAACAATCCTCAACCAATATACCATGTGAGATCCAATAGCTATAGGAATCCTCATTCATAACTTCATCGTATGAAATTTATGTATCTTTGAAGGCATGATGGTAGCAGCACAACGGAAATGAGTTACACTTAACATCAAGCTTTGTTCTTCTCCTTGAACTTATGATGATCACCGTGTAAGTGACATAACTATATGCATCATCAAATGAGTCATCCACAAATATTTGATAAGAATCATTATGTACCAGTGAATTATAAACATAATTCCAACAATGAATTATTAGAAGCATAACATATTCTCCCCTAAACCTGTGGAAACTGTTCACTGTCAAATCTGATTATTACATATATCAGTAAGAATCATCAAGGAATCATCTTCAACTAGTTATAAATCAAGTCATCAACAACTTATGAGGTTCAAAATAACTTCTAAATAACATCCACAGACTATCGTCATCAAACATCAAACCAGAAAAGACAATTGATAACTATCTGAACCATATCAATTTTTTTTTGGAGTTTGTCCCACTACTTCTTCATCAAACCAACATATACACGACTATGTAGTTTTGAAATCACATATTTACCCAACTTGTCTTTATAATCTTTGCATATGAAAATTGGAACAATGAGATTTCATACTTTCAGTTTCCCCTGATTCTGTTCTGACTGTACTTGGTCCTAGAACTTTTGTTGAAACTTCAGTTCCAAGAATATCATTCTCATGGTGGTTCTTCATCAGAGACTCCATTTTACTCTTGTCTCCATTCATGTGATGAGCACATCCACTATCATCTTTGCCTTTGAATGAGCAGAGAGAAATATCACACCTTATATGATCTTCCTTTTTCTTGATTGTTGATGGATTCATGTTTTTCATATTTTTTGATATAAATCTACTTATTTGGTTGCTTACCATATTTTCTACAACGATCCATATACTTGTCCCTGCATTCTTTTGCTATATGCGCAAACTTGTTACGAGCATAACATATTATATGTTTCATATTCCTTCTAAAGTAATCAATGACTTTGTGATCAAACATATTGCAAGAAAAAAATATCCCTTAAAGTACTTGGAAGTTGATGATCTTTCTGTGTGATGATTATTATCTTGGAACATTCTACTTTTTCATCTAGCTGTAACATGTCAAAAATTATGACATCTAAAACATTCAACATTATCCATCAGAGGAAATAATCGATTAACACTTCCATAGATAGGAGTAAATGATTTTTTTTGAATACTTTCTTTCCTTGGTTACTGATGGGGTTGACCTCTTATCTCCTTGTTGAGCATTTCAGATTTTGATTTAGATTTCCTTGCCTCAGTTTGTGAGATAGATTCACCTTTAATAGTTTCATGAAAACCAAGACTAGATTTGATGGCAGCAGAGCTTTGATTACTAATAATATTATCCAAAATCTTCGTACTGCCTTGAAATTATAAAAGTTTACCCTTTTCTTCTAATTTACCTTTTAGGATATTTATCTCAACCTAATATTTCTCTTCCTTTTCCAGATACTTCTTCTTCATGATTTCTTCAACTTTTCTTCCTTCTTCCACTTGTTGTCTTAATTTGACAATCACATTTTCTTGTTATTCATATGCTTGAGGTAGTTCTTCATTCTATTTATTTGAACTTTCAAGGTCTTCTTTTAGAGAGACAACCTCAACTTCAATCCTTTCATAGTAATTGAATCTATCTTTAAGTTTCTTTATTGTTGTATCCTTTTCATTTACTTCATTTCTCAATGATGTCACTTCATCTTGCAACGATTGACATTGATCTTCCTTTTCTTTGTACTCCTTCCTTAATTTGTTTCCTTCCTCCAACTGAGCTTTTAACCTAGTAACTTCTTCCTTGAAGGTACACTCCCTTTTGTCAAATAGATATTGTTGATCTCTAATTTAATATTTGAGTCTTTTAACTTCTGTCTCTATTAGATTTGTTTCACTTTTACCCATAAGAGAAAATTCATTTGTTTCACTATCACATTCATTATCTTCAATATTGTATGAACAGAGAAATGCATCATTGGAGGACCAAAAATTAGTACATGATACTTCTTTTTCTTTCTCATCTTCAATCTGAGGTGATTTTGAATCTAAATAATTGCTTCCACCTAATAGCCAATTGTCTCTCATGTTGTCACTATTACTTTGAGATGTATTTTTCTTTTGAGGTCATTTCTTCTTTTGCTTCTTTCCCATTCTTACAATGCATCTCCTTCAAGCGATCAATCTTCTGCCAAAGGACTTGGTTTGATACCAATTGTTGGGAAAAATACTGAGAAGGGGGGCTGAATTAGTTTTTACAAACCAATAAATTTTTACATTTCATATTTTGATTTCCATGTGCTTCTTTACTCAATGGAACCAGCGTGTATACGCAATTGTTCTTAACACAATCAACATATATCCAGTGAAATTATGATTCAGTTAATCCATCATATGTTTGTCATCATGTAGTGCATTAGTACTTTATTAAACATTAGATAAATAGTAACCATGTACTGTAATAACAAGATAAACTATCACACATAACAAGCACACATGAACACCAAGATTTAAGGTGGAAACCCAATGTGAGAGAAAACCACCTGTTGTTGTTGTCTCTATCTTCCTTTTCATATAAAGAATAAGTTTTTTACAATCTTTTACTGCCACAGACTCATACCAATACGCAAGCATCCACCTCTAGAATGCTACAAACTTCTCTCATTCTTTAGCTTCTCCTAGAAGGGAGCTACAACACCCTAGCTCTTGTATTGGCTTATATGTTTACTAGTACGTAGGCGACGGCCTCCACAAGGCTACAACCTTCACTCGTTCTCCAACTGCTACTAGAAGGGAGATACAACCCCCTAGCTCTTGTAGTGGCTGATATGTTTACCAGTATGTAGGCACTGACCTATAGAAGGCTACCCACCTTCACTCTTTCTCCAGGGACCACGTTTCATAAATTGTCAGATTGGATACTCCTGGTACACCTCAACACAATATGAAGGCCACATTTAATCAAATTTTCATACTGGACCCATGAGTAACATTGAAGCTCAAAATAAATCACCACTGTACTACAACCATCATTGATACATCTGAATCAACCAATCATTGAAACCCAATCATTAATCTCTGATATAATTGAAATCCAATCATCACTTTCTGAATCGGCCAATCATTGAAACTTCTGACATAGCTGAATCAAACAATCACTAAAACTCAATCAATCTCTGACATCACTGAATCATTCAATCATCAATTTTTAATACAACTGAAGCAACCATTTATTCAAAATCCAATCGACCGACACTTAATAAAAAATCAACTAATCAACTAGAATAGTCTGATCACTGTAATCAGAACACAGATATGAACACATAACATTGCATCAACAACCAGAACCAACTACAACCTTAAAAATCATATGTTAGAATATATATGCTAATTCAATGAAGCCAACCTACATGTATAATCTACTTTATGTAACCCAACCTGCGTATACTTGTAAAGATACTCGATCATAAACTTTTGAACAAAAAACTATACTAACCAGAGACATTTTGAACATCTGCTATCCTATTATAGAGTACTAAATAGATAGTAGTAAAGATCACCCTTCTAACTCAATGAATCAATCAACTAGACTCAATCTCCTTAAAAAATCAGTTTTACTTTTAGATCCAAAGAAGACATGATTGAAAAACAACAACAAAACAACATTAATGATTAGATAGATCAGTCATCTCTGAACAACAAGATTTTCTTTTGCATATGCTAGTCGGAAGTGTCGAACAAGCACGTATACGTGCCTTCACCAAGGTGAAACATTGTATAGATCTAAAAATAATGACTTATAACTTCAAAACTATTCCACACTTTAGATATACCCATATCATAGCATTTAAAGGAAAAAACATTTGTTAGCACTAAGATATAGACTATCCATTATCAGATCATACAATGATATGTCATTTCAGGTCTTATGATCATGATCCAACATTGTATCCAAGGGTGCACAAGATATTTTAGATTTATATCATAACCATAGCCCTTAAAACACAAAATATACTTCAGATATATGTATTCATGAAAAAACCCTTTCACTTTTACTCTTAGCCCTTTGATCTTCTCCTTCTTATAAACTTATAGCCTTTCTCAATAACTCAGACCAAAACAACACTTAGAACCTGTGGTATTCTTAAACGAGATCAAGTAACCGTTATTACACTCAATATTGTGGGCTAATACCATGATATGGACCCCTAGTATTCTTTAACCTTAATTTTCCATCCCATGCATGCTTTTCCTCTTGTGAAAGTGTGTGCATACGTATACGCTCCTTCTGTTCTATGTACCCACTTCTATACACTACTTGGACTAGGTGAAACAACATATATAACTTAATACCACTTAAAAATAGTATTTTTCTTTAATTGCTTCATTCTGATCTGAAATCCTTTGTCCCATCATCATGTCCTTCTGTGCCGTTACTCTGTTACCTCTGAATAGACCTATTACAATGTGAGTTGCTATCATTATATCATTTCTAAATTGATTCCTCTCAACTTCCCCATGTTTTCTCACATCTTTAAACGCAACTGCCATGGATTCTGTCACATCCTGTTTATACCTTTATCAAGTAGCCCATTCATCAAATAGGTTGTCATCAAGGACAACTCATCAAGTAGGTTTCTTATCAAGGAAAACACTAACACAATCTCCCTGTATCAAACCTTTGACCATTATTCTATTCCATCATTTAGTCACCTCTGATCTATCCTATAGATTCATATAGTTACCATATACACGTGAGTTGCCATCAAAAACAACATACACATCATATGCCAACAATCTCCCCCTTTGGACTTCATGGAAACCACTTGTGTTTGGTCACCACAACCTACAAATAACATCAAGACAAGAATTTAAGCTTTTCAAAACGTCAATCTACTCTCCAAACACCAAGCTACTCTCCCCCTTTGACATCAAGCGTAAATGGCTGACCAATGTTAAATGAAGACTTCCATATCTAAACTGTTGAATATGGACATTGATCATGCCCCCCCTATGCACATGCTGATTTCTCTTATCAAACTCACCCTTAGTACATGCTGAGATGCACTATACTATCCATGCTCCCCCTAAGCACACGTGGAGTCTGCAGAAATATTTTCAAAAGAATAACATGACTCTATAACTCAAAAATGTGAGTATGACCTTCCTATCACCAATGACTCACAAATATGTCAATCACCCAACCAAGTGGGGATACATATTTGACATGATCTCGAAAGTGCATACATGACTGACTATGACAATTACTACATCATAGCTCTTTACATGACCTTTACATCAAATGATATACATGAAATTTATAACAAATACCAAATATCTAAGTAGGATCATGATAACTATAGCAACTAACATACATCATATATGATCTGTACCATAATCATATGTCAGCAGCATCAAGAGTAACAACCTATATATGTCCATCAGCAGTTCGCAAGATATCTCAATGTCGCTTTAATGTAATCAGCCTTAACATAGCCTTCCTTGAATCAACTAAGCATATGTCATGGCTCCAAGCAGTAATACGAAACCATTCACATCATATCATATATATGTGAAATCACCATAGTCATCATCTATGACCATAACATCATCATAAGATCTGCATGATATTTCCACAAGAACACATAATATATCAACCATGTATCATTTCCAGGGAGTTTTCTAAAATCCCACATTTGATAAGCATCAACCATGATAATAAGCATATGTGAGTATCAAACCTATCATCGTAAAATAAGAAGTCATCATCATTATGTGACTAATTAAGCTATGTCTGCAAATATCCATGTCTTCAAATAGCTATGTGTTATAGACATATTTGGGCACTGCAACCCCAATATTATATGTCGATAAACCAAGGGCTCTTTAACCCTTAAAATTGTTGTTTCATACCCTAAAGGATCATAGTCAACTGATTACATCATTCCCCATAAGTTCCACCTGAAAAACCACTTAGAACTGGCCAAAACTGGACCATACTAACTGCTCCACTATCAGGGTGTGATGCATACTAACTCCTACACTAGCTAGGTGTGATGCATACTGAAGAGGCCTTCTGTGGGGTGCGATGAGTGAGAATGGACAAATGTCTGAGATAGTTTTCTAAGTGGATATTCATGGAATCTTCTAGAAACTTCTCTTATGACACTTGTCTCTATGAATTCGCCCAAGGATGAGTAAGAGATCCAAGAAATCTCCAAGTGGAACCAAGAACTATGAGTGGAATGACACTAATCAAAAACCCAGAGATGACTCACACCCTTGCAGACATCTATAAATGGATCCCTCATCTGAGAGATCTAGAGGCTGGAATTTTGTAATTTGTAAGGAAGTGTTGATAGTTTGTCTTTGAGAAGGAACATTGTATTGTTGGGTGATCTTGCTTTTCATGAGGTGAAGATGGCTTTGATGCTGGGAGGATGATGTTGGATCAGACAGCGGGGTTGTAATTATCCCTTCTATTTTAATAAATTTCTTTGAGTTTTCCTCCATATAATTGTGTACTTGTGAATCTTGTTATTTGTGAATGCCATTGTATGTTCAATGTATTTCTGATTCTGCATTGTTTATGATATAATAGATCGAGATGCTTTGATGGTGCTTTGTTACTTTGTTTCTACAAGTATTCTCTAAGTGGGACAAGTAGGAGAGGAGTTGCAAGCTCTATCAAGGGGGAGAGAAATCAAGAAAGGAGTCAATAGGAAGATCCAGGTTGGTCCCTTTGCTTCTCTCTTATCTATCATACATAAAGGAAATCACAAATTGGTTTGGCTGTTTGTTTCTAGGATAGTTGCCAATCCTAGTGGGACTAGTAGATTGAAAAGACACTAGTTTTCCCAGAAACACTATGTCTTCATGAAACCTGCAATAACACTATTCTCTTATCCAACCAACAATATTTACCAATCTACAACTTAAGTAATCATCCATGGATCCCGCATAGAGATAGAAATACGTATCTATCTTCTCATTAATGTGGAAGGCAAACCATGAGTTCACAGCCATTTCGTCAAAATTTCTTGATACCATCAAGTGTAAAAATACTCAACCAATATACCATGTGAGATCCAAGAGCTATAGGAATACTCATTCATAACTTCATCCTATGAAATTTATGCATTTTTGAAGGTATGATGGCAGCGTCATAACAGAAACGTGTGACACGCAACATCAAGCTTTGTTCTTCTCCTTGAACTTATGATGATCACCATGTAAGCAACATAACTATATGCATCATCAAAAGAGTCATCCACAAATCTTTGATAAGAATCATTATGTACCAATGAATTCTAAACATAATGCCAAAAATGCATTATTATAAGCATAACATATTCTCCCCCTAAACCTGTTCCAACTGTTCACTATCAAATCTAATTATTGCATATATGAGTAAGGATCCTCAAGGCAACATCCTTGACTAGTTATACATAAAGTCATCAACAACTTATGAGGGTCAAAATCACTTCTAAATAACATCCATAGACTGTAGTAATCAAACATCAAACCAGAAAAGACAATTGATAATTCTTTGAACCATATCAGACCCTTTTCTGAGTTTGTCCCACTGCTTCTTCATCAAACCAACATATAAACGACAATGTAGTTTCGAACTTGCATATATACTCATCTTGTCATCAAAATATCTGCATATGAAAATTGGAAAACTAAAATTTCATACTTTCAGTTTCCCTTGATTATGTTCTCACAGTACGTGGTCCCAAAACATTTCCTGAAACATCAGTTGCAAGAATATCATTCTCATGATGGTTCTTCATCAGATAATCCATTTTTGTTAAGTTATGGTATGTTCTATGCTTATAACAGTTTACTTCTTTTTCTTATTATATTCCACTGATTAGCAATCACATGTACATAAAGTAAAGTGCAGATAGAACATTAAACGATCGACAGAAAACAAGCCAAGACAAGAGACACAAGATGTGGCGGCTAGCCAGGGACAAACCCCACAATGTGTGGGGAAACCCTTTTGATCAAATCTTCTTTTATCTTCAATAATTCAGCAGAGAGAAATAGTACAATAAATCTGATTCATATCAGCAGTAGCAAACCCTAGATCAGTAGCATCAGCATTAGCGACTTCATTATCAAACTAGGGGAGACCATATCTCACAAACCGACAGTCGGATTGACTTCATTCCACCACCAAAAGTTTCAGCTTCCAGAGGAGGTTCAGATGAACCTACAGTGCAGTTCAGGTGAGGAGATCTTCTAGGCCACGCAAGTCAATCTTTACTTCTGCAGTTGCAGCTTCAGTTTTAGCAGTTTCCGACTTCAAACTAGGGCAGTCGATATCTTGCAAACCGTTCGTCGGATTGACTTCATTCCACCACCAAAAGTTGTGGCTTTCAAAGGAGGTTCAGATGAACCTACAGCACAGTTCAGATGAGGAGATCTTCTAGGCCACGCAAGTCAATCTTTACTTCTGCAGTTGCAGCTTTAGTTTTAGCAGTTTCCGGCTTCAAACTAGGGTAGTCGATATCTTGCAAACCGTTCGTCGGATTGACTTCATTCCACCACCAAAAGTTGTGGCTTTCAAAGGAGGTTCATATGAACCTACAGTGCAGTTCCAAACAGGAGATCTTCTAGGCCACGAAATTCAATCTTTACTTCTGCAGTTGTAGCTTCAAATTCAACAGCGTCCGGCTTCACATGTGAGAGAGAGAGAGACCCATTTCAGCGCAGTAGAGAAGAGACTCATATCTGCGTAGTAGAGAGAGAGAGATGTGATGATATGAGTGAGTCCAAATGAGGGAAAGTCCTCTTATATTTATACACAACGTTGGTGGGTGAATAGATGCGACTGTTGGGCTTCTGAGCCTACATGAGTTGTAGGTTGGCTTGATAATAATTCCATAATCAAAATAAATTCATATCTCCATGAATACTTATCGGAATTGGATGATCTTTATATCAATCCTACACCTCTCGACGAGACGAATCTAATAAAAATATTATTAGCCATGAATAAGATGACCCACATGAAGTTTTTCCCTGGTTGCCAATTTTAACACTCCCTCTCAACCATGGAGAACTTCATCTGCAATCTGTCTATCGGTCGTTACTATTCATCCATCAAATGCACTGCCTTGTATAACCTGACCCTTGCCCTGCTCTGCTCTATTTTGCCTATTCTGCTTTGTCTTGTTCTACCCTGCACTGATCTGTACTGTTTTGTTCTGTTCTTCTCTGCTCTTGAATTGTTCTGTTCTACTTTGCTTTTGTCCGAATTATGAAGAAGAAGAAATGATCGAGGATGTATCATACTGACTCAAAGTCAGTCTCAGAGTATGTACCACTGGTCCCAGACTAGACTCAACCAACCCAAAGTCAGCGTCATAGTGAGTACAACTCCAATGGTCCCAGACCAATATCATCCTCCACTGACTCAAAGTCAGTCTCAGAGTATGTACCACTGATCCCAGACCAGTCTCAATAGACCCAAAGTCAGCGTCATAGTATGGTACAACTCCTACCACTGGTCCTAGACCAGTATCATTGATCCCAGATCAATGGAGGCCATCCTAGTGTAGGGAGTATGGTAGTTACAACGATGCGTCCATCAGTACTATTAACACCCAGGTTGTTCCCTTTGTCTTCTGAGGGAATACGGCCAGGGTAACCACTAACCAAGCTTTGGATCACAGGTTCTAGCCAACCTGTAATCAGAGAGGGCTCTCTCTTTGACTGTTTAACTTTGTTCTTAAGAATCTTAGGCTAGATATGAGGTGAGGGTTTGGTTTGAAATTTTGGTTGAATGATGTCTTTTAGTACCTAAGATGAGATCTTCAGACAGTTTTAGTCCATTGGGCAATGGAGTCTATGGCTGTAGGTTGTTTGACATGTTGAGTGGGATTGTCTAAACTACAGGGCCATTTAAATATTCCATGAAACAAACTTAAAATTGAGGTGATGAAATATGGTTAGCCAGCGGAAAGCAATTAAGAGTTTTCCACTAAATTGGTGATATGAGAATAAGATGTATTGCACAGAAGCAGGCTTGAATTCCTGAACAATGACCCCTTGTGAAAATTATAGTCTGAAGGTGCAGCAATTAAGAATTACACTATCATAACTATAACTGAGGAAAACATTCATAATAGCATAGATTGAGTTCAGGGTATTCCATGAATAAATCCTGAAACTATTCTTTTTCTTTGCTATCAAACTGCAGAACATAGAACACGAATGGGTTATGAAGGAATTAAACACATAATGAAAAGGTTAAAGAAAACTTATTGTGTCATGAAATAAGCAGGGATCCTGTAACATTCGGCAAGCACACCACAACGCATCAAACAACCCAAGACTTTCGAAATTCCATCAGCTCTTTGTATTAAACTCTAAATATTTACAACATAGGATGTCTTCAAGAGAAAATCAACAACCCCTGCAAGCTTATGCGAGGGGGAATATATACAATCAGTTATACAAAAATATCTGAAGTGCTGAGTCACTTGATAAATAAATATGCTCACCAACTTTACAGAATGGCAGATAAGGAAGTTATTGCTGCTCTAAATACAAAATGAATACTCTTTAATTCTGTCAGAAGTCTTTTTGACCTTTGGAGGTCACTGAGTCGGTTGAGCGTTCTGCATTAATGCTGAATGATGTGTCTTTATGGCTTTGTCATGCTGTAGCTTTCTCGGCCCTATCACCTGTAGTTGTCAGTGTTGCTTTAGTGGCCGAATTGGTTTGCTGAGTTGGCTCAGTCCATTCTTCTCCAGACATACTGAATGCATCAAATTTTTCTGAACATGATGATTTATGTTTTTTGATGAAAAAACTTGATGAAAGCCTTTTGTTTATAGTAACAACTGTATCATTCTGGTCCACCATTCCTGTGTAGGCAATTGATGTCTCAAAATTGCATCTAAAGTTTCATCTGCCTCTGTATATTTGTAGAAGTTTGGAGGCACTTCAAACAAATGTCTGATCTCATTCATAATAAAAAATAAGTTCTCTACTCTGTCATAGAGACTTTGCCCAGATGCTGGCCCTGTTTCCTCTGAGGTACTTAATCCTACAGTGATCTCATTAGTGGCAAATGTGTTCACCCTTTTGGCATAATTTTCATGTGATAGTAGCCTCCCTGCGCTGTTCAGCAAGCCAGGAAGGCCTCTGCTCTGTAATGCTGCAAACTTATCCATGAATTTGTTTACTTCTGTTTGCATGTCCTGGCTTCTTCTATCCAATGTTTGTACCAGGCTTCTCAATGTGAGGACCCTCTTTATCAGCAGGATGGTTTGAGTTCTATTAGGGATTCCTATTGCTGCCAGCTGAGGACCTGTACGGTTATTGAGAACGTTGATCATTCTATTGGCTATCTCAGGCATATTGCCTAGAGATGCCCTTGCTCTTTGGACTTCCTTGTGTGCTTTGCTTATGAGCTCCATTTGCTCATGAATAGTCTCTATATAATGCCATTGATCTGTTATTGATTGGCCAATGTTGGCCCATAAGACTTTCTTGATTTCAGTTACAACCTTGTCAAGGGTGAGCTCTTTCTCCAGCTCCTTTATCTTCTCCTTGAGAGCCTTTATTTCTCTTCCTTTTTCAGCTACATTTTGCTTGGACTTGTTATATTTTTCATTCAGCTTAGCTAAATTCTCCTTGGCTTCATTTAGCTCTGCCATCTGGGCTTCCAAGGCTTGAATCTCATTCATCAGCTTCTGCATGTCAAGGCTTGGAGCCTGCTCTGATGTTGGTGCTGGTGCTGATGTTGATGGAGCTGTCTCAACTGTTTGCACTGTAGGAGGAGTGATAATTTGAGGGGGTTCCTCAAGGTTGATTACTTGTGGAGGGGGCTGAAATGTTTGGCCTCCTTCTTTCTGCTGTAGGGCTGCCTGCAATGCAGCCTCTGTTTTTACCAATTTTCCCTCTGTCTGGACAAGTTGTTTATGCAGTGTTACCAGCAATGTTGATACATCCTGGTCCTTTCTTTGCTGGGCAACCTCCTCTGTTTGAGGGTGAAGGGTTGCTGGGATCTTTATCATCTTTCTTAGAGCTGCAATGTCTGAATCTCTTATCTTTAGCAGCTCCTTTATAGCTTTAGGGTCCTTTGGGTCATGCCCAAGCTCTATGATTATATCCTCCAAAGACCTTATCCTGTTGTCTTTGGCCTGAGAGGATGCCTTCTCCAACTCAAGTTGGGCGGTTGTATTGTTCAGGCTATTTTCCAACCTATGTGCCAAGAAGGTCTTATCTGCAAGTGTCGAATACACCATCTCACCCATTTGCTTGTGAAGTTCTATTTGATCCATAGGGTGGATGTCTTTTGCAAGAACCTCAAGGTTGGTCCTTATATAGTCTGCAGCTGACTGTGGCTGCAGCATGGTTGGCATGAAATGACTCATGGTCATTTTCCCCTCTGTTATTTCATAAGCTGACATAAGCCTCTGCTGGTTTGTAGGGGCCATTTTAAGCAATTGATTATAGATCTGGAGCCTGAGTGGCTCATTTCTCTTTTTTATGTCAATGAATTGTTGCTTGATTCCTGTTTCGGCTCTCCTTTGCTGACTTGAGGAGCTGATCTCTCCTCCGATTATTCTTTCTTGTTCCTACTGAAAGGAACTGGCAGATGCCTCCATGCTTGGTGGGCCCATGCCCAAGGATTGCCCAATAGGCATCTCTTCTT
This sequence comes from Pinus tabuliformis, assembly GCA_031772625.1. Classification (NCBI taxonomy): domain Eukaryota; kingdom Viridiplantae; phylum Streptophyta; class Pinopsida; order Pinales; family Pinaceae; genus Pinus; species Pinus tabuliformis. The sequence continues at coordinate 2,014,883,566 of CM062816.1, forward strand.
CTGAAAGGGGATTTATCCTCTGCCTTTTCTCCCCTTGAGTTGTGGATGTGGTAAGGGGAGTCTCCTGCTCTCTATCCCTCTTTCGGTTTCTGTCTTCATTCTGAGGATTTTGGAGCACCGAGGCCTCCACTGTCCTTTCCTGCCTAGGAGGCACAGTTTCTTGAGCCTGTTGCCTAGTGGATATTGGGGCCTCAGCTGTTTGTTCTTGCTGCATTGGCTGCTCTTCTTTTTGCTATTCTTCCGTAGGAGGTGGCTGTTCCTACTCCATCTGCTTTTCTTTTCCCTTGCTTGACACCTGATGAACCGTTCTAGCTGCTTGCTGCTGGGCTGTAGAAGATGAGGCAGCTGCTCCAAGTTGCCTTTGATAGGAAGAGGAAACCTGCCGACAAGTTTCCAAGTCAGCCTCTTTCTCAATATTCTTTGCCTCTCTTTGTAGCATTTTCTCTCTAGTAATTGCCTCTTCTAGAGTGCCTTCTTTCCAACTTAATAAATTGGCATATATCTCAATATGAGGCAATCTGATGTGAGCATAGCCACCCAATTTATGTCTTACCCTCCTGAGAGAAATGAAATGATTAGGTTCATAAGGTACCCAGCAGAAACTAGTTTCTAATTGGAGGGTCTCTAGGATCATATCTGCTTCCTTCCACCCCTCCTCCCTTTTGTTGTAAAGAAATGGGCCTAGCTGGTTCCTGACCTTCAGTTGCACCTTCTTGTTTTTACTGTGGAAATGGACCTGGTCTGCATTTCCAAATTGCCTGAAATACTCCAAGGCAAAGAGTCTCATAGGGACATATCTTGGCAGCCTATAAGGGTCCAACTCACAGCCATATATTCTGATTACTGTATGGTGTTGGTAAAAGTACCAATCACCAATGCTGTAAGCCTTTGAGAGCTGGAGTATTCTTTGCATCTCATCGATCAATCTTGGAGGAGGGACACCAAATAGCAAGGTCATAGCTGGATGGATAAAAAGGTCTATGAATTCATAGTATCTGTATGGTGAAAAGGAGGTGTGATGAAAAACTAAAGTCCAAAATACTACAGACCTTGGGTTTCCCTGGGCATCAAGTTTCTTGAGAGGAATAGGGAAATTGTCAGGTTAATAAAATAAGAGCAAATGATAGATGTATGAGGTGTATCTAAACACCTTCTCCCTCTCTAGATTCATTAGTTGCTCATGAATCTTATTGGCAATGTATGTAGCATAATCATAGTGCACAGCAGGAGGCTTTCCAGGGGAAAATATGGACAGCATGGCCATAATGGTGTCATCAACATCCTCAACTCCCCTGTACCCCAGGACATAACTGATCAAGTCCACAAGCATTTTTTCCAAGTCATTGAGATATGGATTTCCAATAGGAGGTGTTCTCATAGCTTCAGAGCTTGGCTGAACAAATAACTGATTAATCTTGATGACCTGGGCACTAGACAGCTTGCCCCCCTTCTTTAATAAATCCATCATGGAAAGAGGACTTAGTGGCTTTGCAGTGTAAAAGTGAAGCATCTCATTTATGGCCTCAGGGCTGATATGGAACAAGACTGAACCTGTGAGACTGAGAACAGCTCTTTGACATGGATCATAGTTTTCACAGCATCTATGGATCAAGTCTGGAAGGACATTGACTTGAGGAAGGTTAAAAATGGGCAAATTGGAGTCCCAAATCCCTAAAATATCAGCTCCACTGAGGTGTTGAGCCTTTAACTCATTTAGCATATGAATGTTAAATTTGGAATTCATTGAGAATATCTCTGTCATCTGATAATATTTATCACCCAGGGCCTTCCACTCTAACTCTCTGTGTGGGGCATTCAGAGGTGGGACATTTAATGCTACTAGTGCTTCCATGGCTAATTAGGACTCTGAATTGTATAAGGATTTGCTCTACTAGAAAAAGCAACACAGAGGGGTATCTTGCAAGAGTGAGGCAATTTGCAAGGAAAGAACTGCGTAAATTGTGGCGAGAACAACCGAAATGCTCCAAAGAGAGATAAATGAGGAACTGCTGGGACTAGTTCCACTGTTTTCCCGGTGAATTAGTGCAGCTCAGGTTTCAAGTCCGCGAATGCGCGAACTGACTGTAAGTTTATGAAAACTTGGCTAGGTGTGGACTTTGCAGGTGAATTTCGACCCTACAACTGAAATGAATGCTGGTCGCCGGGAATTGCTGGCAAACACACTGTTCTTCACTCTTTTTAAGCTAGCTTTAGTGAATTATGCACGAAACCAGGTGCAGAGGGGAAACTTGGATAAATACCTGGTAAAGCTTTGGCAATGGTGACCAATGCAGGTGAATTTGCAGGCGCCCACGGTCTCCAAGTCGAATTTTGCAGGCTGGCGGCGAAATGGTCGTAATATGCATGCAGAACGGAGCAATAGTTCTTTTGCCAAAAGTGACAAAAACCGCGATCTTTGGCGAAAATATGGACTTTTGGGTTATTGGCGCTTTTTTGGATGACGTCAGCATGACATCATCGGGGTGGGGTTGGGTACGGAAGGGTGACGTGGCGGCCTGTGAGTGGTCCACGGGGATTGGTGAGGTGGCGGACAGGTCGGAGCAGTGGCGGGCCGGGCGCTGACATGGTGCTGAGTGGTTATGACGTGGGCACGCCGTAGCGGTGACGAAGACGTGACGGGATAAGTGGTAAACAATAAGCGGTAAGTGGTTTGCTCGGACCGCTCTGGATACGGTCGCGGTATTGTCAGAGGGTGGCCCGATAAGATTTGGGAGCGACGTGTGGCAAAGGCCTGACGTCACCCTCTGACAATTTCTCGGGAGGTAACATTCGGTCATCGGGGCTGACCCGATATGGATGGGGGCCGTCGGATGGGAAAGCCCAGATCCGACGGTTGACGGGTCAATAAGGTGGCAGGACAATACAGCAGCGGGCGGGGCATATTTTATTGTTTTTCTGGAAATGTGCGCCCAGACGGAACCTTTAGACTTTGGCGGGTTTTATGGGTTTTTCAATGCTTTTTTGTAAAAGTGCGCATTTGCAAATAAACTTTGGATAAATGGAAAAATGGGTTTATTTGGTGTTTTTTGTGTTGAAATGCGCATTACAGCAAACTTAGGATAAGGGGTAAGGGTGGGTTTTTACAAGGCTTTTTTGCAAGTAGAGTGGGTAAATGATTTCAAAGGGTTGTAAAGGGAAAAGGGGTATAGCTTAGGTTATCAAACTGACCAGAGGTCAATTTAATCCCTGACTTCATACAACCACATGCAAGCAGACTTTATTCCTGCATGATTTCCCAATATTCAAGCATATGGCTATAATGCCAAGGGGGAGGGAATATGTACATATTTGGGATTTGTTCTATAGGATTATCCTAATAATAGGGGAAAGGGAGTATAGGGAGTTAAATAAATAGGAAATTAGGAGTTAACATGAGTGGAAGAGGTGGATGAAGGGGCAAAAACACTAAGTTTTATATGGAATCAACTTAGTTTAGGAAGTAGATCAAAATGAAAAGAATTTTACACAAGAAATGTGGCTTTTAAAGAAACAAGAACCAACAAAAGACTTTGACTTCTTCCATGAACATAGGTAGTATTGGGATGTTAGCAATGAATGCGGTGGGGGATAATCTGGAAGTTAGACATGCTCCATTGAGTTGCTGCAAAAACTGCTGAATAAGAGACCTGCACTGGCACCATGTTTTTCCTTTGCTTGGGCCAGTGACATAAAGGAAATCATGCTTCTGCAACCCCATCTACCTACCCACTCTATTGCCTAGCATTTTTTGTTACTCCAAAGAGGGTGCACTTAGACTTGCAAACCCTTATGTGCCTTTTCTTTCCTTTGGATTTTTCTTTTGATTTTCTATCTAAAGCTAGCCTTATTGCTTCCAAGGCCCCAGATTAAACAGTTGGGAACCTTCATTCTCTACCTAACTACTTTATCTGCCAAGATTGAACTGTTTGGACAGATTTCTTTCTCTAATCTACAAAACAAAATTGAAACATGGCATGACCCAGCTTAGACTGTTGGATCACCCATTCAGAAGTAGGACCACATCAACCAACTATAAATATGTGTCTTTCACCTAAAATATGAGATCTTTGCATCCTCAAAGTAGATCATATTGGCACTTCCCTTGCCAATCATGAGAAATGAAACCTATTGGTATAGGTAGCTAACAGTGGCTCCACTTGGGGATGGTTTTTCTTCTTGAAAGACCAAGAACAGCAGGTCAGACTGCCTTGGCTTGTGACTTTTTCTCAAAACTTGAAAACTCTCTCTTTGTACTTCAAAACTGGAGGTTGTCACCTCTGTGGAACTTTTGGAATATAAAGCCTTTTCCTGCTTATTTACAGCAACTTCTTAAACTGAACTATTTGTATGCTGAAAGAAACTATATACAACTGATTATGTACAGAAGGAGAAACCCTGCTATATACATGGAAAGTAGTCAAAGTAGTGCTTCGATATCCGGCCATTCACAGGGCCCTCTTCAACTTCAATGCCGTCCAAATTCTTCAAAAAGTAAGTATTATTTCCTTGTACTGCTTGAATTACAAAAGGCCCCCTCCAAAGGGAGTCAAATTTGCCATGCTTTCCCTTGTCTTCTCTTCTTGAATCCCATTTAAGCACTTTGTCACCAATAAAGAAGTCTTCAGCTTTGGTTCTTCTATCAAAAGCTTTCTTTAACTTTTCTTGTAAAACTTGAACTCTACTATAAAATTGGTCTCTAGTTTGCTGCAAACATATTATTTGATTGATCCTTCTTTGCATGTCATTGGGCTCAGCTTGAATTTCTTGCAGAAGTTTCATGACAGGGATCCCTAAGGATGAAGGGAATTTGGCTTCTAATCCATAGACTAACTCATATGGGCTGACCCCAATGGATCTCTTGGTTGTTAGTCTATCTGCCCATAAGGCATTCACAAGTTTCTTATGCCAATTCTTCTTATTTTCTTCCAACACCTTCTTTATGATGTTTACAAGGCTTTTATTTGATGATTCAGCTAGGTCGTTTCCTTGAGGGTAGTATGCAGTGGAATGGCCCAAAGTAATATGAAATCTGTGGCAGAAGTTCACCATCTTCTTGGATCTAAAAGCAGCAACATTGTCTGTTATAATCTTGTCAGGACAGCCAAATCTAGAAATAATATTAGCCTCCAGAAACTGAATGATAGTAGAATCATTTGCTTGTCTACATGGAACAACCTCAATCCATTTGGTGAAGTAATCTGTGGCTGTCAAAATCCATCTATGTTGGCCTGAAGAAGAAGGATGAATTTCCCCAATGAAGTCCAGGCCCCATTGCTGAAAGGGCTTCTTTGTTGCAATAGGCCTCAAAGGAAGGGGCAATAATTTTATCTTTCCCTCAAATACTTGACATTTGTGACATGAAGTGGTAAATTTTTTAACATCAGAGAACAGAGTAGGCCAATAGTAACCTGCTCTTAATATCTTATCCACAGTGGATTTCCAGTACAAATGTCCACCACAATCACCTGCATGAAATTCTTTCATAACATTTTCAGTTTCATCCACATTCAAACAGTTTAGCAGTATACCTTCATGAGTTTTCCATAGTAAATTACCATCTATAACACAGAATTTTGAAGCTTTCATTTTTAGAAATCTAGATTTGGTTCTGGACAATCCTGGGGGAGCACACAGGTTTTGCAATATATAACAAATATCAGAATACCATAGGGATTGTTCAAAGGCTATATTGATCTTTGGAGTCGCCAGCTCCGGTTCATTGTCCAGTTGGTTAATGTCCAAGGCTTGGAAATTTTTTTCAGACATTAATTTAGCCAAACCTTGCCCTTTTATCTATTTTGTGGGTTTTATTTCAATGTCAATTCTAAAATGTTGGCGATCCATTTTCCTCTTCTGCCCTCCAAGTTTTCTTGAGTGAGTATGTCTTTCACAATGGGACTTGGTACATAAGCTATAACATGGGAGTACAGGATGTAGATCCTGAAGTCTTTGATGGCTTTGACCAAAGCATAAGCTTGCTTTTCCATGATCTGATATTTCAGAGGTGCATCTCTAAGAGCTCTACTAAAGAAAGCAATAGGTTTCTCATTTCCTTGGTCATCTTTCTGCAATAAGACAACAGCAATGGTATGCTGGGAGGCAAAAGAGAAAATGATAAACTCTTTGTCAAATTGGGGATTTGTTAAGACTGGAGTTTGGGTAAGGGCCAATTTGATACCTTCAAAAGCTTGATTTGCTTCTACTGTCCACTTTACTTTTGAATCCTTTTTTAGCATGTTGTTTAGTAACCTGATTAATTCTGCTAAGTTTGCAATAAACCTCCTTAAAAAGTTGATCTTTCCCAAGAAGGCTTGTAATTCTTTGATGTTTCTTGGATGGGGCATTTGCAAGATGGCCTGTATTCTGTCTGGGTCAATTCTAATGCCATCCTTAGAAATGATGTGACCTAACAGCTTACCTTCTTCCAAGCCAAATAGAGACTTCTTAGGATTTAAGGAAATCCCATATTTTCTACATGTTATGAATATCTGTCTCAAGTGTTTTAGATGTTCTTGGTCAGATTTTGAGAAAGGTGTGAGGTCTTCTAAGTAAATGACAAGAAAGTCATGGATCTCTTTAGCAAAAGCAATGTCCATTGCTCTTTGAAATGTAGCTCCTGCATTTTTCAATCCAAAAGGCATTTTAACATATTTGAAAGTTCCCCATGGGGTTGTGAATGTTGTTTTATCTTGATCATCAGGGTGGACTAGGATCTGGTTGAAGCCTGAGAATCCATCAAGTAATGATATTCTTGAAGCCCCCACCACTCTTTGGAGAATGTGATCCATTTTAGGTAAGGGATAATTGTCTTTGAGGGATACTTGGTTTAAATTCCTCAGATCAACGCAAAGCCTAATCTCACTGGTTTTCTTTCTTGTGGGCACCAAATTTGAAATCCATTCTGAGAACCTGATTGGGGCTATGATACCAGCTTTAAACATTTTTTGTACCTCTTTTTCAATTGAAGGGAGAAGCATAGGATTGATCCTTCTCAATTTTTGCTTGAATGGTTTTTGGTTAGGCTTGAGAGGGATGGTGTGTTGGATAACAGAGTTGTCATAGGATTTCAAATCCTCATAACTCCATGCAAACACATCTTGGAACTCTTTAAAGAGGTCAATGTATTTAGGCTTCTGGTCAGGAGGTAAAGATGTAGACAATTTTATTATTTTGGGTTTTTCAGGAGTCCCAATGTTGCATTCTTCAATGGCAGCATTGAGGGGCTGCATTTTCGGTTTTCTAGGGACATCATTTGAGTCAAAGATGTCCTCCAATGGAGTTAGGCCTATTGGCAGAAAGTTATCCTTTAGCTCTATGATTTCAGCCTCTGTACCAGCTACTTCATCCACATGCAGTTGTTCAAGTTCCTGTATTTTTTGCTTGTCAAAGCTTGTTGAACAAAGCATTTTATTTGTTGTTTTGGGTGATATAGCTATTTGGTCCTGTTCACTCAATGGTTGTATGTCTTTCACAGAATCAACATCAATGTTCAAACCTGAAAATTCGTGCTGCAAGGTTAAGAAATTATTTATCTGTGTGTCATCCTCAAATACTTGCCAGTCTTTAACATTGTTTGGGACAGAAGGTCTGTGTTTTATCTCAGCTGTAAAATAGTGGTTAGGTTCAAAAGGCAATTTGCATGTACTAGCAAATGTGGCTAAACTGTGTGCATGAAGATTGTGGGCTCTAGCTATCTTGGTTATCTGAAATTCAGTGAAAGTTTTAAGCATTTCAATAGCAGCAGACCTATATGACCTTAGTCTTTTGTCATTGGTGACAAAATTGCCTTTCACTTGTTGGATAATAAGGTTTGAATCTCCCATGATTGAAAGTTTTGTGACCTCTAATGACTTTACCAGTTTGAGGCCTAGCAAAAGAGCCTCATATTCTGCTATATTGTTGGTACATCTGAAATTAAGCCTATAGGCCCGACCTTGTGCATGATTGCTTTGTTTGTTATGAATCCACACTCTAGCTCCTGCCCCTAATTTGTTGACTGATCCATCAAACTCAAGAAACCATAAGATCTCCTATTTTAAGGGATTTTCAACATCCTTTCTGTAACTTGGGATTATCAGTTGGAGTTCTTGTCTTTCATCTGGTTTATCTTTTAGGACTGACTCATCAATTGGTTTCTCAATCTTGATTTCTTGGGGACTCGGTTGCTTACTCTCATGCATATTTTGTTCAAGTGTGACTGATTTATTATCACTCTCAGGACTTGTATCATCATTGAACAGAATAAAGGAATCCATATCTGAATGGACTGCATAAATGGGGAAATTTTGAGGCTTTTCTTCACTGCTCACCATGTATTTCATAAGTGACTCTCTATATAGCCTCTTGGGTTGACCAAAGACTGAGATGGTGGCATACGACATGTCTAATTGCAGGGAACCTTGGAGTTTAGCCCCCCATGATCTTGATAACAGCATTCCATATTTGGGTGGTATATCAACAACTACAACATCCATTAAGATTGTTTTGTTTGGATACTGGACAAGGGATACACATAGATCTTTTATCAAACCTAAACACTTAACTTGGCTGGAGTCAAATGAAAATAGGTCCTTATATGGTCTTGTAATGTCTAGGTTGAGTCTCTCCATCACTGATTTAGGCATAAGGTTATGAGAGGCACCTGAATTAAACATTGCATTATGTAATATCTTATCATGAACATGCAAGCTGACATAGAAAGGTAAGATCCCAGTAGTTGCTGTTTTTCCATCAACCTCTGGACCAAAAAGCAATTCAGGGGTGTCATCCAACACATTGACATCATCTTTGTTGTGAGTGAGTTGAAGGGATTTCTTGATTTGTTGTTTGTATATGTTATGCTTAGCTAGCTCTGAAAGAGGGATGTCTATCTTCAATTTTCCAATTTCAGCTTCTAAGTCAAAGGGTTTTTCAGATTGGACCTTGGTATTGTGGTTGACAACCCTTTCTTTGTTATTCAAATTTTCTTCTTGGTTTTCGCTCTGATCTTGAGGCTTGTCCTTTTTACTCATCTTTTGGGAAGTGCTGATTGGATTGTGCTGTAAAGGAGGAGTAACCCTTGATTGTTGATTTGGGGAAGAAGCTTCAGTTATTTCTTCAACTGTTACTTCATTTGTAATTGAATCAGTTTTGTCAATTGGCTTTGTGACGATGGTTTTCTTAGGCAGTGGAGTGTCCTTTGTTTTCTCAGGCTGTGTCACATTTATAGTTTTGCTCCTTAGCTTGTATTGCTTATGAACTTTATAAAAAGCTGTGTCATAGCCTTGTTTAAAATCAAATGACTCACCTGATTTGGTTTGGAACTGCTTAATGTCATCATCCTTATGATCTTCTTGACTTAGAAAAATTTGCTGATCGTCGTTCAGGCCCATTAGGTTAATGTGGGTGTCATCTATCTGTTCATTAGAAGTGGATGCTTCTGTATAATTTTCTTGGAACAGAGGTCTAATCTCTGGTTTAGCACTGGCCTTGCCAGCGTTAAGGTTTTGATTTCTCCTAAAATTTGGATTCCTGATAGGGTTATTCTGCGGTGCTTCCCATGATGACTTCCTCTCAACTGATTCTACTCGGTCACCTAATCTATGCATCCCAGTGATTATTGCATCTAATTTCTGATCCCAGCCTGAAGGCTCTTCTTTGAAGGTAGTTTTTCTATCAGTTCTAGTCCTATTCCTCTTGGCTATCAGGTTGGCTTCCACACTCACGGCTATGTCTTGCATTTCGGCTAAAGTCTGAGGAGCTCTTTCTCTTAATTGGTATTCCATATCCAAATCAAACCCATCCGGAAAGGTGTATAGAGCTAAATCAGGTGGGGGTCTGAGATTTTGGGGAATAGCATTGTAGACATTGTTAAAACGAGCACAATAGTCCAAGACAATTTCTTGGGGACCTCTTTTGATAGTATTGTATTCAGATAAAATATGAAGTGGGTCCTTTTTCTTCTCCCATCGGTTGTGTTGAGGGCCCCGAGGTCAGGTCAACAACAAGGGGGATACCCACCCGGTCCGGAACCTGGTTGGCGGCTCCTTGCCCGTTTGGAGTAGCGGGTCCGACTGGGGGTAATGGGACCAGTTTCCCAATGTGATGGGTGTGTGTGTGTGCGTAGAGTCTGATGGTATTAATCTAGGGGGGGGGGGGGGGTTCTTCTAAACTAGTCTTAATTCTAACTGCTAAATTAACTCTATGCTAATGTAATCTAATGAAGAAAAATACATCTAATCTACGCTAACCCAGGGTGGTTTTCTTTTGTTATGCGATCTAGAAAGATTTCTAACAACAGCTGGTAATAAAGATCATTCAACTGATATCAGAATATAAATCAATAAAGATAAACCATTCTGCATAAGAAGTTAGGCAGAGTAGTTGTGAACAGCATATCGCATAATCAGTTTTCTATATGTTAAACATAAATAAATTACCCCACCGTATAGAAGTGCCAAATGGTAATATAGACATTCATGCAATAACATACAAAGAACTCAGCCACATATCACTTTATGAATACTAGCAGAATCTAGCCAAGAGATAAAAGTACCATTTATGACTAACTTCACTAATAAACTTCAAGTAACAATGATTTATTTCTACTTGTTCTAACATCTTCTAAGAGTACAGAAGTGCAACATCAGTAACAGATATTAAAATGCAAACATAAATAAATCTCGATCCATCCATTCATCAAAAACCTCCTCTGAGGGTGCAGAAGTGCATGTTCTGAGGATAAGCTTTTTGACAGATTTCCGGACCCTTCTCCAAAAGCCATGAGAAGGGTTAAATACTACTAACTAATCAATCTTAATTACATGAAATTAGGGAATCGGCCTCAAATGACCGCCCTTTTACTAAAAGCAACTTTATTTCTAAACTTAAAATCTAATTTCTGACCGTTTCTGTATATTCTCTTTAGTGCTGTCAACAGTGTAATGCTTTCCTGGGAAGAGTCGGCTGGCCGCCTTCTTGTTTCGCTCGGGAGATAAAAGTGGAAATAACAGGAGCTGGCACTTCCTTCCGGCAGACCAGAAGATATTTTTGAAAACCTTTCTCTAGCTGGGTGTATTCGCCGCGTGTATACTTAGCGTGTCCCAGTTTCTTCTCGAACTGATTTTGCTGTTGCCGTTTTCGGTTTCCGGTCGTGCGAATGACTGAGTGGGTTAGGAGTCATGCTGTATGGGCAAGTCCCTATGTCACGAATTTCTTCCATTCTTTGTTCCAGGTTTTCCTGAAGCATCCTTCTTCACTTGCGTTTCTCTTTTTGCTTTACCCGGTCTGAGCTTTAGGATCTTTTCTGAACATGCTGCTTTTGTGCGCCTTTGACTCTGAGTCCTGGATAGTCTAATTTCATCAGTGCCGGTTGGCTGATAGCCTGGAATCCACGGTTCTGCTGCATGCGGCATCCGTTTGCGGAGGCATTCTCTCTCTGCTATCTGATTGGCGCTTTCCTCTTTCCCTCAGATGTTTCCTGCATATAAACTTATATCAGTTGCGTGTCTTGCAGTTTACGCAAACGGGAAGTGAAATGAAAAGACTTGACGTGAAAGCATTAATCTCTAATGAATGCATAATTCTGACATTCATCATAACTTGACTCTTCGATAAATGTAACGCAATCATTCCTAGATACTTAAGCATGCGGTTATTAAATTCTTTCAAGGCGCGTGCTTAATGCATGGGTCTATCGTGTGATAAGTCTTTTCAGGTCGCAGATCGCAAATCGCTGCCATCGCAGATCGCAAATCGCAAATCACAAAAGTTCTCGTTTAATGGTTACGTCGTATAGCGTGATGCTTGCGATTTGCGATATCGGATATCGGCGATCGCATTGCTCGGAGGCTTTTCTTTTAAGGGGTGCGTGTGAGGCATGCGATGCGATTTGAGCCTTAGGGAGAGAAATACAAAAAACTTTAGAAAAAGTATTTTTTTGGGATTTTTGTTTAGGGTCCCCTCTTTGCTTGATGTTATTGCTAATGTCAAGTGAAGAAGGGGGGTTGTTGGTGACCACAACAATGGCGATTCACTGTGAAGAACCAGTTATCTCTGCTTGTTCTATTGCATTTTCACTTCCAAAACAGAAAAGTTTTCTTATGCCTAAATTTTGTTATGGACAGATAGAGTATTACCTTTTATCCTGGCAATGATGTTTCGTCACAACTTTTTATTTCATTCTGATTGTTTGTTTCCCCTGGGTTATTTTTTGTATTCATACCTAGTCATTACTCAGTCTCCTCAAAGACAAAATAAGGTCTTCTCTGCGTACTGGCTTTGTAAAGTATGCTCATTTGTCGTAGGTAGAGCCTCTGCTGCCCGCAAGCGTCCATAGCCTCGACAGGGTTACCATGTTATCCAACAATGATCCTTTTTTCTACTTTAGGTTATTTACAACATTCCAGAGAAAAATCCTTTTGACACTTTTTCTTTCTTTTTTGATTTTTTTTTTATTCTCTAAAGAACAATGTCTTGGTTTGGTGGCCAAATTATGACATAGTCATTCACTTGATTTACACTTTTGCTGAACAAGCTGGCTCGTGATGAGACCCCTTGTCTTTTGATTGCACAATCTTGAGTCGTTGCCCTGTTTTGGTAGATAGTAGTGGCAAAGTCAGCAAGTTATAATATCTGTGATCATGATAAGCCGGCTCGTGATGAGACCTCTTATTCTTTGAGATATAGTGTTTTCCTGGATTGTCTCTCTGGATGCTGCGATTCTCCTTAGCAGGGAGGAAGTCATTGTTTTTTCCTTAAGAAAGCTCTGGACGACAATAATAGATTTTTAAGAACAACAGTTTTGCAGAGAATAGCTATTTTGCTATCGATGATACCTTTCATAGCATTGGCATAAAACAATTTTTGCCAAAAGTTACTCTCATCCCAGGTTTCTTTGTGAAGTTTGAAACTAACATCATATTCAGGTTAAAGTTAACTCTATTTGTCAATAATAAAAGTCAGATTTTTCGAAAAGTTTTGCTATTTATACAAGTGAAATCAAAATCTGATACAGAAATGGTATGTTTCTTCATGAATACTATTTATGATCATTCACAACCAGCCCTATCTATGAAAAATGAAAACTAACATGAAAATTTAAAACTATCCTACAAAAACCAGAAGGATGACCTTCTATGGGAAATACATTTTGAGGATTTGTCCGTTTACAGGCAGAGAATCTCTCCTGCCTGTCAAGTCCTGCAACACAAAAGTCGACGGGCCTATGACTTCTACGATTTGAAAAGGACCAAGCCATAGCTTCTGGAATTTCGTGTGTTTGCCCTTTTCTTCGTGAGCCTTATCCCACTTCAAAACTAGATCACCCATCTGGAAGTTTTTTCTCGTCTTTATGTTCGAGTCAAAAGAGGATTTTATCAGCGCTTGGTGGTGAGCATGGGTTTTCTTGGCCTGTTCTCATCGTTCTTCTAACTTGATTACCTCCATTTGCCTTAGTTGTAAGGGAGAAGTAGGTACTTCATCAATGTATTGTACTAAGGACAAAGAGGGAATGAGTAAGTGAGTAGGAAGAACTGCTTCTCTCCCGTAAACCAAATTAAAGGGAGAAGTCCCGATAGAGGCTTTCTTGGTAATTATGTCTGCCCATAAGGCGTTTACCAGCGCTTTGTGCCAATTCTTTTGGTTTTGGTCAACTGTCTTTTTGATAATCCTGATCAGGTTCTTGTTCGTTGATTCAGCCAACCCATTACCTTGCGGATAGTAGTTGGCAGAATACTTCAGTTTGAACCCTCTTTTGAGTGCGAACTCAGTCATGGTATTTCCAGAAAAATATGAAGCGTTATCAAATATTAAGGCCGTTGGCAATCCAAACCTAGTAATGATAAACTGATCTATGAATTCAACAATGTCTTCAGAATTAGCTGTCTTGAGAGGAACTGCCTCTACCCATTTAGTAAAATAGTCAGTTGCAGTGAGGATATACCTATGCTGTTTAGAGGAGTGAGGAACGATCTCACCTATTATGTCCAGGCCCCATTGGCTGAATGGTTGTTCGATGTTAACCGGCTGCAGTGGCATGGATGACTTCTTTTGTTTTCCTGCAGCAGTTTGGCAGACTTGGCATTTTCTCACGTGATTGTATGAGTCTTTGAACAGCGTGGGCCAGTAGTATCCTGCACGTAAGATCTTGTGTGCGGTGGCTTCTCCAGCATAGTGTCCACCTGCTGGTCCATCGTGGAGTTCCTGCAAAACCTTTTCGGCTTTAGTTTTCTCAAGACATCTAAGAAGCACAGAATCATAGTTTCTTTTAAATAAGACGTCATTTACGAGCTGGTATTGTTTAGCTTTTAACCTCAGGGTTCTCTTTTTTATGTGATCCAGGTGAAATGGAGCATATCCGTTCTTTAGGAAATAAATGATGTCGGCATAAAATGATTCTGCGTCGTTTAGGCTTACCTCATACGCGTGTACCTCTTCAAGTGACTCTTCGGGGATTTGCGATGCTCCAGCTAACATCTTGCAGAAGCCTTGGCCTCTTATGATGTGTGCCGGCTTGATTTCCAGGTCGTATTCTTGCAAGGCGGTGATCCAATTTGCTCTCTTTTCGCCCACATCTTTCTGAATCAGGAGGTTTCTTACTGCCGGGAATGGTACTATGACCTTGGTATGGGCCTTTTGCAAGAAGGGTCTGAAATATTTGACTACTTTAAAGACGGCATATGCCTGTTTTTCTACGTCCGAATATTTCAGCTCAGCACCTTGTAAGTTTGAGCTAAAGAATGCGATTGGGGCTTCTACCTTTTCTTTGTTTGCCTGGGTCAAGATCGCAGCATAAGAATGCTCTGAGGCAAACGTGTATAAGACAAATGGTTCTGAAAAATTTGGGGTTGCTAGGGATGGAGCGTCGATGATGGCTTGTTTGATTAAGTTAAACGCTTCGTGCTCGTCTAGACCCCATTTAAAGCTTGAATTCTTTTTTATCATTTTTTGTAAAGGAGAAATAATACGTGAAAAATCTGGGACAAATCTTTTCACAAAATTGATCTGTCCTAGGAAAGATTGCATGGTCTTTTTGTTATGGGGCATGGATAGCTCGGAAATTTCTTTGATTCTGGCAGATTCGATGTGAATGCCCGATTTGGACACTATGAATCCTAGCAATTTTCCTTCACTCAACGCGAAAAAAGATTTCTTCGGGTTAAGCGAGATTCCATACCTTAAACATCTTTGAAAGATTTGCTTCAAATCTCTGAGATGGTCGCTTCGTTTTTTGGAGTACACAGTTATATCATCCAGGTAAATCACTACTGATTTATTGATTAACCCTTTGAACGCAATATCCATAGCTCTTTGAAAAGTAGCGCCGGCGTTGATCAGACCGAACGGCATCTTTCGATACGCGTAGGTACCCCATTTAGTTCGGAAGGTGGTTTTTAGCTGATCGTCTGGGTGTACCAGCACTTGATTATATCCTGAAAATCCATCCAGGAAAGACATCAATTCTGAGCCTGCTACAGCCTGTAATATTTGCTCCATAGGTGGGAGGGGAAAATTGTCCTTCTGACAGGCTTTGTTGAGATTCCGGAAGTCGATGCAGATTCTAATATCTTCGTTTTTCTTCCTAACAGGTACCATATTGGATACCCATTTGGAATGTCTGACCGGAAAAATTATTCTGGCTCTCAACAACTTATTCAGCTCAGTTTTTATCTGATTTTCCAGGTTGGGGTGAATTTTTCTGAGCTTCTGTTGGACGGGTTTCTCGTTGTCGATCATAGGGATAGTGTGCTGAATGATAGAAGTGTTATAAATTTTCAGCTCATCGTAGTTCCAGGCAAAGACGTTTTTGTACTGTCGTAGAAGACGGATGTATGCTGATTTTTCTTCAGGAGCTAGGCCTTGGCCTAGATTGACGTTTTGGGGTTTCTCATCGGTTCCTAAGTTCACTGATTTGTAGTTCAGAGTTGAACTGTAAAGTTTGGCGTTAGCTGACCTTTTGAACCGACTTTTTAAGTCATACAAATCTTCTAATTTGACCACTAATTTGGGTATGGCGTTATCAGTGCCATTTTGTTGTATTTGGTGGTCATGACAGTCCTCGTCGATTATCTGGTTTGAGTAGGATCCTTCAGAGGTAAGGAAACTTACGATGTCTGGGTCGTCATTGAATACTCTCCAGTTGGTGATGTTGTCAGGGATAGACGGTTTAAAAATTAATTCTATCGAAAACCTATCTGGACTAAAGTCTTCGGAGGGAATGAGTCTGGAGGCTACGTTTGCTAGCAGGTCTGCGCTTGCATTGTGAAGTCTTGGGATTGATGAAATATTAAATGCTGTAAAATGCGCAGTGAGATCTTGCACTAAAGATTGGTAGTTCTTTAAATGACTAGACAGGCAGTGTATGGTGTTACGTACCTGTTTGACGACGATCTCGGAATCTCCAAAGACTTGAAGATATTTGACGTTGGAGCCGATTGCTTTGTATAGGCCTTGCACCAAGGCTTCGTATTCCGCTGTGTTGTTCATGCAATCGAACTCTAGTCTGCATGTGAGCATGGTCTTATTTCCGTCTGGGCTAATCAAGACACATCCTGCTCCCGCTCCCTCGTTGGACTTAGAGCCATCAAAATATAATTTCCAAAATAAAGAAGTATTTACAGGGTTATCTAAGAAACTAACACATTTTGAATCATCAGTCTGGGAAAAGTTTTCTACTTGGGATACGACTGAATTTTCTAAATATGGTGATACGTGAGCATTGAAATTTCCAAGGAAAGAGTCTACCGAATAGTTGCCTATGATGCTGCTATTGTATGCTATGGCTTCGTTCTCTCCCTCCAGGTCCGTCACTATGTACTTTTGGTGCAGTTCTCGTTCAACCTTTATTTGATTTGGCTTCCCGTTGAAGGGTAACCACATGTGCGACCAGTCAGTCGAAAAATATCCGTGGAGCTTCTCGGACCAATCCCTGCTAAGAATTAGACCATAAAATTCAAGGATGTCAGCAACTAGAATATCGATGACCTGGCATACCTTGGGGTTGGACGATAGTCTTATGTTCACTTGATTTAGTTCGCCTATCACTTCGACTTGTGATCGATCAAGTTGAACTATGCGTACTGCGGATTTTTGCGGTTGAACATTAAGTTTGGCACATATTGACTTGGGTAGAATATTGGTTGAAGCACCAGAATCAACCAAGCAGTTATGCACGTTTCTGTTAAAGATCTCGTAAGTGAGGAGGAAAGGGGGAGTGTGAGATCTAGACCTCCCTCCAATCAAGGCGATGTCATTTGGATCGATTTTATTGATCGCGTTGATTGGGGGTCTTCCTATATTATGAGAAGCTATAGCTGTAGGTAGAGGCGCAGTAGGTACGGCGTGTAACTCTTTCATCATGATCTTCTGTTGGTGTTTCAATTTTCTCAGCTCGTACAGGGTGATATTAGCCCTAGTCTTCTTCATGTCGTCGATGATGTTATACTCCATTTCATCCGACACTATTAGTGTCTTTGATGGAGGCGGTTGCTCTGATTGGACTGGGCTAAATGAGGTCGCTTTAGGGGTTGTCTTCTTTGTTGCGACCTTTTCTTTTGCTGGAGGGCTTGCGCCCTTCTGTTTTGGGGTAGTCTGGGGAGGATCAAGTTGATTTTTGCTTCTTGTACTAACCGAAAGTGCTTCTTGATCTTCCTCTTGTGGGAGGATGAAATCCCACATTCCTTGCAGTTCCACCACTTCTTCATCGTCGGTATGCGTTTCAATGGTGTTCTCTTCTTCCTCTTCTTCAGATTCCACGTTAGAGACCACGCTGGGTGGCTTCGTCTCCATAGGAGGATTCCTCTTAAAACTCCTAAAAGGCTTTCTTGGGGACGATTCTGCTACTTGTTTCCTGATATCAATCATCTCATTTGACATGGCCTTTAATACCTTTTGTAATCCTTCCATGTCGAAAGGATCCTTCGTTTGCTTCTTCTTGGTTTCTTCTTTGAAAGAGATTTTCTTAGATTTACGCTCTTCGATTGTAGATCTCTTTTCTAGGGCTACTACGCGTCTTTCGACTGCCAATGCCTCAGCCAAGTTTTCGACTAAGGTTGTCTTGCTTGCCCTATCTACGAAGATGGCCAAGTTTGAAGGTAAGGCCGTGATGTACCATTCGCATCTTACTTCCTCGTTGGGTTGGGAAGCAGCGGGGATTTTATTGAGGATCTTGTTGAACCGTAAGTTAAAATCTTTAATGGGTTCCCGAGCCTCAGCTTTAAGATTGGACAGATCGTTGATCAGTGTCGTTGTCGATCTATCATCGCCGAATTTGGTGAGAAATTGATTTTGAAAAATATCCCAGCTGGTGATAGATCCGGAGGGTAATGAGAAGTACCATGACCCGGCCGTCCCTTGCATCGTATAGGGGAAGAGTCGGACCACGGCGTCTTCGTTGGTAACTCCGTTGAGATTAACAGAAAGCATGAAATTATTGATATGTTCTTCAGCTAGCATTCCAGTTTCTGGATTGAACTTTGGTAACCACTTCTCGGGATGGGCAGGTATTGGACTCAAGGGTGGAGGCATTAAAACCGCCCCAGGGTTGTTCCATGGAGATTGTGCCATCGCTGAGTTGCTGGTTAGTAAAAGTGTAGAAGATGATCTTTGAGGTTGAGAAGATAGAGAAGTTATGATCTTTGACGATTGTGGAGGAAGGGTTGCGGAAGATGGATGAGTGATTTGAGGTGGAGATGTGGGTGGTTGACTTCGCGGAGAGGGAGTTGAAATGGATGAGGTGGATGAAAGAGTCTCTCTGTCAGACTCTTGAAATGTTTTCCTTGCTCTTTTCCTAGTGGGGAGAGGGATTTCAGTTGGCTGAATGCCAAACTTTTCACTCTTCAATCGGGTCAGGGGATGAGCAGGGTTGTATTGCGAAGTCAAGCTGCTTTTAGATTTATCAGATTCCTGGTTAAAAATAGAGAATCCCTGGAGTTTACGGATCAAGGTTTGAACTTCAGGGGGATCGAAAATAAGTTCTTCTGATGTATCGGGATGTATAGCAGCGGTGGATGTCCGAGCGACTTCCAGTTCCGAGCTTAGTCGTATTGGGGAAGTCGGGGAAGTTGGTGAGGGTGATTTGCTCTTAGAATGGTATTTGGGTTTTGAATTATGTGCCATTCATAGTTGTGGCCCTCCTTCTAGTGCCAGAAATGTTGAGGGCCCCGAGGTCGGGTCAACAACAAGGGGGATACCCACCCGGTCCGGAACCTGGTTGGCGGCTCCTTGCCTGTTTGGAGTAGCGGGTCTGACTGGGGGTAATGGGACCAGTTTCCCAATGTGATGGGTGTGTTTGTGTGCGTAGAGTCTGATGGTATTAATCTAGGGGGGGGGATTCTTCTAAACTAGTCTTAATTCTAACTGCTAAATTAACTCTATGCTAATGTAATCTAATGAAGAAAAATACATCTAATCTACGCTAACCCGAGGTGTTTTTCTTTTGTTATGCGATCTAGAAAGATTTCTAACAACAGCCGGTAATAAAGATCATTCAACTGATATCAGAATATAAATCAATAAAGATAAACCATTCTGCATAAGAAGTTAGGTAGAGTAGTTGTGAACAGCATATCGCATAATCAGTTTTCTATATGTTAAACATAAATAAATGACCCCACCGTACAGAAGTGCCAAATGGTAATACAGACATTCATGCAATAACATACAAAGAACTCAGCCACATATCACTTTATGAATACTAGTAGAATCTAGCCAAGAGATAAAAGTACCATTTATGACTAACTTCACTAATAAACTTCAAGTAACAATGATTTATTTCTACTTGTTCTAACATCTGCTAAGAGTACAGAAGTGCAACATCAGTAACAGATATTAAAATGCAAACATAAATAAATCTCGATCCATCCATTCATCAAAAACCTCCTCTGAGGGTGCAGAAGTGCATGTTCTGAGGATAAGTTTTTTGACAGATTTCCGGACCCTTCTCCAAAAATCATGAGAAGGGTTAAATACTACTAACTAATCAATCTTAATTACATGAAATTAGGGAATCGGCCTCAAATGACTGCCCTTTTACTAAAAGCAACTTTATTTCTAAACTTAAAATCTAATTTCTGACCGTTTCTGTATATTCTCTTTAGTGCTGTCAACAGTGTAATGCTTTCTTGGGAAGAGTCGGCTGGCTGCCTTCTTGTTTCGCTCGGTAGATAAAAGTGGAAATAATAGGAGCTGGCACTTCCTTCCGGCAGACCAGAAGATATTTTTGAAAACCTTTCTCTAGCTGGGTGTATTCGCCGTGTGTATACTTAGCATGTCCCAGTTTCTTCTCGAACTGATTTTGCTGTTGCCGTTTTCGGTTTCCGGTCATGCGAATGACTGAGTGGGTTAGGAGTCGTGCTGTATGGGCAAGTCCCTGTGTCGAGAATTTCTTCCTTTCTTTGTTCCAGGTTTTCCTGAAACATCCTTCTTCACTTGCGTTTCTCTTTTTGCTTTACCCGGTCTGAGCTTTAGGATCTTTTCTGAACATGCTGCTTTTGTGCGCCTTTGACTCTGAGTCCTGGATAGTCTAATTTCATCAGTGCCGGTTGGCTGATAGCCTGGAATCCGCGGTTCTGCTGCATGCGGCATCCGTTTGCGGAGGCATTCTCTCTCTGCTATCTGATTGGCACTTTCCTCTTTCCCTCAGATGTTTCCTGCATATAAACTTATATCAGTTGCGTGTCTTGCAGTTTACACAAAGGGGAAGTGAAATGAAAAGACTTGACATGAAAGCATTAATCTCTAATGAATGCATAATTCTGACATTCATCATAACTTGACTCTTCGATAAATGTAACGCAATCATTCCTAGATACTTAAGCATGCGGTTATTAAATTCTTTCAAGGCGCGTGCTTAATGCATGGGTCTATCGTGTGATAAGTCTTTTCAGGTCGCAGATCGCAAATCGCTGCCATCGCAGATCGCAAATCGCAAATCACAAATATCGCATGTTCTCGTTTAATGGTTACGTCGTATAGCGTGATGCTTGCGATTTGCGATATCGCATATCGGCGATCGCATTGCTCGGAGGCTTTTCTTTTAAGGGGCACATGTGAGGCATGCGATGCGATTTGAGCCTTAGGGAGAGAAATACAAAAAACTTTAGAAAAAGTATTTTTTTGGGATTTTCGTTCAGGGTCCCCTCTTTGCTTGATGTTATTGCTAATGTCAAGTGAAGAAGGGGGGTTGTTGGTGACCACAACAGGTTGATAAAGCTTTGATACAGGGCTTCAGGGTCAGCTATAGAGTTTGCTGCTAGTGATCTAAACCATGTTCTTACATCTCCTGTTAGGCTTTGCACAAAAATTTTCATCCTTACCCCATCATCATCTATCTCGTAATTTTCAAAGTAATCCTGCAATTTTTTAGTATGTTGAAGGGCTGAATAAGAGCCAGTACCATCAAAATATGATATCTTAGTTTGATAATCTTGAGGCATAGGCCCTAGATTAGCTGGTAACTGCAGTGGGGCATATCTATTAGCCATGTTTGGTGGGACAACAGGGATAACAGGGATGAATGGGACAAGTAGAGCAAATGGGATTAAAGGGGTGTGTGTAGTTGATGGAGTGGTTGAAAGGATACCTTGTGAAGCGGATGAAGAACTAGGAGATTGTGGACCAGTTGTATAAGGATGTAGCGAAGCCTTAGCAGGGGTTGGAATGTCAGTTTGAAGACCTACTTCAGAAATTGAATCTGATAAAGTCCCTTTTGATTTGTGTCTCTTGAGGATTTTTGAAATCAAGTTTGTATTTTGAAACTCAGGCGCTGGATCAGGATCTGGGTTTGATCTTGTGTAACGAGTTTTCTTCTTAGGAGCCAGCTTCTATAATTCTTTTTGAGAGAATTGCTAAGGAGGTGGTAATGTTTTGACAAGGACCGGTCAGTTATGGCACAACTATATGAAAATTGACTGAATAAAGATTGACTGAGGCAGCTTTTATATACTCCTGCAAATGCAAAGCAAAGGCAGTTTCTAAGGCTATCTGGCTGTCACTCAGGCTTTATCTACAACATTAAGATTCAGACAGGAGGTTGCAAAGTTCATCGAGTCCCCAGTGGAGTTACCATTTATGTTAACACCCAGGCTGTTCCCTTTGACTCCTGAGGGAATACGGCCGGGGTAACCACTAACCAAGCTTTGGATCACAGGTTCTAGCCAACCTGTAATCAGAGAGGGCTCTCTCTTTGACTGTTTAACTTTGTTCTTAAGAATCTTAGGCTAGATATGAGGTGAGGGTTTGGTTTGAAATTTTGGTTGAATGATGTCTTTTAGTACCTAAGATGAGATCTTCAGACAGTTTTAGTCCATTGGGCAATGGAGTCTATGGCTGTAGGTTGTTTGACATGTTGAGTGGGATTGTCTAAACTGCAGGGCCATTTAAATATTCCATGAAACAAACTTAAAATTGAGGTGATGAAATATGGTTAGCCAGCAGAAAGCAATTAAGAGTTTTCCACTAAACTGGTGATATGAGAATAAGATGTATTGCACAGGAGCAGGCTTGAATTCCTGAACAATGACCCCTTGTGAAAATTATAGTCTGAAGGTGCAGCAATTATGAATTACACTATCATAACTATAACTGAGGAAAACATTCATGACAACATAGATTGAGTTCAGGGTATTCCATGAATAAATCCTGAAACTATTCTTTTTCTTTGCTATCAAACTGCAGAACATAGAACACGAATGGGTTATGAAGGAATGAAACACATAATGAAAAGGTTAAAGAAAACTTATTGTGTCATGAAATAAGTAGGGATCCTGTAACATTCGGCAAGCACACCACAAGGCATCAAACAACCCAAGACTTTTGAAATTCCATCAGCTCTTTGTATTAAACTCTGAATATTTACAACATAGGATGTCTTCAAGAGAAAATCAACAACCCCTGCAAGCTTATGCGAGGGGGAATATATACAATCAGTTATACAAAAATATCTGAAGCGCTGAGTCACTTGATAAATAAATACGCTCACCAACTTTACAGAATGGCAGATAAGGAAGTTATTGCTGCTCTAAATACAAAATGAATACTCTTTAATTCTGTCAGAAGTCTTTTTGACCTTTGGAGGTCACTGAGTCGGTTGAGCGTTCTGCATTAATGCTGAATGATGTGTCTTTATGGCTTTGTCATGCTGTAGCTTTCTCGGCCCTGTCACCTGTAGCTATCAGTGTTGCTTTAGTGGCCGAATTGGTTTGCTGAGCTGGCTCAGTCCATTCTTCTCCAAACATACTGAATGCATCAAATTTTTCTGAACATGATGATTTATGTTTTTTGATGAAAAAACTTGATGAAAGCCTCTTGTTTATAGTAACAACTGTATCATTCTGGTCCACCATTCCTGTGTAGGGAATTGATGTCTCAAAATTTCATCTAAGGTTTCATCTGCCTCTGTATATTTGTAGAAGTTTGGAGGCACTTCAAACAAATGTCTGATCTCATTCATAATAAAAAATAAGTTCTCTACTCTGTCATAGAGACTTTGCCCAGATGCTGGCCCTGTTTCCTTTGAGGTACTTAATCCTGCAGTGATCTCATTAGTGGCAAATGTGTTCACCCTTTTGGCATAATTTTCATGTGATAGTAGCCTCCCTGCGTTGTTCAGCAAGCCAGGAAGGCCTCTGCTCTGTAATGCCGCAAACTTATCCATGAATTTGTTTACTTCTGTTTGCATGTCCTGGCTTCTTCTATCCAATGTTTGTACCAGGATTCTCAATGTGAGGACCCTCTTTATCAGCCGGATGGTTTCAGTTCTATTAGGGATTCCTATTGTTGCAAGCTGAGGACCTGTACGGTTATTGAGAACGTTGATCATTCTATTGGCTATCTCAGGCATATTGCCTAGAGATGCCCTTGCTCTTTGGACTTCCTTGTGTGATTTGCTTATGAGCTCCATTTGCTCATGAATAGTCTCTATATACTGCCATTGATCTGTTATTGATTGGCCAATGTTGGCCCATAAGACTTTCTTGATTTCAGTTACAACCTTGTCAAGGGTGAGCTCTTTCTCCAGCTCCTTTATCTTCTCCTTGAGAGCCTTTATTTCTCTTCCTTTTTCAGCTACATTTTGCTTGGACTTGTCATATTTTTCATTCAGCTTAGCTAAATTCTCCTTGGCTTCATTTAGCTCTGCCATTTGGGCTTCCAGGGCTTGAATCTCATTCATCAGCTTCTGCATGTCAAGGCTTGGAGCCTGCTCTGATGTTGGTGCTGGTGCTGATGTTGATGGAGCTGTCTCAACTGTTTGCACTGTAGGAGGAGTGATAATTTGAGGGGGTTCCTCAAGGTTGATTACTTGTGGAGGGGGCTGAAATGTTTGGCCTCCTTCTTTCTGCTGTAGGCTGCCTGCAATGCAGCCTCTGTTTCTACCAATTTTCCCTCTGTCTGGACAAGTTGTTTATGCAGTGTTACCATCAATGTTGATACATCCTGGTCCTTTCTTTGCTGGGAAACCTCCTCTGTTTGAGGGTGAAGGGTTGCTGGGATCTTTATCATCTTTCTTAGAGCTGCAATGTCTGAATCTCTTATCTTTAGCAGCTCCTTTATAGCTTTAGGGTCCTTTGGGTCATGCCCAAGCTCTATGATTATATCCTCCAAAGACCTTATCCTGTTGTCTTTGGCCTGAGAGGATGCCTTCTCCAACTCAAGTTGGGCAGTTGTATTGTTCAGGCTATTTTCCAACCTATGTGTTGTGGGGAAAAATGCCTATGCAGGACGATCCTATCCACCTAAGGTGTGACAGTTCCTTAGCAACAAACAGACACAGCTATCCTAGTATTCTTCCTTTATGAATTAAGAATGAAGAGAGATGGATGGACTAACCGGTGTCTTCCGTTTGTCCCTCGATCCGATTTCTCTTCTCTTTGAGAGTTCCCAGCTACTTGCCTTCTCGCTCGTCCAGCTTCAACAGGTCTCTGCAAGATCACAAGAAGAGAACACTACACAAAGACATAGATTCATATTCATAACTAGTTTAGGATTAGAAATAAACTAAACACACTAATGCAATCATACATCAAAGATACATCAGTATATAGGAGAAACCAAGATAGCTTTATTGATGAATAACAAGGTTCAGGAAGAGATACAACCAAGAAGGCTCCAATCCAGCATCTCCTTCCCAGCAAATGGGATTCCTATCTTCACCTCCCTTCAAAGCATTAAGCACCCAATGATTCCAATCTCAAACCAACAGCAATTCTTTGCAATAACCAAATTCCAGCCTCTAGATCTCATGGAGGAGAGATCCATATATAGATGTTTGGAGAGAGGATGAGTCAGCTTGAGATCTGACTAGTGTCCTCTCCCTCTGTCAGTTCTTGTTTCCACTTGGAGGTTCTTGCTTCCACTTGGAGTTTGAGAACCTCTTACTCATCATGAGTCGAATTCATTGAGGCAAGTGTCATTGAGGAAGATTCTGGAAGCTTCCAGGGTCTTGACACCTCGTTGAATGAACTTGCCATTTGTCAATTCCCGCTCAGCGCACCCTGGTAGTGCTTCTACCTGCGTTGCAGTGCAGGTAGCCAGTTCAGACTTTGCATTTCAGCGCAGACAGCTAGTGGAGCTCTTGAATTGATCCTGAATTGACTTGTTTTTGAGCAGTTTCTGGTGGAGAACTTCTGTGAATTGCTGTGGTTTGTTATCCTTGTTCCTCTAGGGGTAGGAACAACATGATTAGGGACTTTGGATCCCTTAGATTATGGACATTTCATGCTTATAGCTGTAAGGCACAAAAATGTCTATAACACTATGTGCCAAGAAGGTCTTATCTGCAAGTGTCGAATACACCATCTCACCCGTTTGCTTGTGAAGTTCTATTTGATCCATAGGGTGGATGTCTTTTGCAAGAACCTTAAGGTTGGTCCTTATATAGTCTGCAGCTGACTGTGGCTGCAGCATGGTTGGCATGAAATGACTCATGGTCATTTTCCCCTCTGTTATGTCATAAGCTGACATAAGCCTCTGCTGGTTTGTAGGGGCCATTTTAAGCAATTGATTATAGATCTGGAGCCTAAGTGGCTCATTTCTCTTTTTTATGTCAATGAATTGTTGCTTGATGCTTGTTTCGGCTCTCCTTTGCTGACTTGAGGAGCTGATCTCTCCTCCGATTATTCTTTCTTGTTCCTGCTGAAAGGAACTGGCAGATGCCTCCATGCTTGGTGGGCCCATGCCCAAGGATTGCCCAATAGGCATCTCTTCTTCTGAAAGGGGATTTATCCTCTGCCTTTTCTCCCCTTGAGTTGTGGATGTGGTAAGGGGAGTCTCCTGCTCTCTATCCCTCTTTCGGTTTCTGTCTTCATTCTGAGGAGTTTGGAGCACCAAGGCCTCCACTGTCGTTTCCTGCCTAGGAGGCACAGTTTCTTGAGCCTGTTGCCCAGTGGATATTGGGGCTTCAGCTGTTTGTTCTTGCTGCATTGGCTGCTCTTCTTTTTGCTGTTCTTCTGTAGGAGGTGGCTGTTCCTGCTCCATCTGCTTTTCTTTTCCCTTGCTTGACACCTGATGAACCGTTCTAGCTGCTTGCTGCTGGGCTGTAGAAGATGAGGCAGCTGCTCAAGTTGCCTTTGATAGGAAGAGGAAACCTGCCCACAAGTTTCCAAGTCAGCCTCTTTCTCAATATTCTTTGCCTCTCTTTGTAGCATTTTCTCTCTAGTAATTGCCTCTTCTAGAGTGCCTTCTTTCCAACTTAATAAATTGGCATATTTCTCAATATGAGGCAATCTGATGTGAGCATAGCCACCCAATTTATGTCTTACCCTCCTGAGAGAAATGAAATGATTAGGGTCATAAGGTACCCAGCGGAAACTGGTTTCTAATTGGAGGGTCTCTAGGATCATATCTGCTTCCTTCCATCCCTCCTCCCTTTTGTTGTAAACGAATGGGCCTAGCTGGTTCCTGACCTTTAGTTGCACCTTCTTGTTTTTACTGTGGAAATGGACCTGGTCTGCATTTCCAAATTGCCTGAAATACTCCAAGGCAAAGAGTCTCATAGGGACATATCTTGGCAGCCTATAAGGGTCCAACTCACAGCTGTATATTCTGATTACTGTATGGCGTTGGTAAAAGTACCAATCACCAATGTTGTAGGCCTTTGAGAGCTGGAGTATTCTTTGCATCTCATCGGTCAATCTTGGAGGAGGGACACCAAATAGCAAGGTCATAGCTGGATGGATAAAAAGGTCTATGAATTCACAGTATGTGTATGGTGAAAAGGAGGTGTGATGAAAAACTGAAGTCCAAAATACTACAGACCTTGGGTTTCCCTGGGCATCAAGTTTCTTGAGAGGAATAGGGAAACTGTCAGGTTGATAAAATAAGAGAAAATGATAGATGTATGAGGTGTATCTAAACACCTTCTCCCTCTCTAGATTCATTAGTTGCTCATGAATCTTATTGGCAATGTATGTAGCATAATCATAGTGCATAGCAGGAGGATTTCCAGGGGAAAATATGGACAGCATGGCCATAATGGTGTCATCAACATCCTCAACTCCCCTGTACCCCAGGACATAACTGATCAAGTCCACAAGCATTTTGCCCAAGTCATTGAGATATGGATTTCCAATAGGAGGTGTTCTCACAGCTTCAAAGCTTGGCTAAACAAATAACTGATTAATCTTGATGACCTGGGCACTAGACAGCTTGCCCCCCTTCTTTAATAAATCCATCATGGAAAGAGGAGTTAGTGGCTTTGCAGTGTAAAAGTGCAGCATCTCATTTATGGCCTCAGGGGTGATATGGAACAAGACTGAACCTGTGGGACTGAGAACAGCTCTTTGACATGGATCATAGTTTTCACAGCATCTATGGATCAAGTCTGGAAGGACATTGACTTGAGGAAGGTTAAAAATGGGCAAATTGGAGTCCCAAATCCCTAAAATATCAGCTCCACCGAGGTGTTGAGCCTTTAACTCATTTAGCATATGAATGTTAAATTTGGAATTCATTGAGAATATCTCTGTCATCTGATAATCTTTATCACCCAGGGCCTTCCACTCTAACTCTCTGTGTGGGGCATTCAGAGGTGGGACATTTAATGCTACTGGTGCTTCCATGGCTAATTAGGACTCTGAATTGTATAAGGATTTGCTCTACTGGACAAAGCAACACAGAGGGGTATCTTGCAAGAGTGAGGCAATTTGCAAGGAAAGAACTGGGTAAATTGTGGCGAGAACAACCGAAATGCTCCAAAGAGAGATAAATGAGGAACTGCTGGGACTAGTTCCACTATTTTCCCGGTGAATTAGTGCAGCTCAGGTTTCAAGTCCGCGAATGCGCGAACTGACTGTAAGTTTATGAAAGCTTGGCTAGGTGCGGACTTTGCAGGTGAATTTCGACCCTACAACTGAAATGAATGCTGGTCGCCGGGGATTTGCTGGCAAACACACTGTTCTTCACTCTTTTTAAGCTAGCTTTAGTGAATTATGCACGAAACCAGGTGCGGAGGGGAAACTTGGATAAATACCTGGTAAAGCTTTGGCAATGGTGACCAATGCAGGTGAATTTGCAGGCGCCCATGGTCTCCAAGTCGAATTTTGCAGGCTGGCGGCGAAATGGTCGTAATATGCATGCAGAACGGAGCAATAGTTCTTTTGCCAAAAGTGACAAAAACCGCGATCTTTGGCGAAAATATGGACTTTTGGGTTATTGGCGCTTTTTTGGATGACGTCAGCATGACATCATCGGGGTGGGGTCCGGTACGGAAGGGTGACGTGGCGGCCTGTGAGTGGTCCACGGGGATTGGTGAGGTGGCGAACAGGTCAGAGCAGTGGCGGGCCGGGCGCTGACACAATGCTGAGTGGTTATGACGTGGGCACGCCGTAGCGGTGACGAGGACGTGACGGGATAAGCGGTAAACAATAAGCAGTAAGTGGTTTGCTCGCTCGCTCTGGATATGGTCGCGGTATTGTTAGAGGGTGGCTCGATAAGATTTGGGAGCGACGTGTGGCAAAGGCCTGACGTCACCCTCTGACAATTTCTCGGGAGGTAACGTTCAGTCATCGGGGCCGACCTGATATGGATGGGGGCCGTCGGATGGGAAAGCCCAGATCCGACAGTCGACGGGTCAATAAGGTGGCAGGACAATATGGCAGCGGGCGGGGCATATTTTATTGTTTTTCTGGAAATGTGCGCCCAGACGAAACCTTTAGACTTTGGCGGGTTTTATGGGTTTTTCAATGCTTTTTTGTAAAAGTGCGCATTTGCAAATAAACTTTGGATAAACGGAAAAATGGCTTTATTTGGTGTTTTTTGTGTTGAAATGCGCATTACAGCAAACTTAGGATAAGGGTTAAGGGTGGGTTTTTACAAGGCTTTTTTGCAAGTAGAGTGGGTAAATGATTTCAAAGGGTTGTAAAGGGAAAAGGGGTATAGCTTATGTTATCAAACTGACCAGAGGTCAATTTAATCCCTGACTTCATACAACCACATGCAAGTAGACTTTATTCCTGCATGATTTCCCAATATTCAAGCATATGGCTATAATGCCAAGGGGGAGGGAATATGTACTTATTTGGGATTTGTTCTATAGGATTATCCTAATAATAGGGGAAAGGGAGTATAGGGGTTTAAATAAATAGGAAATTAGGAGTTAACATGAGTGGAAGAGGTGGATGAAGGGGGAGAAACACTAAGTTTTATATGGAATCAACTTAGTTTAGGAAGTAGATCAAAATGAAAAGAATTTTACACAAGAAATGTGGCTTTTAAAGAAACAAGAACCAACAAAAGACTTTGACTTCTTCCATGAACATAGGTAGTATTGGGATGTTAGCAATGAATGCGGTGGGGGATAATCTG
The DNA here is from genome assembly GCA_031772625.1 of Pinus tabuliformis. NCBI lineage: Eukaryota > Viridiplantae > Streptophyta > Pinopsida > Pinales > Pinaceae > Pinus > Pinus tabuliformis. The sequence goes on from CM062816.1 coordinate 2,014,913,344, forward strand.
GAAGTTAGACATGCTCCATTGAGTTGCTGCAAAAACTGCTGAATAAGAGACCTGCACTGGCACCATGTTTTTCCTTTGCTTGGGCCAGTGACATAAAGGAAATCATGCTTCTGCAACCCCATCTACCTACCCACTCTATTGCCTAGCATTTTTTGTTACTCCAAAGAGGGTGCACTTAGACTTGCAAACCCTTATGTGCCTTTTCTTTTCCTTTGGCTTTTTTTTTTGATTTTCTATCTAAAGCTAGCCTTATTGCTTCCAAGGCCTCAGATTAAATAGTTGGGAACCTTCATTCTCTACCTAACTACTTTATCTGCCAAGATTGAACTGTTTGGACAGATTTCTTTCTCTAATCTACAACAGAAAATTGAAACATGGCATGACCCAGCTTAGACTATTGGATCACCCATTCAGAAGTAGGACGACATCAACCAACTGTAAATATGTGTCTTTCACCCAAAATATGAGATCTTTGCATCCTCAAAGTAGATCATATTGGCACTTCCCCTGCCAATCATGAGAAATGAAACCTATTGATATAGGTAGCTAATAGGTACTACTATGGTCCCTAACTTCATTTCCCTGCTCATTGATCAGATGAGAGGTACTTCCCATGAGTCCCAAACTGCATGGGTAGGATGCCTTGACAGGAGAACTAATCAATCTTGTCCTCACAGGAGAACACATCAATCCTGCTACAATTGCCATAGAGAACACATCAATCCAGGCCGCCATGGAGAACACATCAATCCAGGCCTCACAGGAGAACACATCAATCCTGCTACAATCGCCATGGAGAACACATCAATCCAGGCCTCACAGGAGAACACATCAATCCTGTTACAATTGCCATGGAGAACACATCAATCCAGGCCTCACAGGAGAACACATCAATCCTCCTACAATCACCATGGAGAACACATCAATCCAGGCCTCACAGGAGAACTAATCATCCTGCTACACAGGAGAGCGAATCATCCTATTCCACAAGAGAGCGAATCATCTTGTCCCACAAGAGAGCGAATCATCTTGTTCCAGTGTGCACCACTAGGGGAGGGTGAGTCACACTGTGGTCGTATGTTGCTCCAGTAATAACCGCAAGCCCTCAGAGCTCCCAGAGCTCAATGTATGTAACATGCAGGACCCTTGTACAAGGGTTTCTTACCGACTCCAAGTCGTTTGGGAAAATCACAAATTAGATCTTTCCTCAGGGCTTTGACAAGGTGTATCAACCTGTACATCATCTTAATGCGATGGAGCCTCCTTGCTCATCAACTTACCATATCCAAGATGATGTTTATCTACTGGAGCAATCGACGAATACGGGATTCCTCAATAATCAAATCCCACCTCTGGTTGTTATAGAGAATCATAGTGGCATCCAATGTAAATCTAAACAACTCACTGAAGAGCTTTTGCAACCAGACTACCTCACACGAGGTTATGCTAGCAACAATATATCCTGCTTCGGCGGTGCTCAAAGCCACCGACTTCTGCTTCCTGCTCATCCAGGATATCAAAGCAGATCCCAAGGTGAAACAGCACCCGAAAGTGCTCTTACGGTCCACCACACTACCTGCCCAATCAACATCAGTATATCCAAGTAGTCTCACATCTCTGGCAGTGTATCTTAATCCATGAGAGATTGTGTCATGAAGACATCTCAGAGGATTCCTGGCATCAATCCAGTGAGGCTCAACCAAATATGAGCTCACAATGCTAACTGCAAAAATATGTTTGGACGGAGGTTCACCAAGAACATCAATGCGAATGAGTTTATGAAACTCAGAGGCATTTCCCAAATCTGGTCCGACATCACTACCATATAACTTCTAAAAGTTAAGATCCTAGAGGTAGTCACAGGATTGCAGTCCATCATACCAAATCTTTCCAATATCTTTACCACATATTTCCCTTGAGATAGGAAAATTTCCCTTGGCTTCTGCCATACTTCAAGTCCTAGGAAGTAGTGCATTAGTCTTAGGTCTTTCATTTCAAATTCAGAGGCCAGCTCCCTCTTACATTTGTGAATGAGAGGGTTTGCACCTGTTAGAAAGAGGTCATCCACATACAATACTAGTATGAGAGGCTTGTCATCTTCAACCTTAAAGTAAAGGTTAGGGTCGGCTTCACTCCTAGTGAATCCCAGCTTCATCAAGTAGCTATTGATCCTCTCATACCATGCTCGGGGTGCTTGCTCCAGCCCATAGAGAGCTTTCTTCAACCTGCATACATGAGATTTTCAATCATAAATCTCAAATCCTTTGGGTTGCTCCACGTAGACCTCTTCTTTGATCGAGCCATGCAAGAATGCAGTCTTGACATCCATCTAATGTAGGTTCCATCCTTGTGAAGCGGCAAGGGCTATGATTGAGTGGATGGTCGTATATCTGGCAACAGGTGCAAATATCTCATCATAGTCTATACCTTCCTTTTGGGAGAAACCTCGAGCAACAAAACGAGCCTTATACTTTTCCGTGCTTCCATCTGCTGCATGCTTTATCTTGTAAAGCCATTTTGAAGTAACAATTGTCTTGTACAGGTTCTGGGAACTACTTCCCAGACATCATTCTGCATAATAGACTCATATTCTACGGTCATAACATCCTTCCATACTTGATGCTTGACGGCATCTGAGAATGACGAAGGCTCATTTTGTATGATCGTGCTCATGATGGTTAGGTATCCTTGATACCTATTAACTTTCTTACTTTGACGGAAGGTTCCTCAGGGTGCAACATGTCCTTTAGCATCATCAAGTATCCCCCTAAGCCATGAAGGCCTCTTCCTAGAAGAGGAAGGCTCATGTGGATGAGAATCTATCAGATCCACAGGTTCTTCTACATCAGGCATTGATTCATCATCCTTTTCTTTCAGTTCCCTGGTGTTGGCTTCTTGAGAGCTCCTCAAAGTCGAAAGATTGTTCACCTTGCGGTGAACTTTTCTTTAGGAGTCTTGGAATCCAATGCTTGATGAGGGCATCAATTTTGTACATATACGACGGTGATTGTAGTTTCAGCCCATAGAAACATCAGAAGTCTTTGATCATGTAGCATGGACCAAAAAGCTTCCATCATCGTACAGTTCTTCCTTCCCACCACACCATTCTGCTCAGGAGTATGTGGTGTAGTAGTCTCCCTCTTAATTCCAACCTCAGGTATACCTGAGTGAACCAATTGTAATATATCAGAGGTCTTGCTTTGGCTTGAGGGGAATGGTCCCCTTTTGAGCTTTCCTTCAGCACATCCTGGACATACACCTTCATTCTCTGTTCAGAATTCGGGCATCCCTATCACCATTTGTCTTACACGGAGTATAGCTTTATAATGAAGGGGTGGAAACCTCTAATGCCAAAGTTCGGACTGAAGAGATGTGTCATAAGACATGACACCTAGCAGACTTCCATCGACCTGATATAATGAATCACTAAACCCAAGAGTAAAGGCATCTTTAAAATTATTTTTCCATATACATACCTTGCCATCGCTGAAGGTTACCTTGTAGCCTTTGTCTTCCGTTCCCGAGATGGACACTAGGTTCTTTTTGAGGTCAGGTGCATTTAATACATCCTAAAATTTCTGGCCTTCTTGAATGCTTGTCCTCTTCCTTGATTCCCAGCTCTCCTCTTACCTTTGCTGTTGAATTTGTCATTCCTTTGATTGCCATCAGAGGGATTTTGATCATCGTCCTAGAGTGAGTCCTTTCTATCAGGGCACTCCCTTGCATAGTGACTTGCTTTATCGCAAATGTAACATCGTCATTTTCTTCTAGCCTTAGGTCCAGCCTTTCCTTTTGATTTAGTCCCAAAATTATTTCTTTTCTTTGCATGAAAAGAAAAGGCAACAGAAGGACCTTTAGGCATGGGCATTTCTTACACTTCTTCCCTCATTTCTTCTTGAATGCATCTGGCCATTAATTCCTCGAAACCAGGAATTACATTATAGTTCAGAAGAGTAGTCCTGAACACATACCATTCAGATGGTAATCCTTCAAGAGTTGTGAGTGCCATTTCTCTGTCAGTAATAGTTTCCCCAATAGATAGGAGATCGTTCTTGATCTCGGTGATTCTTAAGAAGTATGCTTGCATACTTCCATCTTTACCCTTCTTGATTTCCCTCGACTTATTTCTAAGAAACAAAACTTGATTTGCATCATTAACTTTAAATAAACTCAAAATTTTGTCGTAGATTTCCTTGGAGGTGTCTAGATCAGAGATGTAGGCACCAAGCGCTTGTCGATAGAGTCCCAGATGATCTTCTTTGTTTTGACTTCTCCATTTTTCCATTTGTTCCAGGCAGCAACAGATGCATTTGATGAAGGCTCAACAATATTGCCTCTTACATAGTCCAGCACTCCTTGATCTTCAAGGGTTAGATCGATAGACATCTTCCATCCGTGATAGTCAGCTTTCTCATGGAGCTTGTCTTCCATAGGAAAGAGTGTTGAGGACCCCATAGTTCTTTTAGGATAGCCTTGCCAATCTTCTCTTCAATGATTGCTCTTGCTCTTGCTCGAGCTTTGTCTTCACCTCAGCTCTGATACCATGTTAAGTTATGGTATGTTCTATGCTTATAACAATTTACTTCTTTTTCTTATTATATTCCACTGATTAGCAATCACATGTACATAAAGTAAAGTGCAGATAGAACATTAAACGATCGACAGAAAACAAGCCAAGACAAGAGACACAAGATGTGGCGGCTAGCCAGGGACAAACCCCACAATGTGTGGGGAAACCCTTTGATCAAATCTTCTTTTATCTTCAATAATTCAGCAGAGAGAAATAGTACAATAAATCTGATTCATATCAGCAGTAGCATACCCTAGATCAGTAGCATCAGCATTAGCGACTTCATTATCAAACTAGGGTAGACCATATCTCACAAACCGACAGTCGGATTGACTTCATTCCACCACCAAAAGTTTCAGCTTCCAGAGGAGGTTCAAATGAACCTACAGCGCAGTTCAGATGAGGAGATCTTCTAGGCCACGCAACTCAATCTTTACTTCTGTAGTTGCAGCTTCAGTTTCAGCAGTTTCCGGCTTCAAACTAGGGCAGTCGATATCTTGCAAACCGTTCGTCGGATTGACTTCATTCCACCACCAAACGTTGCGGCTTTCAAAGGAGGTTCAGATGAACCTACAGTGCAGTTCAGATGAGGAGATCTTCTAGGCCACGCAAGTCAATCTTTACTTCTGCAGTTGCAGCTTCAGTTTTAGCAGTTTCCGGCTTCAAACTAGGGTAGTCGATATCTTGCAAACCGTTCGTCGGATTAACTTCATTCCACCACCAAAAGTTGCAGCTTTTAAAGGAGGTTTAGATGAACCTATAGTGCAGTTCCAAAGAGGAGATCTTCTAGGCCACGCAATTCAATCTTTACTTCTGCAGTTGCAGCTTCAAATTCAACAACATCCGGCTTCACATGTGTGAGAGAGAGAGACCCATTTCAGCGCGGTAGAGAAGAGACTCATATCTGCGCAGTAGAGAGAGAGAGATGTGATGATATGAGTGAGTCCAAATGAGGAAAAGTCCTCTTATATTTATACACAACGTTGGTGGGTGAATAGATGCGGCTGTTGGGCTTCTGAGCCTACATGAGTTGTAGGTCGGCTTGATAATAATTCCATAATGAAAATAAATTCATATCTCCATGAATACTTATCGGAATTGGATGATCTTTATATCAATCCTACACCTCTCAACGAGAGGAATCTAATAAAAGTATTATTAGCCATGAATAAGATGACCCACATGAAGTTTTTCCCTAGTTGCCAATTTTAACAATTTTACTCTTGTTTCGATTCATGTGATGAGCACATCCACTATCATGTTTTTCTTCGAATAAGAAGAGAGAAATATCACACCTTATCTAATCTTCCTTTTCTTGATTCTTGATGGATTCATCTTTTTCATATTTGTTTATATAAATCTACTTATTTGATTTCTTACCATATTGACTACAATGATCCATAGACTTGTCCCTACATTCTTTTGCTATATGTCTAACCTTGTTACAAGAATAAAATCTTATATGTTTTATATTCCTTCTAAAGAAATCAATGGCTTTGTGACCAAACATATTTCAAGAAAAGAAATATCACTTAAAGTAACTAAAAGCTAATGATCTTTCTCTGTGACAGTTATTAGCTTGAAAATTTTTACTTTTTCATCTGGCCGCAACATGTCCAAAACTATGACATCTAAAACATTCAACATTATTCATTAGAGGAAAGAATCGACTAACACTTCCATAGTTGAGAGTAAATTATATTCTTTGAAGACTTTCTTTCCTTGGTTGTTGATGTTGTTGACCTCTTATCTCCTTGTTGAGCATTTCAGATTTTACATTAGAGTTCCTTGCCTCAGTTTGTGAGCTACATTCACCTTTGATAGTTTCATGAAAACCAAGACCAGATTTGATGGTAGGAAACCTTTGACTACTAATAATATTATCCAAAATCTTAGTACTGTCTTGAAATCATAAAAAATTATCCTTTTCTTCTAATTTACCTTTTAGGATATTTACCTCAACCTGATATTACTCTTCCTTTTCTAGATATTGCTTCTTCATGATTTATTCAACTTTTCTTCCTTCTTCCACTTGTTGTCTTAATTTGAGAATCTCATTTTCTTATTCTTCATATGCTTGAGGTAGTTCTTCGTTCTGTTTATTTGAATTTTCAAGATCTTCTTTTAGAGGGATGGACTTAGCTTCAAGACTTTCATAGTAACTGGACCTATCTTTAAGTTTCTTGATTGTTGTATCCTTTTCATTCACTTCATTTCTCAATGATGTCATTTCATCCTACGACCTTTGAAATTGATCTTCCTTTTCATTGTACTGCTTCCTTACTTTGTTTCCTTCCTCCAACTGAGATTTTAACCTGGTAACTTCTTCTTTGAAGGCACACTGTCTTTTGTCAAACAGATCTTGTTGATCTCTAATTTTATCTGTGATTCTTTTAACTTCTGTCTATGTTAGATTTCTTTCACTTTCACCCATAAGAGAAAATTCAATTGTTTCACTATCAGTTTCATTATCTTCAATATTGCATGAACAGAGAAATGTATCACCAAAAGACCAAAAATTAGTACTTGATACTTATTTTTCTTGTTCATATTCAATCTGAGGTGATTCTGAATTTGAATACTTGCTTCCACCTAATACTCAATTATGTCTCCCGCTGTCACTGTTCCTTTGAGATGTCTTCTTCTTTTGAGGTCCTTTCATTTTTTGCTTCTTTCCCATTCTTACAATGGATATCCTTCAATCGATTAAGATTCTGCCAATGGACCTACTCTGATACCAATTGTTGGGCAAAATACTGAGAGGGGGGTGTAAATCAGTATTCACAAATCAATAGCTTTTTACATTTCATATTCAGATTTTTATACGTGACTGTACTAAATGGAACCTGCATGTATACACAATTGTTCTTAAGAAAAATAGCGTATATCCAATGAACTTATCATTCTGTTAATCCATCATATGTTTGTCATCATCCAGCACATTAATACTTTATTAAACATTAGATAAACAGTAACCATGTGCCATAATAATAAGATAAAGCATCACACATAAGAAACACACATGAACACCAAGATTTAAGGTGGAAATACAATGTGGGAGAAAACCACCTGCTTCTATTGTCTCTGTCTGATTTTTAATATAGATAATAAGTTGTTTACAATCTTGTATTGGCACAGACTCATACTAGTACGTAGGAACCCACCTATAGAAGGCTACAACCCCCTAGCTCTTGTACTGACCAATATGTTTACTAGTACGTAGGTGCCGAGCTACAGAAGGATACAATCTTCACTCGTTCTCTAGCTGCTACTACAAGGGAGCTACAACCCCCTAGCTCTTCTACTGGATGATATGCTTACCAGTACATAGCCAATGACCTACAGAAGGCTACCACCTTCACTCTTTCTCTAGGGACCACGTTTCATAAATTTTCAGACTGGATACTCTTGATACACCTCAAGACAATATGAAGGCCACATTTCATCAAATTTTCATACTGGACCCATCAGTAACATTGAATCTTGAAATCAATCACCACTGTACTACAACCATCATTGATATATCTGAATCAATCAATCACTAAAACCCAATCGTCAATCTTTGATATAACTGAAACCCAATCATCACTATTTATATCTACCAATCATTGAAACTTCTGACACAACAGAATCAAACAATCACTGAAAGCCAATCAATATTTGACATAACTGAATCACCCAATCATCAATTTTTGTTACAACTGAATCAACCATTCATTCAGAATCCAATCAATTGACAGTTAATAAAAATTCAACCAATCAATTGGAACAGTCATATCACTGTAATCAAAACATAGATCTGAACCTAGAACACTGCATCAACAACTAGAACTAGCTGCAACCTCAAAAATCATATGTCAGAATGTATACACTACTTCAATGAAGCCAACCTACATGTGTATGCTACTTTCTGTAACCCAACCTGTGTATACCTCTAAAGATATTGAATCATAAACTTCTGAACCAAAAATTGTACTAACCAGAGACATTTTGAAGATCTACTATCATATTAGAGAATTCTAAATAGATAGTAGCAAAGATTGCCCTTCTAACTCAATCTCCTTATAAAATTAGTTTTACATTCATATCCAAGGAAGACATCATTGAAAAACAGTAGTAAAATAGAAGCACTTATTAGATAGACCAGTGATCTCTGAACAACAAGCTTTTCTTCTACATACGCTACTTGAACGTGTTGAACTAGCATGTATACGCACCTTCACGAAGGCAAACCAGCATATAGATCTACAAATAATAACTTATAACTTCGCAGCTATTCCATACTTTAGATATACCCATATCATAGAATTTGAAGGAAAAAACATTTCTTAGCACTCATATCTAGACTATCCATTATTAGATCATACAATGATAAGTAATTTCAGGTCTTATGATCCTAGTCCAACATTGTATCCAAGGGTGCACAAGATATTTTAGATTTATATCATAACCATAGCCCTTACAACACAAAATATACTTCAAATAGATGTATTCATGAAAAAACCCTTTCACTTGCACTCTTAGCCTTTGATCTTCTCCTCTTGATATACTTAAAGCCTTTTCCAATACCTCGAACCAAAACAACACTTATAACCTGTGGTATTCTTAGACGGGATCAAGTAACCGTTATTCCGCTCAATATTGTGGGCTAATAATTTGGTATGAACCCCTGGTATTCTTTAACCTTAATTTTCCATCCCATATGTGCTTTTCCTCTTGTGAAAGTGTGTGCATACGTATACGCTCATTTTGTTCTGTGTACCCGCTTTTATACGCTACTTGGGCTAGGTGAAACAACATATACAACTTAATACCACTTAAAAACATTATTTTTCTTCAATTGCTTGATTCTAATCTAAAATCCTTTCTCCCATCATCCTGTTCTTCTGTGCCATTATTCTGTTACCTCTTAATAGACCTGTTACAATGTGAGTTGTTATCATTATATCATTTCTGAACTAGTTCCTCTGAACTGCCCTACATTTTGTCACATCTATAAACACAACTTCCACGCATTATGTCACATCCTATTATACCTTTATCAAGTATTCCATTCATAAAATAGGTTGTCATCAAGGACAACTCATCAGATAAGTTTCTTATCAAGGTCAACACTAACACAATCCCCCTGTATCAAACCTTTGACCATTATTTTGTTCCATCATTTTGTCACGTTTGATATCTCTATGTTCCATAATTCTATCATGTTTGATATCTCTATGTTCCATCATTATGTCACCTCTAATTTGTCCTGTAGATTCATCTAGTTACCATATACAAGTGAGTTTCCATCAAGGACAACATATGCATCATAATGCCAACACAGTAACATCAATACCATATGTGTGCACTAGTTGCTGACTTTGATGCATGATGAAGCCTTATGGCTTGGGGAGAGGATCCCAATTGATGCAATTTTGATTGGAGAATCACCATGCTGCCATGTGCAGGAAGCAAACCCTGCCAGTTCTTTTGTTGGAAAGTGTGAAGAAAAGAAGCTTGCAGACCAAGTGAAGAAAGATTTCAATGTCTTCAAGAAGTCACGAGGCTATGCTCTTACCTCGATTTGTGATAAATCTGTCACCTTTCCCATGTCCATTTTGTCCATTATGATTATGAGGAAGTGTGGGGCAGATGAGGTGCCAGCTCCAGTAATTCAGTTGGCTACGCAGTGCAGCCAAGGGGTGTAGTTTAATTGGGTAGGATACCTCTTCCATGAGTTATTGGATAATTATCGCAAGGCCTAGGAAGATGGGAAACCCTTCCATTATGCATCGGTGTTGCTTTCAATTCCTTTGATAGCCTGGAAACCCTGTCAGTGAGTCTTAGTTCCCTAATTGTTATAGACATTTTTGTGCCTTACAGCATTGAGCATGAAATGTCCATAATCTAAGGGATCCAAAGTCCCTAAACATGTTGTTCCTACCCCTAGAAGAACAAGGCTAACAAACCACAACAATTCACAGAAGTTCTCCACCTGAAACTGCTCAAAAACAAGTCAATTCAGGATCATGTCAACTGCTCCACTGAGCATCTGCGCTGAATGTCAACTGCTCCACTGTCTACCTGCGTTGAATGTCAACTCCAACAAAGGCTACCTACGCTGAGCGAGATTGGACAAGTGGCAGGCTCATTCCTCAATGTGTCAATGCCCAGGAAGCTTCCAAAATGACACTTGCCTCAGGGAATTCGACTGGTGATGAGTAAGAGGTTCCAAATCTCCAAGTGGAAGCAAGAACCTCCAAGTGGACTCAAGAACTGATAGAGGGAGAGGACACTAGTCAGATCTCAAGCTGACTCATCCTCTCTCCAAAATAACTATATATAGATCTCTCCTCCATGAGATCTAGAGGCTGGAATTTTGTTATTGCAAAGAATTGTTGTTGGTTTGAGACTGGAATCATTGGGTGCTTAATGCTTTGAAGGGAGGTGAAGATAGGAATTCCATTCTGCTGGGAAGGAGATGCTGGATTGGAGCCCTCTGGGTTGTATCTCTTCCTGAACCTTGTTATTTATCAATAAAGCTATCTTGGTTTTCTCCTATATACTGATGTATCTTTGATGTATGATTGCATTAGTGTATTTGATTTATTTCTAATCCTGAATCTTTTATGAATACGAATATCTGCCTGTGTGTTGTGTTCTTCTCTTGTCTCAAGTAGCTGTTCTCTTGTCGCAAGTAGCTGTTCTCTTGTGATCTTGCAGGAATCAAGTAGCTGTTCTCTTGGACGAGCAAGGAGGCAAGTAGCTGTGAACACCCAAAGGAGAAGAGGATCTAGATCGAGGGACCAACGGAAGACATCGGTAAGTCCATTGATCTCTCTTCTTTCCCATTTCATAAAGGAAGAAACCAGAATAGCTGTCTCTGTTTGTTTCTAAGGCACTGTCACACCTTAGGTGGATAGGATCGTCCTGCATAGGCATTTTTCCCCGCAACAAATTGGCGACTCCACTGGGGAGATTTGTTTTAGTCATTTTATTTGTGTTTACATCATTGTTTGTTTCATAGACTCAATAGCAACAATCGAACTGCTTCTGCTATTCTCAGTTGCAAAGTAGACAGTTGCTGCCTTGATCCTTCACTGGATTTTGTCTACGATCTGAACAATGGACTCACAAATGATTTGATGATCCTTTGTGATAGATCTTAGTACCCTCTCAAAGCATCCCTTTGATTATACCTTGCTTGTGTTTCTGATTTGGCCTGAAACTGTTGATTTTTGAGCAATCTGTGACCCAGAACCCAGTGAGAAACGAGAGTTTCTCCTTCAGCGCAACTGCTGTGAAGGCAGTCTGCATTTCAACGTAGGTCCCGTGAAGGCTACCTGCGTTGAATGTCAAACCCACAGTGTTGAGGTTGCGCTGAGCCAGTCTTGCCTTGTGTAGCTGGGGTTCTCTGCTCTCTGTTGCCCTGTTTTGATCTCTGTTTTTTGCAGCCTGTAACCAGCATAGGTACCCGTCTGATAACTCCTTTTCTCTGCTTAAATTCCACCTCCTTTTGTACAAAAATACTGTGAGTGTTTTTATGTGTTTGTGGCATCATTTACAGTTTTCCTTTACATGAGTGAAATAATCATCCTGTAGCCCTTGATTCAGATCTGTTGATTGTGATCTTAGGAGAGAGTTCATTGGCTGTTTACAGTTGATTATACATTTGCTTTTGCTTATCGGTTTGAGTTTGTCTCTTTTAAGTGTCGAAACAAAAGTTTATTTCGAAAATCGTTAAGTGTTGTAATCTCTTCTACCCTTTCTGATTTCGAAAAAGTAAACTTGTTTGTACTTGTCATTTAAAAGAAAATTCAAAGTTGTACAAAAAGCTTTCTTTGTAGGCATCAATACTAAGAAAGCGGAAAACAAACACCTGCATTGTGCATTTTCATTTTGATAAGTTTGCATGCTTGATTTAGAAACAATGCATTAGAGTGTGCTGATTGCTCTTTGAGAAAAGATGGTGTCTTTCTTTTCCCTTAGTAGCTAGGATTTTCAAAGTTGAAAAGATATAAAGCTTGCTTATCATCTTTAGACTGCATTTAGGAATTTGTATCATACATCTCGTGGTGAACCTTGAAAGGCAAACTTCTAAAAAGATCAACTTAAAATAAACTGAATGAACCTAACAACGCTTTGCAACATAATGCACAACATAGAGGTCTAGGCTAGAGACGTGTTCCGACGTCGTTAAGCCTAGTGACTGTCGATCTCGTGGAAGGTGGGTGATTCCTCCTGAGGGACAATAGTGCTAGTACGGATTATGCTCCCACGTACCGTCGCGTATATATTGGGAGACCCCTATAGGCATATATCCTTTATCCTTAGGAAGCCGTGTCGGCCGCCCTACTAATCGCAATGCAGTGAACACAGCATTCACGAAGATCGACCGCCCGTACCTTAAAAAGTATTCTGCGGTTTTGCGAAAAGTTTGGCACACCCTCTGCCTAGAACTCCAGAGCAGTTTCTTTTGGCCTTTTTCAGACTCTATAACAGAAAAAGTCCATCTGAGCATTTGTCACTTCGGGCTCGTTAAAACATCGAAGGAGACTAGAGTCATCTTTAGCTTTTTCTCGACTCTTTAAAAGTGAAAAAGCAAGTTGTGTCTAAAGCGTCGTTAACAATTTATTTTAAACGGAACAATCACCCTTTATTCCCGCGTTGATCTTTGGGTTGAAAACATGGAGCACACCAACCAAGGAATTCCCCTTGGTGGAAATCCTAGTCCCTTCTCCTCTTGGGGAGATGTTGGTGCGCCCCACATGGCCACATTGTCGCTTCCAGGACTGACAATTGGCCTACCAGTCTGGCTCTTTTCAACCAATGTCGTTCAGAACACCACCATTCCTGAACAGTCGAGTCAACAGTTAGACCAGACCAGAGTTTCCCACCAGCCTTCTACTTCATCTTCCTCTCCTCCTTCCTCTTCGCTTGACGGAACTGGTAAAGCAAAAAACTGAGTTCCTAAGGAGAAGAAGGAGAAGAAGAAGAAAGAAAAGAAGAAGAAGGAGCCAAAGGCGACTGGGGGTAAACAAGTGTCATCTGACAAAAATCCACACACAGCACTGGCAAGGCCTAAATCGCCATGCGTCATATGCAAGGGAGACCACTTCCACAGAGATTGTCGCTGTATCCCTCGGATACTAAGGGACTGGTCTCCCTGTTTGCACAATTCGGTAGCATCGACCTCTGATAGCCATGTTGACTGCTCACCGTCAACTAGTGGAAGTGAAGCCACAGGACAGAGTGGGAAAGCTAGATTTCCCTGCAAACTGTGTGAAGGCGATCATGCCATCCACCATTGTCCCTTCTTAGACGAGGCAAAAAGAGTTTTGGAAGATCGCCCGATTTTACGAGCGCAACTTCCTCCTGGATATCAAAGACTCCTGCCAAGTCCTTCGCTAGTTGAGAACCCGGCTGGCCCGTTCAAGTGGTCAGCCGAAGCGCCAGTCATTGAAGATGAACCGTCTGAATCCATACCTGACGAAAGTCTAAAGGTTGAAACGGCAGTTGACCCGGTTTTGCCTTCAGAGGCTCTATCTTCGAATGAAACCATCACAGAAGAGAATAAAGACGACACCGTCCAAATTCTCTTCATCAGCACTGACTCTGATGATCAAGGGGGCAATGCCACCATTCCTTTGTCGCAGGAAGGAAGTTCATCAGAGCGATATCCGGTCATCTATTCGGTCCCACCACCAAGCAACCTGGTTGTGTCCTTTGACTGGAACCAACTAGGCAGACCCCGCTTGCCAGCTAGCATACCATTCAGAATTATTGTCCAAATATACAGAATGGTAATGGCTGGCACAGTTATTGATGAAGGGGCATCTGTGAGTATCCTTTCCTCTATTGCTTGGAAAGCACTTGGTTCGCCAGCGCTTTTTCCTGAAATGAGAAATCTATCAGGCTTTGATAAAGGAACCAGTCGACCTTTAGGGATCCTTCCCAATGTGCCCATAACATTGAAAGGGAAGACCGTTCAAATGAACGTGATGGTTGTTCAAGGACCCTTGGATTATAACCTACTCCTTGGACGAGACTATATATATTGCATGGGAGCCATCGTCTCATCACTCTTTAGAGTAATGTGTTTTCCGCATGAAGGAAGAATGGTCAAGCTCGTGGACCAACTTTCATTCCCCAGATCACGCATCGCAAATAGTCATGAACCATCCCTAAATGGTCCATTCACGCAAGAAGTGTCTCAACCCATGGTCCATCCTCCTGATGAGCGCGAGTAATCCGGGAAGATATGACTAGAACCCAGGGGGCATGCGTCCTGGTCTGCTTCGGCAGAGAACTTTGGGTATAGGGTAGGTTTCCGCGGGAGAATATGACTAGTCCGTACCTCGTCCGTCTAGGAAGAGGGTTGTTCTAGAATAAGATTCTTTTGTCAAAGTTATGTGAGTGAAATAAACTATTTTTCACTCACCTTTGTCTATTTTGGTAGATATTGCCGAGGAAGTGTTTTGTTTAAACTACTAACGAGACAATCTTTGGGTAACCTGAAAGAGGTAAGCCTCTCTCGTTAAAACAAATGTTTTGATGGAAAAGAAGTAGAGGTAACCTTGAAACTCTGTTTTATGCCTGGGGGCATGCAAACCTTTTGGAATGCAAGCAAGGGGTGGCTATTTATTTTTTAAATTTTTAGGTCCTCCCTTTAAACCTGTAGGTCTAACCCTTTAAACTCGTAGGATTAGTCATTTCCGAACTTGCATAACGAAAGGATCCGGGGCAAAGCTTACGTGAGGGGAAGCTCCATAAAAAATAGCATCTCCAATGAGACACTCTTATCATATGACTGGTATATTCGAGCAGTTTTAGCACAAAGTTCATGCTCGTTAAAAAATAAACGCAAGGTCCGAGCAGTTTTAGCGCATAGTTCATGCTCGTTAAAAAATAAACATAAGTTTGAGCAGTTTTAATGCGGAATTCATGCTCGTTAAAAAATAAACATAAGCACCACCCGATAAATAACCACTGTGAATGTTAACCTTATCAGCCATTAAAGCCTTGGTCGTGTTTGCACCATCACCTCCACTTTTCATTTGGCCGATCGTTCACCTCCATATGATTGTTTACCCATTTTGAGGAACAGCTGCGAAGAGTGATTTCACCTAGCCATCCTTGTGACACTGCCGTGATTGGAAAATTCCAACCTGTACCTGAAATCAGCTGCTAACCCTGTTTATCACTCGTTCCTCAAAAGACGAGTCTTCTTTAAGCTCTTTTCAACTGACTCGTAAAATATGGAAAGATTGCTGAGTTTTGGCCTTCCAGCTCGTTAAAGCGACCGGAAGTGCTATCCCTCCTCTAGATTTTAATCTTTTTGGACCTGAGGGATTATTGCACAAAAAGATCGAGCACTTGTTTTATTCGGCTCGTTAAAACGATCAAAAACTCATCCCTTCTGTATTGTTTTATACTTTTTCGGGCTTAAGGGATTAGATGAGGAAAAAGGAATTTTGGAGTTAACTTTATGTACCTTTTCAGACTCTCTAAAAATGAAAAGGGACCCAGTTGTCTTTGTCGTTAGACTCGTTAAAATCACTAAATAGCGACAAACTTGTCTTTAGACGAGAACGAGTTTCACTATCGCTAGGCTCGTTAAAACATAGCGATGGGCTTGCCCGAAGGGCAGGTTATAGAACAAGCATATGTTATCCTCCTCAAGCTTGACAAAAATAAAGAGGTACTGGTTAGCAATGACTGGGGAAAAATTGGGAGAAACTAAAGAAAACTTTGATGGTAGCAGGTCGCTCTTGAACATGACACTTTTCCTCCGTACCACAATCGGGTTGGGTTGTTTCATTCACCGGTCACATCACCATGGTCTCACCATACCATCCATAATTGGGGTAATGCTACCGATCCATCGCATCAGTGTCGCCATATGTTCAAGAGAAGTCGTTCAGAAAGAGTCAACCGGGTCCCATCCACTGCCATACATTATCCTTCATCCATTCATGACCGCCACCCTGAATCATATGTCACAGATCGTTTTCACCTCCATCCAAATCATTAGCTCCGTTCCGTGTCACTGATGTGGGATTCATTAAGGCCCTCCTTTGACGGATCGCTTCTTGTCGACATCAGCTCATTATCCAAGAAGTTGATCTAGGGACAACCCCTTCAGTACTTTGAAGCTTGCATGCCTCAATGTCAAGTTTCCCACTTCCGGCGACAGGTATACATCAATGACCTTCGACCAGAAGATTTTGCGTGGTGTTCGACGCCAAGTCCTTTATTCACACCACGTGAATTGTACTGCAGTACCTTGAGGGTCATTATCATTATCGGTGATTCCTCTCGCGCTTGTTAACGGTTTACATCATTGACCGGTAATCAAGCAATGTCTTTCCATGTTCGACTTCAGCGCAATTCTCACATGGATCAACTTGTACTTAGAGTGAAGATCGAACGAGTTTGAAGACCCCGGATCTAGTTTCATCCATCTGGGCTGCGATATATATTCAGGAAAGATAAAGACATTTAACATGTACATCATTGCAGCAGATGATCATCCTACTCAAAGGATGATAATTTCACCAAAATTATCAGTCTACCATCAGACGATTGTTTGTTCTATGTACAGAAATGAATTTATAAAGCTGAGCATGGGAATGCC
The DNA here is from genome assembly GCA_031772625.1 of Pinus tabuliformis. NCBI lineage: Eukaryota > Viridiplantae > Streptophyta > Pinopsida > Pinales > Pinaceae > Pinus > Pinus tabuliformis. The sequence goes on from CM062816.1 coordinate 2,014,930,533, forward strand.
CGCCTCATCTAGATCATGAAAGCAGTATGAAAAATAATGTATTGTATTGTATCTTATTACAGGTCTCCTCCCAACAAATGGATGAACTTCGGACCCTCCTGGATAAACCATTTCACCCGATAAACGGCCTCATACTTTAGGGGGCAACTGTTATAGACATTTTTGTGCCTTACAGCATTGAGCATGAAATGTCCATAATCTAAGGGATCCAAAGTCCCTAAACATGTTGTTCCTACCCCTAGAAGAACAAGGCTAACAAACCACAGCAATTCACAGAAGTTCTCCACCTGAAACTGCTCAAAAACAAGTCAATTCAGGATCATGTCAACTGCTCCACTGAGCATCTGCGCTGAATGTCAACTGCTCCACTGTCTACCTGCGTTGAATGTCAACTCCAACAAAGGCTACCTGCGCTGAGCGAGATTGGACAAGTGGCAGGCTCATTCCTCAATGTGTCAATGCCCAGGAAGCTTCCAAAATGACACTTGCCTCAGGGAATTCGACTGGTGATGAGTAAGAGGTTCCAAATCTCCAAGTGGAAGCAAGAACCTCCAAGTGGACTCAAGAACTGATAGAGGGAGAGGACACTAGTCAGATCTCAAGCTGACTCATCCTCTCTCCAAAATAACTATATATAGATCTCTCCTCCATGAGATCTAGAGGCTGGAATTTTGTTATTGCAAAGAATTGTTGTTGGTTTGAGACTAGAATCATTGGGTGCTTAATGCTTTGAAGGGAGGTGAAGATAGGAATTCCATTCTGCTGGGAAGGAGATGCTGGATTGGAGCCCTCTGGGTTGTATCTCTTCCTGAACCTTGTTATTTATCAATAAAGCTATCTTGGTTTTCTCCTATATACTGATGTATCTTTGATATATGATTGCATTAGTGTATTTGATTTATTTCTAATCTTGAATCTTTTATGAATACGAATATCTGCCTTTGTGTTGTGTTCTTCTCTTGTCTCAAGTAGCTGTTCTCTTATCGCAAGTAGTTGTTCTCTTGTGATCTCGCATGAATCAAGTAGATGTTCTCTTGGATGAGCGAGGAGGCAAGTAGCTGTGAACACCCGAAGGAGAAGAGGATCTAGATCGAGGGACAAATGGAAGACACCGGTAAGTCCATTGATCTCTCTTCTTTCCCATTTCATAAAGGAAGAAACCAGAATAGCTGTCTCTGTTTGTTGCTAAGGCACTGTCACACCTTAGGTGGATAGGATCGTACTGCATAGGCATTTTTCCCCACAACACTAATGTTGACCGAGACTTGTGCAAAGCTGCGAGGTACTCTTCGCTATGGGCATTGAAGGATTGAAGTCGGGTGGTAAACAATAAGTTATTTTGGGTACTGTTTGAAATGGATTTGTGCATCATGCTTAGTCAGAAGTCATGGCTATCACTGCTATTACTTAATTAGTATCACGGAATTGCGAAATTCAAAGAAGATTTCCACAACATATCCATTTAGGCGAAGAAATATGTAGAGTGCATATGATATGAGTTGCTCTATTTGGTCAGAGATGTTGGATATTTTTTTAGTTATCTCTAACTGGTCAAGTGTGTGGCAAGACCCCAACAAGGAATCCGAAGGAGACCAGGTAGGTATTAGTAAAATAACATAGGCCACAAGAGGTACATCGAAGGAAGGCATGCAAAATGTGCCTCAAAAGGTCACTATGGACATAGAGAAGAATACTGTGCAGAAGACACAGCACGAGGAGACATGAATTCCAATAGGGAGTATCTGCCAAATTGAAAATCTGGTAATATCGGGTTCTCTTCGTAATTAAAGACATCAAGAGCCACGATGAGAAGCTAGCTGAGGAAGCCGCCAGGGCCATCTATGATCGAGATGTAGCCACTGTGTGTAGGCAGGAGATGGAGGACACAATTTCCCAGACTTGCATTAAGCTGCTAGAGCTCCTCATACAGACTAAAGCAACTTCCAAAGAGAAGCTCCATAAGCTAACCATAGTAAAGGAGTCGAAAGCAGAGGTTGAACGAGTGAAATTGAGATGCAGATGTAGGTCGCAGAGCTACAAATGAAGCTACAGCCTACAACACCTTCAAAAGTTTGAGAACAATGTGAGGCTCTATTAAGGCATACATGGACATACTAGAAGTTGCCATTAAGGACTACAACCAGATTTTTTAGAACACCATGGAGATGTGGTCCTCACTATAGGAGGACCCACATGTATAAGAGATTGAAGCTGACATAAGGGAAAGGAAACTGCAGTTTGATGAAATCAGGGCAACATCGCATACCTTAGAACCTGTGCAACGGTTCGCCAAACTCCAAGAAGGGAAGGCTATTTAGAATCATATAGATGAGCTAGGAAACAAATCCTCAATCATTTGAGCAAGAACGTAACCTTGCACTGACAAAGGTAGTCAACTCTCTCAGTTCGTTGAGAGTAAAATGAAAGGAATGCAATAGACGTAGAGAACCATTGGTTTAGTAGTAGAGGGGCCAACTACTGAGAAGTTGGTCGAGGAGGTTTGGCAGGCCATTGTGCAGTGGACAATAAAACTTCAAGCCTTGAAGACAAAGTTCAGAGACCTTAAGGCATGCATCAAGGACGTACTAGTAGAGAGACTCAGGAAAATTCACGTCTTTGCGTTGGGGGGCCTATTCGTATGGGGACCCCCAAGTCTAATTTTTGTCTAAGTTTTGAGTCAATTTTGATGTAAGATTTTAAAGTCTCCACATTTTAAGGAGCGGAGCATGCAGAACGTTAAGAGTCAAAGGGGCATTTAGGAAGGTCAAAGCCCCTTATTTTGTAAAGGGATGGGATGTTCTGATTTTCGCCCATGGCTCATGGACCATGGTAATGTAATGTAAAATCTATAAAAGGAAGTCATCTAGGAGTCATTTAGTAGTTGATGGATAGTTGATGAATAAGATTTTGAGTCTATAATTCTATATTCTAGCGAAGGGGAAGGCTCTTGGAGCTGAGTGCATGGAGACCTTAGCAATTCTGCAACTGAGTGTTCGGGCCCCTCCAGCTGTGTGTGTAGGTTCAAAAGAAGTTTATTCATTGAAGATATAAAGTAATAAAGTATATTTGAAGCAATTCTATGCAATTCTCTATATACTCATATGTTTTTGTGTTTATGCTTAGTTATGATTCAATTTCCTGTGATATTACTATTGTCATTATGACTCAGGTTTGGTGCTATGGCACAGGTGCTTTCCTTGATGGCAACTCACTCAAGTGGCAAATCACTATTCAGGCTCTCAAAATAATAGAAAATGTGATACCTGCAGGTGAGCCTAACAAAAGCTACGGACCTGTAGGTGCCCTGAACAAGAAGTGCAGGCATACCTGCAGATTCTCTGAACAAAAGGTGTGGACGTCAAATTAACTCACTTTCAAGTTGAAAATAATTAATATTATTTTGTATTAATGGAGAAATGGTTACATAGTTGTAACGTATCTCCTTAGTTTAGGATTTGTTCCTAGAGTTTAGGAGTGTGGTTGCAACTTCTTGATTTCCAGAGTTGTATTTAATGATGTAATCTTTTCATTGATGGTAATAGAGAGTACGAGAGTGATCTCTCTGTTTTGTGAGTGTAGTCTCCAGGTGCAAGCCACACCTGTGAGCTACATCTCCTTATTTTCAATTCTATTCACATTTTATCTTGGTATCAGAGCTCAGATTGGGTGAGCCTAATCCTTTATCAACTTTATGGCTGAAGTGCCTTTGTAGCTAGCTTGCCTGTGTGGTAGAATTGCTTGTGTGGCTTGAAGTGCCTCTGTGGCCACGTGTACACAAGAGCTCTGTGCTCAATTGAGCAGGTGGACTGCAGAACACCTGGCTCGGACTTAGAATTTTTTTTTTCCTGAGTAGAAGGGGGTTGGGGCAGGTTTCTGGCTCGGGAGCGTGGCATAATTCTAGATTGGCGTGTATTTTTGGTTATTAATCGCATCACCGCGCCAGAATACTGGATTGGCACGGAATTTAAGGGGGAAATCATGCCAGACATTTTAACTCACACCGATTTTATCTTAGCACAAGATTTTCGCTCGGAAGAGCGCTAACTCACCTTCAAGGGATCTGCGGGAAGCCTCATCTTCGTTTGGCGATTTGCGAGGGGCGTAGATCGACGAAGTTGCAGATCTATTCGGGAGAGGTAGATCAGATCAATTTTGATCAGATCAATTCTTCGGCTGTATTGAAAACACTGAATTTTCTCATCGGAGCGGGATTTCCAAACACTGTAGATCGGTGGCAGAGGTGACAAATCGATCTGACATGTATCGTTTTTTTGTTGTTGGGTAGATTCATTTTGTAGATTTGATCAGAATGAGTAATACGATGGAATCCTACCTTCACGATTCTGGTAAACTTGATGGATCTAACTTCATGAATTGGAAGTTTAAGATCCAGACCTTGCTTGAGGGCGCGAATGCTTGATCCATAGTTATAGGCGATGAGCCGAAGCCGAACGCAGGGCCACAGGAGCAAGATTGGGAAAAATGAGAGAACAAGGCCAAAGTCTTGTGGAAGATGTCTGTGAAGGACAGTGTTATCCCCCACATCAGAGACTATAAAATGTCCGCAGAGATCTAGACGACCAACAAAAGCCTATATTAGACCCAGAACACCAGTCGAATTATGGTGCTTAAAAGCAAGCTATTTTCAATGAGGATGGAGGAAAGGGAGACTGCTAGTACATTTGTTGCGCGAATTAAAGATGTGAAAGACAGATTGGGGGCCATCGGAGAGACAGTGTCTGACTCTGATCTTGTCTCAATCACACTGAGCGGGATGCGTGATGAATTTCAAATGTTTGTTACTGGATTGGTGGCAAGGGAGAAAGCACCCACATTTGAAGATCTGACAAGGATCTTGCTGCAAGAGGAGGAGCGGCGGCAGAACCTGAACCCCCAGAATGATGATCTTGCACTGATGGCGAAACAATGATCATTTAGACAAAAGCAGTCACAGCAGCAATCAAAGCAGAAAGGAGGAACGTCACATAAGAATTCACATTCACATAAAGGTATGCTTGCAAATCATTCTAAAAATAAATGTTATTATTGTAGAAAGAAGGGTCATATACAGAGTGAATGTTATAAGAAGCAGGCTGATGATGCAAAGAGGAAGCAGGCAAATGCAAAGCATAGAGGATACTTTGTTGAAGAAGAAGATAAAGACTTCAGTCATGAATTTCAACTATTCACAGTCGATTGTGCCCTTTCAGCATCTAATGAGGATGATATTTGGTATGTCGATTCCGGAGCATCCTCTCACATGACAAGTAAAAAGGAATTTTTTGATAGTCTTGAAGAAAGTATAAATGGATCAAAAATCTACCTAGGAGATGATAGTGGATACGAGATTAAAGGTTATGGGGTGATTTCAGTCAAGTTACCAAATGGAAAAATTAGTCACCTTAAAAATGTTTTATATGTACCTGGAATTAAGAAAAATCTAATATTTGTATCCATGATGGCTGATCAAGATATGCAAGTCGAGTTCTTCAAGACTCATTGTGTGATAAAGGATTGAAGGAATGAAATAGTTGCAACAGGCATGCGAGTTGGAAGCCTAGACAGACTGGGTTCAAAAGGTATACCAAAGCAAGCCATGGTTGTAGGAGGATTGACAGCTGAACAACTCTAGCATCAGAGGTTCGGTCACTTCAATTTGTAGGACCTCATGTTATTACAGAAGAAAGGTATGGTTGAGGGGCTCCCTATCTTTCGTAATATTCAGTTAAATTGTGATGGTTGTGCCATAGGAAAAATGTTGGAAATAATACTGAGAGGGGGGGGGGGTGAATCAGTATTATCAAAAAAAAAAATTCATTTCCATATCCAGATTCATATACGCTGCTTCCACAATTATGGTTAATGCATTTAGTGTATATCCAGTAAACTTATGATTCAGTTAATTGATCTTCAGTGAGTGCATTAGAACATTATCAACCATATCAACAGTAAATAGGTGTAGTAAAATAGAACAGATCATCACACATAAGCCACACACATGAACACCATGATATAAGGTGGAAACCCAATGTGGGAGAAAACCACCTGCTGCAAGTCATCTCAATATTCTTCTTAATAAGAAAATCATTTTACAATATTTCTGTACTAGTGCAGTCTTATACCAGTACGTAGGCTTCTACCTGCAGAGAGCTACAACCCTCTCTTGTTCTCCAGTCTCTCCTAGAAGGGAGTTACAACCCTCATAGTTCTTGTACTAGCCGATCCATTTACTAGTACACAGGCTACTACCTGCTACAATGATCCAAATTTTTCAACTACTACTGGAAGGGAGCTACCACCCCCTTAGCTCTTGTACTAGCTAAGATACTAGTACGTAGGCACCGGCCTACAATCTTCTCTCCTCCAGGTACCATGTTTCATACATTTTCGTACTGGATACTCCTGAAGCACAACACATAATCTGAAAGGCCACGTTTCATCCAATTTTCATACTAGACCCATTAATATCATTGAAGCACATAATCAATCAATCTTCTAAATCACCCAAGCACCAGATCAATACATATACAAGGATAATATGTGAGTTAGCAACCAGATCTAGTCCATCAGATCACATAAAGATGAGTCATTATGATTCTGATCCAATATTAGTTCTCATCCATCAATACTGAAGCTAAACATAATCAACCAAATAGGATATACAGAATATTGTCATTAGAACACATCAACAACCAGAACCACCTGTAACTTTAAACATCATAGCTCAAATGGTATACACTACTACAATGAACCAAACCTACTTACATACGTGCTTTCACCAAAGCCAACCCGCGTACAGATCTATAAATATGCAATCATGACTTGCAATGATTTCAAACTTAAGTTATACCCAGTTCAAATCATTACAAGCATCAGTATACAGATCTAGAATAAGCACAATCAACTATATAGAGATAGTTCATTACAAACCATTTGATCTCGATCTATCCTTAGATCTTGTTCTCCATCAACCAGTGAGATCCCTCTTTATCTCAGATCCAGATCTCCACCATAACCCAATCACAGTATTCCAAATCTAGCACTTTATCAGATATTCAATCATTCCGAAGATGCCTTGCCAAATGATCTCCTTCCTCTTTTATAGTCTTAGGCCATCCACAATACCACGGTCCAAAACCATAACAATTCAATACCATGGACCCAATACTTGGGATCAACACTTTTGGATGCAATACCACGGACCAAAACCATAGGATCAAAAACTATCGGACTAATACCATGAGCCAACCATGAAAGTGCGTGAGATCAATACTTTTGGATGTAATACCACGGACCAAAACCATAGGATCAAAAAATGTCGGACTAATACCATTGATCTGAATTTGAAACTACTTGAAATTTGTTTGCAAGGTATTCAATTCAGAATTAAACATGTTTAAAAGACTTCCATGTCTTGCAGAAAGAAAACACATGAAATTTTCAGCTGTTCATGACTCATTTAAGCATAGCAGAGTTAATTCCTTTTACTGTTTAACACATTAAAACAAATTTGTTCTGCAAAATAAATCAACCACAAATGCAAAAGAAGTTGATAAAGCAGTTCACCCCCTCCAGGGCTACGTCTGCTGGGTCCAAAGCTCCCAACCGGGCTTGTCCTTGTTTTTATTAAATGCTCAAATTGAAAATACAGCTGAATAGAAGCATCTACAGGAGAAATATATGGTAGAAATGGATTCATAACACTTGAATCCTTTAGGATTGACTATTGGATCACCTCCAATGGATACCTGCAACCCTGTACAGTCTTCCCAATACTGGGCCCTGGTGGCTCCTAGAACTTCCATGGCTTCAAAACGTATGCAAATGACCTCTGATGGCTGTAAAACCTGCACCGATGGCTTCCGAAGGTCGAAATTACCCAAAATAAAAAAAAAATTCGTCCAAAACCGACTTTCCTAGCCAAAGTTATGGCCATTTACTCCCAACTGCCAGTTTGGCCTAACAAAACCCCAGTTAACTTTAGTTACGGCCAGTTAGGCCCGCCAAATATGGCGGGACCGCCAAATTTGGCGCTCCGCCAATTCCGCCGCCAACTTAACTGCAGTCATCTTAAATGTTAGCCTCGGATTCCGTGCTGACCGTTTGGGCTGGCGGTTAGTGCTTAAGCTCCTGGTTCTGGGCGCTGGTCCTATGGTATGGCGGGGCTGGCCCTTAGGGGCTGGCCCCCTTTGCTTTCCCGCCTATGCAATTTTAAACTTTATAACCTGTATGTTCCGCCCTTTGAACAACGTATGGTCCTGTGGGCTAACGGTAAGTCCGGCAGTTTGTTTCCAAGAGGTCGCGGGATCGATTCACAATCCGACCACCAAAATTTTAACATGCAACCCATATACTGCTGACGTCATCTGGGGGCCACGTGGTGGCCTCCGGGCCTGCCACGTGGCAGCTTTTGATTGGCTGTTGAAAAGGGAATATTCCCTGGAATATTCTGCGGAATATTCCTTTTTTAATTTTTTTTTTTTAAATTCAAATTTCTAATGTTATTGAGCCAATTATTCTTTTTGCCATATCTTCCTCATATGGCGACCGTTTTTCGAACCGTTTGCAGCGCCAGAATCGAGAGGACGGGAACTTTCCAGTCATTTAGCTTTGAACTAGTTCTGAGCACTTTAAATTTTGAGCATTTTTACGACACTTAGGACATGAGCACCTGATCACGCCTCCCCATTGGGAAGCTTTTGGACCCCAAAAGCCTTCAACTACTTGTTAAAGAGGTGAGGGTACAGCTCCCTCACTCTGTCCACCTCCATCCACTTTGCCTTGTTCGGTTTGCTGCCTTTGAAACCAACCCGAACATAATCTACACTGCCCCTCCTTGAAGTGCGTGTCCTTCTGTCAAGGATTGTATCTTCTTTCAGCTCATCTAAGAATTCTGGCGAGAAATCTTCTATAGATGGCAGCTGAACAACACTTTCATGATCAGCAATCAAAGGAGGTTCATACAAACGTAAGTTCTCCACATTGACAACAGAATACATTTGCATGTAGGAAGGCAAATCTAATTGAAAAGCATTATTTCCAACCTTCTTGAGGATTTTGAATGGATCATAACGAATAGGCTTCAGCTTTTTACCTTCTCCTTGCATCCTTTCCTTACTAATGTACAGCCATACCTCATCCCCTTCTTGAAACTTGTGATCGACTCTATGCTTGTCGTGTCTTTCCTTGTACTTGCCTTGACTCTTCTCAAGCTGTTCTTGAATTTGCTAATGTATTTGCTGAATTCTTTCAATGAATGACCGAGCTTTGTCAATATCACTATGTCCCTCAATGGCAACATCTTTCTCAAGAATGAAATCAAGAGGTGATTTTGGCAAGTAACCAAAACAAGCTTCAAACGGTGAGGTGTTTGTGGAAGAGTGCTTGGCACGGTTGTAAGCATGCTGTATGTAGTGCGAATGTTCATCCCAAAGCTTGGGATGCTTGCTGCAATAACCTCTCAAGAGGTGCACAATGGTTCTGTTCACAACTTCGGTTTGTCCATCTGTTTGCGGATGGAAAGCAGTACTTTTCTTCAACTTTGTGTCCATCATCTCCCATAGGTTGGACCAGAAATTCCCCACAAATCTGGAATCCCTGTCACTAATAATGGAAGTAGGCAAACCAAAGTGAATCCATACATGATGAAAAAATTATTCAGCAGTTTGTTCAGCAGTTATAGTTTTCTTACAAGGCATAAGTATACACATTTTGCTGAAACGATCAACTACTACATATAAATAATCATGCTGCTTTCGATATTTTGGCAAACCTCCTACAAAATCCATAGAGATGCTCTCCCATGGTCTAGAAGGTACCGGAAAAGGAGTATACAAACCAAGCTTCCTATTGCTAGGCTTGCTTGTAGCACATAATGAACAACCTCTTATGAACCTTGAAACAGAATCTACCATGCGGGGCCAATAGCAATACCTCTGTAGATGTGCAACTGTTTTGCTCACACCAAAATGGCTAGCAATAAGAGAAGAATGAGCTTCTCTTATGACATTTATCCTCTCCCCCTGTGGTATACACAACTTGCCCAAATGAAACAGCAAATTGTTATGCATGTGATAATCATTTTCCTCTACATGATTCCCTTTACTCAAGTTAGCATACACATCTTTAAAGTCATCATCAGATGCATATTGTTCTATGTAACTATCATGTACAATGGAAGCATTCTTAAGTAAAGTAACAGCACCAATAATAGGCCTTGAAAGCATATCAACAACCTTATTCAAAGTACCTTTCTTATACCTTATTACCAAATGGAACTATTGCAAGAAGCCCATCCATCTGAAGTGTCGTGACTGTTGTAACTTGCTTTGTGATTGCAAGTACTGTAAGGGCTGATGGTCGGTATGTATAACAGTTTCTTTGCCCATCAAATAGTGTTTCCACTTTTTGACACTTTGTACCAATGCATACAACTCCTTATCATATGTAGGATAATTTACAACAGCACCATTAAAAGTTTCAGAATGAAAAGCAATAGGCTTACCATGCTGTAGAAGAACTGCACCCATAGCATAATCACTAGCATCAGTTTGTATCTCAAATGGCTGTCTCAAATCCGGTAATGCAAGGACTGGAGCTGAACTAATCTTCTCTTTCAAAGATTCGAAAGCTTTTTTCTGCTTGCCTCCCCATTGGAAAGCATGCTTCACACTTGTCACTGCATGCATAGGAGCTGCTATAGAAGAGAAGTTAGAGATAAACTTCCTCCAATATTGAGCTGCACCCAAAAAACTTCTTACCTCTGTTATGGATTTGGGAGTAGGCCATTTCACAATAGCCTCAATCTTAGCAGGATCAATTCTCAAAGCACCTCCTCCTACTATGTGTCCCAAATAAACCAAAGAAGTCTTTCCAAATTCACACTTTGACATTTTAAGAAATAACTGATTCTTCTTCAAAACATCAAGTACTTTTCTAACATGCATGACATGATCTTCTCTAGACTTGCTGAAAATTAAGATATCATCTAAGTAGACAATAACGAAATCATCAAGAAAAGGACACAAGACATCATCCATTACCCGCATGAAAGTTGCAGGTGCATTTCACAAACCAAACGGCATCACAACCCACTGAAAGAGTCCTTGTTTGGTTTTAAAGGCTGTCTTCCAAATGTCACTTTCTTCAATTCTTACTTGATGATATCCACTATGCAAGTCTAACTTAGTGAAATATTGAGCATCTTTCAGCTGGTCTAGCAAATCATCTATCCTTGGGAGTGGGTAACGATTCTTTACCGTTATCTTGTTCAAGGCCCTGAAATCAACACACATACGCCAAGTTCCATCTTTCTTTGGAATCAATACAATCGGTGACCCACATGGCGAAGTACTTGGCCTTATGAAACCCTTTTCCAACATGTCCTTGATTTGCTTCTTTATTTCAGCATTCTCCATAATAGACATGCGGTACATGCCTATGTTTGGAAGAGGACAATCTGGATGCAAATGGATTTCATGCTGAATCTCCCTCTTAGGAGGCAAACCTGTTGGCTCCTGAAACATATCATGATATGCATCAACTACATCATATAGATCTGATTTAAGTTTTCGATCACAATTTTCAAATGACTCATGATTCACATCAACCTTCGGCTTAATCATAAGAAGAACAAAATTCTTACTTGAATTGACCAGCCTTTTTACCTGTCCTGCATTCACCATCGCTATATTTGTCTTCTTGCGATGAGCTCTAACAATGAACTCCTTGCCATCTTTGAAAAGATGATATTTGTTTTCATGGCGATGAAAGATAGCTTTCCTGTCAAACAAGTAGGGACATCCCAAAACAATTCCTGCTATATCAAAAGGTACCACATCAAGTTCAACTGTGTCAATAAAATGTGCAGTAATTGCAAAGCGCAATGTGCACTTTCTTGAAACTTGTAAATTTGCATCCTTGCAAATCCATCCAAGTGGATATGGCTTCGGATGTGGAATGGTCTCAAGTTTAAGCTGCTTGACCAAGTCCTCTGATATAAGGTTTGTTTGTGACCCACTATCAAAAAGTGTGTCAATTTTAGTATATTTTGAAATCACCCTCACATGAAATAGTTCAATTATTTCTTCCTCCTTAGGAGCTTGTACATGGCAGTTTGAGGTACTAGTGCTGGCTTGAGTTTCAACTTCTTTTCCCTTCAATTTTTTCAATCCCATGGCTGTAATTTTGGTTTCATCACCTGAATCTTCCCCTAAATCTTGTGGTGTAGATGTAGTAGCAGCATTTTTCTGTTTCCCTTTGGATTTGTTAGATTGAGGTCTTTTTTCAGGATATAATTTCCAACAGTTTTTCTCCTCATGGCCTGGTTTAGAACAGTGTTTACAGATCACTTTCTCACTCTCTTGCTTGACAGATGCATTCTTTTTTCCTTTTCCCTTGGAGGTTTTCTCTTTGCTTTTCCCCTTGGCGGGCTTGTTTCTACCCTCTTCAAATGTGTTTTTTCCCCTTGCCTCTAAATGGGTAGCTTGGACACAAACCTCGTCCAGGCTAGTAGGGTTAAACATCAAGATGGTGTGTCTAAGGTAGCTATGCAAGCCACCAATGTATTTCAGCAAGGTTTCTTGGGTCTGTAAATCTACCCCTAACAAGAGAGCTCTTCTCCTGAATTCTTGGGTGTAGTCTTGGACACTCTGACCCTTAAGTTGTCTGAAATTTTGCCAGTTCATAATGGCTTTCTGCATGTGAGTAAGAGGATAAAACTGTTTTTTAATGGCTAACAGAAATTCAGGCCATGTTAAGGTAACCTTACCAAATTTCTTGATCTCCTCTTTAGTCTTGGCCTCCCACCAGACCAAGGCTGCTCCATCCATTCTCAAAGAAGCCAACTGAATCTTTGTGGCATCATCATGCATATTTTGGATCCTCAAGTAAACTTCCAACTGCCTAATCGAGTTGTCAAGCTTTTCTACATTCACTTCACCATTAAACATAGGTAATTCGAATTTTACATCAAGCTTCAAAAAAGGACTTTTTCCAGAGGATCTATGCTTATGAACAGAAGAAGAAGATGAGGATGAAGAGGAAGAAGGTGAAGATGGGGGTGGTGGATCACCATTTCCTCCATGTCCTTTCTTGGAATGATCATCATTCTTCTTACCTCCTGAAGAGCCCTCTCCTTCATGTGGATGTTTGGACCCTTCTCCAGCCAATTTCTCATTTCTTTCTTGGTACAATATCCTCACCATTTCAGTGAGGTCCAAGAAAGCCTTTCTGAAGACTCTTTCTTCTTCTCTTGGATCTGTCTCTATAGGAATTTCTCCTTCATGTTCAGACACCCTTGAAGATTCTGCTGAGACTCTTGAGGGTGAAATTGAAGGTGGAGGTGATGGCTCTCTGCCCTTCCTTGACTGAGGATTCTCTCGTTCTCTAGTCAACTGTCCTTCCCCTCTTTTAAGTTTCAACCTGGTAAGCATCAATACTTTGCAAGACAGTTAGAAGATCTTTGCACAAAAACCCTGAGCTCTGATACCAACTTGATCTGAATTTGAAACTACTTGAAATTTGTTTGCAAGGTATTCAATTCAGAATTAAACATGTTTAAAAGACTTCCATGTCTTGCAGAAAGAAAACACATGAAATTTTCAGCTGTTCATGACTCATTTAAGCATAGCAGAGTTAATTCCTTTTACTGTTTAACACATTAAAACAAATTTGTTCTGCAAAATAAATCAACCACAAATGCAAAAGATGTTGATAAAGCAGTTCACCCCCTCCAGGGCTACGTCTGTTGGGTCCAAAGCTCCCAACCGGGCTTGTCCTTGTTTTTATTAAATGCTCAAATTGAAAATACAGCTGAATAGAAGCATCTACAGGAGAAATAGATGGTATAAATGGATTCATAACACTTGAATCCTTCAGGATTGACTATTGGATCACCTCCAATGGATACCTGCAACCCTGTACAGTCTTCCCAATACTGGGCCCTAGTGGCTCCTAAAACTTCCACGGCTTCAAAACATCTACAAATGACCTCTGATGGCTGTAAACCTGCACCAATGGCTTCAAAAGGTCGAAATTACCCACAATAAAAAAAAAAAATCGTCCAAAACCAACTTTCCTAGCCAAAGTTATGGCCATTTACTCCCAACTGCCAGTTTGGCCTAACAAAACCCCAGTTAACTTTAGTTACGGCCAGTTAGGCCCGCCAAATATGGTGGTACCGCCAAATTTGGCACTCCACCAATTCCGCCACCAACTTAATTGCAGTTATCTTAAATGTTAGCCTCGGATTCCGTGCTGACCGTTTGGGCTGGCGGTTAGTGCTTAAGCTCCTGGTTCTGGGCACTGGTCCTATGGTATGGCGGGGCTATCCCCCTTTGCTTTCCCACCTATGCAATTTTAAACTTTATAACCTGTATGTTCCACCCTTTGAACAGTGTATGGTCCTGTGGGCTAACGGTAAGTCCGACGGTTTGTTTCCAAGAGGTCGCGGGATCGATTCACAATCCGACCACCAAAATTTTAACATGCAACCCATATACTGTTGACATCATCTGGGGGCCACGTGGTGGCCTCCAGGCCTGCCACGTGGTAGATTCTGATTAGCTATTGAAAAGGGAATATTCCTTGGAATATTCCTTGGAATATTCTGCAGAATATTCCTTTTTTAATTTTTATTTTTTTTTAAATTCAAATTTCTAATGTTATTGAGCCAATTATTCTTTTTGCCATATCTTCCTCATACGGCGACCATTTTTCGAACCGTTTGCGGTGCCGGAATCGGGAGGATGAGCACTTTCCAGTCATTCAGATTTGAACCTGTTTTGAGCACTTTAAATTTTGAGCAGTTTTACAACACTTAGGACATGAGCACCTGATCAACCATGAACCAACCATGAAAGTGCGTGAACTTTTCTCTGCATGAAAACTTTTCTCTGCATGAAAGTGCGTGAAATTTTATCTTCATGAAAGGAACTTTTCTCTGCATGAAAGTGCGTGAACTTTTCTCTACATGAAAGAAAATTTTCTCTGCATGAAAGTGCATGAACTTTTCTCTACATGAAAGAAACTTTTTCTCTACATGAAAGTGCATGAACGTTTCTCTACATGAAAGAAAATTTTCTCTGCATGAAAGTGCGTGAACTTTTCTCTACATGAAAGAAACTTTTCTTTGCATGAAAGTGTGTGATATTGAAAATAAATTTGCTGCAGCATAATTTATCATCTGTGTGATTTGCCATCAAGGACAACACTTGTCTCATAATGCCAACAATCTCCCCCTTTGGACTTGACGGCAAAGCTAACTTGTCATACTGAGAATTGTCATCTGATTCCTTTGAGTTGTCCTGCATCCTATGTATTCTGTCACATCTGATATCTCTTCTGTAGATTCATCTAGATATATATAAGTGAGTTGATCTTCTACGAGTTGGTTGCCATCAAGTACAACACATGCATTATAATGCCAACAATCTCCCCCTTTGGACTTGATGGCAACAATACGAAATCACTCTCCCCCTTTGACATCAAGGGCAAAGGGCGGACCAAGATATTCTCTTCCTTTGCTATCCATACTCGCCCTGAGTGCCTGCTGAAATTTCTGAATGAGCTCCCCCTTTGTATATGCCAAGGTGTACCAATTTGTCCATGCTCTCCTTGAGTACATGATGAAGTCTCTGCTCTGCTGAAGTGTGTTGTTCATGCTCCCCCTGACTATAAGCAAGGTCTGCAAAAAGATGTTTTACAAGAAGAACATGACTGTATCATAAATGACCTTCCTATCACCAAGGACTCATACATACATCCATTTCGCAACCAAGTGTGGATATACTAGAATTGACTCATCCACCCAACCAAGTGGGGATACATCAAAATTTTACACATGATAAGACAAGAACATTACATCTTCATCCCAGGCATAGTGGGGAAACCAGGATAGGCCGATACATGACCTTGACACCATAAAAGAGATACATGACATAGAGATGAAATATCTAGAGCAAGACTTTTGAAAGCCACCAATAACTGATAGCAGCAGCTTCTGTCAATCACCATTCAGATCAGCAACCATGATTTCCTTATGTTCTCCTTTTGCACCTATTCTAACCAAAACAACTTGTGTACACGAACCAAGAGCTTCTAAGGTAATGCCAACAATGCATTATTAGAAGTTAATCTGATCCCCCTGAACCTGTGCCAAATGGTCTCTGTCAGACCCATATCAGACTCTTCTCACCCAGAGTTTGGCCCACTGATTTTATTCAAACCAACATATGCGCGACTGTATCGATGGAAACATGCGTATATATGCAGATACTCCTTATGAAACTCGCGTACAACCAATTCCAGATCAGCAACCTGTAAATGTCCTATGACATGGTATGTCTGCAGATAGATATCAACTCATCATCATAAAATCATTCACATTATATCATATGTGTAAAACACCATAGTCATCTTATCAACAAGATCATCCATGTATCATCACTTGGGAATATCTGCATCAATCAACATATGTATGAGACAACCTATCATCATATAGGTAAGAATTCATCATCATCATGTATCCAACAATGCAACTTTGAATAATCATCCATGTATCCAGCCAACAATCCTCATCCATATGTGTGCCAAGAACAATAGGAATCCGACATCATAATTGTAATATATGATATTTATGCATATGACGACAACAGCATATGAGTGACTCATCATCAAGTAAAGAAGATGTGAATTCAAGCTATGAAGATCACCATGTAAGCACCATTAGAGAATCAACCACAAACCTGATCTAAATATCAACTATGTAACCCCAAGAATCATCTGAACAACTCATAACCATATCATAGCAAGATGAATCATTTATCCATATAAGCATCATCACCAAGGACTATTAACCATAATGCAAACAATGCATTAATAGCATATGCTCCTCCAAAACCCGTGCCATCTTGGTTACTGTCAGATCTGATCATGAATATCAGCAAGAAGTATCAAGACATCATCATTATCAAGTTAGAAAAAAAACACTTCTAACCATCAAGTCATTTCCACACATCATCAGCAAATTGTAACCATTATCAATAGCGCAAATAATAAACCGAATCATAACTGATCCTTTTCCTGAACCTGTCACTCAAACAATCATATACACGACTATGCCATAACCAACTCATGTATATACGTGACTTCTCTTTAAGAAACTTGCGTATGAGATTTAGGACACTGAAGTTTTACACTTCCAGCTCCCTCTGATTCTGGTATGTCTGTATGTTGTGCTGTGCCCCCTCTTTTTGACTGTACTTCTTTCTTCTTCCACATCTTCAAGTGTGATGATGATGTTTTCTCCTTTTGGTATGGTGCCCACACTTTGTTCCTGCATTCCTTAGCTATATTTCCAAGCTTGTTACATGTGTAACATCTTACATGTCTCATATTTCTTCTATAGCAATCAACAGCTCTGTGACCAAACATATTGCAAGCAAAGCAATATCCATTAAAGTACCTTGAATGTGATGATCTTTCTGCATGATGGTCTTGAACCCTTCTTCTTCTACATCTGGCTGCAACATGCCCAAGATTATGACATACATAACATTCAACATTATTCATAGGAGGAGTAAAAGATTTTCTGTGAAGAATTTCTTTCCTTGGTTGATGATGAGATTGACCTTTCATCTCTTTATTGAGCATTTCAGATTTTGCAGTAGAGTCCCTTGTCTTACTTTGTGAACTAGATTCACCTTTAATAGATTCATGAAAACCAAGACCAGTTTTGATAGCAGGAGACCTTTGACTATTAAGAATATCATCCAACACTTTAGTACTATATTGAAAACGTAAGAGCTTATCCTTTTCTTCTAATTTACCTTTCAAGATATTTACCTCAACCTGAAGTTGTTCTTCCTTTCCCAGACATTGCTTCTTCAAAATTTCTTCAGATTTTCTTCCTTCTTCCATTTGTTTCCTTAGTTCAAGAACTTCATTTTCATGAGCTTGGAGTAGTTCTTTATTCTGCTTCTTTGATTCTTCAAGATCTTCTTTTAGCGAGTGGATCGTGGCTTCAAGACTTTCATAGTAACTGGATCTATCTCTGAGTTTCTTGATGGTTGTGCTTCTTTCATTGACTTCATCTCTTAGTGATGTTACTTCATCCTACAACTTTTGATATTTGCCCTTGAATAACTTCCTTACCTTCTTTCCTTCCTCTAGTTGAGCTTTTAGGTTGGTAGCTTCTTCTTTGAAGACACATTCCCTTTTGTTCAATAGATCTTGTCGATCTCTAATTTTGTCTATAAGCCTTTTAAATTCTTCCTCTATTTGATATCTTTCTTGCTCACCCATAAAAGCAAATTCAGTTGTTTCGCTCTCACTTTCATCTTTTCCAAATGGATAGATAGCTGGAACATCAGAGGATAACAAATTCATACCTGACAGCTCATCTTCATTCTGAAATGATTTTGAATCTGAAGTGCTTCTTCCACATAATCCCCAATCGATTCTCCCACTATCATAGTTCTTCTGAGATGTCTTCTTCTGCTTAGGAGCTTTCTTCTTAAGCTTCTTTCCCATTGTTCCACGGATCTCCTTCAAGCGATCAAGCTTCTACAAAAGGACCTGCTCTGATACCAATTGTTGGAAATAATACTGAGGGGGGGGGGTGAATCAGTATTATCAAAAAACTTTTTCATTTCCATATCTAGATTCATATACGCTGCTTCCACAACTATGGTTAATGCATTTAGTGTATATCTAGTAAACTTATGATTCAGTTAATTGATCTTCAATGAGTGCATTAGAACATTATCAACCATATCAATAGTAAACAGGTGTAGTAAAATAGAACAGATCATCACACATAAGCCACACACATGAACACCATGATATAAGGTGGAAACCCAATGTGGGAGAAAACCACCTGCTGCAAGTCATCTCAATATTCTTCTTAATAAGAAAATCATTTTACAATATTCCTGTACTGGTGCAGTCTTATACCAGAATGCAGGCTTCTACCTGCAGAGAGCTACAACCCTCTCTTGTTCTCCAGTCTCTTTAGAAGGGAGCTACAACCCCCATAGTTCTTGTACTAGCCGATCCATTTACTAGTACGCAGGCTACTACCTACTAGAATGATCCAAAATTTTCAACTACTACTGGAAGGGAGCTACCACCCCCTTAGCTCTTGTACTAGCTAAGATACTAGTACGTAGGCATTGGCCTACAATCTTCTCTCCTCCAGGTACGATGTTTCATACATTTTCATACTAGATACTCCTGAAGCACAACACATAATCTGAAAGGCCACGTTTCATGCAATTTTCATACTGGACCCATTAATATCATTAAATCACATAATCAATCAATCTTCTGAATCACCCAAACACCAGATCAATACATATACAAGGATAATATGTGAGTTAGCAACCAGATCTAGTCCATCAGATCACATAAAGATGAGTCATTATGATCTTGATCGAATATTAGTTCTCATCCATCAATACTGAAGCTAAACATAATCAACCAAACAAGATATGCAGAATACTGTCATCAGAACACATCAACAACTAGAACCACCTGTAACTTTAAAAATCATAGCTCAAATGGTATACGCTACTACAATGAACAAAACCTGCTTACATACGTGCTTTCACCAAATCCAACCCGCGTACAGATCTATAAATATTCAATCATGACTTGCAGCGATTTCAAACTTAAGTTATACCCAGTTCAAATCATTAAAAGCGTCAATATATAGATCTAGAATAAGCACAATCAACTATATAGAGATAGTTCATTTCAAACCATTTGATCTCGATCTATCCTTAGATCTTGTTCTCCATTAACCGGTGAGATCCCTCTTTAGCTCAGATCCAGATTTGCACCATAACCCAAACACATTATTCCAGATCTAGCACTTTATCAGATATTCAATCATTCCGAAGATGCCTTGCCAAATGATCTCCTTCCTCTTTTATAGTCTTAGGCCATCCACAATACCACGGTCCAAAACCATAACAATTCAATACCATGGACCCAATACTTGGGATCAACACTTTTGGATGCAATACCACGGACCAAAACCATAGGATCAAAAACTGTTGGACTAATACCATGAGCCAGCCATGAATGTGTGTGAGATCAATACTTTTGGATGCAATACCACGGACCAAAACCATAGGATCAAAAACTGTCGGACTAATAACATGAACCAACCATGAAAGTGCGTGAAATTTTCTCTGCATGAAGGGAACTTTTCTCTGCATGAAAGTGCGTGAACTTTTCTCTTCCTGAAAGGAACTTTTCTCTGCATGAAAGTGCGTGAACTTTTCTCTACATGAAAGAAACTTTTCTCTACATGAAAGTGCGTGAACTTTTCTCTACATGAAAGAAACATTTTCTCTACATGAAAGTGCGTGAACTTTTCTCTACATGAAAGAAACTTTTCTCTGCATGAAAGTGCGTGAACGTTTCTCTACATGAAAGAAACTTTTCTTTGCATGAAAGTGCGTGATCTTGAAAATAACTTTGCTGCACTATAATTTATCATCTGTGTGATTTTCCATCAAGGACAACACTTGTCTCATAATGCCAAAAATCTCCGCCTTTGGACTTGATGGCAAAGCTAACTTGTCATACTGAGAATTGTCATCTGATTCCTTTGAGTTGTCCTGCATCCTATGTATTTTGTCACATCTGATATCTCTTCCATAGATTTACCTAGATATATATAAGTGAGTTGATCTTCTACGAGTTGGTTGCCATCAAGTACAACACATGCATTATAATGCCAACAAAAAATGCATAGAGAACAGTTTCCTGTGCATGATAGGAGGAAGGAAACAAATATATTTAGAACTAGTGCACGCTGATGTATGTAGACCTATGCAAACAAGGTCGCTAGGAGGAGCATATTATTTTCTATTATTCACTGATGACTGCAGTAGATATTCATGGGTTTATTTTTTGAATAAGAAAAGTCAAACTTTCCAATGCTTTATAGAATTTAAAACCTTGGTGGAAAAACAGTTTGGTAAGAGTATAAAAATTCTCCGATTTGATCAAGGGGGAGAATACAAGCTAAGGGAATTCATGAAATTCTGCAAATCTCATGGGATTGTTCAATAGTATACAATGCCACACACACCACAGTAGAATGGAGTTGTTGAGCGCAAAAACGGAACCTTAGTGGAGTGCGCAAGGAGCATGTTACAAGGTAAGGGTCTGTCTAATAGTTTTTGGGCAGAGGCTATTAACACTGTTGTATATTTGAAGAACAGAAGTCCTACCAGGTATCTTGGCTTTAAAACCCCTTTTGAAGCTCTATATGGATTTAAACCAGCAGTAAACCATCTAAGAGTATTTGGGTCAAAAGCATTTGCCCATATACCCAAAGCTGATAGGAAGAAATTAGACCCTAAAGCAGTTAGACGCATCTTTGTTGGTTATGGCGCAAAATTTAAAGCATATAAATTATTCAATCCTGAGTCTCGTAAGACATTTACAAGTAGGTATGTAGTGTTTCATGAATATGTATAGGAAGGGAAAGATGATATTGGTGATGATTGGCACATTCCATTGTTGTTGGAGGAAAGCAACGAGGATGAAAGAGAGCAGGAGCAGAAAGAAGAGCAAAAAGAAGAACATCAAGAAGGTGATAATGCAAGCCCAGTTATAGCAAAAGAAAACAAATTTGAGGTAAGTCCCCTACCAAGGAGATCAGGTAGGAAGACTCAATTACCATTAAAATTGAGAGACTATGCTTTGATGTCAAATGTTTTGAACATTGTAGAGCCCTCTAATTACAAAGAAGCTAGTCAATTTAAGGAGTGGAGGGCTGCAATGAATGAAGAGATGGAATCAATTCTTAGAAATGATACTTGGGACTTAGTTGAGCTGCCTAAGAATAAAACACCCATAGGATGTAAATGGTTGTTTAAACCAAAAATGAATGCAGACGGAAGTATAGAGAAATTAAAAGCTAGGCTGGTTGCAAAAGGATATTCACAGTAGGAAGGTATAGATTTTGATGATACTTTTCTACCTGTAGCAAAGTTAAATACAATCATAATGCTTATTGCTTTAGCTACTAAATTTAATTGGGAATTACACTAGCTTGATGTTAAATTTGCATTTTTAAATGGTGATTTAAAAGAGGAAATTTACTTAGTACAGCCGGAAGGATTTGTAAAGCAGGGGCAGGAACATCTTGTTTGCAGATTGAAAAAGGATTTATATGGTTTAAAGCAAGCACCCAGGTCTTCGTATGAAAAGGTTGACTCTTTCTTTTTAGAGCATGGCTTTCATAGAAGTTTAAATGACCCAAATTTGTATACCAGGTACAATAATCAGGGGCAGATTATTTTCATTTCTTTGTATGTGGATGACATGATTATAACAGGAGATGCAGATGATTTAATCAGAGGAATCAAAAGGCTTATGGCACAAGTTTTGGAGATGAAAGATCTCGGAAGCCTTCATTACTGTCTGGGATTAGAAATATGCAGAGATAATGGGCAAACTTTTCTTACCCAAGGGAAGTATGCCAGAAATCTATTGGAAAAATTTGGTATGGATTAGTGTAGATCAGCAGCGACACCTTTGCAGCAGAATCTGAAGTTGAGCAGTGACGATGGCACTAAAGAGGTTGATGCTACAATGTACAAACAACTGGTTGGCAGCTTGATATATCTTACAACAACTAGACCTGACTTGGAATACCCTATTAGTGTGTTGAGCCAATTCATGTCAAAACCGCTTGAAAATCACTGGGTAGCAGCAAAAAGTGTGTTGAGGTATCTTTGTGGTACTGTTAATTATGGCACTTTATACACTGACGCATCTGATGTTATTCTAGTAGGTTTTTCAGATTCAGATTCGGCATGTAACTTGGATGATCGGAGGGCCATCACAGGTTACACATTCAACATAGGATCCGGGGTCATATCATGGAGCAGCAAGAAGCAGAGTACTGTAGCCTTGTCATCTTGTGAAGCTGAGTATCAAGCATTGTGTGCAGTGACATTTGAAGCAATCTGGTTGAGAAGACTTCTTAATGATGCAGGAAAAGAACAGAAGAATTCTACTTCCATCAAAAGTGACAACCAGAGCACCATTAAATTGGCACACAATCCAGTGTTCCATAAAAACACCAAACATATAGACACTCAACTCCATTTTATCAGAGAGAAAGTACATTCAAAAGAAATTGTTATTGAATATTGTAAAACTTGTGACAATATGGCTGATATTTTTACAAAGCCTCTTGCACGAGTGAAATTTTAATTTTTTAGAGGGATGTTAGGAGTTGAGGAGAACCCTTTCTCCATTAAGGGGGGAGTTGAAAAAAATTAATATTATTTTGTATTAAGGGAGAAATGGTTACATAGTTGTAACATATCTCCTTAGTTTAGGATTTGTTCCTAGAGTTTAGGAGTGTGGTTGCAACTTCTTGATTTCCAGAGTTGTATTTAATGATGTAATCTTTTCATTGATGGTAATAGAGTGTACAAGAGTGATCTCTTTGTTTTGTGAGTGTAGTCTCCAGGTGCAGGCCACACCTGTGAGCTACATCTCCTTCTTTTCAATTATGTTCACATTTTATCTTTTCATGCAGAGGAGCGCACCCACGTGGCAATTTTTATGACTGGTCCATGGTATCTACTTTAACATGTGTGATCCTATGGTTTTGGTTCGTGGTATTGCATCTAAAATATTGAACCCCGGTTTTTGGGTCCCTTGTATTGGCTTTATATGGTTTTGATCCATGGTTTGAGTAAGGGCTTGCCTATAAAAAGGAAAGGAGATCAATTGGCTAAGCACTTTTTATATGTTGAATATCTTAAGAGGAACAAGATCTAAAATAATTATAATCGATTGGTGAGTTAGAGTTGAACCTGAGCATGAGAAGACAGATCAATTGAGGGATCGTGATCTCTTTGGCGCATGATCAGATTTGTGGATCTAACAGTCTATGGCACATTGGAGGACTGATAATTTGGCTCTATTCGGAGGTCTGTAGGCAATCCATAGCACAGGTGCTGTGGTACGTAGCTCAGCGATAAGAGTAGGTGTGGAGGTACGCAGTCTAGTAGAAGGTGGAGGTGTGGAGGTGCGCAGTCCAGAAGAAGCCGCAGGTGCGGAGGTACGCAGTCTAGTAGAAGGCGTAGCTGCAGAGGTGCACAGTTTAGAAGAAGCCGCAGGTGTGGAGGTATGCAGACCAGCAGAAGCCACAGGTACGGAGGTGTGCAGTTCAGCAGAAGCCGCAGGTGCGGAGGTGCGCAGTCCAACAGACGGATCACGTGCAGAGATCCACAGTCCAGTGAACGGAGTAGGTGCGGAGGTGCGTAGTTCAGCAGACGAATTAGGTGCGGAGGTACGTTGTCAAGTAAACAAAGTAGGTGCAGAGCTACGCAAGGTAGACAAAGAAGAACTACGGATATTCATAGGTTTCTATTAGTGAAGTTGCAGACTTTTCTTGAAATATTTGTTGGCTACCTTTTGTCTATTGCTGTTGAATTCTAGGTTTAGATTACTAGTATTGCTTGTCTGGTTACTGCATTCTGAGAGGCTCATTAGTTGATTGTAAAAGGAGATTGGTTGATTCACATGTACTTGATGATGATTTGATGTTCACAGATCCAGTCTGAAAATTAATGAAATGTGGTCCTTGGAAGAAAAGAAGTAGGTCAGCACCTACGTACTAGTAGCTCAGCTAGTACAAGAGCTAAGGGGGTTGTAGCTCCCTTCCAGGAAAGACTGGAAAACGAGAGATGGTTGTAGCTCTCTGTAGGTTGCAGCCTGCGTACTGGTAAAGGACTACACCAGTACACAATCATTGTAAAAGAAGTTTCTAATTGAAAGAAGATATAGGCACATTGCAGCAGGTGGTTTTCACCAACATTGGGTTTCCACCTTATATCTGGTGTTCTTTGGTGTGATTGTCTGTTTTTCTTGTTCCTGTTCATTATTATATGGTACTGACATTCAAATTAATGGTCAACATCTGAAGAATAATTTAAATTATAAATATAGAGGGAATATTGAAAAGAATTTGATAATACTGATTCACCCCACCTCTCAGTATTATTTCCAACAATTACTTTAAGTGCATCAAGAAGGTTCAAATCTACTTTTGTATTTTACCTTATGCATGTTACAACACTTAGGCAAAGCTCATAGATCTATTTAAGTTTGTGATTTAAAGATAAGGTTTTGAAAAGGTTGGATCGGGCCCTATATTAAAGAAATGCCTCGCTGGAACATCACACAACCTTCTGGATGCAAAAAGCTGGTTCTAGCATCCCCCAATACTGCCTTAGGTGAGACTACAGTCTACACTAAGTGGACTATTCCCGAAAGGGCCAGCAGTGTAGTGTTTTGTTAGTTAGCGCAACTAACTCTAAACAGAAGTCCAAGCCCCCTCAAGTGGCATGTAGCAATAATATTTCCTTTGTTGCAACTCCAAAGTTCAATTTATATGACATTGATATTTATATGTTGCAACGCTAATAGTTCATACTATTGAAACTCTGTAACATATATTTATTACTATAATTTATTTATTAACATTAACATTAATGATGGACTAATTTTTTTCATGGGATTTACATATAAATTTGTGACTTAGGTTGCTACTGCAACACCTAGTGCTACAACTCCATGGGTACACTAGAATACTTTGTTTTATTCTAGAATTATGATTAATTTTTTTTATTAGGTTTTGTTTATAACATATGATTTATAGCATTATTTCATTATGAATAAAGTGTGACTTTATGGGTTGTATGTTATTATGTCATATTTCACATGCAACTACATTTATGTTATAACAACCAATATCATTTTAACAACGGAACAAGTCACGTTAGATTCTTGTGTGATTTATTTTCTTCAAGAGTGATTTTTTCCCTACAAATGTGATATTTATTTCTTGTGAGTGTGATATTTACTTTCCTACAAGTGTAACAATTACTTTACTACAAGTGTAGATTGGATTACAAGTATTATTTCTCTTGGTTACTTGTGAAAGAATCCAAATATCTTGTTCTATGACTCTCGTTTATATTACTACAACTTTATATTTTACTAGGATAGATGGTGCATAATAGTTCATAAGTTCCAAACAAATCTTGGTTTGATAATTAAATCTACAATTTATTTGTTTCTTTTAGAATAATTTGAATTGAGATTAAAAGGTCCATCATTAGGCACACCCATGGTGAGACCAAGCAGTTACATACATTAGTCCTCTAGTTATGTTGACATTTGTCAAATAAATTTGGCATTTCTATAGTTATGGATGCCCACAAAACATGGATTTTGAATCAAATAATTTGAATTCTAAAGTGAGATCCCAACTAGATGTCGATAATACATTAGAAATGCCAAAAATACCAAAAAAATATAAAATAAAATAAAATAAAATATATATATGTTATAGTTTTTATCTTATATATGTTTTATTTCATTCGTTATGTCATGGGTCTAATCACTCTCAATGATTTTTAAAAAATAAGGTGGTATTTATATTTTGACATCCACTAGATCTTAGGTGCCCTTTTCCAACCCTACATTGGTGGTGCTAGACCTACCAACATTCAGGGGATCTACCCGATATGAAGTCCCAACTAAACCTCACACCATTTGGTGTAGGAGTCCCATTCGGTATGATGGCCTGGTTGCCATTATCTTAAACATTTTGCTTAGCTCTTACTTGTCTATCCATGAGAGTTGTTTACTTTGTCTTCGAACAACAAGGTTCACGTGCCTAGTGAGTGCTTAGTGTTGCTTGTGTCAAGGTTCTTTTACTACAGAGGGAGAGGGTGAGACTGAGTCTCAAGTTGAAATGGAATAGTCCAAACTCTATTAGAAACACTCAACACATCAGGACATGCACAACTTTTGGTAGATTAGTCCACATGGATGTAGCAGTATCAAACACAAAGTGAACAGATAGCATGCACAACACCCAGTGGAGTAGTCCACATGAGTGCGATGGGCGTTATAACAAGTTTATAAGAATGACTCCATCGAGTGTCTGACGGGATAACCCACACGGGCAAGACAATGTTAGAAACTGATACAACAAATTTCCAATAACATATGTACTAAAAGAACCAAAATAGTTCAACTATATTAAAATAGGTTAAAGCAACATGAATTACAAGCATCCAAAGAATAGTCTTACAAATGAATACAATACATGTGTAAAAATGTGCTTGCCTGTTAACAGGCTTCTGAATTAAGAGAAACTTCCAAGACACATCCGTACACCATTACATCACTATCCCTGATAGCGGAGTTTTGGATCCACTACTCGCTCCTCAAAGAAAAGATTGCAGACTCTCAAGGCTATGTGGGAGGTACCAAGGTGAAAAGTCTTTTGAATGTACAAATGAGGGGTATTTATAGCCAATGGTAAAACTGGCTCTTGTGATTTTTTGACTTCCCTCATGACTATTTGACTTACATTACTCTTCAACTTTACATGAATCTTCAGATTTACATGTGGGTCTCTAGGACTTCTACGTTACATTACATTGATTACAATAGTATGGCCCATAGTAGTGATGTGGTTTTTTAGTCAATTTAGTATGTCCTAAATTGCTACATAAGTTATCAATCCGGGAGTTGTAAACTGATGAAGTGTAGTGCACTGTATGTGCTAGACAACCCTTTTCTTACCTCACTATTTTTAGTTTTATCTTGTTTTGGGGTTTTGTTCTATTAGTCTCCTAAAGTCGTTAATGCAATGGAAATCCTAATCTACTGTTAAAGAAAAAGTTTGAGAATACTTTTCAAAGATCATGTGTGCATGTAGAGTTGAAGACAAGGCTTATCCTCTTGTTTCTTGTGATAATTTCCAAACTTTGAACTTAAGAGATCTTAAAACATGCTATCTACAAAATCAGAACTTGAATGAGAGTGTGAATATGTAGCTATATAAACCAAACTGAAAATGAAGTACTGAAAATGAGATTACTAACTCTGTTGTTCATCGTAATTGTAAAATTGAAATCTAATAAACTGCTGCAACTTAAACCAAAAAGTAAAAAAACTGGAAACTAATTATTAGTCAATGATTTCATGCATAATCACAACATTTCGCCAATTAACTTCTAAAAAGGGGTTAAGCTAAAAGCTCTGGAAATATCATCATATAACATGAAGGAAATGACATCTAAATTATCTAATTGCACACTAATGAAAGCAAAGCCAATTACTTCATCTATAATCACAATATTTCACCAATTAACTTCTAAAATGGGGTTAAGCTAAAGGCTCCAGAAATATCACCATATAGCATGAAAGGAATGACATCTAAATTATCTAATTGCACAATAATGAAATCAAAGCCAATTACTTCATCTATAATCAGAATATTTCGCCAATTAACTTCTAAAACGGGGTTAAACTAAACGCTCCGGAAATATCATCATATAGCATAAAAGAACTGACATCTAAACTATCTTGAATACTAAACAAATATCACAAAGTAAAGGCATAAACAACTGAAATTGAAAAATGAGTTTTAGCAGAGGAAGTAAGTCTCAATAACACCAATTGATGCAAAAATTACACTAAGAAGCTCGAGCATAACCAGACTAAAAGACCTATTTTGAAATGCACCTATGAATGTTAGTAGGAAATATGACAAGCTGCAAAAACATATACAAGGTTAGAAGGATTAAGATCATAAGAAAAACGTGAGAAATATACAATTTGAATGAGAGAAAATATACATGAAAACTATACAAAAACAAAAGAAGGACCTCAGCTATGTAGGGGCCCTCTGCACAACTTTGGACTAGCACGGTGTTGCTTCAAAATACACTCAAACATACATGTGAAAACAGAGTTTGTATTATTAAAAACAAAGTAATGTGTCTCTCGGTTACAAAATAGCAAAATAAAACTATAATAACAATATCTAGAATGTACTATCTATGTTGCAAATGCTTGTATTTATAGAGAAAATGGATAACTGTATCTTAGAGGAATTTCTTCAACGATAGACTTGTGAACAGGTCAAAATCCCAGGATTCGGCCTCTCGGTTGCCATGAATAGTAAATCTATGTGAGGTGGATGTTGGATTGCGTTATGTAGATGACATGTAGGTGGAAAAAATGAATCCACGAGTTCAAGAATGGCTTCAGGCTTCTTTTATGTGCAAGAACAGAGTTATAGCTAGCATAGAATTCTCCGTTGACCTCCCTTTGACCAGGACCTTTCCTTTAGAATTTGGCTAAGTGAATACGACCTCATCCATGTGTGGACAATTCCTGAGCTGCCCATGTGTCTCATTCTTCCTCCTGACACCTGTAACCTATAAAACAATGGAAATGGCTGTAGAATTTCCAATTAGCTACGGAAAGTGGCTACATTCCGTAGCTGATAAACAAAACCTAGATCAAATAGCACACACAATGATATAATTTGAAAATAAATCAAATACACTCCTCAAATCAACATGTAACAACTTTTGATAGCTTAGAATGCACTAACATGGAAAATAGAAGAGAAAGGGTTTAAGAAAATGCTTGGAAGAGAGGTAGTTTTTGGGCTCAACATACCCCCACTGTGATGATGTTGCATGTCCTCATGAAACCAAAATTGTAACAATCCTCCCTTCAATGCATCTTCTCTGAAACTTCTGCTAAGACATCCAACCTCTTCTTCTTCTTTCTTGTTGTCACTATCATTCTAGGCTTCATCATAAGACATCTGTACATGAGATTGATGAGGGCTCTACTCAACCTCCTATTCTTCTTCTTCAGGTTTCTATTTTTCTTATGCCATAATCCTAAATGAAGCATGGTATTGTCATGGATAACTTTGTCCAATTTGTTTTTCTCTTTTAAGGTTTCATTCTCCCTTTGGATATGTCTTTTTAAGACTTCCAGCTCATAAATACTTGCTTCAATGACTGAACCAATGTCTCTTGAGTTGTACCTGGCTGATTGGACGAAGTTCCTTGTTTTGCTCTAGTTTTATGCTATTCCAATGATTCAATGAAATCATATATCTGCTACTGGGATTGATCGATTTCTCGAGTTGTTTTCCTTGGACTAGTTTCAAATTCTAACTGAGGAGAAGGAGAATACTGTGGAATTTGATCAAGTGGAGTGTTTTCTAGTGATTGATCTAGAGTTTCACCCTCTATGAATTGAGCTCCTTTGATTTGTGTTTTCCTCAACTTGCCCTTTAATCTAGAGCTTCTTCTTAGACCTTGCAAGCTTATATCTCCTTTTTCTATGACCTGTTTCTCCTTTCCTTTTTGTTTTGATTTATTTCACTGTTCTAATCTTTCAGAAAGAACTTGCTCTTCCTCTGAAGAAGGCTCAAGAGTCTAGTAAATGTCTTCAATTTTCCTCTTTCCTTTTTGTTTTGTTTGTTTCATAATTTCAATCAATATTTCAGAAGGCAATTCTTCTTCATTGTTTTCCTTTGTCACACTAGTAGGAGTATCTTGGATTGTTAAAGTTGTTCTTTTCCTCCTACTTCTCTTTGCTAAACTCCCCTCAGGCACTTCAAGGGGGTCTTGGAAAAAGTTCCTAACTAGGAAATTTTCCCATGTATCTTCCCCCTCTTTCAAATGATTCTCAATCAAGATCTTGATGAGGCCATGATGGTAGAGATGGGGTTCTACATCATCTATGTTCTTGTGAACAGTGGAAGACATTTTTATTAAACTATTCAACAAGAAGTAAGGGAGGTTGATAGTTTCATTCTCCAATAAATTCATTAATAATCTGATATGATACATATACATGGAGCCATACCTGCCCTCACATGTAATGAATTTCTGAATGATTAAAATCAGAATACTCCACATATCTTTTAAGGTTGAAATAGGAATCCCTCATTTAAAGATTGATATGTCGATACCTGAATTACCAAGAATGACCCTCCAGACTTTTTCATCAAAATCCTTGTTCTTAAACCATCTCTCTCCCTCTTGTGTAAGTTCTGTGGCTGCTGTAATTGATGATTCTGTCACTGGAAATTTTATGTCCCTAATTTCAACTTCTGCACCATTGAAAGATCTGGCAAATGTTTTTGTAACCTCCTTGTGATGGCCTTTAAAATTCTTGATGAATTTCAACCATCCAGCCTTCTTCAATGTTCCCTTAAGCTGCAGGTATCCTTCCATGAATTTAACTCCTTCGGGCTCTGTTCTCACAATAAGACCCATTCTTTTTTTTCATTGTGAAAACACCTTTGTAAATGACAGTCTTATGGGAGTAGAACAGTGATATGGAAGAAGATCATGGAGAAAGTCGATGGTTATGAAATGGGAAAAATATTGAGCATGAGATGAAAGAGGGTTTACAGAGTAGAAACTTGTGTAAACGAAAAATCAACTGAAGACTGTAAAACCTGGTGTGCAAGCATGGAGGCAGAGTGTCACTTTTGAAAATTTGCGAGACTGAATGGAGTTTATGATTTTGAGTTCATAAAAAGGTTGCGGAGTGGAGCGTCGGTGGAGGAGAGCCGTATTCAATCAACACATGTCTGCATAATTATCCATTTTAACAAATGTAATGAGGGTGTATGACTAAATACGAGTTAAACTCGAGAAAGGATTATGAGACCGTTAGGATTAATGCGAAGGATATGGTGGAGTTAAGGCATCCATCAAGTTAAATCATTACACGTTAAGGAGCTGTGATTTTACAAACTATATGAATTATGCTTTTGAAATGGTTTTGTCCATACCTTGGAATCATACCTCTTTCTTTTGGCTAACTTTTAATTGCCTGCCTTTATAGGTGCTTTCTAGGCGTTAATGTCTCCAAAGATCTTCTCCTTCCATACCTGCATATTTTTTTGGCTAATCACTTGACTGTCACTACAGATTAGCTGCGGAATCAGAAATCAGCTGTGGAATTGGAAATCAATCACGGAATTGGAAAAAAGTTGCGGAATGTAACATTGTAAACAAAATATAACTTGGCGAATGAATGGAAATGGAAAATTATTGGATGGATGAGACATGGAAAAGTGAATATGAAGAAAACTTAAATAAATTTTATTGATGGTATGTGGTGGTGAGATGGAGCGAAATGAAATGAAATGGGATGAAACAAATTATGAGTGAAATGAGAGATTTTTTTTGGAAAACATAGGGTGTCAGAATCTTCTGATTTTCACCCTATATTTTCTGTATAAGAATGCCAATCAGTGATTGGTTTTCAAGCTTATACATTTTTTTTTTTTTAGATGATGATGAAAAAACAAAGACTAGGCTGGTGGAGAAGAATGATTCTTCTTCACCAACCTCATTGCAGAGTTATCTTGAAATATTTTGATAAACTCCTCCTTTGAGATTGGCTTCTGATAGATCTTCAATCTATGACCATTCACAAGGAGAGGAGTTTGGTGCTCATCAATTGTTTTGATTCTTACTACTCCATTGCTAAAAACTTTTTCAATCTCATATGGCCCAAGCCAATGAGTCTGAAATTTACCTTGAAAATCTTTGAACTTTGAATCAAATAGCAATGCCCAATCTCCTTCTTGAAACCTTTTGTCCTTGATGTATTTGTCATGCCACTTAGCTCTCTGCTGCTGAACTAGATCAGTTCTTTGAACTGCTTCTTGTCTGATCTCATCTAGTTCATTCAACTGCTCCAGTCTATGCTTTTGAGCTTCTGATAGATCCATTCCCAACTGAACTACCATCTTGAAGGTTTTAACTTGGAACTCAATGGGGAGCAGAACTTCCTTCCCATAAACAAGTTCATAAGGAGTGTGTCCCGTTGTGTTCCTCCATGTAGTTCTATAGGCCCATAAGGCTTTAGGAAGACTTTCTGCCCAATCTCTTCTATGTAGATGCACAGTCTTGGTAATTATTTCTTCAATTACTTTATTTGTGGACTCCACTTGATCATTTGCTTCCGGACGATAAGGAGTGGATTTCATATGCTTGACCTTGTACTCTTCCATAAGATTTTCCATCATTTTGGATGTGAATTGAGTTCCCTGATCTGTCACAATTTCCCTTGGAACACCAAAGAGAGTAAAAATATCCTCATAAAGAAAATTAACTATTGTACTTTCATTAGTAGAAAATAATGCTTTGGCTTCTACCCATTTAGTGACATAATCAATACATACCAATATATACTTTTTCTGCTTGGATGGTGGATTAATAGGTACAATAAAGTTAAAGCCCATTTTTCAAAGGGTTCGATGAGTACTTGAGGTTGTAATGGCATCTCATTTGAGGGGGTAAGTTTCCCTACCCTTTGGCAGCTGTCACACCTTTTGACATATTATTTTGCATCTTTGAAGAGGGACGACCAATAATATCCTAAAGAAAGGATTTTATAAGCTGTCCTCTTGTCAGAAAAGTGTCCACCGCACCGTTCATCATGACATGCTTTGAAAATATCAGGCATTTCATCTTCCCTGACACATCTTCTAATCACAAAATCTGGCTCTGTTTTATACAATTTGTTAGAAATCCATGAATATCTTGAACTATCCTGAATAATCTTTCTTCTTTCTCTAGGAAATAAATGTGGAGGTAGTTTCTCTGTAACCAAATAGTTATCCATATCTGCAAACCAAGGAGTTTTAGTAGTTATTGCAAATAAGCATTCATCAGGAAACTTATCCTCTACAGGAGAGTCTTCTTTGATATTCTGAATCCTAGACAAGAAATCAGCAACTGTGTTTTGTTTCCCAGGTCTATCTAACACAATAATATTGAATTCTTGTAAAAGTAAGAACCATCTTATAACTCTGCCATTAGTAATAGGTTTGTTCATCAAATATCTCATTGCCGAATGATCAGTATAAATAAAAGTTTCATAGCCTATTATATAATGTCTAAACATATTAATTGCATGAACAACAGCTAAGAACTCTTTTTCAGTCACAGTATAATTTAACTCAGTGGGAGTCAAATATTTACTTGTATAGTAAATGGCATAAGGAATCAAGTCTTTTTGTCCCATTACAGCTCCTAGATCTATATTTGAAGCATCGGTAGAAATATGGAAAGGAAGTTTCCAATGCGGTCCTCTTAAGATAGGTGCTTCAGATATTCTTGTTTTCAAGACTTCAAATGTTGATTGGCAATCAGGATTCCACTTGAATTCACAGTCTTTTGTAAGCAGTTTGAAGAGTGGAGATGCTATTTTGGTAAAGTTTTATATAAAGCTTCTATAATATCCAGTAAATTCTAGAAAACTTCTAACATCTTTTTGACAATTTGGAATAGATAACTTGTAGATGACTTCAACTTTGGATTTGTCTACTTTAATCCCATTCCCTGAAATATGATGTCCCAAAACAATACCTTTAGTAAACATCATAAAGCATTTTTCATGACTTAATGAAAGGTTTGTTTCCTTACATCTTTTGAGGACTTTCTCCAAATTTTCCAAGGCTTCTTCAAATGTATTACCATAGACTGTAAAATAATCCACATATACCTCTACACAATCATGGATTAGATCACAGAAAATTCCTAATACTACTCTTTGGAATGTTTCAGGTGCATTACATAATCCAAAAGGAAGCACTCGGTAAGAAAAAGTTCCCCATGGACAAGTAAATGTGGTTTTATCCTGATCTTCAGGTGTACCTGAATTTTATTATAACCACTAAAACCATCCAAAAATGAAAAGTACCTTTTGCCTGCTAATGTATCTAATACTTGATCTATAAAGGGAAAAGGAAAGTGATCCTTCAAGGTTGCTTTATTCAATTCCCTATAATCAATGCACACCGTCCATTTACCATTCTTTTTTGGCACTATCACTAAGCAAGAAACCCATTGGCTATCTGAGATTGGGTAAATGAAGTTTACATTGAGTAAATTTTGGAGCTCTTCTTTCACAATCTCCCTAAGATTTGGATTCATCCTTCTCTGAGGTTGTCTGATTGGCCTACTATTTTCCTCAATATAGATATGATGGATGCAAGTCTTAGGGTCAATACCTTTCATATCAGTATACTCCCATGCAAATGTAGTAGAATGTTTTTGTAAGATTTTGGTTAGCTCTGCTTGTTGTAATTTTCCCAAGTTTTTTTTATATTCAACGTTCTACTTGGAAAAATTTCAATTGCAGAACTGCCAAACTCTTCCATAGAGTAGAGAGACATTTGTCTGGATGACAAATATTCAATATCAGAATCTAATTGAAATTGTGTGTGATCATATTCTGAAGATGTTTCAAAATTTTCTAATGTGTTCAACATTTGACTATCCTCACTAACTTCAGAGAGAGTAAAGATAGGTTGTATAGCATCTTCATCATCAACCCATTCATTGTCTCCTACTTCTGTAATTTCTTTTGCTGGAGGATACAAAGTAAATTTCTTTGTTGAACTACCATCAGAAATGTACATGTCACCAGGTCTACAACTAATAAACGCATCACCTATGGCTAGCCAAGATCTTCCTAAGATGAGTGGCTGTCCTGCTAGATTATTATTGGGAGTCAAAATCATGAAATCCACTAGATATTCCTAAGAATCTAAGCAGACTGAAATATCTTCTAGTACACCATCTGGTTTGATTACTGATCTATATGCAACTTGTATTAAGGTAGGTGTGAAAAGAAGATTAGGAAGTTTAAGTTGTTCCATAGTCTGTCTACTCATAATGTTTATAGCAGCCCCTAAGTCAATCAATGTATTTGGAATTTCCATTCCATTTATGAGTGTCTTAACAATTGGACTTCCTGGATCCACATATTTTTGCATGGTAATCTTTCCCATCATGATATCTGCTATTTTTCCTACCAGGTGGATTCTTTTTGTGTCTCTTGGTTTCCTACCTGGTATTTTGATACTCAATTCCCTTATTGTTTTTGCTAGAATAGGAATTTCTCTAATGGCTTGTAGCAAGGAAATCTTGATACAAACATTCTTTAATTCATTTAAAAAATCATAGTCAGGCAACAAGATTTGCTTTTCCACCCCCCTGTCAATTTGTAATCTCTCAGGAAGAGGAGGTGTGGATGTAGATACAAGTTGCTCAACTATAGGAGTTATGTGGATTGACTCTTTTTGTTTTTCTTTTTGAATGGTTTGGTTTTGAATGGATGCTTCTTCAAAACTTTTATTGACTTTCAGAGAATCCTCCTTAGAAGCATCTTGCTCTTGAATATCTATAGAAGGTTTTTCCTTTTCTAAAATCCTACCAGATGTAAGTTGAACATCATTAAGATCTAGAGGAACAATCATGTAGGTAGGAAATGGTTGTCCTTCTACCATGTAAGCATTCTGAGGGTTTTTTGTTGGGATTTGGTAATGGTTGGGTTAGTAGTTGATTTGGCTTCTATTGAAATGGAAGCAAGAGTTGAGGATTTTGATTTTGTTGAGGAGGTTGTTGTTGTGGAAATGGCAATGAAAGGTGAGGGCTTTGATTTGGAAGTTGTGGTTGTGGACATTGTTGTTGGTTTTGTGGGGGGGGGATAACTCTGATAAGATGGAGGATATTGATAATATTGAGCAAATCTCCCATAAGGATTTTGTACCCCTTGTACCCATGATTGAGATTGATACTGATTTTGAGGTTGAGGCCAAGGTTGTTTCCAAGAATTCCAATTTGATGAGGGCTGAAAATTCATTGGATTGTTAAATCCTTGATTTTGTTGCCCTTTCCAAGGTCTTATTGAAACAAAGCAAAGAGGTTCTACAAAATTTGGAACTACTTCCTCCTGAAAGACAGCTTTAAGACCTGGGATTGAAGGACAATCCTTGGTCTCATGACTTTCTGAGAAAATCATACATGTTTCTACAACTTTTGCATCTAAGGGACATTCTCTTAGAGCATGTTTCTTTCTACATTTTGGGCAAAAGATGGCTAAGGCATTAGCTTCTGTTTTCTACTTGTTTTGAATTTTGAGGGTGTCTAGTTGTTCACTAAGGCTCCCTAGAATGTCAGGTTTGAACTCATCAGGCATATTGCCAATTTCTACTCTACTTACTATCCCAGTTGCAGATTTGTTTGCTGTAATAAGAGAAGGGTCTCTAGGCCCTTTGCTAGTTTTAGATTTTCCTCTTGAGAGATGGACACATAGTTTTGCTATGTCACTTAATAGAAGTTGAGAGATTTCTCCATTCCCCATCATGTTTAAAATATCTACCCATTCATCTCTAATGGCTTTCAATAAAAGGGATTTCAAGGTTTCCTCATCTAAATTGTTCATCTTTGCCCTCTTTAAGTTGTATTGAAACCTCTCAAGCAAATCCTCTAAATTCTCATCTTCTTTTTGCATCATTTTGAATACCTCATCTTTATCATTGGTATGCATACAATAATCCAAGTATCTATCCAAAAATGCCTGCCTCATATAATTCCAAGTCCTAATAGATTGAGTGACTAATCCCATAAACCATTTCAGAGCAGCCCCTTTCAATGTTGAAGGGAACAATTTGAGTTTTTGAGAGTCTTCTAGATAGTCATAGGTTTGGCATAAGACTTCAAACTCAAATAAAAATGCTTTAGGATCCTCACTTCACAATCCATGAAAGTTTGGGAGGACGGATGGTGAAATATTTATCATTGTTGCATGGGTTTCTTCATTTACTATAGGGAATCCAAATTAATTATCTTCTTCCCTATTTCTTCTACCTCCTCCATTATTACCTCTACCTCCTTCATTATTTCCTCTACCTCTACCTCTACCCCCTTCTCCAAATAGTGAAAATTCTCCATCTTGCCCTTCTTCTGCCATGATAGTTTCCTTAGAATCTTCTGGCTCTTCTATTAATGGCTGATGAGAGAGAGTTTCTACCTCCTATTCTTCTCTAAGTAATTCTACTTCTTCAACTGCAATAGGCTCCCCTGTGGAGGTGAAGAAGGGTTCTCCTCCTAGGTGATATTTAGTAGATGGAGTGGGAGAATCTTCTAATTCAGTTGATGCCCCTTGAATTCCAAGAATCCTAAGGCTGGGAGTATGAATCTGGGATGGAGGTGTATCTTGTCTATTCCTTGAAGTAGTTGGAGTTGTAAAAATCTATGCATGTCATTTTTTTTTTGGTGGTTTTAATTGGGCTAATAATTCTTTTTCTAATCCTCCAGATCACACTAGGTGCAAGAGGAAAGCATACTCAAGAAATTATTGGGCTAATAATTTTTTTTCTGATCCTCTAGATCACACTAGGTGCAAGAGGAGAGCATACTCAAGGAATATTAATTTTCTCTCTTTTTTTTTTTTAATGTAAGAGATAGGCTACCTAGTGACACTTCCTCGGCAATGGCGCCAAAATGTTTCGTCAATTTAGTATATCCTAAATTGCTACATAAGTTATCAATCTAGGAGTCGTAAACTGAGGAAGTGTAGTGCACTGTATGTGCTAGACAACCCTTTTCTTACTTCACCGTTTTCAGTTTTATCTTGCTTTGGGGGTTTGTTCTATTGGTCTCCTAAAGTGGTTTAATGCAATGGAAATCCTAATCTACTGTTAAAGCAAAAGTTTAAGAATAATTTTCAA
Source organism: Pinus tabuliformis (assembly GCA_031772625.1). Classification (NCBI taxonomy): domain Eukaryota; kingdom Viridiplantae; phylum Streptophyta; class Pinopsida; order Pinales; family Pinaceae; genus Pinus; species Pinus tabuliformis. Next base: position 2,014,968,952 of record CM062816.1, read on the forward strand.
AAATCAAGTGTGGATGTAGAGTTGAAGACAAGGCTTATCCTCTTGCTTCTTGTGATAATTTCCAAACTTTGAACTTAGGAGATCTTAAAACATGTTGTCTACAAAATCAGAACTTGAATGAGACTGTGAATATGTAGCTATATAAACCAAATTGAAAATGAAGTATTGAAAATTAGATTACTATCTCTTTTGTTCATCCTAATTGCAAAATTGAAATCTAATAAACTGCTGTAACTTAAACCAAAGGCTCCAGAAATATCATCATATAGCATGAAATAAATGACACCTAAATTATCTAATTGCACACTAATGAAAGCAAAGCCAATTACTTCATCTATAATGACAATATTTCGCCAATTAACTTCTAAAACAGGGTTAAGCTAAAGGCTCCAGAAATATCATCATATAGCATGAAAGAAATGACATCTAAATTATCTAATTGCACACTAATGAAAGAAAATCCAATTACTTCATCTATAATCACAATATTTTGCCAATTAACTTCTAAAATGGGGTTAAGCTAAAGGATTCGGAAATATCTTCATATAGCATGAAATAACTAACATCTAAACTATCTTGAACAGTAAACAAATCTCACAAAGTAAAAGCATAAACAACTAAAATTGAAAACTGAGTTTCAACAGAAGAAGTTAGTCTCAATAACACCAATTGATGCAAAAATTACACTAAGAAGCTCGAGCATAACCAGACTTAAAGACCTATTTTGAAATGCACCTATGAATGTTAGTAAGAAATATGAAAAGTTGCAAAAACATATACAAGGTTAGAAGGATTAAGATCATAGCAAAACATGAGAAATATACAATTCAAATGAGAGAAAATATACATGAAAACTATACAAAAATAAAAGAAGGACCTCAGCTACCCAGGGGCCCTCTCCACAGCTTCAGACTAGCACACTGTTACCTCAAAATATGCTCAAACAAACATGTGAAAATAGAGTTTGTATTATGAAAAATAGATTAATGTGCCTCTCGGTTACAGAATAGAAAAATAACACTATAATAACAATATCCAGAATGTCCTATCTGCGTTGAAAATGCTTGTATTTATAGAGAAAATGGATAACTGTATATCAAAGGAATTTCTTCAATGATAGACGCGTGAATAGGTCAAAATCCGAGGATTCAGCCTCCCAGTTGCCATGAGCAGTAAATCTATGCGAGGTGGATGTTGGATTGCATTATGTAGATGGCATGCAGGTGGCAAAAATGAATCCACGAGTTCAGGAACGGCTTTGGGCTTCTTTTACATGCAAGAACATAGTTCTAGCTAGCATAGAATTCTCCATTGACCTCCCTTTGACGAGGACCTTTCCTTCTGAATCTGTCTAAGTGAATAGGACGTCATCCATGTGTGGACAATTCCTGAGTTGCCCATGTGTCTCATTCCTCCTCCTGACACCTGTAACCTATAAAGCAATGGAAATGGTTGCGGAATTGCTAGTTAGCTGCAAAAGGTGGCTACATTCCATAGCTGATAATTAAAACCTAGATCAAATAGCACACACAATGATATAATTTGAAAATCACTCAAATACACTCCTGAAATCAACATGTAACAACTTTTGATAGCTTAGGATGCACTGACATGGGAAAATAGAAGAGAAAGGGTTTAATAAAATGCTTGGAAGAGAGGCATTTTTGGGGCTCAACAGTGGCCGATATGACTCATTACATGACTCAACAAGACAGAGCTAGTATCTTCATGCTACTGGTGGTGTCCATGTCAAGATGTAGTGCTACTGAGTGATGGATGTTCTCTTGGTGTATCATGACTTTGTCTCTGCATGGCAGGTTGTGCGGAGTCTTCGATGGTCTTGGTGTTCTCTTGATGTTGCACATGCATGTTTCTCCTTCACTTTTACTTTGGCATGCACCATGTCTTTGTTCATTTGTGAAAATATATCCTTGCATGTGATCCATGTTCATCCCATTGGTTGTCGTGCCATGTCTCATCCATGTACCTGTATCTACAATCACTCATGACGAGATGACATCAAATTTAGAAATATCCTAGTAAAAAATGATGCATTTTTTTCACTTTCGGATGCAGGTGACTGGGAGAGAGGACAAGGCTTTGAAATTGCACAAAGCACATTTCAAGCCAGGATGCAGGCTCCGAGCACTGTTCATGAAAACTGTTCAAAGGTCACTGGGAGGTTGAGATGGGAAATCCAGTTCAATAGTGACTATCTATGGGATGGATTTTATAGAGGAAAGGTCTACGAAAATGTTCTAGGGAGGTAGTGTAGCCAGCAGGGAGGACACTAGTAGTGAAAGCTATGTAGATTCTCTAGGGAGGCTGGCACCGAACTGCAGGAACTTGCTGGCCAAAACTGCAGAGAACTGGGAGGTTGGCTTACATGACATAACTATGCTGTTTCTAGGTTGAGTGACGCGTAGAGCAGCTAGAGGACAACCCATGAAAACTGCATAGTTTTCACGAGGAGCAATAGGCTAACTAACAGGGTGACTGGCTCATAAAACTCCACAAATTTTGATGAAATTGCACTGACAGGCATCGCGTGTGCCTGTCCTTAATGTTTGTGAAATTTATTCAGTCAGTGGAGGTGGGCATGATCACATCTTCTATGCAATTTTATGAAGGAGTGAAGCCCAAGGTCATTGCCTGATCAAACTCTCTAGTTCACCAGCAAGAAACTTGATAAATTTTCTTGCAGGCAACACAGATTACGATGGCTTGCTGAGCAACTTCAGTGCTATTCTGGGTGACCATGAGGTAGGTCGATTCCAGGCTTACATAGTGCAGACTAACTAGGAGGTAACCTCAAGCTCTACGCAATTCTGGGTAGCAGTACTTGGTCACTGACGGATGATACTGTCCAGTGCAGCTCAACAGAGGTCTGACTGAGGGAGGGTGGTCCAGTCGATGGATCTTCGACAAAAATGGTTAAGTGTTTGAGCGAGTGAACTTGGGTATACATGACCTTGGAAGAACACACTCAACATGACTTGATGATAGGACATCTTGAACCATCTAGACAACATATGCTCATCATTACTGTCTGTGGGATTGTCAAATGGTGAAAGTGACAAAGCGACACTTCAGATAGACCTTCGGACAACTGTGACGAATCTTTCATGACAGTTCTTAAAACATCATGTGTGAGTGCTATAAATGTTTACATAGCGAACACAAATCAATCAAAAACCTTCAACATCACCAAAACAAGGTCACAAGCATTAAATATCAATCAAAATACCAAGGATGATAGTTGGTCAAACAATGAAAAGAAATCAAGACATGTAGAGAAAACACAAGAAGTGGCCTTTTGTGTTCGTGGACATGCATCTTACTGAGGACAAGATTATATGAAAATGATAAACAGGCCTACAAACCAAACTAAGAGGTGTACCTCGAAAGGTGTTCTCTATTTACCATACTTACCCTTGAGATGATCATGCATCTGACGGAGTTTCCATGTGGTCCTGATCTTTTCCATTACTTGGTCTCTTGGTTCTTTTCCTTAACTCCTTGGGAGTGATCTCAGCATGTCACCTTTTCCTATAGTCACTGGGTGATGGATTAGCGCAGTTTGAAGGGGAAGTGACTACTATCAAAATGAGGCCCTGTTATGAAACCCGCTCACAAAAATATAAAGAAGATAGATCAACGACTTAAAAATCAGCCTCTTCGAGGGGGAAACCTCCTTTACATTACACAAATGAACAATTCTTGGATGATACAAATGACAATACCTCCTTTCTATATATAGGAGTCTAAGGGGTCCCAATACAATCAGAGCCTACATAACAATAATTTTGTAGGTGCACAACAATAAAAATAGTGGGCTTCTATGGGGAATAATAATAACAATACGGGGACTACATGGACACAACAATATAATAGGGGGTTTCACTAATAACAATAAGGGGTTACACTAGTAGTATAGGGACCTAACATGCCCCTCTCCTTCAAAAAGTGTTGTCCTCAATGCTTGAGTAGTTCTGGATGCTTACATATAAAATTCTCATCCTCCCATGTTGAATCTTCAGCGGGTAAGTTCTTCCACTTGATGAGATACTCTGAAATTGATCAATTTTGTAGCTTTCGGGTTCTTGTTTTCGTGACTGCTTCAGGTTCCAATATGATTTTTCCTTCATCATTGAGTTCTAACAATATTGTTTGAACTGGGTTCTTGTCACCTATAAACTTCTTTAATCATGAAACATGGAAAACTGGGGGCACTCGAGAAGATGCAGGAAGCTCCAATTTGTATGCCATAGTACCAATCTTTTGCAACACCTTGTAAGGACCACAGTACTTTTGTGATAATTTATCCTTCTTAGCTTTCTTGAGGGACATTTGTTTGTATGGTTGTATTTGTAAGAATACCCAATTTCCTACATCAAAAATTCTTTCACTGTGATGTTGATCTGCCTATTGTTTCATTCGATTTGGCACCAAAATGAGGTTATCCTTTAAATGTTGGAGAACTTTTTGTTGATGCTCGATGTGATCTTTCACTGCTTGAACCTTTTTCTTCTTTATATTTCCTTCTATCTTGAGGGTTTGAGGAATGGTAATTCTTTTTAATGCATTACAAGGTATGGTTAGATTCATTTCATGATGCTTGATGTGATCTTTCACTTTTTGAACCTTTTTCTTCTTCATATGTCCTTCTATCTTGAGAGTTTGAGGATGGTAATTCTTGCCAATTCTTACAAGATATGGTCATATTCATTTCTTCTTTCTCTAGGGTTGGTTCCTGCTATATATCCTCTTCTTTTGACGTTTCTTGATCATTTTATTCCTCCGCTTCACAATCTATTTAAAATAATTTCTTCTCAACACACTTATGACCTTTAGTGTATTTGCTATCACAACTATAACAAAGACCTTTTTTTCGTTTTTCTTCCAATTGTTGTGGTATAAAACTTGTAGGTTCTGGAAGGCTAGGAGAAAAAACCCTTCCATATTTATAGTTGTGAGTGGTAGGATTCCTTGCTTTCACAATTCCACTTTCAATTTTTCTTTCCAACCTGAATGTCTTCTCCAATGAATTAGGTTCCAAAAGACAAACCTCATGTTGAATGTTATCCTTTAAAGTCCCTATGAAGACATCAATCCTTTGCTTCTCTGGAATATCATTTTACCTTATATTCAATTTTTGGAAGTCCTCAATGTGCTCTGCCATTGAAACCTTTTTTTTGAGATTTATCAATTGGCTAAAGAAGGTGTTTCTCTTTGTATCCTCATAATGTGCTATCATTTCCTTCGTGAAAATTGACAAGGTGACAAGTTGTTTACGAGAACAAAGCCCTCTATACCATACAAATTAATTTGGTTCTAAGTATAAAGATGCAATATGTAACTTTTGTAACATTTGTATATAATGTAGATCAAAATATTTATCCATCTGTAGTATCCAAGTTACCAGATCCTTTCCATCAAATTTCCTCATATCACGTTTTCTTGATTTTATGAGCTCGATCTTGAATCTATTGTATCTCTGTAATTTCATATCTCTAAGGTCTGAAATTGCGGCTAGCAATAGCCCTTTGCATCCTCTTTCCAATTCCACCAGTCTTATCGAAATTGGATTCTCCGACAAAGCGTTATGTCCAATCTCCCAAGATGACCTGATTATACGCTATTTCAGTAGATTGAAGTTCTATGAAGCACCATGTATCATTGTTTCAACCTTTGGAACTGAAACAGATACACTAAAAACTACAGGCCATTCTATTTCTATAACTTCTGACAAAATTTCGATATGATGCTTAGAGAGAAAGTTATGAAAATTTTCCAAAGGTCACTTGTTTGGAATGTAATTCAGGAGTCTACAAACACCCTAACTTCCTCATATCATATCGCAAAAAATATAGCGAAATAAGATTTGAAATTTGGACCTGAGGTTCAGAATGCGTTCAGATCTGATGGGTTTTTATTTTATCTTTTGAAACATCACATGAAACAAGTTATAACGAATATTCCATGATGACCTATTTGGAGTAGCGAAACCCTAGAATCCAAAGGTCTGGTACCAAATGTTATGAAACCCACTCACAAAAAGATAGAAAAGATAGATCAACGACACAAAAATCAGCCTCTTTGAGGGGGAAACCTCATTTACATTACAAAAATAAACAATTATTAGATGATACAAATGAGAAGGCCTCCTTTCTCTATATAGGAGTCTAAGGGGTCCCAATACAATTAGAGCCTACATAACAATAATATTGTAGGGGCTCAATAATAACAATAGTGGGTTGCTATGGGGCATAATAATAATAATACGATGACTACATGGGCACAACAATATAATAAGGGGTTGCACTAATAACAATAAGGGGTTACACTAGTAGTATAGGGACCTAACAGGCCCTGGGAGGCCTATCTATGCAGTTTCTGCATGCAAGACCGATAGGACAACTTAGACAACACTGTGCAGTTTTGGGGCTCAGGACACTATTGCGGGATGGGGATCCCAGGAGTACACCTATGCGTAGTTTCTGAATGCAGTGTAGATGGAATGTTCTACGCATTTCTAGAGAGCAGTGCTAGCTTCCTGACTACCTTGCACATTTCTAGAGAGCAATGTTGGTTGCATGACTCCTTCGCGTATTTCTGGAGAGCAGTGTTGGTTGTGGTCTCTACGAGTCGCGAGGTTTCATCAAGAAAGGGAGGAAGCTTGATGGTTGCAGAAGCAAAGTGAAAAGTTCCAAGAAGGTGAATGAGGCTAGGTTTCTTGGGAAATGGCTATGTGTGAGATAGATGACACATAAGTAAATAGTGATAGGACTCGATTATGATCACACAAAGACACTTAATGACACAACGTAGACCATCCAGAATGCATAAGACATACTTTTCTTAATGCAACAAAGTTCGTGACAAGAGTGCGTGAATTGAGTGTGAAGCATGTATATGTGATGACAACCACTCATGCCCACACAATTCCCTTGAAGAACAACAACCCCTATGCTCAAAGACGACACATGTTGCATAAATATGAGAACACAGAACACTCTTAAGATCAAGGAGGGGAGCTTGAAATCATCATCTTACCAACAAGTGACCAAGGATGATCGATTGCAGGATCCAAGGTAAGCTTTGAAATTTTAGTGTGACCCAAAATTTTGGAGGGTGGTTGTAGTCACTACAACACTTGGCGACACACCGATAGAACTCCAACTCTCTAAATGGACCTTGTTTCGTGAAAAGTGAGTGTAACCCTTCTAGAAGTATTGTTCAATTTTTTATCATGATGGATTTTGCACTAGCTTATGTGAAAGATGTAGTCCCTACCTATCTCTTGATTGGTCAACACACATTTCAAGCCAAGTCAACTTAGTTGTTCCAATTGGGGATGAGGGGTATATTAATGCACAAGTAATATAACTTCCAGAGTTTAAGTTTCATATATGGTGTTAGTCCACTGCTAGCAGCCTAGACAATACCCTAGCTGAGTCACTCAAGAACACAAGAATCTCTTCACTACCAGCAAGCTTGTTCATTACCCTGGTGGAGTTAGTTGCATCACCTCTCTACGCAGGAAGCCTTTCTCTTCTTTCACCTTGTTCAATTTTTAAAAATTTCATTTTTTCAAAGAAATGTGCATAGAAACTTATTTATTTTAGAGGTGGAAGAGGGGTGCTGACTTATTGAGAGCATGATAGGTTGTTCCTTCAGAGAATTATGTTATATATACGTGTGACATTTTTTAAGGTTTCCCCCCTCACCTTAGTCTACTTAACTGAGCTGACAAGGGTTAACCCAAAACACCCAATTAGAGTAGGTTGTACTTGTTAGCAGTGCAAGCATTGTTTTTTCACCAAGACTCACTCATAACAAAATGTATTTTCCATCAAGGAACCATTGACTGAAGACAACAAGTTATTCATAAAGAGAGGGGGCAACAAATAACTAGATTTTGATAGTTGTACAAGTCCTCTTAGATTTTCCCAGCTTGTCTTGAGAGCCAAACACATTTTCACGAGAGACTAACCTACGGGTATAAGCAGGCAAGAAAGAAAAAAGAAAAAAACAGAAGTAGAGTGAAAGGAAAAAAATTAAGAAAGGCAAGAAAGCAGGCAAACCAAACCATGTAAGCAATCAATCAAACATGCAAACCATAAATCAAATCAAGGCAAGCAAGAAAAAACTACTCCTACTCCTATGCTAAAAATTGCATGGGCCAGCTCACGTGAAGTGATATTTCCAATGTAGCCACCGACACATTGGCTGGCCCATGTTGGTGAAGGCATCATTCAAGAAAAGCACAGTCTAGTGAACCAACAAACATGAAAGATATAACAATGAAGACCAACACACTCCGAGTTTAAACACATCCACAAAAAAGAAAAGAGTGAAAGCACAAGACAAGCACTCTGTCGACTTACCATGGTGTTGTGAAACACTATGTACAGATGATAATCATATGCACTCTCTTGAGTGTTACAGACAAGAAAACATGAGAAAAAGAGAGAACTTATGTCTTGCAAATGTGCTTGTTGTGAATGATTCCTCCAGTGCATAAGCGATGGGATCATGTGATTCCGGTGGAGGAAGTCAAATCTGTGTGTTCGATTGATCTTCAGTGCCTACATAGGATTGATGAGAAGCCTTGGGTGTTTCATAAATTTTCTGATCGAAATTGGAACTAAACTCAGGACAACGAGGGCCTGACATAACCATCAGCTCAGGCTGAAGTTCCTCAACAACCTCCAGGGTTTTCACTTCGTAAATAGATAGATCGTCGAAGACTAGTGGCTTCGAAAGATTATCAGTGAGTGAATCAACATCATGATCAAATGAAGAAGTACAGATATTATCAAAACCATGATCAGAAAATTTAGGATGTTTGTTGGCATCCTCATTATTTGATGAATCATATAGAGGGGTAGATGGGAAGAAAGAATGTTCACCCTCTGCGTTTTCGAAAAAAGTAGGTGAAAAGTAAAGTGGACTCTTAATGAAAGATTTTTCCTCTCTGCTATCAAATGATGGAATGATATTAGGTGTGTTCTGTGAATGATCAAAAGTAGATGAATCAAAGATAACAAAATCATCAAAGATGTCAGGAAAAAGTGGAGGAGGCGTGGACAGAAGGAGGTCATCCTTCACCGTGGGTTCATGCTAAGATTCCCGATCATACTCTTCATAAATGACAGTGTAGATTGGTTGTGCAACAAAAAATCCATCGATAGCTTGATCCTCATTCAAAACAAGTCTGGATTCTAGAATGGAAGAACACAAGATAGTACAATCCGGAGGATCAGCAAAACCCAAGGATGGAGGTTGAGGTAACAAGTGCATATGACAACCCGTGGGTTTGCCAACCAAATCTGTGTCGAAATTGAGAGTAGTGAGGGTGGGAGGATGTGACATTTGAATAGACTTATGTGCACGCTCTCCCACATTACTCTGCAGGGGTGGAGTTGTTTGATGAGGGGAAAGTGGATAGTCACTTGTGATAGCGACTATGTCTAGTTGTCATTGCGTAGCTGCATCACCAAAGTATGCTGAGTGGGGTTTGAGCTTTTTCTTCAGTTTTGGATAGAGCAATTGGATACAGACATACTCATATCTTTCAATAAGATATTGCAAGTTCATCTAGCTTTTCAGATCTTCAAAAGGCATTTTATGGAAGTGCCCCCAAAATTCCTCTAGAGATTCATGCGGGGCCTTCCATTGTTGTAAAAAATTTTTATCAAGTGCTTCAGGATCAACATGGTGAAAAACATATTCTATTAGATCACTAAACTACTTGAATGAGTGCACAAAGTTACGAGGCAGTATGCTATACCATAGCAATGGGTAGTCGCGAAGTGTTTGTGCGAGAAACAAACATACCTTTGTTTCATTAAAACCTTCCACATTCTCCATGAGTGCATGGAAGTCATCTAAGTGCTTAGGTAAGGCCACTTTTCCTTCACCATCATACGTGATTTCTGACAAGTCATCCGAGAAATCCCTCTCGACGTGAAAGATATGTCCGTTGGAGAGACATTTCGGAGATTGAACTATAAAAAAATCAATGATAGATGTGCGAAGATTCAAAATAGATTGTGAGGACTCAACTTGTAATCTGGCCCTCCTTCTAGCACAAGAAATATTGATGGTGTTGGATGCACCAACATTTAGGGGATCTCCCCGGTATGAAGTCCCAACTAGACCACACACCGTTTGGTGTAGGAGCCCCATATGGTATGATGGCCTAGTTGCCATTATCTTAAAGATTTTCCTTAGCTCTTTCTTGTCATCACATGGGAGTGGTTTACTTTGTCTTCGAACAATGAGGTTCACATTCCTGGTGAGTACTTAGTGTTCCTTATGTCAAGGTTCTTTCACTATAGAGGGAGAGGGTGAGAGTGAGTCTCAAGGAGAAAGGGAATAGTCCCAACTATGTTAGAGACACACAACATAGTAGGACGTGCACAACTTCCGGTAGAGTATTCCAGATAGATGTGGTAGTCACAAACACAAAGTGAACATATATCACACACAACACCCAGTGAAGTAGTCCACATGAGTGCGACAGGCGTTATAATGAGTTTAGAAAAATGCCTATTTCGAGTGTTTGACGAGACAGCCAACACGAGTGAGATAGCAGTAGAAATTGATACAACACATGTGCTAAAACAACCGAAATAGTTCAACTGGCTTAATATAGGTTAAAGAAACATGCACTACAAGTGTCGAAAGAATAGTCTTACAAAAAAAGACTTCCAAAGAAAAACTTCCAAGACACATTCATACACCATTACATCACTAACCCCAATAGTGGAGTTTTGGAGCCACTGCTCTCTCCTTAAAAAAAATATTATAGACTCTTAAGGCTATGTGGGAGGAGCCAAGTTGAAACTTCTTTTGTGTGTACAAATGAGGGGTATTTATAGCTAAGGGTAAAAATAGCCCTTGTGACTATTTGACTTCCCTCATGATTGTTTGACTTACATGACTCTTCAACTTTACATGATTCTTCATATTTACATGTGGGTCTCTTGGACTTCCATGTTACATTACATTAACTACAACAGTATGGCCGACAGTAGTGATGTAGCTGAGATGACTCATGACATGACTCGACATGACAAAGTAGGTATGTTCATGTTGTTGCTAGTGTCCATGTCGAGTTGCAGTGTTGCTGAGTGATGGATGTGCTCTTGGTGTATCATAGATTTGCCTCCACATGGAAAGGTTTGTGAAGTCTTTGATGGTCTTGGTGTTCGATTGATGTTGCACATGCATGTATCTTCTTCACTTGTAGTTTGGCATGATCCATGTGTTTTTCCATTCGCGAACAAGTCTCCTTGCATGCACTCCTTGTTCATCCCGTTGGTCATCGCACCATTTCTCATCCACGTACTTGTATCTACAATCACTCCTGATGAGACAACATCAAGTCCAAAAATATCCTAGTCTACCATGATGCATTATTTTCTCTTCTAGATGAAGGTGCCTGGGAGAGAGGACAAGGCTCTGAAATTGGGTAGAGCATATTTCAAGCTGGGATGTGGGATCTGGGCATTTTTCATGAAAATTGCACAGAGGGCACTGGGAGGTTGAGATGGGAAATCTAGATCAGCATTGACTATGAGTGTGATCTGGCTTGGCTAGAGGGTAGATCTGCGCAACTTTTCAATGGAGGCATTACAGGTAGCATAGAGAACATTGGTAGTGAAACCTGCATAGATTCTCTACTGAAGTTGGCAGCGGGCTGAGGGAGCTTGCTGGCCAAAAATGTACAGTATTGGGAGGCTGGCCTGCAGGACATCTCTGCATAGTTTTTTGGCTGAGTAGGGTGTCGAGCAACTGGACGAAAACTCATGAAAATTACACAGTTTTGAGGAGGAGCAGCAGGTTGGCTGACAGGGTGACTGGATGACAGAACTGCACACATTTCGAGTACAGTGCAGTGACCGACAATGAGTGCTTGTCCTTCATGTTTGCGCAATTTATTTAGTTAGTGGAGGTGGGAATGTTGGCATCTTCTGCATAATTTTTTGGAGGAGTGAAGCCGAGGGTCACTGCCCAGTGAAACTTTCTGGCTGACCAGCAAGAAGCTTGACAGATTTTCTTGTGGGTGGTGTAAATTCAGATGGGTTACTGAGAAACTTCTACACTGTTCTGGGTGAGAGTTAGCCAAGTCGATTCAAGGATTGTGTAGTACAGACTACTTGGGAGGTAGCCTCAATCTTTGCACAATTCTGGGCGGCATTACTTGGTCACTGAGGGATGAGACTATGTAGTGCAACTCAGTGGAGGTTCCACTGATGGAGGGTGGTCCGGTTGACGAATCTTCAGAAAAAATGGTTAAGTGTGTGTATATGTGACCTTGTGAAAACATACTTAACATGACTTGATGACAGGACATATCAAACCAACAAGTCAACATATGCTCATTGTGACTGAGAGTGAGACTGTCAAATGGTGAAACTGACAAGAACGACACGTCAGATAGACCTACAAACGACCATGATGACACTTGCGTGAAAGTTCTTACAACATCATGTGTGAGTGCCATATATGTTTACATAGCGAACACAACTCAATCAAAAAACTTCAACATCACCTGAACAAGGTCACAAGCATAACATATCAAGCAACATGCCGAATACAACAGTTGGTCAAACAATGAAAATAAAGTAAGACATGTAGATGAAACACATGAAGTGACCTTTTATGTTTGTACACATGCATGTTACCAAGGACAGGATGTTATGATAATGACAAGAAGGCCTCCAAACCCAACTAAGAGGTGTAGTTCGAACGGTGTTCTTTACTTACCATACTTACCCTCGAGATGACCATGCATCCGACAGAGTTTGCATGCAGTCCTAATATTTTCCATTACTCGGTCTCTTGGTCCTTCTCCTCATCTCCTTGGGAGTCATCTCAGCATGTCACCCTTTCCTGAAGTTACTGGGCGATGGATCAACGCAATTTCAATGGGAAGTGATTGTTCTCATAATGAGGCTCAGTGAGGCCTATCTGTGTAGTTTCTACAAGAAAAACCGATAGGACGACTTGGACAACACTGCGCAGTTTTGAGGCTCAGGACTATTAGGTCCCTATCATAATAGTGATTCCCCCGTTAATATTGTTATTGTACCCCTTATTTTTATTATTGTGCCCCTATTGTCCCCATATTGTTATTATTGTGCCCCATAGAAGCCCACTATTTTTCTTCCTTATATTATTATTATTATGTTGGCTTTGATTATTCTGTGACCCCTTAGACTCCTATATATAGAAAGGAGGTTTCCCCCTCGAAGAGACTTATTTATAAGTCGTTGATCTATCTTTTCTATCATTTTCTGAGCTAGTTTCGTAACATTTGGTATCAGAGCTTTGGATTCTAGGGTTTCACTATTAAAAAAACCGGCCATCGTGGTATTCTCTCTATAACTTTTGAGTCAAAATCTCGATGTTCCTTGGGTCCTAATTTCAGATCTTGTCTAGCTTTAGTCTTGGATATATGATCCAAGGAAGTTAGGGTTGTTGCAGGCTCTCGAATTACATCCCAAATAGGTGAGCTTGGGAAAATAGTCATAGCTTTCTCTCTGAGTATCAGATTGAAATTTAGTAATAAGTTATAGAAAGAGGACAGAGTTTAGTTTTATGTGCATCATTTTCAGGTCTGAAGTTTGAAAGAGTGACACATGGAACTTCATACAAGTTCGCTCTACGGAAAAATTGTATAATCAGGTCATCTTTGGAGATTGGGCATAATGCTTTCATGGAGAATCCAATTTCAATCAGACTGGTGGCATTGGAAATAGGACTCAGAGGGATACCACAGTTCACAATTTCATACATTGGAGACCCGAAATTTCAGAGATACATTAGATACAATATCAAGCTCCTACAAAGTGAACAAATGTGTGTACTTGTTTTAAAATTTTTCATAAGTTTAGTTTGAAAATTTAGTTTGAGAGAATTCAAAGGGCATAGTGAAGCATAATTATGATTAATTGATGCCCTATAGAAAGAAAATTGAAACACCTAGTAAGAAACCTGGAATCTCTAGCATGAATCATGAAGAGGAAGAAATGCAACATCATATATCAAAATTACGAGAGCAAGTGCAACAAAATTCACTCTCACAAAAAGTAACGGAAGCTAAGATGGATGGTTTAAATAAAGGCGTATAAGTTAAGAGGAATGGTGTGGAAGCTCTGATGAATGGTTTAAAGAAAGACGTGGAAGCTAAGATGGATGGTTTAGAAGAAAAAATTAAAGGCAACATGGAAGAATTAAAGACAAATTTGACAATGTTTCTACAAGAAATGCTCACTAATGGCGAAAGGGTAGTAAAAGAAACTCATTATGAGAAAAAATATAAATTTTAATCATGATTTCATAGACTCTAACATTTGATCGAAGACCCAACATGTTCCAAAGATCGATATGAGGAAGTTTTATGGTAAGGATCTCGTAACATGGATACCACAGATGGAGCAATATTTCGATCTCCATAATGTGAAAAACACAGAAAAGGTACGCATTGCAACTTTGTATTTGGAACCAAATCAGTTTGTATGATATCGATGGCTTTGCTATCGTAAACAAATTGTCACTTGGGAAATTTTTAAATGAAATGATAGGACATTATGAGGATACAAAAAGCAACACTTTTTTTAGCAAATTGATAAATCTCAAACAAAAGGGTTCAATGGTGGAGCACATTGAGGAATTCCAAAAATTGAATATATTAAGGGTAAAAGATATTCTAGAGGAGCATAGGATTGATGTATTCATAGGGACTTTAAAGGATAGCATCCAAAATGAGGTTCCCCTTTGGGAACCTGATTCATTGGAGAAGGCATTCGGGTTGGAGAGAAAAATGGAAAGCACAATTATGGAAACAAGGAAGCCTACCACTCACAATTATAAAGATGGAAGTGTTGTCTTCCGTAACCTTCCACAAACTACAAGGTTGAAACCACAACAATTGGAAGAAAAAAGAGAAAAAGGGCTTTGTTATAGTTGTGATAGCAAATACGCTAAAGGTCATAAGTGTGTTGAGAATAGATTATTTTACATAGATTGTGAAGAGGAGGAAGAAAAGGAACAAGAAATGTCAAAAGAAGAGGATATACACCAGGAAAAAACACTAGAGAAAGAACAACTGAATCTCACCATATCTTGTAATACATTTTCCGTTATTACCACTCCTCAAACTATCAAGATAGAAGGACATATCAAGAAGAAAGTGGTAATAGTGTTGATTTATTTGGGCAGTACCCATAATTTTATTCATCGTAAGATAGCCAAGGAATTGAATTACTTCCTATATCTGGAACCAGAATGTCAAGTGATGGTTACAAGTGGAGGAACCATAAATTTCTCTAGAAAGTGCCATAATATCAAGCTATCTATGGGATAATATGTATTGAATAGACCAATGTTTTCCATTCCAATGGGTGGTGTTGATGTTGTACTAGGAGCCCAATGACTACAATCCTTGGGTACAATAGCTTTAAATTTTCAAGAACGTTTCATGAAATTTTCTTCAAAAGGAAAGGAATTTGAATTAAGGGGTATCGCAGGGAAATCGGGAATGATAATTAGCTCTAATAGAATGAAAAATCTTCTAAAGAAAGAACAATGAGGCATAATTGCAAAAGTATGTTCACTAGAGGTTCCCACATCAAAATCGTCTATTTCTCCAGATCTCCAAAAAGTCTTGGACAATCATTCCAAGGTATTTAAGACTCCCAAAGGCCTCCCACCTATTCATGATCATGATCATGTGATTCATTTGATTCCAGGATGTATTCCTCCAAACATCAGGCCTTCCAGATATCCCTATGCTCGAAAGAGTGAAATTGAATGTATGGCTGCATAAATGCTAAACGTTGGTATGATTCAACCTAGTCAAATTTCTTTCTCTACTCTAGTAGTATTTGTTCACAAGAAGGATGGATCATGGTGCATGTGTCCAGATTATAGGGAGCTCAAAAAACTCACTATTCAAGACAAATTTCCCATTCCTGTCATTGATGAATTATTGGATGAATTGCATGGATCAATTTACTTCACCAAGTTGGATCTTCATTCAGGATATCATCAAATCAGAATGAAGACTGAAGACATTCCGAAAACAGTATTTAGAACTGATGAGGGTCATTATGATTTTTTTGTCAGGCCTTTTGGCCTTACCAATGCACCTTCTACATTTCACGGTTTGATGAATTCCGTTTTCAAATCCTTCCTTGGAAAATTTGTGTTAGTATTTTTTGATGATATACTAATCTACAACAAGTCTTGGAAGGATCATGTTCAACATGTTGATAGGATTCTCAAACCATTGGAGGAGAAACAATTATATGCAAAAAGCTCCAAATTTTTGTTTGGAGTACAAGAGTTGGAATATATGGGTCATATTGTATCTCATGAAGGTGTTAAGGTAGACCCTAGCAAAATTAAAACCATTAAAGAATGGAAAATCCCCACATCCATAAATAATTTGTGAGGATTTCTCAGGTTGACAGGGTATTATCTCAAGTTTGTAAAGAATTATAGGAGAATAACAGCACCTCTAACAACATTATTGAAGAAAGATGCATTTTCATGGACTCCAGAAGCAACGAAGGCATTTGAACATCTTAAAGAGGCAATGTGCCAAGCACTGGTTTTATCTATGCTGAACTTCACAAAAACCTTTATTATGGAATGTGATGCCTTGAGGAATGGAATTAGTGTTGTTTTAATGCAAGAAGAAAGACCCATTTCTTTTGAAAGTCGTCCAATCAAAGGAAACTATTTACACAAAGCTATTTATGAGAAGGAAATGTTGGCAATACTACATGCACTTAAAAAATGGCGACCCTACCTAATGGGAAGACAGTTCAAGGTAAAAATGGATCATGATAATCTTAAATACTTTTTAGAACAAAGATTATCTTCAGAAGAGCGACCAAAATGGGTCACAAATATTTTGGGTTATAACTTTGAAATCATCACAAAAGAAAAATTTTCTGGAAGATGCACTCTCAAGAAGGGATGAGGATGTCGAAGCATTTCTTTGTGCCATTTCTATTATCCAACCAGATTGGATAAACAAAGAAATGGATCAATGGAAGAATGACTAAGAAGTGTGGGCACTCATTCAAAAGTTACAGAAAGATCCCAGTACATCTGATACATTTAGCTGGAAAAATGATTCATTATGGTACAAATATCGCTTATAACTATGTAAGAATTCCCAACTCAAACAAAAGGTTCTAACGGAATTGCACACTTCTCCCTTAGGAGGGAACTCAGGATTTCTAAATACTTACCATAGGGTTAATAAGGAATTTTTTTTAGATGGCCTTAAATCGGATATTGAAAAGTTTGTGGCGGAATGTTTGGTTTTCCAACAAAATAAAGTTGAAACAAGTAAGACCCCAGGTCTATTACAACCTTTATCCATTCCAAGCCAACATTGGGAGGAGGTTTCAATGGATTTTATCATAGGTTTACCCAAGTCTGAAGGAAAGAGTGTTATCATGGTGGTAGTTGACAAACTTACAAAGTATGCACACTTTTGTGCATTATATCATCTATTTAAATTGAGTATAGTTTCTACTGCATTTATGGAAATTATTCAAAAGCTACATGGAAACCCAAAGATTATTGTAAGAGACAGAGATCCCATTTTCACTGCAAATTTTTAGACAGAGTTATTTTCTTGTCTTTGTACTGAGTTAGCTCATAGCTCATCTTATCATCCTCAATTTGATGGGCAAACTGAGATAGTAAACAAATGATTGGAAGGATATCTTCGTTGCTTTGTATCTGATAAACAAACACAATGGGTCAAATGGTTGCCTCTGGCTGAATGGTGGTATAACACTTCCTTCCATAATGCAGAAAAAATGACCCCATTTATGGCACTTTATGGATATCATCCACTATCCATCACATCATATTCAAGAGAAAATTCTAAGGTTCAAGCAATGGAAGATCACATCGAGCATCAACAACAAGTTCTCCAACTCTTAAAGGATGACCCAAGTGGATATTTGTGACCACCTGATTATTCCACTTAGACGCCCACCATTGTTTCTCTTAGTTTTTTAGTTTACTTGTTTGTATCAAAATTTACGAATTTTGGCAGTTTTTCGGGGCCTGAACTTCCGGAGCTGTTTTGAGGCCCTAAACAACGTTTTTTTGGAAAAATGGGACTATCATGGGACATTGACCCATGTTGACCCATGATGTTAATTCAAAAGTTGTAGTCCTCTAGTATATCTTTCCAGTGAGGTATTGGGCACGTCAAATGGATATCGTATGCCAAAGTTACAAGCCCACGAAGTTGATGTACCAATTTACCTGAACGGGGCCCATAGTTTGGTGCTTCATCTCCTAGGGTTAGGTTTTTGGATGTTTAGGGTTTTCCATTGTTTCTCAATAATAAATAGGCCTTTGAGCCTCATTGTAACATAGTTCAGACACATGTATCCCCCACATCTCTTCTCAGAGATAAGCTACCATTGTCTGAGCTAGCCTTATCCCCATTATGTTTGTAAGCATATTTCAGTATTTGATATTAATGAAATGAAATGTTATTTCTACTGCATCTTTGTATTTATGGTTATATTAGTAATTTGTTGCATTTCTATTTAAATTTGGATCAGTGGTATCAAAGTAGTCTTCTCTTTCTCTATTTTTCTTTGCATGTCCCCAATGAGGTCGGGATATAAGAAGTTAGAGCTTGATCTGGTTGAACCTTTGCAAGATGAGCCTCGCATACCCTGATGGCCATCCATGGGGGAAGAAAAGAAAGATGATGGGCAAGAGATCCTATCAAAATATTGTTTGAGGAGGCCCTCGAGAATCAAAGGAATGCGATGATAGATAACTTTTCCCAGATCCTTTAACGGTTGCCCATCGATGGTGCATCCATATCCAACAGCCACTCTCGAGGCTCCACTCCTTTTAAGGTAAAAGTAAACTTTGACATTCCCATATTTAAGGGCCAAATAGATGCAAGCATCATATATAAATGTTTAAATATGCTAGAAGGATATTTTTTTGTTCATGATTTTACCAGCCGAGAAAAGATTACTTTTGCTCTTCTCAAAGTCGCCCCCCACATCAAGGACTAGTGGGAAACCTACTGTGAGGAGAACGATGAAAGAATGACATCACTTTTTTCAGCTTCACCCACTTGGAATTCATTTCGAGATGCCACCAAGGAGTAGTACTACCATGTCAGGAGCTATGAGGATAAATACATAAAGTGGATAATGCTGTAGCAGGGAAGGGACCAAGATGTGACAGCGTTTACCAATGTTTTTCATACCCTTCACAAAAAGTTGGGTATCAAGGATTCTGAGAAGCATTTCGTACTCAAGTATCATAGTTTCCTACACAGGTACATCCAAGAAAAGATGGAGTTGCTAGACATCTCCTCACTTGGCACAACATACTGATACGCTGTCAAGATTGAGCATAAGTTTAAATAGAATAAGCAAGACATTGGATCTATGAATCTGAAGCAAGGTAAAGGTGGCCCCAAACTACATAACAAAAGACAAAGCCAAGGCAGGTGGAATAGGACAACCCGCCAAAGCTGCAAGCAAAGAACAATGCCGCGAATCCAAAGAGGGACACTGGAAAGTGGTGTGAGTTCCATAAGAGCTCCACTCACAACAGAAGTGAGTGTCAGGCCAAGAATTCATTGGTCTCAGAGCTGAGGGCTTCGGAATCAGATGCATGTTCCGACTCTGAGTCAGAACCCGACAAGGGGAATGATAAAGGAAAGAAGATTATCGATGCGGAGCCCAATGCCATCATTTCCACCATGAAGATCTAGAAGGAGGAACCTGAAGATCCATAGGAGGAGGAGCGCCTCTTCCACTCCTATATGTGGGTAAAGGGTTCCCCGCTACAGTTCATTGTTGACAGTGGGAGCCAAAAGAACCCATTTTGGTAGAGGTCATGAAGCGAATGGGCTTACCAACTATAGCACACCTACAACCGTACACCATTGGATGGCTTCACCAAGGACGGGATCTTTGTGTGAGCCAGCAGTGTTGCCTTCCATACAATATCAAGCCCTTCACGGATGTGGTATTATGTGGCGTTACTCCCCTTGATGTTTGTGGTGTATTATTAGGCCAACCATTCTCATGGAAGCAACATGTTGTGTATGACTCAAGGCCTCACGCTATTATTTTTACTTTGGGAAATAAGTTATATAGGATACCGGGGTAGCACCTCCTATTGCCATCTCTTTAGTTACTGCAAAACACTGCAGTAAGCTCATTTCCAAAACTAGGAAATTTGTTTTCCAAACGATACACCCTTAGGGAAAGAAGAAGACGGTGGCCATGAACTCCAGATAAGCCCCCTCTGCATGACAAAAAAATATGGACAATGTTGTGGAGGAGTGCAAGCACATCTTCACCTCCCCTGCAGGGGTGCCTCTGCACTATCAGGTCAAGAACTCCATCGATCTAAACCTATATGTGTTGCTTCCCAATGGACCAATGTATCGGTGCTCCATTCTGGAGAACGAAGAAATCAAGAGGCAGATCCAGGAGCTGCTACAGAAAGGTCACATCTGGCTGAGTTCATTGCCCTGTGGGAGCGCGATCATGTTGGTACAGAAGAAGGATGGAACTTGGAGACTGTATTGACTATCGGGCACTGAACAAGATTAGTGTCCATGAATTGATGACCTTTTGGACCAACTCAAGGGGGGAACATTTCAGCAAGATTGACTTGAAGTCTGGATATCACCAGGTACCAATTGAACCCTTTGATGTGTGGAAGACTACCTTCAAAGCCAAAGAGGGCCTTTTTGAATGGTTGGTTATGCATTTCAGGTTGACGAATGCTCCTGCAACCTTCATGGGGTTGATGGATGACATCTTGTGGCCATTCACAAACTCATTTGTAGTGGTATACTTGCATGACATCCTAATATTCATCTAGAGCTGGTAAGAGCACCTCCACCACATCCGATAGGTTCTCCAAACATTGTGCCAACACAAGCTATGTGCCAATTTGGAGAAATTAAATTTTGGCATGACCCAGGTTCAGTATCTGGGATACATTATTAATGAACAAGGGGTGCATGTGGATCCAACCAAGATCCAAGTCATTCGGGATTAGACAGCCCCAACCACTCTGACAGAGCTCTACAGCTTTCCGAGTCTTGCCAATTTCTACTGGAGGTTCATGTTGGGATAGGTTCGTGTTGGGATTATCTCATATCACTTGGCCCTTGAGCCAAGTCACCAAGGGAGGAGTGAAAGAAAAATTATTTTGGTATGAATCTCAATAGAAGGCATTCACAGAGTTGAAACATCGCCTCTTCTCTTCAACAGTGATCATTTTACCATACTTGCAACAACCATTTGAAATCGAGACAAATGCCTATGACTATGTTACTGGGGCAGTCCTTACTCAACAGGGGAATTCAGTGGCATATCACAGTGAGACACTTTCAAATACGGTCTAGAAGTATCCCACTAATGAAAAAGAGATGTATTCCATTGTGCAGACCTGCTAGAGATGGAAGCATTACATTTTGGGGAAGGAAACAATAATCCACATAGACCACCAACCCTTGTAGTTCATAAAAATGCAAGGGAAGTTGCAAAATAATCGACACCAGAAGTGGTCCACATACCTGCAACAATTCCATTTGAATATCAAGTATAAGAAGGGTAGCACCAATAATGTTGCAGACTACCTCATCAGACCACCGATCATGGCATTAACCATCCTGCTCAACTCTTGTGGGCATGAGACTTTGGATTGGCCACTTCTCTACAAAAATGACCCAGAATTCTGTCACACATACTAGACACTCTTGGAGGGTCAGAAGGTTCCATAGTTTCACCTCCAGGATGCCCTGGTATGCCACTTGGGACAACTTTGTGTTCCTTGCAGTTCATACAAATGCAAGGGAAGTTGTATAATAATCGACACCAAAAGTGGTCCACACACCTACAACAATTCCATTTGAATATCAAGTATAAGAAGGGAAACACTAATAATGTTGCAGACTACCTCAGCAGACCATCGATCATGGCATTAACCACCATTGTCAACTCTTGTGGTTATGAGACTTCAGATTAGCCACTTCTCTACAAAAGAGACTGTTATGAAATCAGCTCAAGAAAAGATAGAAGAGATAGATCAACGCCTTAGAATTCAGCCTCTTCGTGGCTGCGACCTCCTTTACATTACATAGATGAACAATTCTTGGATGATTCAAATGACAAAACCTCCTTTCTATATATAGGAGTCTAAGGAGTCACAATATAATCTAGCCGACCTAACAATAATAATATAAAGCCACAAAAATAACAATAGAGGGATTCTATGGGGGACATAAATAACAATATGGGGGTAATAGAGGCACAACAATATAAATAAGGGGTATAACTATAATAGTAATGGGGTAATCACTAGTATTATAGGGACCCAACATGCCCCTCTCCTTCAAAAAAGTGTTGTCCTCAATGCTTGAGTAATTCTGGATACTTCTGCATAAAATTCTCATCCTCCCATGTGGAATCTTCAGCGGATAAGTTCTTCCACTTGATAAGATACTCTGAAATTGATCGATTTCGTAGCTGTCGAGTTCTTGTTTCTGTGACTGCTTCCGGTTCCAATATAATTTTTCCTTCCTCGTCAAGTTCTGGCAATATTGTTTGAATTGGGAGCTTGTCGCCTATAACCTTCTTTAAACATGAAACATGGAAAACTGGGTGCAATCGAGAAGCTACAGGAAGCTCCAATTTGTATGCCATAGTACCAATCTTTTGGCAACACCTTGTACGGACCATAATACTTTGGTGATAGTTTATTATCCTTCTTAGCTTGCTTTAGGGACATTTGCTTATATGGTTGTAGCCGTAGGAATTCCCAATCACCTACATCAAAACTTCTTTCACTGCGATGTTGATCTACCTGTTGTTTCATTCTATTTTGTGCCAACACGAGGTTATCCTTTAAGAGTTGGAGGACTTGTTGTTGATGTTCGATGTGATGTTCCACTCCCTGAACCTTAGAATTTTCTCTTAAATATGATGTGATGGATGGTGGTTGATACCCATAAAGTGCCATAAATGGGGTCATTTTTGTTGTTGTATGGAAGGAAGTGTTATACCACCATTCAGCCAGAGGCAACCGTTTGACCCATTGTGTCTATTTATCAGATACAAAGCAACGAAGATATCCTTCCAAACATTTGTTTACTATCTCAGTTTGCCCATCAGATTGAGGATGATAAGATGAGCTATGAGCTAACTGAGTACCAAGACAAGAAAATAATTCTGTCCAAAAATTTCCAGTGAAAATGGGATCTCTGTCACATACAATAATCTTTGGGTTTCCATGTAGCTTTTGAACTGTTTCCATAAGTGCAGTAGAAACTGTACTGGCTTTAAATGGGTGTGATAATGCACAAAAGTGTGCATACTTGGTAAGTCTGTCAACTACCACCATGATGACACTCTTTCCCTCAGACTTGGGTAAACCTGTGATAAAATCCATTGAAACCTCCTCCCAACGTTGGCTTGGAATGGATAAAGGTTGTAATAGACCCAGTGTCTTAACTGTTTCAACTTTATTTTGTTGGCAAACCAAACATTCCGCCACAAACTTTTGAATATCTGATTTAAGGCCATCCCAAAAAAATTCCTTCTTAACCCTGTGGTAACTTTTTAAAAATCTTGAGTGCCCTCCTAAGGGAGAAGTGTGCAATTCCATAAGAATCTTTTGTTTTAGCTGGGAATTCTTACAGAGGTATAAGCCATCTTTGTACCATAACGAATCATTTTGCCAGCTAAATGTATCAGAAGTACTGGAATCTTGTTGTAGCTTTCTAATAAGTGCCCACACTTCTTCGTCATTCTTCCATTCCTCCCTTGCTTCGTTTATCCAATCTGGTTGGATAATAGAAATGGCACACAACAATGCTTCCACATCCTCATCCTTTCTTGAGAGTGCATCTGCCACCACATTTTGCTTCCCTTTTTTGTAGATGATTTCAAAGTCATAACCCAACATCTTTGTGACCCACTTTTGTTGCTCTTCAGAGGATAATCTTTGTTCTAAAAGGCATTTAAGGCTATCATGATCCGTTTTTACCTTGAAGTGTCTTCCCATTAGGTAGGGTCACCATTTCTTAAGTGCATGGAGTATTGCCAACATTTCCTTCTCATAAATAGCTTTGCTTAAAAACTTTCCCTTGATTGGACGACTTTCAAAAGCAATGGGTCTTTCATCTTGCATTAGAACAGCACCAATTCCATTTCCTGAAGCATCACATTCCACAATAAAGGTTTTTGTGAAGTCCGGTGTAGCTAAGACCGGTGCTTGGCACATTGCCTCTTTAAGATGTTCAAAGGCCCTTGTTGCTTCCGGAGTCCATGAAAATGAATCTTTCTTCAATAATGTTGTTAGAGGTGCTGCTATTCTCCCATAATTCTTAACAAACTTGCGATAATACCCTGTCAACCCAAGAAATCCTCGCAGATGCTTTATGGATGTGGGGATTTTCCATTCCTTAATGGCTTTAATTTTGCTAGGGTCTACCATAGCTCCTTCATGAGATACAATATGACCCAAATATTCCACCTCCTGGACTCCAAAGAAACATTTGTATCCTTTTTCATATAATTGTTTCTCCTCCAATAGTTGTAGCACCCTGTCAACATGTTCAACATGATCCTTCCAAGACTTGTTGTAGATTAGTATATCATCAAAAAATACTAACACAAATTTTCTAAGGAATGGTTTGAAAATTGAATTCATCAAACCTTGAAATGTTGAAGGTGCACTGGTAAGGCCAAAAGGCATGACCAAAAATTCATAATGACCCTCATGAGTCCTAAATGCTGTTTTCAGAATGTCTTCAATCTTCATTCTGATTTGATGATATCCCGAACGAAGATCCAACTTGGTGAAGTAAATTGATCCATGCAATTCATCCAGTAATTCATCAATGACAGGAATGGGGAACTTATCTTTAATAGTGAGCTTGTTGAGCTCCCTATAATCCGGACACATGCGCCATGATCCATCCTTCTTGTGTACCAATACTACTGGAGTTGAGAAAGAACTTTGACTCGGTTGAATTATACCAGCCTCTAGCATTTCTGCAACCATACGTTCAATTTCACTTTTTTGGACATAGGGATATCTGTACGGCCTGATGTTTGGAGGAGCACTTCCTAGAATCAGATGAATAGCATGATAATGATCATGCATAAGTGGGAGACCTTTGAGAGTCTCAAATACCTTGGAATGATTGTCCAGGACTTTTTAGAGATCTGGAGAAATAGATGATTCCAATGTGGAAACAGCTAGCGAACATAATTGTGCAATTACACCTCTTTGCTCCTTTTTTAGAAGCTTAGTCATGCCATTAGAGCTGATTATCTTTCCTAGTTTCTCTGCAATACCCCTTAATTCAACTTCCTTTCCTTTCGTAGAAAATTTGATGAAAATTTCCTGAAAATTAAAAGCTATTGTACCCAAGGATTGTAGCCATTGGACTCCTAGTACAACATCGGCACCTCCCATTGGAATGGAAAGCATTGGGCTAGTCAATACATATTCTCCCATGGATAGCTTGATATTATGGCACTTTCCAGAGCAATTTATTGTTCCTCCATTTGCAATCATCACTTGACACTCTGGTGCTGGATATAGGAAGCAATTCAATTCTTTTGCTACCCTACAATGAATAAAATTGTGGGTGCTTCCTGAATCAATCAACACTATTACCTTTTTCTTCTTGATTTGTCCTTCTATCTTGACGGTTTGAGGAGTGGTAATTCCCACCAATGCATTACAAGATATGGTTGGATTTATTTGTTCTTCATCTAGGCTTTGTTCCTGGAATATATCCTCTTCTTTTGACCTTTCTTGCTCCTTTTCTTCTTCCTCTTCACAATCTATGTAGAATAATTTCTTCTCAGCACACTTATGACCTTTTGTGTATTTGCTATCACAATTGTAACAAAGCCCTTTTACTCTTTTTTCTTCCAATTGT
This sequence comes from Pinus tabuliformis, assembly GCA_031772625.1. Classification (NCBI taxonomy): domain Eukaryota; kingdom Viridiplantae; phylum Streptophyta; class Pinopsida; order Pinales; family Pinaceae; genus Pinus; species Pinus tabuliformis. The sequence goes on from CM062816.1 coordinate 2,014,994,957, forward strand.
TGTGGCATCAACCTTGTAGGTTGTGGAAGACTAGGGGCAACAACACTTCCATCTTTATAGTTGTGAGTGGTATGCTTCCTAGTTGCCATAATTTTGCTTTCCATTTTTCTTGCTAACCTGAATGCCTTCTCTAATGAATCAGGTTCCCAAAGGTGAACATCATGTTGGATATTATCCTTTAAAGACCCTATGAACACATCAATCCTATGCTCCTCTGGAATATCTTTTACCCTTATGTTCATTTTTTGGAACTCCTCAATGTGCTCCATTATTGAACCCTTTTGTTTGAGACTTATCAATTGGCTAAAAAAAGTGTTGCTTTTTGTATCCTCATAATGTGCTATCAATTCTTCCGTAAAAATTGCCCAAGTGATAAATTGTTTACGAGAACAAAGCCATTGATACCGTACAAACTGATTTGGTTCCAAATATACAGTTTCCATACGTACCTTTTGTGCATTTTGCACATTATTGAGATCGAAGAATTGCTCCATCTGTAATATCCATGTGGCGGGATCCTTGCCATCAAACTTCCTTATATCGATTTTTGGAATATGGGGATTCTTCAATCCAACATTAGCATCTATGGAATCATGATTAAAATTTCTTTTGTTCTCATCATGAGTTTCCTTTACTACCTTTTCACCATTAGTAAGTATTTCTTGTAGAAAATTTGTCAAATCTGTCTTCAAATCTGCCATGCCTGTCTTCAAATTTGTGTTCAAATCTATCTTCAAATTGTCCATCTTAGCTTCCATGCCATTCATCTTAGCTTCCACGCCATTTATCTTAGCTTCCACGCCATTTATCTTAGCATCTGTTAACTTTTGTGAGCGTGACATTTGTTGCACTTGTTCTTGTAATTTTGATATATCATGTAGCATTTCTTCCTCTTCTTCATGAGTCATGCTAGAGCTTTTAGGTTCCTTACTAGGTGTTTGCATTTTCTTTCCTCGGGGCATCAATTACCGATAATAATGCTCTACTATGCCCTTTGAATTCCTTCAAAATAAATTTTCAAACCAAGCTTAAGCAAAAATTTAAAAAAATCTACACACCTTTCTTCACCTTGTAGGAGCTCGATATTGCCTTTGATGTATCTTTGTACTTTCCAATCATCTAGTTCTGAATTGGTGACCTGTAGTAGCTCTCTGTGTCCTCTTTCCAATGCCACCAGTCTGATCCAAATTGGATTCTCCAAGAAATAGTTATGCACAATCTCCCAAGATGACCTGATTATAGACCTTTCCAGAAGAGCAAAGTTGTATGAAGTGCCACGTGTACAATTTTCGATATTTGGTTCTGAAAAAAATATACAAGAAACTAAAGTCTATCCTCTTTCTGTACCTTCTTACGAAATTTCAATTTGATTCCCAAAGAAACAGTTATGACAATTTTCCCCAGGTCACCTGTTTTGAATGTAATTCAGGAGTCTGCAAAAGACCAACTTCCTCAGATCATATCTTCGAAAATATCACGCGAAAAGCTCTGAAATTCCGACCCAAGGTTCAGCACGATTTCTTCTCAAATGGGTTTTTTTTGTGACTTCTGAAACGTCACAGAGAAAAGGTTATAGCGAAAATTCCACGATGACTTGTTTGGAGCAACGAAACCCTAGAATCCAAAGCTCTGATACCAAATGTTATGAAACCAGCTCAAGAAAAGATAGAAAAGATAGATCAACGCCTCAGAATTCAGCCTCTTCGAGGGGGCAGCCTCCTTTACATTACATAAATGAACAATTCTTGGATGATTCAAATGACAAAACCTCCTTTCTATATATAGGAGTCTAAGGAGTCACAATATAATCCAGCCGAACTAACAATAATAATATAAAGCCACAAAAATAACAATAGAGGGATTCTATGGGGCACAGAAATAACAATATGGGGGTAATAGAGGCACAAAAACATAAATAAGGGGTATAACTATAATAGTAATGGGGTAATCACTAGTATTATAGGGACCCAACAGCGACCCAGAATTCCGCCACACATACCAGACACTCTTGGAGGGTCAACAAGTTCCATAGTTTCACCTCCAGGATGCCTTGGTATGCCACTTGGGACAACTTTGTGTTTCTTCAAGTGAGCGTGCCAAGATGATTTGGTAAGTGCACTACAGTCGGGTCATTGGGCATTTCGAGGTCGAGAAAATGGTGGCAATATTGCAGAAGTATTTCTATTGGCCAAATCTTCGACAGGATGTCGGGAAGTACATCAGATCTTACACTTCCTCTGTCATTTCCAAACTGCACATCAAGAATAAATGCCTCTATACTATGATTCCTACCCCTAGTCGACCTTGGGAATCCATTTCCATGGATTACATGTCAGTTCTTCCTTCTACTAAGCATGACAATGACTGTGTTTTTGTATTTGTTGACAGATTCTCAAAGGTGGAAATTATGGCGGCCTGCAAGAAGAATATCACAGTAAAGCCACTGCTAAAATCTTCTTTGAATGAGTGTGGGTACACTTTGGGATCCCATATTCTATGATCTTAGATCAGGACAGCAAGTTCCTCAGTACATTTTTGCTCCAGTCTCTAGTCGATGTTGGACACCGAGCTCACTAAGTCCACAACTTTCCATCCCCAAATTGATGGCCAGATAGTGGTTGTCAACAGGTTGATCGTACACATTGTACACATGTACAACTCAAAACATCCACGCACATGGGATGAGAGCCTCTCCTATGTCTAGCAAAACTATAATCGACCTCTCCACAGCTCGACTGGCCAAAACCTTCTCAGGTGGTCTTGGGATTCTAGCCACTATGTCCCATTGATGTGGTCATACCATTTGCAACTACTCAAGCATATTTGGCCCATGTCCAATCGGAAGCTGATAAGGCAAACAACTTCATTGAGCACATCCAACATATCTGCCAGTAGTTCCGTGAAATTCTAGAGAAATCAAATGTCAAGTACAAGCAGTGACATGATGAACATCGGGTGCCACACAAGTTTCAGGTGGGCGACAAAGTATGGTTGAATTTCCAGAAGGAATGCCTTATCGAAGCCTATGAGAAACTTAGAATACTCTGATATGGTCCTTACACCATTACCAAGGTTATCGGAGATAATGCATTTGAGCTTAGCATTCCCTGATTCCTTGGCCTACACCTAGTGTTCAATGTGGACCGCCTTTTACCATACATCCCACCGTTGTTGGATGCATTAGACATTGCATGACAACTCACACCTACAGAGTTAAATCGAGATTGCATGGAACAAGCCACAAATGATCAGATCATAGACACACAAATCAACGACACCTGAGAAAAAAGGATCCAACTATATCAAGTTGTCAAAGTAGGCCAACTCCTTCACCAGGGTAAGTGGCTCACTAGGGACCAAGCTCAGTAGAAGTTTCCTCATCTCATGGAGGAACTCAATGCAATGAGGACCATTTCTTCCTAAGGGGGGAGGAATGATCTAGGTGGATATTGGTGGCCACCTTCCTATTCCACTTGGACCCCCACCATTGTTTCTTTCAGTTTTTCAGTTTCCTTATTTGTAGCACAATGTACTATTTTTGGTAGTTTTTCAAGTCCTGAACTTTCGGAGCCGTTTTGAGACCCTAAATGATGTTTTTTTTTAATGGGAATAAAATGTGTCATATTCATTCCAACGTTGTCATCCTTGGGTATATATTTCTAACGAGGTATTGTGCACGTCAAACGGAGATCGTATGCCAAAGTTACGACCCCGGGAAGTTGATGTACCAATTTACCTAAATGGGGCCCATAGTTTGGCGCTTCATCTCCTGAGGTTAGGTTTTCGGATGTTTAGTGTTTTCCATTATTTCTTAATAATAAATAGGCTTTTAAGCCTCATTGTAACACAATTTAAAGGCATGTAGTTGCCACATCTCTTCTTAGAGATAAGCTACCATCACCCGAGCTAGTGTTATTTCCATTCTATTTGTAAGCATATTTCAGTATTTTATATTAATGAAATGAAGTTTTATTTCTACTGCATCTTTGTATTTATGGTTATATCTATAATTTTTTGTGTTCCTATTTAAATCTGAATGAAAGGATAACCTCACTTTGTCGCAAAATATAATGAATCAACATGTATATCAACATCGCAGCGAAAGAAGTTTTCATGTAGGTGATTGGGTATTCCTACAACTACAACCATATAAAAAAATGTCCCTCAAGAAAGCTAAGAAGGATAATAAATTATCACCAAAGTATTATGGTCCATACAAGGTGTTGCAAAAGATAGGTACTATGGCATACAAATTGGAGCTTCCTGTAGCTTCCCAAGTGCATGCACTTTTCCATGTTTCATGCTTAAAGAAGGTTATGGGTGACAAGCTCTTAGTTCAAACAATATTTCCAGAACTTGATGAGGAAGGAAAAATCATATTGGAACCTGAAGCAGTCATAGAAACAAGTACTCAATAGCTACAAAATCAATCAATTTTAGAGTATCTCATCAAGTGGAAGAACTTACCCACTAAAGATTCCACATGGGAGGATGAGAATTTTAAATAGAAGCATCTAGAACTACTCAACCATTCATGACAACACCTTTTTGAAGGAGAGGGGCATGTTAGTTCCCTATAATACTAGTGATTCCCCCATTACTATTGTCATTGTAGCCCTTATTGTTATTGTTGTGCCCCTATTGTCCCCATATTGTTATTATTGTGCACCATAGAAGCCCACTATTGTTATTTTTGTGCCCTTACATTATTATTGTTACATTGGCTTTGATTATATTGTGACCCCTTAGAATCCTATATATAGAAAGGAGGTTTTTCATTTGTATCATCCAAGAATTTTTCATTTGTGTAATGTAAAGGAGGTTGCCCCCTCGAAGAGGCTGATTTCTAAGTCTTTGAGCTATATTTTCTATCTTTTTGTGTGCTGGTTTCATAACAAGGACACTACTATGGGATGGGGGTCTTGGGAGGACACCTATGCATAGTTTTTGAATGAAGGGTAACTCGATTGCTCTGCGCATTTGTGGAGAGAAGTGTTACCTTCCTGATGACTCTACGCATTTCTGGAGAGCGGTGCTCACTGCTTGATTGCTCTGCACATTTATAGAGAGAAGTGTTTTTTGGGGTCTCTATGGGCTGTGGGGTTTCAGAAGGAAAGGGAGGAAGTTTTATGGTTGCAGAATCAATGTGAAAAGTCCTGGGAAGCTTAATGAGGCTAGGTTTCCTGGGAAATGGCTAAATGTGATATTAGTGACACATATGTAAACAATGATAGGACTCGACTGTGATTGCACATGGAAACTTAGTGACACAATGTGAACCATCCAGAATGCATAAGACACAATTTTCTTGATGCAACAAACTTCATGACAAGAGTGTGTGAAGTGAGTGTGAAACATGTCTATGTGATGACAACCACTCATGTGCACACAATTCCCTTGAAGAAAAACAACATTCCCTTTGCATGACAAACAAAAACCCCTATGTGCAAAGATGACACATGCTACATAAACATGATAACACAAAAAAATCTTAAGATCAAGGAGGGGAGCTTGAAATCATCATCTTACCAACAAGTGACCAAGGATGATCATTCGCATGATCCAACGTAGGTTCTAAAATTTGCATGTGAGCCACAATTTTGGAGGGTAGTTGTAGCTGCTAGGACACCTTGGAATACAGGGGTATGAATTTCCTTATTATCTTTGAAACATTATTGATATTTGTTTCCATATTCATATTCCTTAAGTCCAATTCTATCAGGTCACAACAATAGCCTTTCTTTATTTCCATATCATAACTTGAACGAAAGATCCTTTCTTTACATGGACGTTTTAGTTTGACATGTATTTGATGTATTGGTATCATATGGACCCAACATGTCTCTCAATAAGAGCTTCATTCTCACTTCTCTATTGTGCTCTTGCTATACCTTTGAAGGGTTCTAAAAATTATTTACCTTGAGATTGCTTCTATACATTTCCTTGTTCACTTTTGCATGTTAATATTCCTTGGCCTCATTTCTAGTCATTGTAGTCACATTTCCCTTGCCCCATTGCTAGATTTCACTTGGTACTTTTACCCCCTTGGATACACCGATTTAATGAGTGGGTTTCTTTGGCTAGAATCTCCTCTTCACTTTGCTTAGGGTGATTCCATTAGCTTGGAAAAAATTTCTACCCCATATACCACTTGCTTCTCTTAGAAAATATTCCTTAGTATTCTTCTCATACATGTTAAACACTGAGGGGTACTAGACATTATTTTATCTCTATCTTGAGCTTTTAAACCTCACAAAAAAGATATCATTTGTCTAACATAATAGTATTTCTTTATCAAGCTCTTCAAACCATGAAGAAGACAACACATCAAATGTCATTTTATCACCCTTTAGGCTCATCAAAAATCACCGAGAAAAAAACTATCGAGCTTACTTGTCTTCTATTTCATGCTTTTTAAACTATGAATGATCCGTAAACTATCGTGAATATTCCAATTGACAGTTCGTCACAGCAAATCCAATAATAATATATTAAAAATATGAAATTCTACACTATTACAGTTTTATTAATTTTCTAGATCTATAGACTTTATTGTAATTAGAGCATGCATACGAATAGAAATTATGTAGAAAATAGACGACATAAAAATAAAATCTCTCTCTCTCACACACACACATAAGACACAAGATATGCTCTAGGAAACCCTTTTGGGAGAAAACCTAGTTGGAAGGTGAGGTCCCTCTGTTCTCTTTCTCTGTCTGGAAATATTGGTGTAGGTACAACGAAGCAACATCTCTGGCCCATGGACTACTATAGTGTAAAAATCCTCTCTGTGTGCTCTACCTCCTATCCCTCTTCGCTATTTTTTCTCAGATATTTGGAAAAATTTCACTCGAAAGAATGGAGTGCCTCTTCTTCTTAGTGGCCCAGTTATAACACATCCTGATAGCCTACTAGTGGTTAAGTTTGACTACCTCAACCTTTAACCAGAGTTACAATATAGACTCTTATAGATTCGTTCACATCATAATCACATGGCTACACCATTTTTCCATGAATAATGGGGGTTGACGCGACATCTTCTTGAACCATGGTGGTGAAAATAGGAAGCTCAACTTATGAGTAGCATAAATTTTACGTATATATTCTAAGTGATGTGCTTCTTGCACCATTGGAAATATATTTGTGTGCAGAATAACATGAAAATGTGCAGCACTAAAGAAACAAATTTTTACCCAAAGAAACTTTGTTTAATGCATCAAAATGCTCCCGCAAGGTTTCAAACCTTATTTTTGAAAGTTGGGTCCCACTGGTAAAAATGGTCTCGTGAGCTAATTCCTCCACTTTTTCCACTCTGAATTCATTGAGATAGATGAAAAATAATATAATGATCCAATATTGATCGAATAAGGATATACTAAAATTAGAAAAGAAAGGGAGGGAAAACATGTTGTTCATATATCAATAAAAATGGAAGTATCAGTCACGTCACCCTTGAAAATGGCATCTATTTAAGTTAGTATCTTATAGATGTGTTTTATATTTCTTAGGAGGTTCACCATACATACGAGTCTTTTTAATCCTCCAGTTGGTTACTATGGAGCATCCTTCAATTCCTACTACATTGTCACATGATATAACATGGTCCTTATTGACCTTTTTTTGTAAGCCATCCTTATGTAAATTGCACTTGGTGACTTCATCCTAATTTCATATCTTAGTTTGTTCCATGTCAATTGATGGGTTATACATCCAGGCTCCCCTCCAATGTATCTTCTCCTACCAACCTCAAATCATTATCTAGGAGATAGTTCTAGGAACCATTACTATATTAGAGCTTCTAGTGGTAGGATTCCTCACAATATGGGTTGACCTCATTGAATCTTAATCAGTCCAATCCATTACTTTTCAATGTTAGCACATTTATTGACACTTGTTGGGTTGTGATCGACACTTTAGGATCCATTTACATCATTAGTGGATCCAGTCATTTTTGTAAACGGTATACCTCAATGAACAATAATAAAATGGTTTCTACTATGCTTGACATCATTTCCCTTATACACATTATGTATATTCATACCATTTGGGTTAAGTAGAATACCTTTGGTTTGGGGACATCTCATCCTTATATGGCACCCCTCCTAATTTTCATTGGAGTTTGTACCATCTTATGTACTTTGAGGACTACCTTGGAGGAACCTCTTTTCTATGTGTCCACATCCCTACTGATTTATATTGTGACATAAATCCACATTGCATTTGCTTGTGGCTATTATATTTTGTTTTATTTCCTCGATTGACAATGTATTTCTTTGTTTCCATTTCTTAGCATTTCATGCCATGGATCTACTGTGTATATTTTTGGGCCACGTTCAATTACTATTTATGTTAACAATTTGTATGTTTTCTTTAGTGATAATATATTTATGATTCAACCTTGGTTGTCAAGGTTTGTCTGATATGGTCCCTTGATCCTAAATCCTTCCTTTCATTTCGATAATTAATTGTAATGCATTTCAACTATTAGTTTCTCTTATGAGTTCATGCATTTGGGGCCATCTTTTATAACCCTATTTTCCACTTCAGTTTAGTAGGAGGAACAATAACTCAATCCTCTTCAGTTTCTGTCTTCGATGAGCCCACGTTCACCCTTCAATGTGCCTACTTAAATAATCCATCCCTCCCACAACATTGTCTCCTTCTATACCATTTCTCCCATGCTACTATATAGTTTTTTTACTTAGTGTTTAACTTTCCTTCATGTAGGGAGTGATGGAGATAAGAGCTTCTAGAGAGTGGATTTCCCAATAAGATAAACTCAACCTAGGATGTCATGTGTTGGCTTGGGGTAAATAATTATTGGAATTGCCTAACTTCTCATGGCCCCGAGGGTCCAAATACATCCTCTTACATCTAAGGCATTCCTTAATAACGAGACCCTCGTAGACATGGAATGGAGGAAAAAGTAATGAGAGAAGATTTTTATGCTATATAAATACCACTAGACTAGGTCTTCTCTTACTTCATGCATCATCTTAGTTCATGAGATAGTCAAGGGAAGAAAAAGGAAAAATAATTAGAGGATAATTTTCTACACAATAAGGTAGAAAATTATCCCCAGGTTTACCCCACCATGTAATTCCACAATTCATTGTTATATATGGTTTTAGGGGACATCCAACTGTATAGAAAAATGCTACCTTGGAACATTCCCCTAATATATAGACTTCATATTCACTCTCATTTCCAAAAAATTCTAAATATGGTCCCATATTTGGCTCCTTATAAATAATCCACCATGCAAGGTCTAGTTCAGATACAGTATACAAGCTTTGGCTCCTTTCAATCTAGCCCCGCGCAAGTATTTTCCCCAGTGGGGCCCATTATACTAAATTTGTGACCCCTATAATTATTTGGCTCTACAAACCATCCGATGTAACTAATTTATGCATCGTACTCACACTCTCGTATTATACTAAATATGTCACCTCTTTAATTATTTGGCTCTACAAACCATTTGGGGTCACTAATTTATGCAACATGAACACAGTCCCATATCTCCCAAATGCAAACTTATCTTACAACTAAATATAGCTTCACACCTAATGATGGGCCTCTAAAATAGACATAAATTAAGGCCCATTTGACCATCCTTCAGCACATTAAACCTCTATTTTTGCATTAGATAATGTACTTTTAACTTTAATATGTTCATTAGTAAGGTTTATGGATAATTGCATATTTGTGACTAATATTGTTTGTTTTTGTGGAATTTTGTAGAGACTCCAAAATGTATTCAAAATATCATCCACTTTCACCTTTATCACCACCATTTCACTCATATGTCACAACTCCATAGCCATATAATCTTTCATTAGCCTTCATTTTCATAATATTATGGGTTTCATTTTTGTTTTCCAAAAGCTAATGATTTCTAGGATTTTAAGTGAATTTATGGTTAAAACTTAGAACAATGACATATACTTGCTAATACTTAAAAGTGGCTTGAGTTTCGTGACATGTGTAGGTCATTTGGAATCTTCCAAGGCACCCTTATGTGTCCTAAATGCTCAAATTCGAATTCCCTTCAAGATATGGAAGAAGATTTGGATAAAGGTCAAAGAGGATATGTGTCTCATCATTAACTATTTGAGTTGTAACTCTATGAGATTTTCTAGAGATCTAGGGAGAGAATAATGCACCTCCATTAATGAGGTAGCTTCTGATATTTTTGTATAAATAAGAGAGACTTCTCCTTTCAAAGGCATGCGTAAAGCTGGAGATACTTAGGTGGAAAGTTAATATTACTCATGTTTTGAATGGAATTTAGATTTAGCACCATGCTCATGAGTGATGTTCACCTTGATTGGTAATGCTTGCACTGTCAGCCTCTCAACTTGCCATCTCTCATGCTTTTGGATTGGCCATCTATAATGTGTCAGGTTTATTTTTTTTCATAGATTAATATTTATTTCTTTCATAGATTAAGATTTATTTCTTTCATATATTTTCCTGTGTGAGAGGTTAAGAGTGATTGTTTTTATTTGGTTTCTATCTATAGGTTAAGAGCGATTGTTTTTATTTGCTTTACCAACTTACCAACTTACCCAAAACGAGGCCCACAATTTGGTGTTTCAACTTCTAGGGTTAGGTTTTGGGATGTTAAGGGTTTTTCATTATTTCTCAACAATAAATAGGCCTTTGAGCCTCATTGTAACATAGTTTAGAGGCATGTAGCCGCCACATCTCTTCTCAGAGATAAGCTACCATTGCCCTAGCTGGTTTATTTCCATCTATATTTGTAAGCATATTTTAGTATTTTACATTAATGAAATGAAGTATTATTTCCACTACCTCTCTCTGTTTATGGCTATTTATGTAATTTGTTGTGTTCCTATTTAAATCTGGACCAGTGGTATCAAAGCAATCTTCTTTTTCTCTATTTTTCTTTGCATGTCCCTAACACGGTCAGGATATGAGGAGTTAGGGCTTGAACTAGTCAAACCTTTGTAATACCAGCCTTGAAAATCTCGATGGCCTCCCATGGTAGATGAGAAGAAAGTGTTGGAAATATTGAGAGGGGGGTGAATCAATATTTCTTTTTCTCACTATTGTTTTACTAGTTAAAACATGTATGTTCAGAACACAAAATGAACAGCAGGAATAAATGCTTTTATTAATATAACTGTGCAGTAAAATAAATACAATAAATAGAATGTCACAATTGGTTGCCAAGCTCCAACTTGGACTTTCGTGAGGCTCCAACCTCCTGAGCACCAACTCTATTTTGCCAAGACACCAATCTTGGACTTAGGAGCACCAACTCCCAAGGACTTCAATCCTTTTCAATTCTGAGGCTCCAACCTTTTTGGTATACACTGGTGTGCTGCTGCGCTCTTTTCAGCTTCCACTGCTTATGCTGCCCCCTTTTCTTCTGCTGCTTCCACTATCTCATGCTCAAGTTATGCCATCCACCAATGACAACACAGTTCTCTGTTTTTGCTACTTTTATATGCTCCATGCCTCTGTCCATTCGTTTCCTCTTACGTGCTGGCTCTTTGGCTTCCTCCTCACTTGATCGCTTGACACTTCGGCTTCCATTTCTTTGCTTTCTTTATTTTTTCTTATAGGCTTTATCGGAGGTGTTTAATCACCCATCGGAAGCCACCACCCGAGCGTTTTAATCAACAATCGGAAGCCGCCAACCGAGCCTTTTAATCAACCATCACCTAGCACTTTAATCAACCCGCCACACTTATAGAATCAGAGCCACCCATTTATTGCCGCTTTTATGTCTATCGGAAGCCACCGCCCAACTGTGTCCACACATACAATCAACACAAGCATTTCAATATATGTCTTAAGGCTTAAACCCGCAAGCACATATAATATACGGGAAACATTATAAAACTCCTTTATAAAGATTTCGGTCACATATACATTACTACACAGGAACCCATGTAAATCCGCTCAAATGATCATTCGTGGATTTCAAATCTTATCCGCCCGCCTTTGTAGTTATCAGCGAGTCCGAATTTCGGCGATCACAATAAATCCCTTTACTCCGACCTTCGATGAGGAGCCGACCCAATGCTCTTTAGACTCCCTTTAATATTATTTCGGGTCCGATGAACATCGACGTTCGCTGTAAACAATAGAACAGCCTCCTCCAATGCGACGGACCCGACACCCTTTTATGATCCAGCCTATTCATATTTCGGCTCCGTCAATTTGGCGAGTTCACCTCGGCAACTTTGTAACACAAAGGGTCTGCGGACATGACACTCCTTTAAGCTCCCTTCTAAAGAGATTTCGGGTCCAGCCTATCAGCAGTTCCCTATCAGCAGATTTGCAATGTAATGGGTCTGCGGACCCGATGCTCCTTTAGGCTCTGTTTTATAATATTTCGGCTCCGGACAGTCGAAGCTTACACTTAACAGTCCCAAAGGCCTTTGCGAACCGGATATTGCTTTATGCTCCCCTTTATAATGGTTCAGCTCCAGCCTGTCGGAGCATACACTTCGGTGATTGCGAAAGGCTCCACTCCTCCGATGCGATATTGATTTCGGACCTGAAATCCTTATCCGCTGTACTTCATAATACTTCAGCTCCGGGATTTCAGAGCATACACTTCGGTGGTTCCTAGGCCTCTCCTCCGATGTGATATTTGGTTTCCGGACCCGATATGGGTCTGGACCAAAATTAATATTCTTTCAACTCCACCACTGTCCCACCTAAGGGGAAATATTTTGAATTCTCTGTGTAAACAGAGATATTCGATATAGCACTTGTAAAATGATTTAAGGAGTCTGTATAAAAAAATAAATGACTCCCAAGGCTTCAATCATATGACTCCGATGGCCCTATTTGTTTGTAATATATATATGGCTCCTCTTGGCTCCTCTTGCTCCATCTGCTCCTCTCGGTCCACTCTTTTTGCTCCTATAGCTCCTCCGATGGCTCCTCTTGCTCTGACACTCCTTCGATATGGCTCCTCTTGCTCTGGCACTCCTCCGATATATGTGACTCCTCTGGCTTGGTTTTCTCCTCTTGGCTCCTTTTGCTCTGTCTCCTCCTCTTGAATATTGCCATATTGACATCAATGACAATCTGTGTCCAACAGAAAGACAAAGGGGAAGGAGATCCTACCAAAATATTTCTTAAAGAAGCCCTTGAGTGACAAAGGAACGCGATGATGGATAGCTTTGCCCAAATCCTTCTGTGGCTACCCAGAGGTGACTCATTGGCTTCCAACAGCTACTCTGGAAACACCATGCCCTTTAAGGTACAAGTTAATTTTGAAATCCCCATATTCGAGGTTTAGATAGACACAGATGCTGTAAATAAATGGTTAAATCTGCTAGAGGGTTATTTTTCTGTTAATGAATTTTCGAGTCAGGAAAAGATTATTTTCACTCTTCTCAAATTAGCCCCCCATGTCAAGGACTGGTGGAAAACCTACTACGAGCAGAAGGATGAAAGTATGGGCTCACTGTTCTCAACCACACCCACTTGGGATTCATTCCAACATGTCATCAAAGATTAGTACTACCCTGTCAAAAGCTACGAGGACAAATACATAAAGTGGACCATGCTGCGGCAACGAAGGGACCAAGATGTGCCAGAGTTCACAAACATTTTTCATACCCTTCGTACACAGTTGGGTATCAAGGACTCTAAGCTATATTTGGTACTCATGTACCGCAGCTGCCTACATAGATACATCCAAGAAGAGATGGAGTTCATGAACATCTCCTTGCTTGGCATGACGTATCAATACGCTGTCAAGACTCAGCAGAAGTTTAAACAGAAGAAGCGAGACTTTGGATCTGCGAATCCGAAGACCAAAGGACAAATCCAAGGCGGGGTGACCCAAGACAACCCCTTGAGGCTGTAAGAAAAGAGAAACACCACAAAGTTGAAGAAAGACACAGGAAAGTGGTGTGAGTTCCATATGTTGGACACAAATTGTCATTTATGTCAATAGGGCAATATTCGAGGAGCAGATAGAGATGAGAGGAGAAGGCAGAGCCGAAGAAGAGGAGCACACAGAGCCATCGGAGCAGATGGAGACGAGAGGAGCAAATATACCACAGATAACGCTATCAAGAGCCATCGGGAGCCGTATAGGCCACAAAAGCCTATCGGAAACTTATCGGGCCTATAAAGCCCATATATGCATTTAATATATTATCAGAGCAGAAAACATATAAATATGCATTAAAATAAATGGAGGCATGCATAGGATGAGAAAAATTAACGGTCGTCAGATCCACAGATGAATGGAAAAGGATGAATTGTAGGGGCTATCGGGAGAAGCGGGTGGAGTGCATCATGAGCCGTCGGATCATATAAATCAACGGTGGAGATCGCATTAGAAGGAGGTATCGGGAGGAAATATGGATGGAGTAATGAAGGCCGTTGGATCTGGACGTGGCAGATGTGACGGTTGACGGAGGTAGAAGATGCACGAAGATTAACACGTGGGAGAACAATGGTTTTGGGCAGCAGGAGGTTTCCCCGCACCGCTTACTAGGGCTTGGTGGTATCCGTATATGATGGCACGATCCTGTAAGATCACGACGTGTGGCAGAAAAAAACCACCACTCCCATGGGTTAATGTGCACGCAAGTCGCGCGATCGGGGCTTGCGACTACCGTCCGATCGTGTGACGGACGGTCAGATGACGAGGAAATTCTGTGGGGTTTAATCGTGTGGTAAATATAGCGGAGACCATTGGATCGTGGCAGATCGATGGTGGAGATCAAGGCGGATAGTTAATTACAGAGGTTTCCCACTGTTATGATAGGGAGAAGGTTATCTCGAGGATTGAATGAAGGCACGAGGCTTCGAAGAGTTCTGTAAAGGGATGGAGGAAAGTGGGGAAAGAAGATTTTCATGGAAGAAATAGAGACAACTGAAAGATCAATCGAGTCAGAGGAAACGACCACAACTGAGGAGGAAGCCTAAGATATGGTGTAAGTGGAAACGAATGGAAAAAGGCATGGGAATGTATAAAAGAGTAGAAACAAAGAACTGCTTGTGCGGTTATGGTGGTGAAGAACCCGAGGGTAAGATAGTAGAAGCAGTAGAGGCAGAAAAAGTAGTGGATGCTGTAGAGGCAGTAGAAGCAGCAGAGGCATGAGAGCAGGAGCTAGACAAACTCAGCTGAATAGAGTGCAGCAACATACCTGTTTATACCAGGTTGGGTTGGAGCCCAAGAGGTTAGAGCCTCAGAACTGAACAGGACTGAAGTCATTGGGGTAGGTGCTCCTAAGTGTAGAACCATTGCAAAACAGAGTTGGTGCTCCGAAGGTTGGAGCCTCACTAAAGTCCAAGTTGGAGCTTGGCAACTATTCACAATCAGATTTATACTTATATTGTATTTATTTCTTTGCATTGTCTTGAGTTTTAATAAAATCATTAAATTTAGTTGTTGACTTCTGTGTTCTGTGTATACATATACATATCTATATAGGTTGTTGGCAATCACTAGAACAATTAAAAAAAAAATTTGTAAGAAATATTGATTTAACCCCCCCCCCCCCCCCTCAATATTTCCAACAATTGGTATCAGAGCAGGCTTCTTCATACTAGCGTAACAGCTTGAGGAAGGATCTGCAGCCATGATGAAAAACCACGAAGCATCAAGAAGACCTCCTTTGTTCAATGGCACTAACTTTGGTTTCTGGAAGGAAAGAATGGCTTACTACTTAATGTCCCTTGGACCTAAAGTCTAGCATTGTGTTCAAAATGAATACAAAACTTCTTCCACTCTTCCAACAGACCAAGACAAGAGGAAAGCCTACATCGCAAATGCAAAGGCCATGAACTCCATCACTAGTGGAATCACTGATTCCGAGTTTACAAAAATCATGCACTGTACCTCAGCCAAAGAAATGTGGGAGAAGCTAGTTCGCTTGTACAATGGAGACTCAAAAGTGAAAAAGGCAAAGCTTCAAATTCACAGAAGACAATTTGAATGTTTGAGGATCGAAGATGAAGAAGATATTGTAGCATACCTCCTCTGAGTAGCTGAAGTGGTAAATTCCCTGAAAGGATTGGATGAAAAAGTTGAATAAAATACCATTGTTCAAAAGGTATTAAGGTCTCTTCCAGACAAGTTTGACTCCAAAATAAGCGCTATAGAAGAAGCAAAGGATCTAGATACCCTCAAAATGGATGAACTCCATGGAATTCTCACTGCCTATGAAATGAGGAAAGGTGGTCCAAGCTCCAAAGATGAAGCATTCAAGGCCTCAAGGTCAAAGAAGGGGAAAAAAAGGAATGACTGTAGTGATGAGTCAGATGTGGAATCCAAATTGGCTCAATTTGTACAAAAGTTGAAGAAAGGATCTAAGCTTAAAGGAAAGTATCCTCTTATCTATTTTAAATGTGGTAAAATAAGTCATTATGCAGCAAAATGTCCTCATAAACATGATAGTGATGATGAAGGAAATTCTAAAAGAATGGCACATAAAAAGAAAGGGTTCAATAAGAAAAACTTCTTCTACAAGCAAGATGAGTCTGATGAGGATGAGTTTATGGTCATCAAAAGGAAATCAGATGAGGAAAGGGGTCATGATGAAAGCCAAGAAGAATTATTCATGGCACTCACAGATGATGATGACTCAGGGCTAGAAGGAAATGTAGATGAATTATTAATAAGTACCATTGAAGAAAATGAGAAACTAAGGAACAAAATCATTTCTCTCAAAGTGGAAAACGAGGAAGTAAGAAGGAGAGAAGATATCTTGGGAGAAAAGCTTAAAGAAAAGGAAGAGACTTGTGAAGAATGTGAGATCGAAATAGTGTCTTTGAGAAAGGAGTTGGGGCAAATTAAAAAGGGATGTAAAAGATTTCAAATACTTGAGACTATTCTGAAAAATCAAAAACCTCAACATGACAAGTCTGGAATAGGTTTCAAAGGAGAATCCTCAAGCACTAAGAATAATGCGAAAATCTATGCCGATGCACTTTCCTGCAATCCAAAAGATGAAAAGTGCACCCCAGATCCAAAGAATGAAGAAATAATTACTCCAAAGAAGAATGTGGAGTCAAATCATGGAAACTACAGCAAATACAAACCTGTACTCCACCAAGGACCCATCGCAAATCCAAAGAACGAGGGAGGAGTAATTCCCAGGAAGGAAATTGACTCAAATCGTGGTTTCTTCAACAAGTACAAAACCATCTTTCTTGGACACTACTTTCACTGTAAAAAATTTGGTCATCAAGCCAGACATTGTATGGCTCGTAGAAGTGAAAAGACAAAGCTAAAGGATAGAATAATCAGCTCATATGCCCCCAAAAGGCAGGGACAAATAAAAACCTTTAATTCATTTTATCCCTTGACCAAATTTGATCGGATTTGCTCTTTCTGCTACAATAATGGACATTATGAACAAGACTGCCCACTCAAAGGAAGAAAGACGAGTAGAAAGAACTCCAACATGGACAAATGCAGCCTAGCTCTATATGCTCAAAATAATGGAAACCAGTGGTTTATAGATAGTGGGTGCTCCAAACACATGACAGGAGACAGAAGGAAGTTTGTATCACTGAGAAAAAAGGAAGGGAATGTATCCTTTGGAAGCGGATCTGGTAGAATTGCAGGAAAAGGAACAGTTACTCTAATCAATGGAAAAGGAAAAGCTCAAGATGCTCTGCTGGTTGATGGACTCAAACATAACCTCTTGAGTGTCAGCCAAATCTGTGATCAAGGACATAAGGTTGTTTTCAACACCAAAGATTGTGAAATAAGAAACTCTGCCTCAAGGAAACTTGTGGCAAAAGGGGTGAGGACACCAGACAACATTTACATTTTGAACAAGATTCAAGAAAATAAATGCTACCTGAGTCAGACAGATGAGAGTTGGCTGTGGCATAAGCGACTTGGACATACAAGCTTCCAAAATCTGATCAATATCAGAAAGATCAAAGCTGTACGAGACATCCCAAGGCTATTCAAACCAAATCAAGCAGTATGTGGTCCATGTCAACATGGAAAGAAGACCAAAATCAACCACAAGACAAAGGAACACTCTACATCGAAGCCCTTAGAGATCATCCATGCTGATGTATGTGGGCCAACTAGAAATCAAGCACTCCAAGGAGAAAGGTACTTTGTGTTATTTGTTGATGATTATACTAGAATGATGTGGATATATTTCATAAAGTATAAATCTAAAGCTTTTGAGCGTTTCAAGAATCTAAAAGCCTTTGTAGAAAATGAAAAATATTCAAAAATTAAGTGCCTCAGAATAGACAAAGGAGGAGAATTCACATCAAATGAGTTTAGTGAGTTCTATAATATTCATGGAATTAAAAGGGAATTCTCGGCTAACAGAACACCTCAACAAAATGGGGTAGTTGAAAGAAGAAACTGAACAGTCCAAGAAATGGCAAGAAATATGCTATTAGTAGTAGATTTACAGCCTAGATTCTCGAGAGAAGTAGTAGGGATAGCTGTCTACACACTGAATCGAACTCAATTAAGACCAAATTATGATAAAACTCCTTATGAGCTATGGAAAGGAAGACCTACATTGGTGAAGTACTTCAAGATCTTTGGAAGCAAGTGCTTCATAAAAATAAATGATGGTTCACCAGGAAAGTTTGATTCTCGGGTTGATGAAGGGATATTTCTTGGATACTCTACACAGAGCAAGGCTTACAAGTGCTACAATTATTGACTGAAGAAAATAGTGGAAAGCATTGATGTAAATTTTGATGAATATCTTCTAGTAAAGGAAATTGAAGAACATGAAGATGACTCTCTCGTTGAAGAAGAAGAACCTAAAGAAGAAGAAATAGATGAGGAAGAAGAAGAAGAAGAAGAGGAAAGAGAACCACCTAATACCCCTTCTAAGACAAAGTATGTCCAAAGACACCATCCAGAAGAGTATATCATTGGTGATAAAGATGAAGGTGTGCAAACCCGAAGAAGGATAACAATTACAACCAAGAGAAAAGTCATTGCCCTCCTATCTATGATAGAACTAGAAACATTTGCAGAAGCAAGTAAGGATCCTCATTGGGTAAAAGCCATGGAAGAAGAAATGGCCCAAATTGAGAAGAACAAGACATGGGATCTGGTACCTCGTCCAAAGGAAAAAAACATAATAGGAACCAAATGGGTGTTCAAAAATAAAATGAATGAGGAAGGACAGGTTATCAGAAACAAGGCAAGACTTGTCTACAAAGGCTATTCACAAATTGAAGGAATTGAATTTGAAGAGATATTTGAACTAGTGACCCGTATGGATGCTATATGGATGCTATCAGGATGTTCTTGGCATTTTCTTGCTCAAAAGGATTCAAAATCTATCAAATGGACGTGAAATCAGCATTTCTAAATGGGGAACTCAAGGAGGAAGTCTACATGGAGCAGCCATAAGGTTTTGATCTAACAACAAGAAAGGACTTAGTTTGTAAGTTGAAAAAGGCTTTATATGGGTTGAAACAAGCTCATAGAGCTTGGTATGCAAGACTGGATCACTATATACAACAATAAGGCTTCAAAAAGGGAGTGGCTAGAAGCAATCTATACATAAAGACAGATCAAGGTGAGTTACTAGTTGCTCTTGTTTATGTCGATGATATGATTTTTGCTAGTAATAATGATGAAATGAGCCATGAATTTTCTCAAAATATGTCAAAAGAGTTTGAGATGTCAATGATAGGAGAGTTGTCCCACTTCCTTGGACTTCAAATATCTCAAACTAGAGCAGGATTGTGTATATCTCAAACCAAATATCTAAAAGACATGCTCAAAAAATATGGGATGGAGGATTGTGCACCCATGAGCACACCTATGACCACAAACTGAAAACTGAGGAAAGATGATGACTCCCCTCTAGTAGATGCAACTCATTATAGGTCAATGATTGGAGCCCTTCTATACTTAATAGCTACACGAATAGACATAATGCAAGCAGTAGGAATGGTGGGAAGATTTCAATCTGCTCCCAAACAATCCCATTTATTAGCTGTAAAAAGAATTCTTAGATATCTGAAGGGAACTTCTAATTTCGGTCTTTGGTACTCAAAGGACTCAACACTAACTGTAACTGCATACACCGATGCTAATTGGGCTCGAAGTATAGATGATCGAAAAAGCACTAGTGGAAATGAATTCTTCCTAGGAGACTGTTTGGTATCTTGGCTCAGCAAAAAATAGTCATCCATATCATTATCCACAGCCGAAGCTGAGTATATTGCTGCAACAGACTGTTGTTCTCAGTTACTATGGATGAAGGAAGTATAGGCTCTAGTGCCTCCTTCCTTCTCCTATTGTGTCATATTTGTAAATCCTTCAATCCTATCCCAAGTTGTTCTTAAGGGGGGATGTTAGGATATTCCGACACATAGGAAATAGTTAAGTACAACTTGGTCTAGTATAGAGTTAGGTAAAGTGTGTTTCTTTACCGTTGTACATTTTGTAACTTACAATCCGACGGTCACGATATGTAGTGATCCGACAGTTCATTCTCTCCTCGGTATTACCGACACTTGATCCATGGCTTGACACCCGATTGTTCCATGAATTCTATTTAAAGTGCATGGAGGGTCATTTGTAGGGTAATCCGTGCATGACAGAAACATATGTAAATTTTCATTCTTTTATTAATAAATTGCCTGAAGTGGCCGTGTTGGCTCAGGCCGTGGACTGTTTCCCTCTTTGAGGGTTTTAACCACGTCAAAATACTGGTGTATTGATCTGCGATCTGGTTGTGAGCAGTGTCCTTTTGGCATTCTATCTGAGGAACTTACCCTGTAAATTCCTACATGGTATCAGAGCTATTTGAGGGCCGCGTCCGTTGGTGATCCAAATTTGAAGCCGGTAGAACTGCATCCGACTACCATTTCCTAGATCTGCTGTTTTTGACTGCTTTCAGGCTGAGAGGACTGCTCTGTTGTGTTGGGAGCATATGTTCCAGTGAGGAACCCCTTTTGTTTCACACGAAAAGGTTTCCGGTAGCCCTAGCTGCGTCATTTTTAAGATCTGGAGGTATACAGTGTTTATTTGTAGTTTACTGTTATTTTCTCTCTGTTTATTTCAGTTTCGGTTTATTTAGCCTTTTTATTACCGGATCTATACCTTTCATTTTTGCGTATGCTCTTTGCCCTGCGACTCTGTGCGATATGGGCAAATCAGAAACAGAAAGTAAGGATTTTTCTCATGTGTATGCTCTTTTCCCTGCGCCTTAGGGTGATCTCGGAAAATCAGAAACATTGAGGAAAATATTTAGTTTCCGGCCAAAGCTAACTTTGAGCCGCAAGGTTCATTTTTGAAAATATTTAGTTTTTCGGCTAAAGCTAACTTTGAGCCATAAGGTTCGTTTTCTTTGCATGTCCATGTTGGGTTTTGTGTTTTTTGTTTTGTAGGGAAAAAGAGTTTTCTCAAAGCAAGCACGCAACCCAAAGCACCCCCCCCCCTCTCTCTCTCTCTCTCTCTCTCTAAAATTTTTTGTATAGATCAATTGGTTCAAATCTATTTTAAGAGAGTAAAGGTCTTGGGTTCAAGTCTCCATTTTGTGGGGGCGGACTTTTTCATTTCCGCACATTCCCGCACTTCGTCGGCAACTTCAACAACTTTTTTTCAAAAAGCCATAACTTCTTCATCCGGAAGCCATTTTTAGAGCCATTTTTTTTAAAACAGCCTAATTTTTCGAGATCTATCCATTGGAACACTTATTTTCAGCATCTTTAGCTTCAGTTTCCATTGAAATGGAAAGTCAATACCAAGTTACCCTTGACAGCACCAACTACTTCCAATGGTTGGCTTACATTGAGGATTTACTTAGAAGTAAAGGTCTCTACAGAATAGCCTCAGGCCAAGAAAAGAAACCAAAGGATGAAGATAAGGCTGCTAAATGGGAAAATAGGCAAGATCAAGCACGTGGATTGATAGGGATGTCTATTTCTCCAGATCTTAGATTCCATATTGCAGAAATTGATACTCCTGATGAAGCAATGAAACAAATCAATAAAGTTTTTGGGATTAAAAATGAAATTAGAGCCCATCAACTTGAAAATGAGTTTCTTACATTGGACCCTAATAATTTTTCTTGCATTGAAGATTTCTTGTCCAAGTTCAAGACCCTTAGATATCTTTTGGAAGGTGTTAAAGTTAAGAAAGAAGATAGTAACCTTATCTATTCCATTCTTACTATGTTGGGACCAGCCTACTCTGTGTTTGTTTCCACCTTCCATTCTACAAGAGAAGCCTTCATTTCTCAAGGAACAGACTACAATCGCCCTTCCTTTGACTCTTTTTGTGATTCTTTAATAAGAGAACAAGAAAAACTCTTACACCTTGGTCTTCTTAATCTTGGAAACTCTTCCAAGAAAGCGTTAGCCGCCCAGCAGCAACCAAATTCAAAGAATCCCAAGAAGTCATATCCTAAAAAGAATGGTCCTATACCAAACAAGGGTCCTAAGCAATTTCAGCCCCAAAATGAAAAATCATTTCAACAAAATTATAGGACAAATAAAAACAAAGCGAAGAAGACTGATAGACATTGCAATTTTTGTAATCGAGATGGCCACTTAGAATCAAAATGCTTTAAGAAGATGGAAGCCTTGGAAGCAGCAATGAAGAAGCATAACATCCATTTGGGGCAATCTTCAACTTCAACTTCATCTTCAGGAATGGTACTTTCTGCATGTGGGTGTCAAGCATCTCGGTCTGGCTATGCATTAAATGTATCTTCTTCTTCTCATTCTCATGAGTGGCTCATTGATTCTGGAGCTTCTTATCACATGGCCAAAAACAAAGCCATCTTTTCTTCTTTAAATGATTGTAACACCAAAAATATATATGTTGGTGATGATAGATCTCTTAATGTTGTAGGGACTAGAACTGTTCATCTAGAAAATGGTCATTTTAATGATGTATTATGTGTTCCAACCTTATCCTGCAACCTTCTATCTGTATATCAGGTAACTCATTCAGGTGACGTTAAAATCGTTGAATTTTCACCTCATGATGTTGTAATCAAGGACTTAAGAGATCCTAAACAGATTTTGGCTACTGGCATTGCTGATGATTCTACAAGGTTATATAAGTTTCACAACTTTGGGTCATCAAATCTTCCCTCAGTATTTGTTGCTCATAACGATGAAGTGAGCAAACTTTGGCATGAGCGATTTGGTCACTTAAACTATCGCTCCCTTCAGCATCTATGTAAAAAAAATATGGTGACAGGTCTTCCTATGGTATCTTGCAGAGATGGTGTTTGTTCCGTATGTGTACTCGGAAAACATCATCGGGACAGTTTTGAAAAACATGCCTCTTGGCACGCCTCAGCCCCTTTACAGCTTGTGCATAGTGATTTATGTGGTCCACTTCCAGTTGTGTCATTCTCTCGCTGCAAGTATTTCTTAACTTTCATTGATGATTTCTCCAGACGCACTTGGGTATACTTCTTAAAACTCAAGAGTGAAGTATTTAACACTTTTTTGGCCTTCAAGGCCTTTGTTGAAAAACAATCTGGACATCAAATTCTTAAGTTAAGATCTGATAATGGCGGAGAATATGTTAAAAACACATTCATCAACTATTGCACTGAGAATGGAATGCAAATGCAACATACTGTTCCATATACTACACAACAAAATGGTGTAGCTGAAAGGAAGAATCGCACCTTAAAGGAAATGACTAATTGTATGCTACAATCTAAAGGACTTGGTCTTAGTTTTTGGGCAGAAGCAATTAACTGTGCAAATTACATAATAAATCGCACTCCTACTAAGGCTTTAAAGAATATCACTCCATGAGAAGCATGGAGCTCAATCAAACCAGATGTAAGTCACTTTCGTGTTTTTGGAAGTGAAGCATGGGCCCATATTCCAGATGAAAAGCATAAATCTTTAGAACCTAAGAGTGAAAAATGTACTTTTGTTGGATATTCTGAAGATGTCAAAGGCTATAGATTTATTCCATTTAAGTCCAAAAATGTTATCATTAGAAGAGATGTAAAATTTGATGAAAATATATCGGCCTGCGAGCCTAGTCCGGCGGATGTGCCACCTCTCCCTATCTCTTCTACTTTTGAAAACATTTCTTCTTCAGATGATGAAAGTGAGGATGACAATACTCCCCCGCCATCTCAGGATCCTCCTTCAGCTCCTCATCTTCCAAAATGGGTTCGTGCTACTCGCGATGCAGCAGGTGATCTTGTCGGTGATCCTACAGATTAGCGACGTACACGTTCTCAGTTCGAGAGAGCCTCTTCTTTACTGGCTCAAGCTCCAGTAAATTATGATCCTGACACCTTTGCAGAAGCTTCAGGCCATCCAGATTGGGAAGCAGTTATGAATGAAGAATAGCATTCATTGTTTGCAAATGATACATGGGATCTTGTTCCTCTACCAAAGGGACGAAAACTTGTTAGATGCAAATGGGTTTACAGAACCAAGTATGGACCAGATGGGAAAGTTGATAAACATAAAGCTCGTCTTGTTTCTAAGGGTTTTTCATAGGTTGAAGGCATTGACTACACTAAAACCTTCTCCCCTGTTGCCAAAATGAACTCTATCCGCCTTGTTCTTTCCCTTGCTGCCTCTTTCAAATGGGAAGTCCATCAGATGGATGTTAAATCTGCCTTCTTGCATGGGGACTTGCATGAAGAAATCTATATGGAACAACCCATTGGCTTCATACAAACAGACTCCAGCCTTGTATGTCGACTTAAGAAATCCCTTTATGGTCTCAAGCAAGCTCCTCGGGCTTGGTATGCCAAAATGGATAGCTTTCTTTTAGAATCTGGCTTTTCTAGGTGTCATTCTGACAATACTGTCTACACCAAGAAAGTGGGAAACTCTCTTATCATCCTTGTTCTTTATGTTGATGATCTTATCCTTACTGGTAGTGATCCCAACCTTATAAACCATGTGAAGTCTAGCCTTAAAAAGAAATTTGAAATGACAAACTTAGGACACTTACACTATTTTCTCGGTCTTCAAGTCTTGCAATCCAAGGAGGGTATTTCCCTTTCCCAGTCCAAGTATGCTTGTGATATTCTACGTCATTTTCACATGGAAGACTGTAAGCCAGCCCCTTCTCCCTTTCAGTCTGGAGTCAAACTGTCAGTCACTTGTAATTCTCCTGAAGTTGATGCTACCTTATACCGTCAACTTGTAGGAAAACTTTTGTATCTAACCCATATTCGTCCTGACCTTTCCTTTGTTGTTGGCCTTGTTGCTCGGTTCATGCAAAACCCCCATGAAAGTCATTGGAAAGCAGCTAAAATAATACTTCGTTATGTTCGAGGTACAGTTCAATTTGGGATTCATTACAGTGCCGAAGCAGCTCCTCTATTGGTTGGTTTCACTGATTCCGATTGGGCTGGTGACCCTGATGATCGGAAGTCTACTGCCGGTTATGTGTTCACTCTTGGTTCAGGACCTATTACATGGGCTTGCAAGAAACAAGGTGCCATTTCTCTTTCATCAGCAGAAGCAAAGTATCGTGGTGCCGTAGAAGCTAGTAAGGAAGCCTTGTGGCTTCGTCAGATCCTGTTAGAGTTTGGCTTTGAGCAGCAGCATCCGACTACACTTTGGTGTGATAATCAAAGTTCCATTCAGCTATGTAAAGATCCAGTCCAACATCAGCGTAGCAAACACATTGAACTGCACATGCACTTCATCAGAAAGCTCATTCACGACCATGTTCTTGAAGTGCAATATTGTTCAACAGATGATCAAGTTGCAGACATCTTCACAAAGGCTCTCACAGAGGCGAAGTTCACTAAACTTCGATTTATGGTTGGAGTTCAGGAAGTTGTCACTAAGGGGGGATAGGCTCTAGTGCCTCCTTCCTTCTCCTATTGTGTCATATTTGTAAATCCTTCAATCCTATCCCAAGTTGTTCTTAAGGGGGGATGTTAGGATATTCCGACACATAGGAAATAGTTAAGTACAACTTGGTCTAGTATAGAGTTAGGTATAGAGTTAGGTAAAGTGTGTTTCTTTACCGTTGTACATTTTGTAACTTACAATCCGACGGTCATGATATGTAGTGATCCGACGGTTCATTCTCTCCTCGATATTACCGACACTTGATCCGTGGCTTGACACTCGATTGGTCCATGAATTCTATTTAAAGCACATGGAGGGTCATTTGTAGGGTAATCCATGCATGAGAGAAACATATGTATATTTTCATTCTTTTATTAATAAATTGCCTGAAGTGGCCGCGTTGGATCAGGTCGTGGACTGTTTCCCTCTTTGAGGGTTTTAACCACGTCAAAATACTGGTGTATTGATCTGCGATCTGGTTGTGAGCGGTGTCCTTTTGGTGTTCTGTTTGAGGAACTTACGCTGTAAATTCCTACAGGAAGCTCTAAAAAATCTCGACATATGTACAGATCAACCAATTTGCATCTATTGTGACAACACAAGTGCTATCAGTCTCAGCAAAAATCCTGTGATGCACTCAAGAACCAAACACATACCAACTAAATATCATTTCCTCTGTGAAAAATTAGCTAAACAAAACATCGTCCTGGAATATAGTAGTACTAAGGAACAGATAGCTGATATTTTCACAAAACCTCTTCCTCAAGAAGCATTCGAACATATGCGTTAAAAGATGGGGGTTATTTCTTTATCATCACTCAAGTTCATTCATAAAGATGTAGCAGGATAGGGGGAGCCGTTTAACAGGGGGAGTCCATATGCATCCCTTTGCCATTGATGTCAAAGGGGGAGAAAGTACAAGAATATTGCCATCAATAACAAAGGGGGAGATTGTTGGACACAGATTGTCATTGATGTCAATATGGCAATATTCGAGGAGCAGATAGAGACGAGCGGAGCACACAGAGCCGAAGAAGAGGAGCACATAGAGCTATCAGAGCAGATGGAGACGAGAGGAGCAAATATACCACAAATAAGCTATCAGGGGCCATCGGGAGCCGTATAGGCCACAAAAGCCTATCAAAAGCTTATCGAGCCTGTAAAGTCCATATATGCGTTTAATATATTATCAGAGTAGAAACCATATAAATATGCATTAACGTAAATGGAGGCATGCACAGGACAAGAACAATTAATAGTCGTCGGATCCACAGATGAACGACATTGGATGAATTGCAAGGGCTATCGAGAGAAGCAGGTGGAGTGCATCGTGAGTTGTCAGATCATATAAATCAATGGTGGAGATCGCATTGGACGGAGGTATCAGGAGGAAATATGGATGGAGGAACGAAGGCCATTTGATCTAGACTCGGCATATCTGACGGTTGACGGAGGCGGAAGACACATGGAGATTAACGCGCAGGAGAACAACGGTTTCGGGTGGCAGGCGATTTCCCCACACTGCTTACCAGGGCTCGGCAGTATCCGTATACGATGGCGTGATCCTGTAAGATCATGACGCGTGGCAGACAAAAACCACCACCCCCGCGGGTTAACGTGCGCACAAGTTGCGTGATCGGGGCATGCAACTATCGTCCGATTGTGCGATAGACAGTCAGATGATGAGGAAAGTGCGCGGGGTTTAATCGTGTGGTAAACATAGCGGAGACCGTCGAATCGTGAGCGATCAATGGTGAAGATCAAGGCGGATGGTTAATTATAGAGGTTTCCCACTGTTATGACAGGGAGAAGGTTATCTCAAGGATTGAATGAAGGCACGAGGCTTCGAAGAGTTCTATAAAAGGATGGAGGAAAGTGGGGAAAGACGATTTTCATGGAAGAAACAGAGATAGCTGAAAGATCAAGCAAGTCAGAGGAAATGACAACGACTGAGGAGGAAGCCTAAGAGACGATGTAAGTGGAAAAAAATGGACAAAGGCATGGGAATGTATAAAATAGTAGAAATAGAGAACTGTTTGTGTGGTTATGGTGGTGAAGAACCCGAGGGTGAGATAGTAGAAGCAGCAGAGGAGAAAGAGGCAGAAAAAGCAGTGGAGGCTGTAGAGGCAGCAGAAGCAGCAGAGGCAGGAGAGCAGGAGTGAGACAACCTCAACTGAATAGAGTGCAGCAGCATACCTGTTTATACCAAGGTTGGGTTGGAGCCCAAGAGGTTGGAGCCTCAAAACTGAACAGGGCTAAAGTCATTAGGGTAGGTGCTCCTAAGTGTAGAACCACTACAAAACCAAGTTGGTGCTCTGGAGGTTGGAGCCTCACTGAAGTCCAAGTTGGAGCTCGGCAACTATTCACAATTAGATTTATACTTATATTGTATTTATTTCTTTGCACTGTCTTGAGTTTTAATAAAAGCATTAAATTCAGCTGTTGATTTTTGTGTTCTGTGTATACATATACATATCTATATAGGTTGTTGGCAATCACTAGAACGATTAAAAAAAATAAAAATAAATTGTAAGAAATACTGATTCACCCCCCCGCCTCTCAGTATTTCCAACAACATAAGAGCCCCACTCACAACAAAAGTGAGTGTCGGACCAAGCCATTGCTGGTGGCAGAGTTGAAGGCTTCAGAATCAGATGCATGTTACGAACCTGAATCAAAACCCGACAAGCATAATGGCAAAGGGAAGCAGATCATTGATGTGGAGCTCCACGCCACTATTGCCACCACCAAGATTCAGAAGAATGAGCCCGAAGATCCGGAGGAAGGGGAGCGTCTTTTCCACTCATAGATGTGGGTGAAGGGTTCACTACTATAATTCATTATTGACAGTAGGAGACAAAAGAACCTCATTCCAGCAGAGGTCATGAAGCGGTTGGGCCTACCGACTACACCACACTCGCAGATATACAGTATCGGGTGCCTTCACCAAGGACGATATCTTTGAGTTCGCCAGTAGTGCCACCTTCCTTACAACATCAAACACTTCACAGATGAGGTATTGTGTGATGTTACACCTCTGGATGTTTGTGATGTATTATTAGGCCAGCCATACTTGTGGAGGCGACATGATATGTATGAGTCAAGGCCTCACGCTCTCATTATTTCTTTTAATAATTCATTATACATGATACTGGAGGTAGCCCCACCTACTGCCACCTCTTTGATCAGTGCCAAGAAAGGCAACAAGCTCATCTCGCAGACTAGGAAATTCATTTTCTGTCTGGTTCACTACCAAAGTAAGGGGAAGATCGTCACCACATCCATGAGCCCTGCAAAGGGTTCCTCCATGAAGTAGGAACAACAGAGGGATACGATCATGAAAGAACATAGGAACAACTTCTCCTCACCCACAGGGGTACCACACAAGCTTCAGGTGGGAAACAAATTCTGGTTGCATCTGCAGAAAGAATGCCTTACAAGAGCCCATCAAAAGCTCTGACCACTTTGACATGGTCCTCACACCATTACTAAGGCTATGGGAAATAATACTTTGAAGCACAACATTCCCCCATTCCTTCACTTGCACCGAGTGTTCAATGTGGACCATCGTCGACCATGCTTTCCACCATTACTAGACACATCAAAGATTGCAGAACAACTCACTAGGGACCAAGTTCAGTAGATGGAGGAACTCAACGCAATGGGGACCATTGCTTCCTAAGGGGGGGAGGAATGATCCAAGTGGATGTTGGTGGCCACCCACCTATCCCACTTGGACCCCCACAACTGTCTCTTTCAGTTTTTCTATTTCCGTAATTGTAGCACAATTTACTATTTTTAGCAGTTTTTGGGTCCTAAACTTCCAGATCCATTTTGAGGCCCTAAACGACGTTTTTTGGGAAATATGGGAGCAAAATGGGCCATGGATTTATGTTGCCCTTCCCAAAGTTGTAGTGCTTGGATAGATCTTTCTAATGAGCTATTGTACGTGTCAAACGAAGATCAGGTGCCAAAGTATGACCCCAGGAAGTTGATGTACCAACTTACCCAAAACGGGGCCCACAATTTGGTGTTTCATCTTCTAGGGTTAGTTTTTGTGATGTTAAGGGTTTTCCATTGTTTCTCAACAATAAATAGGCCTTCGCGCCTCACTGTAACATAGTTTAGAGGTGATTAATACAATTTCTTTACAGAGGTAACTATGTCTACCACTGATCCAACAATAGGGCAAAGGAAAAGGGAGGTGAAGGGAGAAGACGAGAGCGCTCATCGGACCAACGATTGATGCTGTCCTTGCTAGGGTTACTGGAAAATACCACCACCCCTCTCCTTTTTGCCCTCAGCTTCTCTGGCCTGCGACGCCGTTGATCTCCTCACCATGGTCCTGCTGTCCGGAAGGGTGGGCTCTGCCCCCCCTCCCTCATCAGATCCCTTTCCTGACAAGTCAGTAAATGTAGAAATTCCATTCGGTCAAGGCCTTGACCCAATTGATGGCCCTCATTCAGATCTTGATAAAAACAACAATTGAAAAGATACTGCAGGTCAGACGATAGCCAAAGACAAAGGAATAGACCAGAACAGCTCGACGTCATGGCCAAAAGCATTCTCTGCAACATGCATTCCTAAATCTGCAGAGAGAATAAAAATAGATCTTCCCAGTGATCGAATCAATGCCAAAATCCAATACATGAGTGATCATGCACTCATAGGCAAGTTACTTGGATTCTGGCCAACTGAAAAGGCCTTGTATGGCTGGATAGCCTCTGTTACACAGTAATTTGTCACTGTCTCCCTGTCAGTCTCCCTACTGTGCCATGAATTCCAATTAATCATGCTCATGCTCTCTAATGGTGCCAAATGACCCACTTTGGCAAATGTTTTCCCATCATCGCGACTGTTATTAAAATAACCGCGCTGACTGGCGCCTCATAATACAACTAATGTGCTACCAGTGCGGAAGTACACGTGTTTTCCACGCTGGTCGAATTTCATGAACCAGCGCATCTTCTATTTATATTGAGTCGCGCTGACGTAGCCTTCCCTGTTATTCAGATGCGATGTCAGTGCTCCAGTGCAGTTATACGCCCGCGCTGATCTTGTTTGGGCGAGTTTGTTCTAACAGCCGGCCTTCCAGATGACTCCAGACCTGGTTGTTGACCTTGTAAATATCGCCCTCCCTTCTCTGGCATGTCTGTTTCGTCATTTGAGCCACCTTCCTTGGAGATAAGCTCATCCTCCCATCATTCATGGAGACTCCTTCTCCTATTTAAGCCTCTACCATTGCCATGAGCAGCTAGTTTGGATAGTGTGGAATTGATAGTGCTTAGAGTGCTGCTGTTAGTAGGTAGTTGGTGTGACAAGTGTGGGATTGCTAAAGAGCTTACGGAAGGTTGTGAAGTGTTGCTTGTGTGAGAGAGAGTTCTTGTCTTGGGAGATCTACCTCCAAGGGTGAATGCTTAAGAGGCTTGTTGGCTGGACCCTCTTGAGAAGGATTCAACGTCAGAACTTCGGTTGTACTCTTCTCTATTATTGATTAATAATAGATGACTACTATTATGGTTCCATTCTCATTTGTCTTTGTAATGGTTAATGTGAATTACGTCCTTTCTGACTAATGTATAATTGCATTTATTAGATTTCACGCTTGTGTTTGTGTTTCTCTTCGTGTGTGCAGGTATCTATCTATGGGGATCATGGAAGATTGTGACCGGCCAAAGTGAAAGAGTGAGAACGACGTCTCTTCATCAAACAGTAGCATTGGAATCCAAGTAGGTGTTCATTGCCTGCCTTTTATTTGCAATTAGGAACTTGCATAGTAGCATTGACTGATTGTTGCTAGACCCATTCTGGGCTAGTAGGGATCGCCTCTATCGGTAGAGGGGATTTACCTCTCCAACAATTTGGTGACTCCGCTGGGGAGCTGGCCTTTGTCCCTTTTTGTTCGTTCTTGCTTTGAGTTTGATTGTTACTCTCTTTTCAAAGATTGGGGATTAGTTCTCTGCTTTTAGACTTCCTGGTTCAGTCTGGGAGGTGCCTTAATTGTTTAAAGAATTATTGCCTTGGTTTGGGAAGCTTTTGGCTTGATTGTGCCTGTTTTTTACCCTTAGTGCGGTTTATAACAAAACAGTCGCGCTGACATCGCATAGCTGTTTCTTTGACTTCGTGGTCATCACGCTTGTACGTTTAACAGCCGTGACGGTTCTGAAATCGAACCAGCGCGCTTAAGCTGTGTACTTCCGCGCTGACAACGCTTTGTTGCTACGCGTGGTTTCTGGCCAGCGCTTTGTTGCTGTGTATCACCCGCGCTGATCCTGTAGAATTGAATTTTTTTCAATTTTTCTTCCTGAGCCTGTTGGTTTGACTATCCCCTACTCTTTCCACCTGGTTTATGACTTGACTTCTATTGTCTGAACATTAAAGCACTTGCTTGCAAAGTCTTGTTGGGCGGATCTTGTTTTGTGTCCTGTGACCTGGGGTTATCATCCCGCTTTCGTTGGATTGGCGGTGTTTTGTTACTCGTTCACAAAGATTCGTTTACTACTTGCCTGTTGCTTTTGCGAAAACCTTCCTCTTTTCTTGCTTTGCTTGGTTGTTTGAGTGATTGTTATTGAACCAGTCTTCGTATTGTTTCGATTACTTTTCACTACCCGGACACAGATTACAGTTATTTTGGCTCAACCGGCTCTTTTCACATTTGTTGTGTTTTTCATTGAGTGATTTTATTTCTCTTTACTCGGTGTTGCTGTCTCTCAAAATTCATTTTAAGTGCATTGTGCCATTGGAAAAAGAAATCGAACTAATATCTTTTGCATTCAATAGTTAACGGGAAAAAGAGCATTTCATTGATTTGTGTTCTCAAGAGAAAAGGTTTCATTTCCTTGCCATTAGCTGCATTAGATTGTTTGATTGATTCTGTTCATTTTGTTTGATTGAAAATTCTTAACCCTCTCATAGTTAGAATTCATCGAACGAAATGGTATTCTTTGGCATGTAGTTTGCATCTAAGCAATTGTGAGAGATCACACAGTAGGACCGGAAACCGAAACTTAATTCAAGATCAACCATAAAATAAACTGAATAAACCTAAAAATGCATTGGAACTTAACACAAACATTTAGAGGTCTAGGCTAGAGACGTGCTCCTGCATCGTTAAACCTAGTCACTGTTGTTTCACACTACGGTTGGGTGATTCCTCCTTTTGTGACTCGATAGTGGTCTAGCACGGACTTGAGCTCCCACGTACCATCGCGTATATAAGGGAGACTCCACTAGGTTATCATCCTTGATCCATAGGAAGCCGAGTTTGCCGCCTTGCGAGCCGTAACGCACCGAACATAGCATTCAGGAAGATTGACTGCAGTACGGAAAGTCCTTGGTTCTCATATGATTGCCAAGGTGTATAAGTGGTTTTACGGATTGCTTGGTAAACCCTTTGCCTAGAGTCTCCAGAGCAGTCACTTTTGATCCTTTTCGGACTCCTTAAAAGAAAAGGTGCCAGTGAGCGTCTTGTCACTTCGTGCTCATTAAACATTCGAAGGAGACTAGAGTCATCTTTTCGTCCTTTTCTCGACTCTCGAAACATGAAAAGGTCAAGTTTAGTTCCTGTGTCTTAAAAATTTATTTAGCCACGTTATCATCACCTGGTTAGATCTTGTGTGCGTTAGTTTGAGTAGGGTCTTTTATCGTTAGATTCCTTTAGGTTTGTTTGAAGTTTGTCATCCTGGCTGAATCGTCAACTCCCGTTCCAAGTGATCAAGGGTCTCCATCTTCCGTTGCTCCCGAGGTACCGGTTGTAAGTGATACTCTTCCTATTATCCCGAGTATCCAACCGATGAACTCTCGTGCCCCGGAAGACGAACGTTACGAAGTTCATTGGAACCTGATTTGGGAGCCTGACGACGACGATATTCCTGTTACCCCCCCTGGTGTTTCGTCTTCAATGTCTACCTCCCACATGGATGAGACATCTCCTAGCATGAGTGAAACACCTGTGGTGTCGAATATCGACACTCCCATCCCAGCTACTTCTCCACTTCCCCCACGATATCAATCGTTGAGGGATAGGGTAGCTGCCAGGACTTCTACTTCAACCATGTGGGATCCTCATATCTCCCCCACCTCGGGACCTTTTGTTTCACAACCCCATACTACACCTGTTACTTCAGTTCCGACAAATCCAACTGTTTGTGTAGCACATTCAACTCCGATCGTTAGCGCAGTAACAACATCCTCATCTTTGAACGCTGGTGCTGGTCCCCCTCACGGTCAAGTAAGTAGTGGCCAGCCGGAACTCTCGCCTAGAGTTGTCCACCCTGCACAAAGTGCTCCACCCTCTTCTGGTCCTGTTCCAGGAGGGGGGCCATATGATGCCTATGGGCAACTTGTTCAGGATCCGAATGCGCAAGGTCCACTTTTTTATTACGATTCTACTGGTCAATACCTCCAATTCTCTCAAACCTTGCCTCTTGAACCCTTCGTTGAAGTTTCGGTACCGTTATCCATTGCTTGGGACCCTATTACTCACTCTTTTCATGGAGGCCAAGCGATCCCTGCACAACCTCAAGGGCCGCCTAATCAAGGCTAGCCACCTTATGTGCAAGCCCCCTAAGGGAAGCCACATTATGGCCAGTCTTACCCAGGACAATCTGGGGGCCCACAAGGACAACCCTATCAGGGACAACCTTCGGCCGCTGGTGGTCCATCGTTTACCTATCAGAGTCAACCTTCTAGTTATCCGGGGCAACCTGGTACCCAGCAAGGTTACCCGTCTAGACAACCAGGACAGCCTTACATCCAACAAAGCCAACCTGGTCTCCAGCAAGGTTATCTCTCTGGACAAGCTGGACAAACTTATATTCCAC
The DNA here is from genome assembly GCA_031772625.1 of Pinus tabuliformis. Classification (NCBI taxonomy): domain Eukaryota; kingdom Viridiplantae; phylum Streptophyta; class Pinopsida; order Pinales; family Pinaceae; genus Pinus; species Pinus tabuliformis. The sequence goes on from CM062816.1 coordinate 2,015,029,549, forward strand.
AAGGTCACTCGGCAGTCCAACAGGGGTATCCTTCTGGGAGAGGGGGGCAGCCTTACGTACAACAGGGCCAACCCACTGCCCAGTCTAGTCATCCTTCTAGGCAAGGGGGGTAGCCCTATGCATAGCAGGGCCAACCCACTGCTCAGTCCATGCATCCTCCTGGGAAAACGGGCCAGCCTTCTATGCAGCAAGGCCAACCCACTGCCCGATTTAATCATCCTTCTGGACAGGCCAGCCAACCTCAAGGTCAACCGGCCGTCCAGCCCGTTCGACCATCTGTTTTGCAAGGACAACCCTTGGTTGCTCAAGGACAACCTGGCACCCAGCAAGCACATCCTTCTGGGCAAATAGGTCCATCCCTAACCCAACCAGGCCAACCTTCCGGCCAGATGATCCAAGCCCAACCTGTTCAAGGACATCTTTCTGGGCCCCAAACTCAAGTTGGTTATCAAATGCAAGGTGGGCCACGGACCCAACCTTCTTACCAAGCGCAACCTTCTTATCAGGCTCAGTATGGAGCTCAGCAAATGTATGGCTACCAGCAACCCCAAGGGCAAACTCAGTTTACCCCTTATCAAAATTATCAACAGATGCAGGTCGCTCCTTACCAGAATTATCAGTACACTGCACCTGCAGGTCAAGTTGCTAATCCATGGGGTGCTGGGGGGCAGACCCAAGGTCAACTGTCTGCGTATGGACATAATCCATATGGACAGAACCCCTACGGGCAAAGTCCCTATGGGCCAGGCCCCTTTGGGCCGGGCCCATCTGGACAGAGTCCATGGGGGCAACCACCACCTGGTTGGAACCCTGGTACTGCCTCTCTTCCATAGCCACAAATGTCCTTTAACCCTCAGTTGCCTTTCTTAGCGACGTTGGAACTTCCGGATGTGTCCAAGTTAACGAATGATCCCATTCTTCATAATCCGTATTGGCCACCAGTTCCGACTAAAATACCCGGTGATTGCCCAAAATTTGATGGCAAAGCTGGTGAAGACCCTCAAGCCCATGTCATGACCTATCACCTTTGGTGTTCATCGAACTCATGGCTTGATGACTCTATCTGGCTTCGCCTCTTTCAAAGAACTCTCACCGGCTCAGCCGCTAAGTGGTATATTGAGCTGAATCGTGGCACGTTTCAAGATTTCAACTTGCTGGCTATGGCATTCCTAACTCATTTTCAGTTACCCATTCGGTATGAGACAGGGACACATCTCCTCACGTCTCTCAAACAAGACACGGCTACGCATATATCTGATCATATACACGAATGGAGAAGGCGTCGTCACTTGATCAAATTCTGGATTCCTGATCAACTCCTGACCGATTGGTTCACAACTTCCTTTGTCCCTGCGATTGTGCGAGACATCGCCATGGGAGCTTGTGTAACTGAAGAGCAAGCTATCGCGCGTGCTCAGTACCTTGACTTAGTATACTCTCAGTCGGGTACTTTATATGATTATTTGCCAAACGCCCCGAGGCCCGGACAATCCAAGGCTCCGCCAGAACCATCTGTTGACGGAGTTATTGGCTCTGTAAACTCGTCATCAAAGAAATCGGCCGCGAACCCTGGGAAGCAAAAACAAAACGCTTCTAATGGAAATGCTTCTCAGGGCCAATCTAATTCTGGAAGTACCTCTGAGGTAAACGCCATTCAATCCACCGCGGTGGATAAATCCTCCAAAGGGAAAAAGAAAGGGAAAGCTAAGGATAAATCCGGACAGCCCAAGCAGGATTCCCCTAAGCCTCCACCCGAGGAAGGAACTAAACGAAAACCTAAGTATCCTTGTCTCATCTGTGATGAGGATCACTACACTAAGGACTGCCCAAGGCGATCCGAAGTTAGTCGATTATTGAAAGGTGCTCCGGGGACTCCTGCCGTGCTTAAAGAACCTTTCCCTTCCCAGCAAACTCAAATGGTGGCAGACCCATCTCAACCCTCTTCCTCGTTCGCCTCTCAACTGTTCATGGCTGGAACGATTCCCATCCATGTTTCTACTCGAGCAAAAGAATATCCATCTCATGCTGGGAAAGAGCCAGAGGTCCCCTCCAGCGCTCCTCCGTCTAGTTCTGGTCCTCTCCACATCGAAAGGCCCAGCACTGAGACGATCCCCCGACCCCCTCCGAAAGGTGTACTCCGGAAGTCGTCTTACAACCCTAATGCTCGTGCTACCCAGCATTATAGCATTGTTGAGGACTTAGCTCAGGCTCCGTTTGCTATGTCCGCCCTAGAAGTCCTCCAAATCTGCCCCTCCCAAAGGAAGTCCTTGCTATCGGCTATCGGTGGCATAGACCCGGCGGATTCAGATTTGATTTCTTTTGATCTCGAGGGCTTTACACCGAGACTGCCTCACCAAGTCGCTTTCCTTATACAGGTCATCATCAGTGGCAAAACGATCCATCGTACAGTCATTGATGAAGGTGCCTCAACTTGCATCATGTCTGTTGCTTGCTGGAAGGCTATTGGTTCTCCTGCGTTGAGTCAGTCTCCTACGACGTTAGAAGCCTTTGATGGAAGAGAGTCCCGTCCTTACGGTATCCTCCAACGCTTGCCCATCTCTTTGGAAGGGAAGACGGTAGAAGTGGAGGTCGAGGTTGTCGACGCCAATCTTACCTACAACCTCCTCCTCGGCCGTAGCTGGACATACGCCATGCAAGCCGTGGCTTCCTCCCTTTTCCGTGTCATTCGTTTCCCTCACCTGGGGAAGATTGTCACGATGGACCAGCTCTCCTTCTTCGCCTCTTCTTCTGAAGGGAATGTGCCATTTGTGGAGCATACCTCTAAGTCATTCGAGAGCGTGGGTGCCGGACTTTTCAAAGATCCCGCTTTAATGGGAGTCTTTCCCCTCCCACCTCCGAATCTCGCCCCTATCAACATGATCTCTTTACGTTCTGATCCGTGGGTACTTCCTCCCGCTAATCAGATAGACTCTTGGGGTGATATGATGCCGTTGAGTCCTGCCGAGCTCAACTACGTCGAAATCGTCACTGCATCGGCTCCCCCTACTGAACCTGCTCTTCCGAGCAGTGTTCCTGATTCATATGTTCATTTCCCTTGGGTTGGAGATGAGGCTACGTCGGATCCATTAAAGGAAATATTTCCTTCCGATGAAGCCATCATAGAGACCATGTCTCTCGAAGAGCTCCCTTGGTCAGATCATCACCACCGCTCTTCGTTTCTCGCTCCCCATCCGGAAATGATCGCATGCCTCGAGCGGTTTGCTTCGTGTGTCCCATCCCCGCCCCTTCAAACACCTATTCAGCTTTATCAAGTGTCTTCTGAGGGCAATATGGGAAACATCACGCAAACCCAACCCATCGACATCTCTGTGAAACCAAGGATTGTTGAGTACATTTATATCGGAGTCACTTGCACTCCAGAGGAAGTTCAACTCTACACTGACTTATTTCGCGAATTTCGTGATGTCTTCGCATGGTCCTATGAAGAAATTCCTGGCATCGACCCTAGTATAGTGGTGCACGAAATACCTACGTATCCAAGTGCTAAGCCTGTTCGTCAGCGCTTATGCCCTGTGCACCCCCGAAAGGCCGCAGCTATTAAAGCAGAAGTCGAAAAGCTTCTCAAGGCTGGTTTCATTTACCCCATTCCACTGACAGATTGGGTTTCTAATATAGTCCCTGTGAACAAAAAGCAGGGCACTATTCGAGTCTGTGTTGATTACCGAGATATCAATCGTGCCTGTCCTAAGGATAACTTCCCTACACCCTTCATCGATCAGCTTATCGATGAGTGTGCAGGAAGCGAAATTTACTCGTTCATGGACAACTTCTCTGGATATAACCAGATCAACATTGCACCAGCGGATCAACATAAAACGGCTTTTATCTGTCCATGGGGCACTTTTGCCTATAAGAAACTCCCTTTCGGTCTCAAGAATGCCGGCGCCACGTTCCAACGTGCAATGTCTTATGCCTTTCATGATATTCGTCACATTGTACAGCCATACCTGGATGACCTCCCAGCTCATTCATTCAGGCGTCAGGACCATCCCTCTCATCTTCGTGAAATTTTTCTCCGCTGTCGACACTACCGTATTAGGCTCAATCCTCATAAGTGTGTCTTTTGTGTGGAATCAGGCTGACTACTCGGGTTTATCGTCTCCCGAGAGGGCATCCGTCTAGATCCCCTCAAAGTCGAGGCCATCCTAAATCTTCCTCCCCCTGCTTCTTTGCAGCAGTTGCAGAGCTTGCAGGGCAAAGCAAATTTCCTTAGACGATTCATTCTGAATTATGCCGAGGTGGCTAAGGGTTTCACACAGTTACTGAAGCGAGACACACCCTTCCATTGGGATGCTATCGCTCAGGAGTCTTTCGAGCGACTCAAGGGCCTCCTTGTCTCGGCTCCGTTATTAAGACCTCTGAACTATCACCATGATTACACTCTCTATTTGGCTGCCGCCGATACCACTATCGGCATGGTTCTAGTGCAGGATGATGATGGCAATGAGCACGTTATCTATTATCTTAGCCGCAACCTTTTGGATACGGAAACTCGCTACGCTTATGTCGAGAAGTTGGCATTGGCTGCTGTCTGCGCTGTCCAACGTTTCCGACATTATATCCTATTGCGCGCCACGACCGTGATTTCTGATTGCAACCCCATGACATACATTTTGTCACGCCAGTTGCTGGGGGGCAAATACTCGAAGTGGATCGTAATCCTCCAAGAGTTTGACTTGGAATTTACTGCTGCCAAGTCTAAGAAGTCTCTGGTCTTTGCTGAATTGCTCTATTCTTTGCCATCTCCCTCTGCACCATCTCTTTCAGAACAGCATATCCCGGACGAAACATTGTTTCTAATCAACACCCTCGACCCTTGGTATGGGGACATCATAGTATATTTGCAGACGTCTTCCTTCCCTCCCAATGTATCGAAAGATGCTCGATGGAGGATTCGTCATCAATCCCAACCCTATCGCATTATTGGCGATACCCTGTACCGCCTCGGCGCGGATTCTGTTCTCCACCGATGTTTGACTCTCGAGAAGGCTGAGCGGGTGTTGAATGACTGCCACTCCGGTGCTTGTGGTGGCCACATGTCCGGATATGCCACCACCCAGAAAATCCTCCGTGCTGGTTATTTCTGGCCTTCCATCTTCAAGGATTGCATCCTTGCCGTCCGTTCATGCCATGAATGCCAGATCTACCACCGGAAAATGCGTGCACCTCCTGCACCACTGCACCCTGTTGTTACCGTAGGTCCTTTTGCCAAATGGGGCATCGATTATACATCCTGTAACCCTCGTTCGGCCAAGGGGCATGGGTATATCATCGTTGCCATGGATTATTTCACCAAATGGGCCAAAGCGATGCCTACATTGAATGACAACGGTCACACAACGGCATAGTTTTTGTTTAATCATGTCATTACTCGGTTTGGAGTCCCTCAGGCTATCGTCACGGATCACGGAAAGCATTTCCGTAATCACATGATGACGGAACTAATGACCCAACTAGGCTTGCGTCAAGATAGTTCGACGCTGTACTACCCTCAATCCAATGGCCAAGTTGAAGCTGTGAACAAAGTTTTGATCACAATGCTCCAACGTACCATCGATACACACAAGTCTAATTGGCATCTGATGTTGTTCCCCGCCTTGTGGGCCTACCGGACCTCTGTGAAGGACACCACCGGTTTCACCCATTTTTAGCCAGTTTATGGACTGGAGGCCACCCTTCCTGTTGAATGTGAGATTCCTTCGTTAAAGTTAGCTGTCGAGTTGCTTCCCAACACCACTCCGGTGGAGGAACGGCTTCTTTATTTAGAATGGCTAGACGAGACCCGTCGCTTAGCTTCTCTAGCTATCGAAGCATAGAAGAAGAGAGTTAAGGCTCACTTCGACAATACCATTCAACCTCGTTCCTTTGTTGAGGGAGATCTAGTACTGCTCTATGATCAAGCTAAGGATAAGCTAGGGGCAGGTAAACTCGAATCCATGTGGCTAGGCCCCTATATTGTGAAGAGAGTTTTGCAGAAGGGGGCATATGAGCTGATCGACTAGGAAGGAAATCCTCTCGATAAGCCCCGTAATGGGCTTTATTTGAAAAAGTACTATGCATGATTTCGTGCACCTAGTTTGTACATACGTGTGTTTTTAGCAAGTGTGTTATGTGTGTATGATTTCACGTTTTGCTTTGGTGTGAAGGCGTGTTTGCCTCTTATTGTGTTTTCTACTTCGTGTGCAGATGTCTAGTGCACCTTACGTTGGTTTCACTGATGGTGCCTGCCGTAGCACTTGCAATTTGTCTTTTGCGGCGTGGGCAATCTATGATCCTCACGGCAGGTTGCTAGATCTTCAAGGCGTGTGCTTGGGTCGTACCACTAACAATGTTGCCGAATACAGTGCTGTAATTGAGTTATTAGCCGAAGCAGTTGATCTCGGCATTCATGCATTGGTGGTGAACCTGGACTCTCAACTTGTCGTCCATCAACTCAACGGGCGATATTCCGTCAGAGACCAACGCATTCGAAGGTTGTATTTACGTGTAAGATTGTTAGAAAGGAATTTTGATTACATCACATATCAACACATTCCGAGACGATTAAACACATTAACTGATGCATTGGCAAACCATGTATTAGACAGACACTTGCGTAACAGATAAACATTATACGAGAAGACATAGAAAACATAATAAGACCATAGGATAAGCATGTGTATATATAAAATCCTTTTCCAAGCATAGTTTGCATGTGTGCTTTTAAGCTTGCATAAAAAATTAAAATATGTGGGTCATATGTTGTGCATCTGATACATTAAGATTGCATTTGTGTTAAACATTTGCATAGCATATAAAAACATCATCATATGTAAAAGATCCATCCAAAATCGGTATATATATATATATATCGTGTGGCGCACCAAGGCGCTCAAAAATAAGTGTATATGTCTAGATAAGGCTGGTGTCCTCAGTACATCTGAGACACATGTCTCTCAAAAAACATCAGTGAGAAATAAGACCTAGGTGTCTACTGTGGTGGGTTATGCTCTCTGTAGCATACAGCTGCCCGTGCCACCCGCCTCAAAAGGCGGTGCATCCTGGGTTCCACCCCCACTGTGTGGATCTGAGATGCTATGGGGACCTCCTCTATCCCATGGTAATCTAGAACCCCCGCCAGTAAGCCCTCAAGGTTCTGTGTCACAGTCTCCATCGTATCGACTCCTAGAGGAGCCAGGGCCAGGGCGCTGGTGCCTTGTGCCTCTCTCCGTGCCTCTGGGGCTAGACCAAGGGGTCTCGTGGGTCCCACATCTGCATATCATAGCATTCATCGTAAAGACGTGTACATGAAAAATTAAAAAACAGTACAAAAAATAAAAAATTAAAAAGAGATCAAGTGGCTTACCACCATCGTCCCAATGCTCTCCCGCAGGCAGTGGCATGTCTGGATCTCCGCGGAAGTCTATGCCAGCATATGGCCAGTCCTCTACAAAAATAACCTGTCGATCCAGCCACTCTCGAAAATACACTCCCCATGCCACTGGTCGGCCGCCACCTCCTCGCGGCATGACATGGCCCCATCGACTAGCCCTCGTCTCTCGGGGACCTCTGGGTGGATCCACGACCATGTCCTGCAGCTGTAATGCCGGTACCCGCTCCAGCATGAGCGGGACTAAAATGGACCCATAGCCAAACTGCTTCGACTCACCGCGTCGGCAGTTGCTCAACTGTCTCTTCATGCTGGTTGTTACTGCTGCTGCCCAGTTAAATACCGTGGGATTCAAACACTCGAGAGCTAATAAGAGATTGGTCTTCGAAGCCTCATGGTTGGCCAAAGAACCCGCTGCCCAGGTCACCAGGAAGAGTATGGTTCGAAGGACGATGTCCTCCACCGTGGGAATACCTACCTTCCCACTCCGTGTTTTGCGTGCCTGTGGGCACACCCGAGCCATCAGCGTATCTAGGGTTTCACCACTGGGTCGCTGCCCCTCCAGAATGGGCATCTCACCTCGACGTGATAACCCGGTCAAAAAATAGATATCCGTGTGATCGAACTCGATATCACGGCCTCGAATCGTAAACTTTCCATCAACAGGATTCCAGGCTCTGATTAGGAACTCGAGGAGATCGGGTTGTGCTCGCAGGCACGGAGTGAGGAAGAATTTGAGTAACCCGCATGCCCGCATTGCATTACGGCACCCAGCATCGGCGAAGGCCGCTATATCCTCATTATCGTGAGCTCTCTCTTGCCAAACAAATGCCATTTTGTCCTGCATGGCCACGAAAAATCGTTAGAGCCTTGACCGTTGAAATTTATACGTTCAAATTATTACAAATTGAGTTTCGCGGCGTCAGCGCGATTGTTTTTAAAACAGTCACGCTGATAATGGTGCCCTCTGTTTTTTTCCTTGGGTTAGTGTGGAAGCACACGTGTTTTCCGCGCTGATCCCGGGGTGGCATGTGTAAATATCATTCGATCAGCGTGGACCCGATGAGGAAATCCGCGTTGACCGAGAGCGAATTGAAGTTCACAAAATTCATCCAAAACACCACTTCCCACCATGGAAATGCTGCTAAAATGACTCAAAATGAAGCGCAGGAGAAGGAGAACCTACCTGGAACAGATTGCAGGGTGGTTGGTGTCCGCACGAGATGGAATTTGCTCTGTCAACCTCGCAGCTCCACAACGTTCTCCATGGCTCAAAATGGTAACAATGGTAAAAATTTTCTTTCACCCCCCTATTTATGGTAAAAAATTATAATTGACTATGATTTTTCATAAATGTGGGATTTTTGTCATGTTTTTACCATGTACTTATTGCCAATGTCATTGTGCTATGTTTTTATGCATGTTTTACTATGTTTTTCACATGTCGAATAGGTTTACGTGTGCGGTGTTCTTGTGCAGATTCTCATAACTGGTGGGGTCACGACAGTCCTATACACACTTGGTCCCAAAACGTCGTCTTTAAGCTCTTTTTCGACGTAAAGCAAGAAAAGATGGCCGAGCTCCCTCTCGGCTTGTTAAAGGGAACGAGGGGCGGTCGCCTTTAAAGCTCTTTTTTCGACCATTTAAACTAAAAAGATTGTCGGGTGTTTGTCGTTTCGCACTCGTTACTGGCTTCGAAACAACGTAATTCTGTCCGCTTTTATACTTTTTCGGGTCGAAGTCACTATTTACGAAAAGTACTCCTCGATCATACTGGTCAGGCGGTTCTTTCGAGCATTGTTTTATACTTTTTCGGGCTCGCGAGACACAACTTTACGAAAAAGGACCCCCCTGGAGTTTTCTTTTCTGCTGTCTTTTCAGACTCTCTAAACAGGAAAAGACACCGAGTTCTTCCTTTGTCAGACTCGTTAAAACTTAATGACATTGGACACCATCGAAATGACACTTTCCAAGCATATTCTATCCTCGTCGAGCTTGTCATCCAAAAATAATCGGGGTACCTGCCAGAAATGGTGGGGAAAATGGAACTGTAATAATTGTCATGTCGGCAGTATGTCGCTCTTGAACATGGCACTAGTCTGCATTCGTGTCTGGGTGGGGATTTCTCATCTTATTTTACACTAGCCTCCGTGGGTTTGGGTTATCCTATTTGACCTCTCGTCTTCTCATTGTCTTGTCACCATGACCTCTGCTCATTTGACGTCAGATACTGCCAAATCCACTGTCGTGCCGCCGATATGTTCAAGAGAAGTTGACCTCTGCATGCTTACAACCTCCTTCTGATACCTCACACAAAATATTTTATCCTTCTCTGTCTCGTGTCGATGATGTGGGAAACATTATGGCCCACCTTCGATCAAGGTTACCTCCTGTCGACTCCAGCTCATTATCCAGGAAGGTGACTTAGAGACTCCCTTCAAGTGCCTTAGAGCCTGCATGCCTCAATGGCAGGTTCTTCGTGTTTGATGTGAGGTTTTCATCATTGGCTTCCGATCGAATGATTCTGCGGGTGTTCGACACCAGCTCATTGATTCACACGCCGCGGATTGTACCTATAAGTACCTTGAGGACCATTGTCATTATGGGTGGTACCTCTCGCGTCTGTTAACAGTTTTCATTATTGGTTGGTAATCAGATGATGTTCATGCATGTTTGACTTCAGCTCATGTATTCACATGCTTGGACTTGTACTTTGTTCGGGTCAGGTTGGAGCACAAGACCCTGGTTTTTGTCTGTTCCAAACCAGGTTGCGATTTTGTGGATTATTATTACATGACTCATTGATGGATGGCTGTGCCCATACCTGAGTCTTTTGGGATGGTTGCGACCATACCTTATTATCATCATGGTCTCTTCAGTTGGGTGGCTGCGTCCATACCACAGACCTTCTTCGTATGTCTTTTGGATGGCTGCGCCCATGCCTAGACCACATGTAATAGAGTTATCAGTTGTACATATGTGCAGATTCTTCCAGGTGGTGTTCCAGTTCAGCGAGTTTTGTAAAGCATTTCACCCCTCCCACTCTCTCGGGCTTCATGCTTTAGGGGGCATCTGTTACACAGTAATTTGTCACTGTCTCCCTGTCAGTCTCTCTACTGTGCCATGAATTCCAATTAATCATGCTCATGCTCTCTAATGGTGCCAAATGACCCACTTTGGCAAAGTTTTTCCCATCATCGCGACTGTTATTAAAATAACCGCGCTGACTGGTGCCTCATAATACAACTAATGCGCTGCCAGCGCGGAAGCACACGTGTTTTCCGCGCTGGTCGAATTTCATGAACCAGCGCATCTTCTATTTATATTGAGTCGCACTGACGTAGCCTTCCCTGTTATTCAGATGCGATGTCAGTGCTCCAGTGCATTTATACGCCCATGCTAATCTTGTTTGGGCGAGTTTGTTCTAACAGCCGGCCTTCCAGATGACTCCAGACCTGGTTGTTGGCCTTGTAAATATCGCCCTCCCTTCTTTGGCATGTATGTTTCGTCATTTGAGCCACCTTCCTTGGAGATAAGCTCATCCTCCCACCATTCATGGAGACTCCTTCTCCTATTTAAGCCTCTACCATTGCCACGAGCAGCTAGTTTGGATAGTGTGGAATTGATAGTGCTTAGAGTGCTACTGTTAGTAGGTAGTTGGTGTGATAAGTGTGGGATTGCTAAAGAGCTTAAGGAAGGTTGTGAAGTGTTGCTTGTGTGAGAGAGAGTTCTTGTCTTGGGAGATCTACCTCCAAGGGTGAATGCTTAAGAGGCTTTCTGGCTGGACCCTCTTGAGAAGGATTCAACGTCAGAACTTCGGTTGTACTCTTCTCTGTTATTGATTAATAATAGATGACTACTATTATGGTTCCATTCTCATTTGTCTTTGTAATGGTTAATGTGAATTACGTCCTTTCTGACTGATGTATAATTGCATTTATTATATTTCACGCTTGTGTTTGTGTTTCTCTTCGTGTGTGCAGGTATCTAACTACGGGGATTGTGGAAGATCGTGACCGGCCAAAGCGAAAGAGCGAGAACGACGTCTCTTCATCAAACAGTAGCATTGGAATCCAAGTAGGTGTTCATTGCCTGCCTTTTATTTGCAATTAGGAACTTGCATAGTAGCATTGACTGATTGTTGCTAGACCCATTCTGGGCTAGTAGGGATCGCCTCTATCCGTAGAGGGGATTTACCTCTCCAACAGCCTCCAAATGGAAACCTAAGGGTCAAGTCTCCCTGTAGCTAGGCCCCAAAGGTTTTTTCACTGCTATCTTCAACTACCTGGAAGACAAAACTCGCATCTTCAAAGGAGGTTCGTACTTCTTCAACTCTGCAGGCCTTTATCTTCGAGAATGGAAAGTAAGGTTCAATCCAGACAAAGAAGATTTCACCTGGGCTCTGGTATGGATACGCTTGTATTCTCTTCCCGTGGAATATTGGAATGAAGAGACTTTAAAGGACATTGGCAACATTCTAGGAGTCTTCATCAAAGTAGCTTAGGAAACCAAATACCGAAGATACACCTCCTATGCCAGGATCTGTGTACACATGCATCTGACCAAAGAACTAATGGATTCGGTAAGTTTATTTCATAATGATTATGAATGGGTACAAACTATACACTACGAGCATATTCCCTTTTGCTGTAGAAGGTGCCATGATCACGACCATATTTTCAGGGATTTCCCTCTGAATATTTAGTTGAAAGCATCCACATCAGAGACAAGTAAAGACGTTGGAGGATTCACGAGAGTTTCTAGCCGTAGAAAGCAAACCAAGAAACCTCCAGTAGCTCCAAAAGATCCCAAGAAGCCTGAAACTCGGAATAGCTTTGGAATCTTTTCTGCTCCAACCTTCATGGAGGATCATACTCTCATCCCATCTTTAGATCCTTCCCCCTCCACTCCTGTGCCTCCCCCGCACCCGTCAGCTTCGCCCTCTAAGTCCGCTCCAATTCGCACTCCCACTTCAACCTCTACAGACAAAAATCTCGCTTCAGAAACTACCATACAATCTTCCACCATGGAGGTTGACGCTTCTCTAGCCAACAATAGCAATCAAAGGTCAGATGAGGAGGAACAGGACTAACTATCACTTATGGAAGAGGGACCAGAAAGTGAAGATCTAGTAGGTCTGGACATACTCAAACTGGAAGCAGCATGTTGACAGAAAGACTTCAGTGAAATTCCCCCAAGGCAGATCAACAGACTTGAAGGAGTTCTGATCAGAGCACAACAAAATAAATATCTCGACATTCAAGAAGGTAGTCCTTGGGATGGTAAAAAGAATTTTAAAGACATGAGAAAACGAGGGCGAAAAATGGATTTGCAAAGGACCTTCATTATTGGAGAAATGCTGGTGGATTCTGAAGAATTCCCCAAGCTGACCAAGTTCTATAAAGCTCTTCCTCAAAGTTCCTCATGAAGCTAATCTCATGGAATGTGCGAGGGCTTAATAGCCCTACAAAACATAGAATGCTAAAAAACATGATTCAGCAAGAAAGGCCCACACTAGTCTTTCTACAAGAAACCAAAGGCAATAACACTGCACTGGAGAAAATTCTAAACAAAGTTTGGACAGGTTGTCGCTCAGTCTCTGTGGATGCATCAGGCACTTCCGGAGGGCTGGCTATCCTATGGAACCCTCAAATCCTCTCCCTTCAAGATTTCCATGCCTCTCACTTCTTCATTCAATCCACCTTCCACCTCATTGGTGTAGAGCTATAAAAAGGGTCTCTTTCACCTCTAATTACCTCACATTAATATGTCAATCCGGGAGCATTTGCTTATTTCAAAGAGTGACTCAATCCGAGGCTATTTGTCAGAGTAATGCTAGTAGTAAAACGTCCTACAAAAATACAAGAGTAAACTGATGCTTGTCTATGACTAAGTTACTTCAAATGACTAAAGCACACACTCTTAAAGCTAGGCAACTTTATCAGTCAAGGGTTTGACAGCAATAGCCCATCCCTTTGGAAACTGATGGAAAGGAAACTAGAGCATGGACCACGGGTCTGGGAGCGAGACAGTAAATTCCGAGGCTCACTACAGCCATAGATCGTCTCTCACACCAAATGCGAGTAAATGAAACAGCAGATAAAAATGGAACGACAAATAGGAAATTGAACAACAAATCTAGAATGGAACAGCAATGCTTAAAATGGAATAGCAATTCTGAAATGGAATAGCAATCGCTATAACTAAACCTCGCGAGTAATAATCAAACTTTATCCTATCAACTCAAATACACTCGTTGTAATCCAAAACTCCAATCATTCATTCTCCAAGCAAATCACACAACCAACTAATGGAACAACATTAATTACTAATTATGGAACAGCATGTGGAAATCATACACACATAACACTCTGAAGAAGTAATATGATTTAACACTAATCATCAACATGAATTAAAACTGTGTTTCAAAATGGAACAACATGAATCCTGAATCATAAAGAACACACCTTTCAGATAATTTCCTTAACACACATACACAGCATAAAAGCTCTGTAACACAATAATAACAATGTTCAATTAAGTCTAATAATATTGAATCCACTCTGAAGGTATTGATGATATAATGCAGAGTCAATAGAAAGAACATTAACGAACGAATCTTAGCAGAGCATCTGATGTAACTTACAAAGCATATCAGATTACCAACTAGTGACGATAAGCAAACCACGCAGAAATCAAATCGTAGTGATACAGAAGCAAGTGTCCTCCGGGGCCAGGCCCTTAGCCTCAAGGGTACACCACTTTAAGTTAATCCAGACGCAGAGATAAGATAATCACCAAGTTTATATTAATGCATAAAACAGAAAGTACAATGAGCCAAGTTCAACGAGACTCAATGATCAAAAGTTCAATCTTTAACAAGAAGTTACATAAAAGCATCCCCCCCAGACTAATAGTGTCGTCCCTTTATATAACGGTAACGGTGGAGATGTCTAAGCGATAAGATAAATAAAGCAACGATCCCTCAGGATCGAAGATCCTGAGGGATTCGCCAAACTGTTAATCCTTAATCACTTCTTTTCTCCTCCGCCGAGCTGGTGCCTTCTCCTCCTTTTTCGGACCGGTTTGCTTCAACTTACTTTGCCTCGTTTGCACTCGGTCCTTCTTCAAAGGGACAGTAGTTACCCTGTTCTTATCCTTTTCTTTGGAACAACAGCTCCTCGTTTTTACCCTTTCCTGCACAGGAGAATGAAAACTATCAACGGTTAAGCCTTGCATACTAATTCCACATATTTTATCACAATTCTCTATTGGTTTCCATATTCATGATGTAAAAGATTCACAAGTCCCACTGAAAAGCCATTGAAATGATCATTAAAAACATACCTTTTTAGTACTCCACACACCCCCCTGCTATTATAGACATTTTTGTGCCTTGCAGCTTTGAGCATGAAATGTCCATAATCCAAGGGATCCAAAGTCCCTAAAAGAGTTGTTCCTGCCCCTAAAGGAACAAGGTCAACCAATGACAGCTTCTCCCAGAAGTTCTCAACCAAAAACTACTCAGAATCAGTCAAATCAAGATCAATTCAGATGCTCTACTAGCTGCCTGCGTTGCAAAGCACCCCAGTACACTAGCTAGGTGCGTTGCAACACACCTAAATGCACTACCAGGGTGCGCTGAGCGAGAAATGCCAAATGGCAGTGTCATTCCACGAGGTGTACAGACAATGGAAGCTTCCAGAATCTTCCTCAATGACACTTGCCTCACTGAGTTCGACCAAGGGTGAGTAAGAGGCTCTCAGCCTCCAAGTGGAAACAAGAACTGACAGAGAGAAGCCACAAGTCAAAACATAAGCTGACTCATCCTCTCTGCTTACATCTATATATGGATCCCGCATCCCAGAGATCCAAAGGAGGGAATTTTGTACTTTGCAGAGAATTGCTGTTGGTTTGAGATTGAGATTAGTGCATTGGGTGATTTATGCTTTGTTGGAGGTGAGGAAGGTATTCCTTTGCTGGGAGGTAGATGCTGGATCGGGACTCACTTGGTTGTATCTCCTCTTGGACTTTCTTATCATATCAATAAAACTATTTGAGTTTCTCCTATATGCTTGTATATCAATGATGCTTTGTTATATTTGCATGTTTAGCTTAAATCTGATCCTAAGCTATTTATGAATGTAAATCTATGTTTTTTGGGTAGTTTTCCTCTTCTGTGATCTTGCAGGAACTTGGTGAAGCTGGGCCAGTAAGGGAGCAGGCAGCGGGAAGCGAACAAAGAGGAGAGCGATTGGATCAACAAACTAGTGAAAGACACAGGTTAGTTACATCCTTCCTCTTTGTTTACATTTCATAAAGAAGAATACGAAAGTAGTTTTCCTTGTTTGTTGCTAAGGCACTGTCACACCTTAGAGTGGGATAGGGGCGTTCTGAATAGATACTTTTCCCAACAACAAATTGGCGACTCTGCTGGGGAGCGTATCTAGTTAGTTTATTTGTGTTTCTATTGTTGTTCTTCTCATAAACTTAGGAGTGGCGAATCGAACTGCATTTGCCATTTACAAATGCAAAGTAGAGATCTGCTACTCTAGTCCATTCACTGGGCCTGTTTATGATCTGAACAGCTGATCCACAAATGCTCTAATGACCCTTTGTGATAGCTCTTAGTCCTCCTTTAAATCATCCCTCTAATTGTACCTTATTGATAGCTTTTATCCGGCCAAAAACCGTAGATTAAACTGCAAACCGTGACCCAGAACCCAGAGACAATTCTCGTTTCTGCTTCAGCGCAGACTCTGTGAAGAGGTTCTGCATTTCAACGCAGGTCCCGAGAGGGCTACCTGCGCTGCAATTCAGTTTCTCTGTGCAACAGGTGCGTTGATCAACCTTTGCCCTGTGCAGGTGTGGTTCTTTGCTTCATTTTGTTCAATTTTATCTCTGATTTTTGCAGCCTGTTATCAGTGTGTGTACCTATTTGAAAACCCCTTTTCTTTGCCTTAATTCCACCTCAGTTGTATAAAAGAAACTGTATTTGTTACATCATTTGCAATTTCCCATTACAAAAGTAAACTAGTCATAATGTCGCCCTTAGATCTAGACCTGTCGTAAGTGTCGTTTTGATCTTAGGAGTGAGTTTGTTTGCTGTTGACAGTTGATTACGCTTTTACTTTTGTCTTTTGGTTTGAATTTATGAATTTCTAGTGTCGAAACAAGTGTTTATTTCAAAATCATAAAGTGTCGTAATCGTCTCTACTTTGTTGATTTCGAAAAAGAAGCTTGTTTGTGTTTTTCACTTGAAATCGAATTCAAATTTGTACAACAACTTTCTTTTTAGGCATCAATACTAAGAAAGTGAAAAAAAATACATGCATATGTGCATTTGCATTTTGATAGTTTGCATGATTTGATTTAGGAAAAGTGCATTTACAGTGTGCTCTATGCTCTTTGAGAAAAGATTGTGTCTTTCTTTTCCCCTTGTAGCTAGGATTTTCATTGTTGAAAAGAGATAAAAGCTTGCTTATCATCTTTAGACTGCATTTAGGAATTGTATCTACATCTCGTGGTGATCCAAAAAGGAAAACTTCTAAGAAAGATCAACCTAAAATAAATTGAATGACCTTAACAACGCATTGGAACTTAACGCACAACATAGATGTCTAAGCTAGAGACGTGTTCCGACGTCGTAAAACCTGGTAACTGTTGGCCTCACTGATGGTTGGGTTATTCCTCCTGAGAGACGATAAGTGCCAGTACGGATTTTGCTCCCACATACCCTCGAGTATATATTGGGAGACCCCTATAGGCTCAAAACCTTTATCCATAGGAAGCCGTGTTGGCCGCCCTACTGATCGCAATGCACTGAACACAGCATTCGGGAAGATTGACCGCCCGTACCCTAAAAAGTATTCTGCGGTTTTGCGATTGGTTTGGCACACCTTCTACCTAGAACTCTAGAGCAGTCCCTTTCGTTCCTTTTCAGACTCCTTAACAGAAAAGGTCCATCTGAGCACTTGTCACTTCAGGCTCATTAAAAATCGAAGGAGACTAGAGTCATCTTTTGTTTTTTCTCGACTCTTTAAAATTGAAAAAACAAGTTGTGTCTAAAGCGTCTAAAAATTCATTTAATTCGGAAACACACTTTCCCCTTTTTGTATTTTAGTTGATCGAGTAATCCGCAATTGTGGAAGAAAGTCAATTGAAACCCCGTCGTTCGCGGAGGCTTACGAGTCAACCGTCTTTGTCTCCGGAATCGAAAACAGTACGGACAAAGCGAACTCGTTTAACCGGTTCGAAATATCCTATTAAAGTTAGAACAAGTGTTCCAACAACATCTGAGATTTCGGTTACTCCAAACATTTCTGGAAACCCTGCCTCTACAGAAGAAGTTCAACAGCCACAGAGGGACGGTGATACTGATCCTAGTCTGAGAGAAAACACTTGTGTTACTAAACCAGTTCCATCTGCAACCAGTTCGGAGAGTCTTGCTCCTCAAACATCTGTCGCTGTCGAATCAACCCCTTCTTCGGCACCAGAAATATTTTATGGACCTGACGGTCTTCCCCTTCCACCTGGTTTGATTGCGATCGAAGAAATTGTAGAAGATCCACAAGCAAGTAATCCAACACATTTTGGAGTCGGGGTCACTTTATTTCCTTCGGCATCAGAAGTTGGTCCACCACCAGCGGAAGTTCCTGTAGAATCGCTAGGTAATCTTTTGGATAGACTCAAAATGTCTGAACAACCGTCAACATCTAGGACTGTGTCAACTGACACAGCGACAACAGAACTCCCTGTCGTCACTCCGACAATGTTTGCCGGCGTACCATCTGTCCTGAGTAGCTCACAACCACTAGAAGGAGTCCATCCAGGGGCTATTTCGACAGTATGGTCCGTTCCTATTTGTTCCTCCGGAATAATATCCGGCAACTCTTATGTTGAAACTCGACAAATTGATCCATTTGGAGGTCAATTTGGGCAATCCAGTCCCCAAGGGCAGACAATCCCCTTGAGTTCCGGATTACCACCGTATGGGGGGCAGTATGCCCTTTCATTACCCCCTCCAAGAGGATATCCATACGGGAGTTCACAACAGTATTCAGGTTATACTGGAGTTACATCAAGTGGTTGGGTACCTATACTACCCCAACAACCAAGGGTTGTGTATTCGATGCAACAATGCGTACCTGTGTCGAATATACCTACTACACCGGCTATTGTGACAGTGTCACAAGTTCAAATGCTGCCTGTTGTATGTCAACCTCAGATTTCTCAGGTTGTAATGCAACAGCCCCTTGACCCTATGACTCAACCACAATCGCCAACTGGTGGGACGACACAGGTCCAAACGGGTACAATTACCCCACACCTTGGTCCAACGGTTAGTATAGCGCAACAGAACATGGCTTCACAACCGTGGCTGGTGCAATACCAACAACCACAATTCCAACAAGTATACCAAGGTTCTGAGCAGTAGATCTTTGCGAAAAATGGACAGCCATACATTCAAAACGGTCAAAATCAACCACTTTACAATGGTCATGTCCACCAATCGTATCAGTCGTACCAGCATCAACTACATTATGCTGGTATGCAAAGGCCAACTGCTCAAGCGATTCCATCGTATCCTGGGTATGCTTCACCTAACCTGAATCAACAGTTACCATTCGTGGCAACTTTAGAGTTACCTGATTTACACTGGTTAACAAACGATCCAATTGCTTACGCCCCTTGGTGGCCAGCGATCCCTCATAAACTTCCATCAGATATTCCTAAATTTAATGGAAATCCAGGTGAAGATCCATCGAATCACGTGATGACATTTCATCTATGGTGTTCATCAAACACCCTCAACGATGATTCGATAAGGCTTCGCCTTTTTCAGAGGACGTTAACGGGTACAACGGAAAAATGGTATATTGAATTGCCTAGAGCTTCGTTTGACAACTTCAGTACCTTAGCCATGACTTTTTAAACCCATTTTAAATTACCGATAAGGTATTAAACGGGAACGGAAATCCTAACCAACTTCAAACAGACAACGGCCACTCACATATCCGATCATATACATGAGTGGCGACGTCGTCGTAGGATGGTAAAAACGTACGTTCCCAATCAGCTATTAGCTAAATGGTTTATCAAGTCATTACTTCCTGCCATCACGGAAGATGTGGCAAAGGGGGGAGTCGTAACGGAAGAGCAAGTTATCGCTCGTGCGCAATATCTGGACTTGGTCTATACTCAGTCTGGCACGCTCTACGACAAAATACCTGACGCCCCTAGACCGGAATTCTCAATTCCTCCTCCTCCTAAATCAAAAAATGACTCTCATGCCGGCGATGGTGTGATTGGCACTACAAACGCGAAATCGACAAAGGCCACATCCAAAAAGGCCCGTAAGATTTCAGATCAAAATGCAAAAGACGAAATTCTTGCTTTGGAAGTAAATGCCGTATCGACAGATAAGGGCAAAGAAACCAAACAACCAGGAAGCAAGAAGAAACAAGGCAAAGGGAAGAAGAAGAAACAGGATGAATCATCTCCTGAAAAAACTTCTTCAAACCCTCCTGGAAATAGGAAACCAAAAAATCCATGTTATATATGCGATGAGGATCATTGGAAAGCAGATTGTCCATACAGAGCTGAGCTTAAGAAATTCTTTAAGAGTTCGAAAACCTCAGCAGTGTTAACTGATCCGTTTCCAAATCCAGGAACAAATCTGGTTGAAAGTGGAAATGCTTCCCCGTATCAAGTGCTAATGTTGTCGATCTCGAAGCAACAAAATGATGCTTTGATTTCGACAAGGAACAAAGATTATGGGAATCCGCAGCTGTCGAACAGCAAGGATAAAGATCAACCAAGTAGTTCGACAACAACTTCGACGGAAGTTGTACCACCCATCATCCCTGAATTGACAATAAAACCGCCGAAGGGAGTAGTACACAAGTCGACATTTAATCCTCACGCTAGAGCGGTGCAGCATTATAACATAGTGGAAGATTTGGCCCAATCGCCATCCGCTATGTCGACTCTTGAAGTACTACAAAATTGCCCATCCCAAAGGCAGGCTTTGTTATCAGCCATTGGTGGAGTTGATCCTAAGGATTCCAATCTTGTATCCTTCGACCACAAAGGATATGATCCTCAGTTACCAGCTCAACTAGCTTTCCTTATTCAAGTGAAAGCCCTCAACAAAACTATTCATCAAACAATTATTGATGAGGGGGCATCTACATGTATTATGTCGATGAGTTGTTGGAAAACTTTAGGATCTCCAACCTTGTCACGATCTTCGACAACATTAAAAGCATTCGACGGAAGGACATATACCCCATATGGTATCCTAAATAACTTGAAGGTTGAACTAGGGGGAAAAACAGTAGAAATAGATGTTGAAGTCATCGATGGGAATCTTGATTACAACATCCTACTAGGAAGACCGTGGATATATGCCATGGCAGTTGTTGTGTCGACATATTTCAGAAAGATTGCATTTCCCTTTCAGGGGGGGATTACGATCGTCGACCAACAAAACTTCCTCCCCAATGGTTCACAAGTTACAGGAAGCATTCCCATGATCCATGGAAGCCCCCATTCACTTCAGAATATCGGAGTAGGCCTACTAAAAGATCCTATACTAATGGGAACTTTCGCTTTTCCACCTCCAATTGATTTGGCGGAAATAGCGTCGATAGGTACCTGCAATATGATATCTTCCACAAAGATCTCAGAAAACGATATCAACATGGATCATGCAATGGTTTTGCCCCCAAGCCCAATAGAAATATTGTAGCAATCAATGTTTCTAGCATGGGAGGCAAACCCGAATCAACGCTCGTCAAGCGTTTGGGTAGATAGGTCTAGAGAATATGGTACCCCTTCAGATCCTTGGTCGCGAGTGCATGGAACCGACGAAGGAATTCTACAATCAATGATGATTGAAGGGGCCCCATGGAATGATCACCACCATCGTTCCCTTCTTCCTGATTATGAAGAAGATACTCAAGATGACCTTTATCATCCTTCAGTTTTTGAATTTCTATCAAATACTGTAAATACGGTGGATTCCGAGCAAAACTTATCCAACATTGAAGAGACTATAGCCATAAATATCTCGACTAAAACAGATGTTATAGAGAATATTTATGTTGGCAAATGTTGTTCTCCTTCAGAACTAGAAATATACGAGGCTCTTTTTCGCGAATTCAGAGATGTCTTTGCTTGGTCATATGATGAAATGCCAGGCATTGACTCGAGTATCGTTGAACACGAAATTAAGATGTATCCAGATGTCAAACCGGTACGACAACGGCTCAGGCAGGTGCACCCCAAGAAAGCCGCTGCCATTAAGGCAGAAGTTGAAAAACTTCTCCATGCTGGTTTCATCTACCCGGTTCCGTTAACCGATTGGGTATCGAACATTGTCCCAGTTATGAAAAAATAGGGGACAATTAGAGTGTGTGTCGATTATAGGGATGTAAATCAAGCTTGTCCGAAAGACAATTACCCTACACCCTTCATCGACCAGATAATTGATGAATGCACCAGTTGCGAAATCTTTTCATTCATGGATGGATTTTCCGGGTATAATCAAATAAATATCCGCCCGCAGGACCAGTCAAAGACTGCATTCATTTGTCCGTGGGGCACATTCGCATATCGAAAATTACCCTTTGGTTTAAAGAACGCAGGGGCGACGTTTCAGAGGGCAATGAATTATGCATTCCATGACATCAAGAACATCGTTCAACCATACCTCGACGACCTTCCGGCTCATTCGCGAAAGCGGACTGATCATCCGCAGCATTTAAGAGTGATATTTCTACGTTGCCGACACTACAAGATACGACTCAATCCGCACAAATGTGTATTTTGCGTCGGTTCTGGTCATTTACTTGGCTTTTTAGTCTCCAAGGATGGGATTCATCTCGACCCGTGCAAGGTTCAGGCAATCATATATTTGCCTCCACCTTCGAATTTGCTTCAGATTCAGAAACTCCAAGGGAAAGAAAACTTTCTGAGGAGGTTCATTCCAAATTACGCCGAACTTGCTAAAGGTTATACACGTCTTTTGAAAAAGGAGGTACCCTTCATCTGGGATCAGGTTGCGCAAGCTTCCTTTGATGCTTTAAAATATTCCTTAATAAAAGCATCATTAATGTACGCCCCCAATTATCAAAGAGATTTTAACCTGTATCTGGCTGCAGCAGATACAACCATCGCAATGGTTTTAGTTCAAGAAGTCGATGGAATTGAACACCCTATATATTATTTAAGTAAAAACTTAAATGATACAGAAAGCAAATATTCTTATGTTGAAAAACTAGCGCTTGCAGCTGTTCAAGCGATACAAAGATTTCGACACTATGTCCTCTTTCGGAAAACTACCATTCTGTCAGATTGCAACCCCATGACTTATATATTGTCGCGACAGTTGCTGGGGGGAAAATATTCAAAATGGATAGCAATCCTTCAAGAGTTTGATCTGGAATTTGTAAAATCCAAATCAAAGAAAGCTCTAGTTTTTGCAGAATTATTATGTGATCTCCCATCATCGTCCAACGATGAAACATCTGAAGAATCAATCGTGGACGAGAATTTGTTTTTGATATCCACAAGCAATGAGTTGTATGGAGATATAATAATTTATCTCCAAACCCAAAAGTTTAGGCCTAACTCCTCTCACTCTAAACAGAAACGTATACGATACCAAGCAAAAGACTACATGATCATCGGTGATACGCTTTACCGTCGTGGTGTCGATACAGTTCTGAGAAGGTGCCTCACCCATGAGGAGGCCGAAAAAGCCCTGAATGAGTGTCATTCAGGGGCCTGTGGGGGACATCAATCTGGATATGCTACAGCACAAAAAATCTTACGAGCAGGATACTTCTGGCCAACCATGTTCAAAGATTGCA
The DNA here is from genome assembly GCA_031772625.1 of Pinus tabuliformis. Classification (NCBI taxonomy): domain Eukaryota; kingdom Viridiplantae; phylum Streptophyta; class Pinopsida; order Pinales; family Pinaceae; genus Pinus; species Pinus tabuliformis. Next base: position 2,015,052,817 of record CM062816.1, read on the forward strand.
TAACCGCAGTCAGAAGTTGCCATGCTTGTCAAATTTTTGATAGCAAAACCAGAAGACCATCCACACCTTTACAGCCAATAATTGCTGTTGGGCCTTTCGCCAAATGGGGCATCGATTTCATGACATGTAACCCCACCTCGACCGGGGGGCATGGGTATATTATAGTCGTCGTTGACTATTTTACCAAATGGGCCGAGGCGATGCCTACATTAGATAACATTAGTGAAACAGCTGCCCTTTTCTTTTTCAATCATGTAGTTGCCAGATTCGGCGTACCACAGGCTATAGTCACGGATCATGGATCGCATTTTCGCAATCACATGATGCTCGAATTAGCTGCCAAACTAGGACTGTCTCACGACAGCTCCACTCCGTATCATCCGCAAGCCAACGGACAAGTTGAGGCGATCAACAAGGTCCTAAAGCGTATGTTGCAAAGGATGATCGGAGTTCACAAAAGAAGGTGGCACCTAATCCTGTACTCAGCCTTGTGGGCTTACCGAACATCGGTAAGGAATGCGACCGGGTTCACACCCTTCCAACTGGTATATGGCCTGGAAGCAGTCTTACCAGTCCAGTGCGAAATCTCGTCTCTTACACTCGCAATCGATCTCCTCCTCGGAACTTCAGAAGAAGAGGCCCGTTTCTTGGAATTAATCCAATTGGATGAAACCCATCGTGATGCCGCTTTGGCTAACGAAGCCCATAAGAAACGAGTCAAGGCGCAGTTCGACAAAAATGTCAAACCCCGTTTCTTCTCAGAAGGTGACTTGGTCTTGCTTTACGACCAAGAATCCGATAAATTGGGAGTAGGTAAATTTAATTCTTTATGGATGGGCCCCTATATTGTTAAACGAGTATTAGCAAAAGGAGCCTACGCGTTAATGGATTATGACGGAATTCCACTGGCACAACCTCGTAATGGGTTGTACCTCAAGCGTTACTATGCTTAAATAGTGACCAATATGCTTTTGTTGTATTTTGTTTTCGCTAAAGTGTTCGTTTTGGTCGAGTAATCCACCTTTTTACATTTATTGCAGATGTCAAACCTTTTGGAGACATGTGTTGGATATGCCGACGGAGCGAGTCGTAGTTCGCGGAACCTATCCTCCGCAGCCTGGGCCATTTTTGATCCAAGCGGCGAGTTAGTAAGTTTTAGAGGTGTATGTATTGGTCAATCAACGAATAACATCGCTGAGTATAGCGCGTTGATAGAACTTCTCTCTGATGCCATCACCCACGGTATACGCCGACTAATCGTCAGGCTAGACTCACAACTCGTAATACTACAACTCAATGGTATATATTCCGTCCGAAACCCAGCCATTTATCGCATGTTCCTAAGGGTTAAGATTTTGGAAAGACAATTTGATTTGATTCAATATCAACATATTTCCAGAAACTTAAACACATTAACCGACTCATTAGCAAACTATGTGTTAGATAGACATTTGCGACATTTATAAAAAGAAACACATCATCAATGTTTTACATGTGGATCATATAACTCAACCAGAATAAAACCCCGAAAATCAAAATATATATATATAGCTGTTTATGGTTTACATATAATGTTCTGTAACCAAGACAAAATCGGTCACATGACCCAAAAACTCAAAATGCTAGGGGGCACCCTAGTCTAATGATGCTCGTGAGAGCAAGTCATGGCCTGTGCGATCATGCGTAAGAGACGAGTCCATCGTCTGGGCACACCAGTAGTATGCCGCTGTAACTGCAAAGGTAGCTCGTCGATCCTCACATCTAGAATACCGAGAGTAAGGCTCTCAACCTGCTCCTGCACAGTTGTGAGAGTCTCGGCCACATCAAGGTCATGAAGGATAACCCTCCCGGCGGCCTCTCCTGCTGGGGCAGCAGCTAGACCTCTCAGGCGAACTACTGGACGAACAGGACCAACATCTGCATGCACACATGAGTTTGATTAAAGTCTTGATAGAATAAAGCACAAGGACATTATAAATAAAAACAGTAAGCAGTGATATGGTCGAATATTTTACTAATAGCACCCCACTGCTGGCCATCTGGCAGTACCAAATCCGGATCACCCCGGAAGTCCATGCCAACATATGGATACTCGGAATAGACCATCTCCTGACGGTCAAACCACCTGAAGAAGGTATCAGAAAAAGAAATCTGAGGTTGACCAGCATGCCTAGACATATGGTCAACCCATCTCTGCATGCGTGGTTCAGTAGGAGAAGGTAAGTCAAGTGCAATGTATTGTGGCTGCATCAGTGGTATCTTCTCCAAGGCAAAGGCGGTCAAAATAGAATTGAACCCAAAGTTCTTCAACCTCCCGTCCTTTATCTTGGTCAATTTGCTTTTCATCACAAGAAGTACTGCATCACACCAGTTGAATATTTTCAGTTGGAGGCATTCCAAGGCATGCTGCATATAGGATCTGTTGGCTACATGAAGAGACGCACTATCGACCATCCTACCAAAAGTAAACAGGATAGACCTAAGGGACCTGTCAGTGACGTCACAGATGATGATCTTGCCGTCTTTACTCGGCTGAGATTCTTCCCTGCAATACTGGTGGACATAATCTCTCATAGAGTCACTCCCTCGGGCCGAACTTGACAAAGAGATGGGGGCACCCCGCCACGACAAGCCAGTCAAGAAGTAAATGTCTACTGCGGTCAAGGGGATAGATTTGCCCCTAATCTGGAAAACTTGATTGATAGGATCCCAAGCATCGAGCAGGTACTGCAGTAGGTTGATCTGCTGTCTCATGCTAGAGATGTGGAAGAACTTCAGCAGACCACAGTTCCACAGCGCGTTCACCGTAACCGGATCATGTAGGGCAATCATGTCCTCTTCTTCATGTTCTCATTCTCACCATGTAAGGGTCATTTTGCTCCAAGATCTCTGAAGAACAAATAAGAGGGGAGTTAGATCCTGGTTTTGATGAGAAACAGGGAAAAATTTTCATCAAAAACTGTGCAACAAAATCCTTTTCTGCGCCCAACGCACCTGCACAGTGTTTCACCTACGTTGAATGTCAAACTGCCTTCACAATGGTCAACATTCAGCGCAGGTTTCGAATGCCCAGGGTGCGTTGATGGCAGAATGAGCCCATCAAACCCCAGGGGCTTAGAAAAGCAGGGAAGGAAGCACAGAATGCAGAAAGGAAACCATGAAATGAAAGAGCTCAAGTTTAGCTCCTACCTGGTCCAAACGGCACCGAGAATCGTCCACAGGATCTCCCGAAATCAGCTGATGAAAATCAAGGGGGAAGAGGCACCTCCAAAGCTCCAACAAGCCAAGTTCAAATGAAATGGTAAAATGAGAGGTAAAAACACTTTTTAATTGCTTTTTACGTAGTTCAAAGTAAAATATTAGCATTTTAATCTCATTTTCAAGCAAATGTTGTTCATTTCTAACTAGTTTGATGAAGCAATTGAAAGAACAGTACTATCTTTGAAAAGGCAAAGCTATTTATGGTAAAAAATCAAAACTAGACCATGTTATCGAGCAGTTTTAGCACATAGTTCATGCTCGTTAAAAAATAAACATAAGACCGAGCAAGTGTTTCAATCCGCGTTTAAGCTCGTTAAAAAATGAACTATCCTCCGGTAAATAACCACCGTGAATGTAACATTATCAGCCATTAAAGCCTTGGTCGTGTTTGCACCGTCACCTCCACTTTTCCATTGGCCGATCATTCACCTCCATTTGATTGTCTACCCATTTTGAGGAACAGCTGCGAAGAGTGATTTCACTAGCCATCCTTGTGACACTGTCGTGCTTGGAAAATTCCAACCCTTACCTGGAATCAGCTGCTACCCATTTTATCACTCGTTCCTCAAAAGATGAGTCTTCTTTAAGCTCTTTTCATCTGACTCGTAAAATATGAAAAGATTGCCGAGTTTTGGCCTTCCAGCTCGTTAAAGCGACGGGAAGTGCTATCCCTCCTCTAGATTTTAATCTTTTTGGACCTGATGGATTATTGCACAAAAAGATCGAGTGCTTGTTTTGTTCGGCTCGTTAAAACTATCGAAAATTCATCCCTTCTGTATTGTTTTATACTTTTTCGGACTTAAGGGATTAGATGACGAAAAAGGACTTCCAAAGTTATCTTTACGTACCTTTTCAGACTCTCTAAAAATGAAAAGGACCGAGTTATCTTTGTCGTTAGACTCGTTAAAAAGATTAATAGCGACAAACTTGTCTTTAGACGAGAATGAGTTTCACTATCGCTAGGCTCGTTAAAACATAGCGATGGGTTTGCCCGAAGGGCAAATTATAGAACAAGCATATGTTATCCTCCTCAAGCTTGACAAAAATAAAGAGGTACTGGTCAGCAATGACTGGGGAAAAATTGGGAAGAAACTCAAAGAACCTTTATTGGTAGCAAGTCGCTCTTGAACATGACACTTCCACTCCGTGCCTGAGTCGGGTTGGGTTGTTTCATTCACTGGTCACATCACCATGGTCTCGCCATACCATCCACCTTTGGGGTAAATGCTACCAATCCATCATACAAGTGTCGCCGATATGTTCAAGAGAAGTCATCCAGAGAAGTCACCCGTGTCCCATCCACTACCATACATTATACTTCATTCTTTCATGACCGCCACCCTGAACCATATATCATCAGATCGTTTTCACCTCCATCAAAATCATTTGCTCCATTTCGTGTCACTGATGTCGGATACATTAAGGCCCTCCTTTGACGGATCGCTTCTTGTCGACATCAGCTGATTATCCAAGAATTTGATCTAGGAACACCCCTTCAGTAATTTGAAGCTTGCATGCCTCAATGGCAAGTTTCTCACTTCCGGCGACAGGTATACATCAATGACCTTCGACCGAAATATTTTGTGTGGTGTTCGACGCCAAGTCCTTTATTCACACCATGTGAATTGTACTGCAGTACCTTGAGGGTCATTATCATTATCGGTGATTCCTCTCGCGCTTGTTAACAGTTTACATCATTGACTGGTAATCAAGCGATGTCTTTCCATGTTCGACTTCAGAACATTTCTCACATGGATCGACTTGTACTTAGAGTGAAGATCGGACGAGATTGAAGACCCCGGATCTAGTTTCATCCATCCGGGCTGCGATATATATTCGGGAAAAATAAAGACATTGACATGTATAGCATTGCAGCACAGATAATCATCCTACCAAAAGGATGATGATTTCATCAGAATCATCAGTCTACCAACAGACGATTGTCTGTCCTATGTACATAAAAATGAATTTATAAAGCTGAGCATGGGAATGCTCGCCTCAGCTAGATCATGAAAACAGTATGAAAATAATGTATTGTATTGTATCTTATTACAGGTCTCCTCCCAGCATTGAAAGAACTTCGGATCCTCCTAATAAAGCATTTCACCCGATAAACGGCCTCATACTTTAGGGGGCAACTGTTATAGACATTTTTGTGCCTTGCAGCTTTGAGCATGAAATGTCCATAATCCAAGGGATCCAAAGTCCCTAAAAGAGTTGTTCCTGCCCCTAAAGGAACAAGGTCAACCAATGACAGCTTCTCCCAGAAGTTCTCCACCAAAAACTACTCAGAATCACTCAAATCAGGATCAATTCAGATGCTCTACTAGCTGCCTGCGTTGCAAAGCACCCCAGTACACTAGCTAGGTGCGTTGCAACGCACCTAAATGCACTACCAGGGTGTGCTGAGTGAGAAATGCCAAATGGCAGTGTCATTCCGCGAGGTGTACAGACAATGGAAGCTTCCAGAATCTTCCTCAATGACACTTGCCTCACTGAGTTCGACCAAGGGTGAGTAAGAGGCTCTCAGCCTCCAAGTGGAAACAAGAACTGACAGAGAGATGCCACAAGTCAAAACATAAGCTGACTCATCCTCTTTTCTTACATCTATATATGGATCCCGCATCCCAGAGATCCAGAGGAGGGAATTTTGTACTTTGCAGAGAATTGCTGTTGGTTTGAGATTGAGATTAGTGCATTGGGTGATTTATGCTTTGTTGGAGGTGAGGAAGGGATTCCTTTGCTGGGAGGTAGATGCTGGATCGGGACTCACTTGGTTGTATCTCCTCTTGGACTTTCTTATCATATCAATAAAACTATTTGAGTTTCTCCTATATGCTTGTATATCAATGATGCTTTGTTATATTTGCATGTTTAGCTTAAATCTGATCCTAAGCTATTTATGAATGTAAATCTATGTTTTTTGGGTAGTTTTCCTCTTCTGTGATCTTGCAGGAACTTGGTGAAGCTAGGCCAGTAAGGGAGCAGGCAGCGGGAAGCGAACAAAGAGGAGAGCGATTGGATCAACAAACTAGCGAAAGACACAGGTTAGTTACATCCTTCCTCTTCGTTTACATTTCATAAAGAAGAATACGAAAGTAGTTTTCCTTGTTTGTTGCTAAGGCACTGTCATACCTTAGAGTGGGATAGGGGCGTTCTGAATAGATACTTTTCCCAACAACACCTGCTTACCCTGTTTCATGCCCTCATGAAAACATTGTAGTTGACATGCAAAGCAGTGAGAGAATAAGCTGGAGAAGGAATCTCATGCGGAGGCCTACAGCCATGGTGAGTGACTAGGTAGTCAAACAAATGGCCTGTTTGACTCTCAGGCATCTCATATAGGGCTTGATATCCAGGTGTAGGGTGCCAGATAATTGGACTGCAGAATCTATATCCTAACCAGGATGGCCCTGCCCTCAAAATGCTTTCGCCATAGAGGTTCAAATGATTGGCAGCTAATTGAAAATTCTCATACTTAAATGGCTCCCTGAGCTGGATGTTTGGATTATAGATTCGGTACCGGAATTTGGCTACATCAATGGCAAGGTCTTTGATAGAAAGAAAATATTCTAAACTTTGTCGAATGAGTGCCTCGTGCATGGGTCCTAATGTTTCGATGACACCCAGAGTTCTCATAATGTTTCTATGTGCTTTCCATAACTGTCCTGGGTCCCTAGGCTCAGCCCTTACCCACAAGTCTAGGCCATTTTCCTGTCTCTGGAAAGTGTTATAGGCTTTGAGCCATTTAATCGGATTAACTCCGAATGAGATGAATGCTTGCAATTGAATGTCCCCAACAAAAGGGCCAGGGTTCAACTCAGTCTCCTGATCTAGCACAAGGTTATGCAAATAAAATTCACATAACAATCTCTGGACCTTCACCCCATAATGTTTACAACAATCTATAAAGTCATTGACAGTGTTAATTTGTATCGGGGTGCCTGCTTTAACAACTTTTATTTTTAATTCTAAGTATCGTTCCAATAAAAACAGAGCGTAGTTTTTGGCAGGGGCCCTACATGCTAAAACGTCATTGTATAAAGAACACAAGGTATCCATCTGTTTGATAACAGTATCTAGCCTACGGGTTACCTTTGCAACTTTCTCTTGTTCCTTTTGCCACCCTTCAAAGGCCTGGCTTTTGGATTGGTTGACGTTCCTTAGTTGCTATTGGAGTTATTCATACTTCTCACGAGGGACTGTTTGCTCTCTAAGCCTCTTGATTTCTTGCTGAGCCTGTTTCAATCCCTTGTGCAAGGTCCTTGTCTTTGGATCTCTTTTCCATGCATCAGTGGAGGTCGAGAGTTTTACCTGAACTTTCTTATTGTGTTGTTTCGAGTTCAGAACCCTTATCACCCCTGAGGGTGGTGCCTCTGTTTGAATCTCCTTGTTGTCCTTTTCTTTTTTAAAATGAATACCAGCTTGCAGCTGTTCCTTTTCGAATGGAACAATAGTCTGTCCCCCAGCATCATTTGGAACAGCAGCTGGACCTTCAGCTTCCTTTGGAACAGCAGCTGGGCCTCCAGCTTCATTTGGAACAGCAGCTAGACCTTCAGCTTCATTTGAAACAGCAGTTGGATTTTCAGCAGGGTTTTGATCAACAGAGCGGTTTTTAGTCCTCCACCGTTTTATCCTACGGATTCTTACTGCAGTGGTCATCTTTTTCTTCCCGGCGGTCTTCCTTGTCCTCTGCCTCGCTTTCAGGATCCTGATCTGCTGGTGGAGCTGGACTATTATGCTCAATAACCTCCGTTGTTCCTTTCGTAATTCTCTAATTTCCAATGTTTTATTAGAAGGAACAGCAGGCTTTTTGCTACGTTCTGGGCCATGACTAGTTCCTGGATGTTCGGATGTGCCTGCAACATGTTTTTGTTTTCTTAATTCTCTGCGTTTTTCTGGACGTTCTGGTGTGCTTGTAGTATGTTTACGTTTTTGGGAAGGTGCTGTCACTCTCCCCTTAATTATGGCAATTAATTCTTCCTAACCGCTTTGCTACTGGGTGAGGCTATGACTAACTATTAGTCGGATTAATCCATGGTGGCTGACAACTGACTCTACATGCTGGGCCTTTTTCAGGCTTCGTGCGACGTCATGAAGTAAAGAATTCAAAAGTGAAGGAAGATTTACAGAGCATTTTTGCTTTAAAACAACTAAGAGTTTAAGGTGTTGTGGCCTTATCACATCTTTTCTCCCCTCGCAGGTGATGTAGCTTTGCACTGTTCTTGCTAATTCTACCCAGGGTTCTCCTAGCGTTGCTGGCAAAACTCCCTTCCCTTTAATTGTTAAGCTCTGGCCTTCGTCCTGGAAAATTTCCATGATCTTCTGGACTCTTTCCTTCTTTAATGTCCATACAGGTCTGGTGGCTGGTAGTCCTGAGACTTCTACAATTATATCGTCAATGACTGCTATCCGCTTCCCCCGCACCATGGAGTGATCCTCCTGCAGGTTCTACAAAAATTCCATCGTCATTGTTTCATTGGACTCCTGCAGGCAACTGAGATAAGTCAGCCATCTTGCTCTTTCCAGGATCTCCCGAGCAGCAGCAGAGATTGTCAACTCCTGTGGTTCGCTTCGAATTGCCCTGCCTCCCATGGTTTCACTGTGGATTCTCAATGGAACAACAACTGCTTGTGCTATTTGAAACACAGAGAGGGTAGTAATCATCGGATTTAGAAAAAACACAGATTATGCAACAGAAATGACTTATGAATAGCAACTTGTATTGAAAAAATAGAAATGTCATGCCGTTAAACTGTGCCATTTCCTGGTACACTATCTTTCCCAAATAGTGAGCTGACACATAACCCGGGGAATAATGAGGTTAACCTCCCCCCCACAATGCGATAGGCTGCCCCAGCCGTCAAAGAAAGGAGCGGCACCCGATCTGTAACCAAGTCATAAAGGAACGGCGTATGAAAATATGCCATGTTTAGAAAAACAACGGATTGCCGAAATCGAGGCATAAAGTTGGATCGTGTATTACGTAAGAGGCTGTTGTGATATGATGCGAGGTCGGGGGATAGGACGTCTATCGTACTTGCCAAATATCAAGTGGTCATGGTCACCTCCTTTGCGATGATTGGTGTAATAAATGTTCATGCGATATATAAGTCAGGAAATAATGTATGATTAGTGCCTAGGATATAAGAAACAAAAGAGTATTAGTATCCTACCTATTGGTGTAATTAATGTGACTTCAATACCATTAATAGTGCTCTGTTGCCGACAGGTGTCCATAACCTTGACAGAGCTGTTTATTTCACCCCCGGAACCATGATCCTTTATGTGCATATTAAGGAATGTGATGTCAAAGTGTAGGCCATTATGCTGGCTTGGTAACCAGTTAGCCATAATGCCATTCACGAGGAGGGGGCGAAGAGTGGGTAGGCCGGTTCGTGATGAGACCTCCTATTCCAAGGTTTGTTTATTTGCTATACCTTTTGGAACATATCCCTGGTGTGGTGGCCATAGTGGGAATGCCACTTCGCTTCCATCCTCATGATCATGGTAGGCTGGCTCTTGATGAAACCCCCTATCCTGCATTTGACAATTTATAATTCATTTGCTTTTTCTTTCTCTTTTTTTTTTTTTTTTTTCATAAAGCACTTTTCCTTATATATCCACAAAGGGTGGTTCAACACTCCTTAAGAGTAAGAATGGTGGAAGAAGTCTTATCATCTCAATAGGAGGATATAAACCCTTTGCTCTTATTCCTGAACAAAAATCAAAGGGAATTAAAAGAAAAAAGAATGGCATGATAAATATAACCAATCAGGGCAAAATTAGTAAGACAATAACAACAAAAGATAAGTATATCCTTCCTTCTGTCCTCTTACCAATACATAGCCTTATAAAGATAGCGATTTATAATTGCCTGATTTCAGTATGTTGTGATTTTGTATTCATTGCATAAGTGCATCGCTTGTCTCTAAAAGACTTTGAAAGAATAGGGGCAAGAAGCATCCTCAAACTTGGACCAGCAAGAGGGATAAGTTGTTTCACAAAGAGAGAAAAAGTATGCTAGAACAATAAAGGAGCATAGGTTTCAAAAGTGCAAATGCCGTTCCTTTTGAAAAGGGAACAGCAGAACACGGCAATGCCGTTCCTTTTGAAAAAGAAACAACAGAACACACCAATGGCGTTCCTTTTGAAAAAGGAAAAACAAAAATCAAAATGTTGTTCCTTTTAGAAAAGGAACAGCAAGACAAGCGAACGTCGTTCCTTTTGAAGATGAACAGCAGAAAAATCAAAAATGTTGTTCCTTTTGAAAAGGAACAGCAGAAAAATCAAAAGTGTTGTTCCTTTTGAAAAGGAACAACAGAAAAATCAAAAGTGTTGTTCCTTTTGAAAAGGAACAGCAGAAAAATCAGAAGTGTTGTTCCTTTTAAAAAGGAACAGCAGAAAAATCAAAAGTGTTGTTCCTTTTGAAAAGGAACAGCAGAAAAATCAAAAGTGTTGTTCCTTTTGAAAAGGAACAGCAGAAAAATCAAAAGTGATGTTCCTTTTGAAAAGGAACAGCAGAAAAATCAAAAGTGTTGTTCCTTTGAATAGGAACAACAGAAAAATCAAAAGTGTTGTTCCTTTTGAAAAGGAACAACAGAAAAATCAAAAGTGTTGTTCCTTTGAAAAGGAACAGCAAAAAAATCAAAAGTGTTGTTCCTTTTGAAAAGGAACAACAAAAAAATCAAAAGTGTTGTTCCTTTGGAAAGGAACAGCAGAAAAATCAAAAGTGTTGTTCCTTTGGAAAAGGAACAGCAGAAAAATCAAAAGTGTTGTTCCTTTTGAAAAGGAACAGCAGAAAAATCAAAAGTGTTGTTCCTTTTGAAAAGGAACAGTAGAAAAATCAAAAGTGTTGTTCCTTTTGAAAAGGAACATCAGAAACATGCAAATGCCATTCGTTTCAGGAACGGCAAAAAATTGAAATCTATATGTGCACAAACGAGTTTGAAGAAAAGAAATTATGTACAAATTGTGAAAAGAAATGAATTCCTTAATGAATTACAGGTGAGGAAGATTTCTCTTCCTCCCCTAAAATCTCCATATCAGCCTCTCTGCGTAGCTGTTGGCAGAAGGATTCCCAAGTGAGTGGTTTACGATAAAGATGAACTCAGTGGCCATTCACTTTGAAGGTATATCCAGAACCGTCAATGGTGATTAAAGTGATGGTCCCATTATCATGTACCTTCTGGATTTCGTATGGTCCCAACCAACGAGTCTGGAGTTTCCCAGGGAAGTCCTAAAACCGAGAGTCATATAATAGGGCCCAGTCTCCCTCGTGGAAGACTTTGTTTTTTATGAGGGCATCATGCCATTTAGCTCGCTGCTGTTGAATCAATGCTGTATTTTGTAGTGCAGAGAGCCTAATTTCGTCCAATTCATTGATCTGTTGTAGTCGATTAATCTGTGCCTCCATTAGATCTAAGCCAACTTCCTGTGATGTTCGTAATGTTTGGATTTCAAATTTTATAGGAAAAATGGGTTGTTTTCCAAACATTAATTGATAAGGTGAGTAACCAGTGGTACTTCTCCATGTTGTTCTATAGGCCCAGAGTGCTTCAGGTAGTTGGGCAGCCCAATCACGCCTTTGTGACGCAATGGTTCTTGTTGGGATTGATTCTATTACTTATTGCTGCTTTCTACTTGTCCGTTTGCCTGTGGGTGATATGGAGTAGTGATTTTGTGCTGGACATGATAATTATTAAGTGTTGCCGTTAATCTATTGCCAGCAAATTGTGGTCCTCCGTCTGTAATTATTTCCCTTGGAAGGCCATAACGTACAAATAGATGGAACAAGAACTGTATGACAGAGTCCTCTGTGGCTCTTGGCAATGCTTCTGCTTCAACCCACTTGGTGACATATTCTGTTGCCACCAAGATATATGTTCTCTTATTTGATGAGGGGTTGATGGGTCCAACGAAATCAAGAGCCCATTGCTCGAATGGTTCGATGACTAACTGTGGTTTGAGAGGCATCTCGTCAACTTGACCAGGACGTCCTTCTCACTGGCAGATGTCATAGGCTTGGACAAATTTCTTTGAATCTCTGAAAATCGTGGGCCAGTAATATCCTATCTGTAATACTTTGTGTCCAGTTCTACGCTCAGCGAAGTGTCCCCCACATGGTCCGTCGTGACAGGCTTTTAGGATGTCAAAGATTTCATCTTCTCGAACACATCTCCTTATATGCATGTCTGCCCCTGTATGAAACAAATAGCCCCCAATCCAGGAGAATCGAGTACTCTTCTGAAAAATCTATTTTCGCTCATTAGGGGTTAACTGTTTTGGTAGTTTACCTACCACAAGGTAATTGGCAACATCGGCATACCAGGGTGTTCGAATGGCAACAGCAAATAGATGTTCATCCGGAAATTGATCTTCAAATGCTGCTGCATCAATTGGCTTTGGCATTCTCGAGAGAAAATCGGCTACAGGATTCTCTTTGCCAGGTTGGTCCTTGATTGTGATATCGAATTCCTACAATAAAATCAACCATCTAGTTATTCTAGCATTTGTGATAGGCTTATTTGCTAAGTATTTTATGGCGGAATGATCCGTATACAAAATAACAGGATAGCCTGTAATATAATGTCTAAATTTATTGACAGCATGTATTACAGCTAGGAATTCTTTTTCAGTAACAGTGTAATTTAATTCAGTAGGGGATAAATTTTTGCTGATGTAATAGATAGCATATGGTTTTTTATCCTCTTCCTGCACAAGGACTGCGCCAATGGTTGTATCTGAGGCATGAGATGATATCTGAAATGGCAGATCCCAGTTTGGTCCTCGCAGGACTGGGGATGTGGATACAAGCTTCTTTAAATCCTTGAAAGCACGTTCACATTTTTCTATCCAAAGAAAATCAACGTTACCAGTTAGTGCATATAAAGGTGCAGCAATGTGTGAATAATGTTCTATAAATCGTCTATAATATCCAGAAAATCCAAGAAAGTTGTGTATCTCTGTTTGAGTAGTAGGAGTGGGAATAAGCAAAAGTATTTGGATTTTGGCCGGGTCTACCTGAATGCCGGCTGCTCAAACATAGTGTCCTAGAATAAGTCCTTCAGTCATCATCATGTAACATTTTTCGTGACTTAAGCAAAGCCTGGTAGCTATACAGCGTTGTAGGAATTTTTCTAGGGTATTTAGTGCTAGATCAAAATCATCTCCATAGGGTGTAAAGTCATCCATATACACTTCAAGTCCATCATTTATTAAATCTGCAAAAATGCTGAGGATAGCCCTTTGGAATGTGGCGGGAGCATTACATAGGCCAAAAGGTAGAACTCGGTAGGCAAATGTCCCCCAAGGACAAGTGAAAGTTGTTTTGTCCTGGTCTTCAGGGGCAATCTGAATCTGATTGTATCAACTGAAGCCATCCGGGAAGGAAAATAATTTTTTTCCTGCCAAAGTATCTAGCAGTTGGTCTATGAAGGAGAGTGGAAAGTGGTCTTTTTGTGTTTCTTTATTGAGTTCCCTGTAATCCACACAAATTATCCATTTCCCATTCTTTTTTGGTACGACCACAAGCGGAGAGACCCATTTACTGTTAGAAATAGGATAAATAAAATTGACATCTAACAGTTTCTGAAGTTCCACTTTCACCACATCCTTTAGATGAGGATTAAGTCTTCTCTACGGTTGACGAATAGGTCTAGCATCTTTTTCTATATAAATGTGGTGTGTACACAAATGTGGGTCGATTCCTTTCATATCAGGGTAATCCCATGCAAATTCCTGTTGATATTTTCTTAACAGATGGATGAGCTTAGTTTCTTGTTCAGATGTGAGGTTGGCATTGATATTTAAAGTTTTTCTCGGTTCAATTTCCACAATTTTACTATTTGCGACAGAAGTAACAGGTATTGTTTGATCATATGTGTCTTTCAGAGGATCTTCTTCTAATTCATTATCAAATGGTACTTCTATCATGTGACATTGTGTGCAAGATTCAGCTTCAGTTTGACTAATGAAAGTGTTAATGGCATCATCTTCTGTTTGGTCTTTAAAATCAAGTACCTCTTGTAAAGTCAATGGAGATCTAATGTTATCAGTAAGGTATGATACAAGATACTTGTTAGTTTTAATTATTGTAAGACTTGGCTGCATTGGAGGGTATAGAACCAAATTCTTAATATCAGGTCCTTTAGTTATGGTCATATTTCCTTGCCGGCAACCAATGTAAGCATCGGTGGTGGCAAGCCAAGGCCTACCTAGGATTAGCGGGTGTCCATCAAGTCGGGTTTTTGGATTAATTATCAGGAAATTGGTCGGATATTCCCAGGAATATACAGAGACCATGACATCGTGTAGAGTACCTTCTGGTCTAATCACAGATCGGTTGGCCAATTCTAACAAAGTAGAGGTAGGTTCTACAAATGTAATGCCGAGCTTTTAATAGGTGGTGGTTGTTAAAATATTGATTGCAGCTCCTAGATCAACTAAGGCATTAGACAAGGTCTGACCGTAAATTTGAACAGTTACAATTGGATTTCCTGAGTCTTCATATTTGATGGGTGTTTCTTTCCCAAATAAAAGATCAGATAAAGTACCGACTACTTGGACTCTTGGATTAGTTGTTATATTCCTCCTTGGTTTCTGTTGAGGGCCTCGAAATCGGGTCAACAACAAGGGGGATACCCACCCGGTTAGGAACCTGGTTGGCGGCTCCATGCCGGTTTGGTGTAGCGGGTCCGACTGGGGATGACGGGACCAGCTTCCTGTTCTAAGGGGTGTGTGTGCGTGTAGAAAATGGTGATGTGTGTGTGTAGAAAATGATAGTAGAAAATGTGTAATTATTCCTGAACTAATCTAATTCTAAATTCTGAAATGACTTTATACTACTTTAATCTAACAAAAAAAAATACATCTAATCTACACTAACCCGGGACAGAATTTTTCCATTATGCAATCTAGAAAGATTTCACAGAATAACTGGTAATGAAGATTATTCAGCTATCATGAGAATATAAATCAATTAAGATGAACCATCTTGCGTAAGAAATTAAGCAAAACGGTTGTGAACAGCATATTCCATAATCAGCTATTCATGTATTAAGCACAAATCAATGACTCCACCATACAAAAGTGCCAAATGGTAGTCCACTCATTCATACATTAACATACAAATAACATCAGTTGTATATTACTCTAAGAATGCAAGCAGAAACTAGTCAAGAGATAAAAGTACCATTTATGACTGATTTTAAACTTACAGACCTTAAGCAATAATGATCTATTTCTACTTGCTTCTAATGCCTACTAAGAGTACAGAAGTGCAACATCAGTAGCAGGTATTAAAATGCAAACATAAATAAATCTTGATCCGTCCATTCATCAAAAACCCCCTCCGAGGGTGCAAAAGTGCATGTTCTGAGGACAAGTTTTTTGAAAAAATTTCGGACCTTTCTCCAATGCAACGAGAAGGGTTAAATACTAGTAACTGACTAATTTTACTTTACACAAATTCAGGGAACGGCTTCAAATGACCGCCCTTTTACTAAAAACAAATTTATTTCTAAAAACTGAATCTAATTTCTAACCGTTTCTGTATCTGTTCCTTAGTGCTGTAAGCAATGCGCTGTTCGCCCTGAAAGAGTCGGCTGGTTGTCCTTTCCTTTTGTTCGAGCTTGAAAATTAGAAACAACAAGCGCTGGCACCTCTTTCTGTTAGATTAGAAGATATTTTCGAAAACCTTTCTCTAGCTGGGTGTATTCGCTGTGCGCACACTTAGTACAACCCAGTTTCTTTTCGAACTGATTTTGCTGTTGCTATTTCAGTTTCCGGTCGTGCGAATGACTCAATGAGTTAGAAGTCGCGCTGTATGGACAATCCCCTGTTTCAAGAACTGTTTCCGTTCTTTGTTCCAGGCTTTTCTGGAGCGTCTTTCTTCTCTTGCGCTTCTTTCTCTGCTTTACCAAGTCTGAGCTTCAGGATCTTTTGTAAACACGCTGCTTTTGTGCGCCTTTGACTCTGAGTCTTGGACAGTCTATTTTCATCAGTGCCTGTTGGGCGATATTCTGGAATCCGCAGCTCTGCTGCATGCGGCATCCAATTGTGGAGGCATCTTCTCTCTGTTGTCTTATTGGCGCTCTTCCCTTCTCCTTAGATGTTTCCTGCATATAGATTTATATCAGTTGCATGTCTTGCAGTTTACGCAAAGAAGAAGGGAAATGACGAAAATATTGACATGAAAGCATTAAATTCTAATGAATGTGAAATTAATGACATTCATCATAACTTGGCTCTTCAATAAATGCGATGCAATCATTTCTGGATATTCGAGCATGCGGTCATTAATTTCCCTTAAGGCGCGCTTTCAAATTTGGATCTACCGTGTATGTCGGAGAATTCTTGCGATGAGTTTTTTCTGCGATTGGTATCACAGTATCGATGGCTGCGACATTTTTAAGTGTTATCGCAGATCGCAGTTTGCATGGTCGCAGATCGCTGATATCGCAGATCGCTAATATCGCAGATCGCAGATTTGCATGGTCGCAGATCGCAGATCGCAACATCGCAAGGTTTTCACTTTGTCATTTTGTGTTGCTCGTGTGGCATTGCGACGTGCGACGTCGCATATCGGCCGTCGGCGTTTCTTTAGGTTCTCCTTTTTCAAACGCTCTTAATGCGCGCGATGCGATGGGTTCTCGCGTCGCTCCTTTTTAGTGTATTTATGCGCTTTGGGCAAGCGCTCCTTTTTCCGTTGCGACGCGATATAGCTTTTAGGGAGCTGATACAAAAGAATTTTTTAAACAAAAATATTTTTTGGATTTTTGGCTAAGGGTCCCCCTTTGCTTGATGTTATTACTAATATCAAACGAAGAGGGGGGTTGTTGGTGACCACAACAATGGCGATTCACTGTGAAGAACCAGTTATCTCTGCATTTCTATTGACCGTTCACTTCCGAAACAGCAAAATTCTTATATGTCTAAATTTTGTTATGAACAGATAGAGTAGACTACCCCTCACCTTGTCAACGATACTTTGTCTCAACCTTTTTTAATCTCAATTGCTTGCTTCCTCAGGCTTTTTTCTTGCATTCGCACCAGACATTACTTGGTCTTGATTAAAGATAAAATAAGGTCTTCTCTGCGTACTGACTTAAAAATATACTCATTTGTCGTAGGTAGAGCCTCTGCTGCCTGCAAGCGTCCATAGCCTCGACAGGGTTACCATGTTATCCAGCAATGATCCTTTTTCCTGCTTGAGGTTACTTGCAACATTCCAGAGAAAAATCCTTTTTGACACACTTTTCCTTTTTTAATTCTCTAAAGAACAATGTCTTGGTTTGGTGGCCAAATTATGACACAGTCATTCACTTGATTCACACTTTTGCTGAACAAGCCGGCTCGTGATGAGACCTCTTGTCCTTTGATTGCAACAATCTTAAGTCATTGCCCTGTTTTGATAGACAGTATTGGCAAAGTCAGCAAGTTATAATATCTGTGATCATGATAAGCTGGCTCATGATGAGACCTCTTATTCTTTGAGATATAGTGTTTTGCTTGGATTATTTCTCTGAATGCTGCAATTCCCTTTTAGCAGGGAGGAAGTCATTGTTTTTCCTTAAGAAAGCTCTGGACGACAATAATAGAGTTTTTTGAAAACAACAGCTTTGCAGAGAGTACTTATTTTATTATTGATGATACCTTTCATGGTGCTGATACAAAACAATTTTTTCACCAAAGGTTGCCTTCGTCAAAGTTATTTGAGGTTGAAACTAATATCGTAATCAAGGTGAAGTTAACTCTATTTGTTAATAATAAAATTCAGATTTTTCAAAAATTTTGCTATTTGTACAAGCGAAATCAAAATCTGATAGAGAATTGGCGTGCCCTTTTCATGAATCCTTTTCACATGATCATCTACAACGGGTTTTATTCATCAAAAAGAGAAAAACAAAACAAAATGAAATATAAAAACTAAATCTATCCTACAAAAATTAGAAGACTTTCTCTTCTATGGAAAATATAATTTAAGAATCAATCCATTGACAGGTAAAGAATCTCTCCTACCTGCCAGATCCTGCAACACGAATGTGGATGGGCCTACGACTTCTACAATCTGAAAAGGGCCAAGCCACAGCTTCTGGAATTTCGTATGTTTACCCTTTTCTTCATGTGCCTTATCCCATTTCAAAACTAAATCACCCATCTGAAAGTTTTTTTTGGTTATGATGCTTGAGTCAAAAGAAGATTTTATTAGCGCTTGGTGATGTGCATGGGTTTTCCTAGCTTGTTCTCTTTGTTCTTCTAGTTTGATTATTTCCACTTGTCTTAATTGTAATGAGGAAGTAGGTACTTCATCGATGTACTACACTAAAGACAAAGAGGGAATGACTAAGTGAGTCGGAAGAACCACTTCCCGCCCGTAAACTAAATTAAAGGGAGAAGTGCCGATCGAAGCTTTCTTTGTGATTCTATCAGCCCATAAAGCATTTACCAGTGCTTTGTGCCAATTCTTTTGTTTTTGATCGACTGTTCTTTTGATAATTCTGATTAGGTTCTTGTTTGTTGATTCAGCCAATCCATTGCCTTGCGGATAGTAGTTGGCAGAATATTTCAGTTTGAACCCTCTTTTGAGCGCAAACTCAGTCATAGCATTTCCAGAAAAATATGAAGCGTTATCAAACATTAAGGCCATTGGCAATCCAAACCTAGTTATGATAAATTGGTCTATGAATTCAATAATGTTTTCAGAATGAACTGTCTTGAGAGGAACTGCTTCTACCCATTTGGTAAAATAATCAGTTGCCGTAAGGATATACTTATGCTGCTTAGAAGAGTGAGGAACGATCTCACCTATTATGTCCAAGCCCCATTGACTAAATGGTTGGTCGATGTTGACCGGTTGTAGCGGCATGGACGCTTTCCTTTGTTTTCCTGCAGCAATCTGGCAGACCTGGCATTTCCTTACGTGATTGTATGAGTCTTTGAACAGCGTGGGCCAATAATATCCTGCACGCAAGATTTTGTGTGCAGTCGCATCTCCGGCATAGTGTCCACCTGCTAGTCCATCATGAAGTTCCTGCAAAACCTTTTCGGCTTCAGTTTTCTCAAGACACCTAAGAAGTACAGAATCATAATTCCTTTTAAACAGGACATCATTTATGAGCTGGTATTGCTTAGCTTTTAACCTCAGAGCTCTTTTCTTGGTATGATCCAGACGTGATGGAGCATACCCGTTCTTAAGAAAATAAATGGTGTCAGCATATAATGATTCTGAGTCGTTTAGGCTTACCTCATACGCGTGTACCTCTTCAGACGAGCTCTCAGGCATTTGCGATGCTCCAGCTAACATCTTGCAGAAGCCTTGGCCTCTTACGATGTGTGCCGATTTGATCTCAAGGTCGTATTCTTGTAAGGCGGTGATCCAATTCGCTCTCTTCTCGCCCACATCCTTCTGTATCAGGAGGTTTCTTACCGCTGGAAATGGTACTATGACTTTGGTATGGGCTTTTAGCAAGAAAGGTCTGAAATATTTGATTGCTTTGAAAACGGCATATGCCTGTTTCTCGACGTCAGAATAATTGAGTTCAGCACCTTGTAAGTTCGAGCTAAAGAATGCGATTGGGGCTTCTACCTTTTCGTGATTTGCTTGAGTTAAAATCGCAGCATAATATTTTTCTGAGGCAAACGTGTATAAGATGAAAGGTTCTGAAAAAATTGGGGTAGCCAAAGATGGAGCGTTGATGATGGCTTGTTTGATTAAGTTGAATGCTTCATGCTTGTCTAGACCCCATTTGAAATTTGAATTCTTTTTTATCATATTTTGTAAGGGTGAAATAATACGTGAAAAATCAGGGACAAATCTTTTGACAAAATTGATCTGTCCAAGGAAGGATTGCATGGCTTTCTTGTTATGAGGTATGGATATTTCGGAAATTTCCTTTATTCTGTCCGGTTCTATGTGAATACCAGATTTCGATACTATGAATCTGAGCAATTTCCCTTCGCTTAATGCAAAGAAAGATTTCTTTGGATTGAGCGAGATCCCATACCTCAAGCATCTTTGAAAGATTTGCTTCAAATCTTGGAGATGGTTTTTCCGTTTTTTGGAGTACACTGTTATATCATCTAGATAAATCACTACTGATTTATTGACCAATCCTTTAAACGCGATGTCCATGGCTCTCTGAAAGGTAGCTCCGGCGTTGATCAGACCAAATGGCATCTTCCGATATGCATAAGTGCCCCACTTGGTTCGGAACGTAGTCTTTAACTGATCATTGGGATGCACCAGTACTTGATTGTATCCTGAAAATCCATCCAGGAATGACATTAATTCTGAGGCTGCTACTGCCTGTAGAATTTGCTCCATAGGTGGGAGGGGAAAGTTATCTTTCTGACAGACTTTGTTGAGATTTTGGAAGTCGATACAGATTCTAATGTCTCCGTTTTTCTTCCTAACGGGCACCATATTGGATACCCATTTGGAATGCCTAACGGGGAAAATTATTCTGGCTCTCAACAACTTATTAAGCTCAGTTTTTATCTGGTTTTCTAGGTTAGGGTGTATTTTTTTGAGCTTCTGCTGGACAGGTTTCTCGTTGTCAGTCATAGGGATAACATGCTGAATGATGGAAGTGTTGTAAGTCTTCAGCTCATCGTAGTTCCAGGCAAAAGCGTTTTTGTACTGTCTCAGAAGGCGGATATATGCTGATTTTTCTTCAGGGGCTAAGCCCTGGCCTAGATTAACGTTTTTCGGCTTTTCGTCGGTTCCTAGGTTGACTGATTCGTAGTTCAGAGTTGAACTATAAAGCTTGGCATTAGCCGACCTTTTGAACCGACTTTTCAAGTCATATAAGTCTTCTAATTTGACCACTGATTTGGGTATAGCATTATCAGTGCTACTTTGTTGTGTTTGGTGATCATGACAGTCTTCGTCAATTATCTGGTTTGTGTAGGATCCTTCAGAGGTGAGGAAACTTACGATGTCTGGGTCGTCGTTGAACACTCTCCAGTTGGTGATATTGTCAGGAATGGAAGGTTTAAAAATTAATTCTATTGAAAACCTATCAGGACTAAAATCTTCGGAAGGGATAAGTCGAGAAGCTACATTAGCTAACAGGTCTGCATTTGCGTTTTGAATTCTTGGAATTGACGAGATGTTAAATGCTATGAAATGTGCAGTGAGATCTTGCACTAACGATTGATAATGCTTTAAATGACTAGACAGGCAATGTATGGTGTTACGTACCTTTTTTACGACGATCTCAGAATCTCCAAAGACTTGAAGATACTTAACATTCAATCCGATTGCTTTGTATAGGCCTTGAACCGAGGCTTCGTACTCCGCTGTGTTGTTCGTGCAATCGAACTCAAGTCTGCATGTGAGCATAATCTTGTTCCCGTCTGGGTTGATCAGAACGCATCCTGCTCCTGCCCCCTCGTTGGATTTAGATCCATCAAAATATAATTTCCAAAATAAAGACGTATTTACAGAAATATCTAAAAAACTAAATCATTTTGAGTCATCAGTTTGGGAGAAATTTTCAACTTGGGATAAAACTGAATTCTCTAAGTATGGCAAAATATGAGCACTGAAATTGCCTAGGAAAGAATCTATTGCGTAATTGCCTAGAATGCTGCTATTGTATGTGATGGCTTCATTTTCTCCTTCTAGTTCTGTCACTATGTATTTTTGGTGCAACTCTCGTTCAACCTTTATCTGATTTGGTTTACCGTTGTATGGTAACCACATGTGCGACCAGTCGGTTGAGAAATATCCGTGGAGTTTCTCTGACCAATCCCTGCTAAGAATCAAGCCATAGAACTCAGGGATATCGGTTACCAGAATGTCGATAACCTGACACACTTTTGGGTTAGACGACAATCTTATGGTCACCTGATTAAGTTCACCAATCACTTCGACCTGGGATCGATCAAGTTGAACTATACGTACTGCAGATTTTTGAGGTTGCACATTCAATTTGGCACATATTGACCTGGGCAAAATATTCGTTGAAGCACCAGAATCGACCAAGCAATTGTGCACGTTTTTGTTGAAGATTTCATATGTGAGAAGAAAAGGAGGAGTATGAGACCTTGATCTTCCTCCAATCAAGGCGATGTCATTTGGATCAATTTTATTTATCGTATTGGTTGGAGGTCTTCCCAGATTGTGGGAAGCCACAACTGTAGGTAATGATGTAGTAGGCACAGCATGTAATTCTTTCATTATGATTTTCTGCTGGTGTTTCAGTTTACTCAATTCGTACAGAGTGATATTAGCCCTAGTCTTCTTCATGTCGTCAATGATGTTATAATCCATTTCATCTGACACTATTAGTGTTCTTGATGGAGGCGTTTGTTCAGATTGGACTGGGCTAAGCGGGGTCGCTTTAGCAGTTGTCTTTTTGGTTACGACCCTTTCTTTTGTTGCAGGGCTTGTGCCCTTTTGTTTTGGGGTAGTTTGGGGAGGATCAAGCTGATTTTTGCTTCTCGTGCTAACAGGAAATGCTTCATGATCCTCTTCCTGTGGGAGGATGAAATCCCACATTCCTTGAAGTTCTACAACTTCTTCCTCATTGGTTTGCCCTTCAGTGGTATTCTCTTCTTCTTCGTCTTCTTCAGACTCAACGTTTGAGACAACACTGGGTGGTTTTACGTCCATGGGAGGATTTCTTTTAAAATCCCTAAAGGGCTTTTTCGAAGAAGTCTCTGCTACTTGTTTCTTGATATCGACCATCTCATTGGACATGGCTTTCAACACTTTTTGTAACCCTTCCAAATCGAAAGGATCTTTCGTTTGCTTCTTCTTGGTGTCTTCTTTGAAAGAGATCTTCTTTGATTTGTGTTCTTCTATAGCAGATCTCTTTTCTAGGGCTACCACGCGTCTTTCCACTGCTAACTCTTCTGTCAAGTTGTCAACTAATGTGGTCTTGTTTTCCCTATCTACAAAGATAGCCAAGTTTGGAGGTAAAGCCGTGATGTACCATTCACATCTTACTTCCTCGCTGGGTTGTGAAGCAGCGGGGATTTTGTTGAGGATCTTATTGAACCGTAAGTTAAAGTCTTTAATGGGTTCTCTAGCCTCAGCCTTAAGATTAGATAGGTCATTAATCAATGTCGCCGTAGATCGGTCATCTCCAAACTTAGTGAGGAACTGACTTTGAAAAATGTCCCAGCTTGTGATGGATCCGGAAGGTAAGGAAAAGTACCATGACCCGGCCGTTCCTTGCATTGTATAAGGGAAGAGCTGGACAACAGCGTCTTCATTAGTAACTCCGTTGAGATTAACAGAAAGCATGAAATTATTGATATGTTCTTCGGCTAGCATACCTGCTTCTGGGTTGAATTTAGGTAGCCATTTCTCTGGATGGGCCAGTATAGGGCTCAGGGGTGGAGGCATTAAAACCGCCCCAGGATTGTTCCATGGAGACTGGGCCATCGTGGAGCTGCTAGCTAATGGAAGTGCAGAAACTGACCCCTGATGCTGAGAAGGTGAAGAAATCAGGATCTTTGATGTTCGAAGAGGAAGGATTGTGGAAGACGGGTGAGTGAGTTGGAATGGAAAAGTGGGTGGTTGACTTCGCGGTGAGGGAGTTGATATGGACGAAGTGGATGAGAGAGTCTCTCCGTCAGACTCTTGAGGTGTTTTCCTTGCTCTTTTTCTGGTAGGAAGAGGGAGTTCACTTGGTTGTATGCCAAATTTTTCACTCTTTAATCTGGTAAGGGGATGAGCAGGGTTGTACTGCGAAGTCACGCTGCTTTTAGATTTATCAGACTTCTGGTTAAAAATGGAGAATCCCTGGAGTTTACGGATCAAAGTTTGAATTTCAGGGGGTTCAATAATAGATTGGTCTAATATATTCGAATATGTAGCAGTGGTGGATACTCGAGCGACTTCAAATTCCGGGTTTAACCGTGTTGGAGAAGTCGAGGGAGTTGATGAGGGTGTATTACTCTCAGAATGGTATTTGGATATTGCTTTAGGTGCCATTCATAGTTCGTGCCCTCCTTCTAGCGCCGAATATGTTGAGGGCCCCGAAATCGGGTCAACAACAAGGGGGATACCCACCCGGTCGGGAACCTGGTTGGCGGCTCCGTGCCCGTTTGGTGTAGCGGGTCCGACTGGGGATGACGGGACCAGCTTCCCGTTCTAAGGGGTGTGTGTGCGTGTAGAAAATGGTGATGTGTGTGTGTAGAAAATGATAGTAGAAAATGTGTAATTATTCCTGAACTAATCTAATTCTAAATTCTGCAATGACTTTATACTACTTTAATCTAACAAAAAACAATACATCTAATCTACACTAACCCAGGACAGAATTTTTCCATTATGCAATCTAGAAAGATTTCACAGAATAACTGGTAATGAAGATTATTCAGCTATCATGAGAATATAAATCAATTAAGATGAACCATCTTGCGTAAGAAATTAAGCAAAACGGTTGTGAACAGCATATTGCATAATCAGCTATTCATGTATTAAGAACAAATCAATGACTCCACCGTACAAAAGTGCCAAATGGTAGTCCACTCATTCATACGTTAACATACAAATAACATCAGCTGTATATTACTCTAAGAATGCAAGCAGAAACTAGTCAAGAGATAAAAGTACCATTTATGATAGATTTTAAACTTACAGACCTTAAGCAATAATGATCTATTTCTACTTGCTTCTAATGCCTACTAAGAGTACAGAAGTGCAACATCAGTAGCAGGTATTAAAATGCAAACATAAATAAATCTTGATCCGTCCATTCATCAAAAAACCCCTCCGAGGGTGCAAAAGTGCATGTTCTGAGGACAAGTTTTTTGACAAAATTTCGGACCCTTCTCCAATGCAACGAGAAGGGTTAAATACTAGTAACCGACTAATTTTACTTTACACAAATTCAGGGAACGGCTTCAAATGACCGCCCTTTTACTAAAAACAAATTTATTTCTAAAAACTGAATCTAATTTCTAACCATTTCTGTATCTGTTCCTTAGTGCTGTAAGCAATGCGCTGTTCGCCCTGAAAGAGTCGGCTGGTTGTCCTTTCCTTTTGCTCAAGCTTGAAAATTAGAAACAACAAGTGCTGGCACCTCTTCCTGTTAGATTAGAAGATATTTTCGAAAACCTTTCTCTAGCTGGGTGTATTCGCTGTGCGCACACTTAGTACAACCCAGTTTCTTTTCGAACTGATTTTGTTGTTGCTATTTCGGTTTCCGGTCGTGCGAATGACTCAATGAGTTAGAAGTCGCGCTGTATGGACAATCCCCTGTTTCAAGAACTGTTTCCGTTCTTTGTTCCAGGATTTTCTGGAGCGTCTTTCTTCTCTTGCGCTTCTTTCTCTGCTTTACCAAGTCTGAGCTTCAGGATCTTTTGTAAACACACTGCTTTTGTGCGCCTTTGACTCTGAGTCTTGGACATTCTATTTTCATCAGTGCCTGTTGGGCAATATTCTGGAATCTGCGGCTCTACTGCATGCGGCATCCAATTGCGGAGGCATCTTCTCTCTGTTGTCTTATTGGTGCTCTTCCCTTCTCCTTAGATGTTTCCTGCATATAGATTTATATCAGTTGCATGTCTTGCAGTTTACGCAAAGAAGAAGGGAAATGACGAAAAGATTGACATGAAAGCATTAAATTCTAATGAATGCGAAATTAATGATATTCATCATAATTTGACTCTTCAATAAATGCGATGCAATCATTTCTGGATATTCGAGCATGCGGTCATTAATTTCCCTTAAGGCGCGCTTTCAAATTTGGATCTACCGTGTATGTCGGAGAATTCTTGCGATGAGTTTTTTCTGCGATTGGTATCACAGTATCGATGGTTGCGACGTTTTTAAGTGTTATCGCAGATCGCTGATATCGCAGATTTGCATGGTCGCAGATCGCTGATATCGCAAATCACTAATATCGCAGATCGCAGATTTGCATGGTCGCAAATCGCAGATCGCAACATCGCAAGGTTTTCACTTTGTCATTTTGTGTTGCTCGTGTGGCATTGCGACGTGCGACGTCGCATATCGGCCATTGGCGTTTCTTTAGGTTCTCCTTTTTCAAACGCTCTTAATGCGCGCGATGCGATGGGTTCTCGCGTCGCTCCTTTTTAGTGTATTTATGCGCTTTGGGCAAGCGCTCCTTTTTCCATTGCGACGCGATATAGCTTTTAGGGAGCTGATACAAAAGAATTTTTTAAACAAAAATATTTTTTGGATTTTTGTCTAAGGGTCCCCCTTTGCTTGATGTTATTACTAATATCAAACGAAGAGGGGGGTTGTTGGTGACCACAACAGTTTCTTTATGCACAATTCTTTAATAGTTTTTGCATATATAGGAATATCTTGAATGGCTTGGAGGAACGAGATTTTTATGTACAAATTTTGTAATTCCCTCAGAATGTCAATGTCAGGATACTGTAAAGGTCGAGGTATGACTAATCGTTCTAGGAACGGGGGAGAGGATGTGGTTTCCTGATTATGAGACTGCTGCTTATTTGCATCCTCTTGTTGCAACTGATGTTCTCTTACTAACTGATCTTCACTATGAACTGTTTTATCTCCCTCATTTTCAATGATACGTCCAGATCGTAATTGAAGATCATTACACTCCCGCAGGTCGGGTCCTATTTCTGGTGATTCTATGATTTGAAGAGATTGGACCGGTCTGTTATTTGGATTGGGGTTGGGTTGGGCTGGGAGTTGCGGTCTCAAATTAGACTGGGGATTTTGTTGTAGAGCTGGCAGAGTAGGTTGAGGGAGTGGAATAGTTCCTACTGGCTGCTGCATCGGTCTTTGCTAGTTTGTCTGCCAGGATGAACCTTGTGAAGTAGGGTGAGTCCATTGCAGAGGATATGGGCTATTTTGTCAATATGGTGAAGTATAAGGGAAATTCAGCCAACCAGATTGGTTTGGCTGATTCAGCCATGGGTTTGAAGAAGGAAATGGTGGTGGTGACCAGTTTGAGAATGGGGGTGGAGGCTGATTTTGCCACATATTATATTGTTGAGCATTATATTGTGGAGGCTGAAAAGAAGAGGTTGGGTCTGAAAACATACCAGATTGTCTTTGCTGCCACTGGAGGTGCTGGTTGATCAAGTACACCGATTCTGGTTCTTCCTCTGCTTCCTTGTAGACTACTTTTAATCCAGGAAGTGAGGGCAACTTTCCGTAAGATGATCGTTTTTACAGATGGCAAATGTTTGGACTGTATCCAGTGGACACTCCTTGTGACTATGTTTTTTTCTGCATCGGGGGTAGAAGATTGCCAAATTCTGTTCTGCCTCCATCTGCTTCTGTTTAGCCTGCATAATATCAAGTTGTGTAGTTAGTGTCCCTAGAATATCAGTTTTAAAATTTTCTAATAAATTTCCAATCTCCACACGCGTTACTCCTTCTGTTGATATTTTATTGTCTCTTGCAAACCGATCATATTCTGCCGGTTTTATTCTTGTGTTGCCTCTCGAACTCCTGATGCATAAATAAATAATGTCAGCAAAATTATCTTGATAAATATCCCCTTTTCCCATAATGCTTAATGTTTCGATCCATTGTTCCTTCATGCCCCTTATCAATGCAGTTTTTAACACATTATCAGGTAAAGGTAGCGATGCATAAGGAGATCTTTGTAAATTATATTGAAAACGTTCTACATATTCTTCTAATGTTTCGTTTGGTTTGGCTGTCATTTGAAATATTTCGTCTTTCAATTCTCTAGAACTACAATAATCCTGATATTTTTTTAAGAAGGATTCTTTCATTTGATCCTAATTGTTGATGACCCCACCACCTAGTCCCATTAACCATCTTAGAGCAGCCCCCTTTAATGTCGAGGGGAATAATTTCAATTTCTGGGGATCGGTGGTGTAATCATATCCCCTACATAGCACATCAAATTCGAATAAAAATGCATCTGGATCTTCTGATGTGAGACCGTGAAAGGTAGGGATATTTTGAAGAGGGATAGCTTTCATGGGCGCATTTGCTACAGAATCCACTATAGGATATTGTAATGTAGAGGTTTGAGTATTTGGCTGATTCTGAGCCATAGG
The DNA here is from genome assembly GCA_031772625.1 of Pinus tabuliformis. Taxonomy (NCBI): domain Eukaryota; kingdom Viridiplantae; phylum Streptophyta; class Pinopsida; order Pinales; family Pinaceae; genus Pinus; species Pinus tabuliformis. The sequence goes on from CM062816.1 coordinate 2,015,081,077, forward strand.
ATCGAATATATGCCAATAACCTTCTGGGATGTCTAGGAGGGTATTCCTAGGTTGAGAGGGAACGATTTTAGCAGGGATAGTTTTAATGGCACTTCCTTTATCTGGGATAAGAGGAATACCTGATGTCTGAGGAGATTGAATTCCCTCAATAATGATTTTCGCAGCACTCCCCTTATCTAGGCTGTTTAATGGCTGATATGTTCCAATGGGAGATTTTGGTTCCTCAGTTTCCCCTGTTTCTCCTTCTCCTTCACAAAAGTTGCTGAAACTCCCTTCCTGCAATAGTTCTGGAGTAGAATTTTCAATTTCCTGAAAGTCCCGCTCTTCAGTTTGACTATGCACCTCAGCAAAGGCTACATATGTTGATCCTGTGGCCTGAAGGGAACTAGTAGGCTGTTTAGAAATTATTTTCCTGGGACCTACTGATGGCTGAGATTTTGTTTTCTTATAGATTTCATCTATGAAATTTGTTCGGCCAAGGGTCACTGGCCCCTTAGCTTTTTTGGGTTTGGATGGAAGCTTGATATTCTTTTCTGGTTTTTTCTGCTTAGTCATGCACTCAAATGAACTGCTGAATTCTATTCAATCAAGGCAAGAGAAAATCTGTTAGGAAAGTGGACAGTGGAGCAGGGCTTTTACATGCTCCGCACGCAGGTTCTTACCTTTCGTTTTTAAGATCCAACTCTTCCCTAGCAGGTTCGTACACTACACTGAAAAAGACAAATGGCTACACTCTTTCCCCGGCAACGGCGCCAAAATGTAGAGCTATAAAAAGGGTCTCTTTCACCTCTAATTGCCTCACATTAATATGTCAATCCGGGAGTGTTTGATTATTTCAAAGAGTGACTCAATCCGAGGCTATTTGTCAGAGTAATGCTAGTAGTACAGTGTCGTACAAAAATACAAGAGTAAACTGATGCTTGTCTATGACTAAGTTACTTCAAATGGCTAAAGCACACACTCTTAAAGGTAGGCAACTTTATCAGTCAAGGGTTCGACAGCAATAGCCCATTCCTTTGGAAACTGATAGAAAGGAAACTAGAGCATGGACCACGGGTCTGGGAGGGAGACAGTAAATGTCGAGGCTCACTACAGCCACAGATCGTCGCTCACACCAAATGCGAGTAAATGAAACGGTAGATAAAAATGGAATGGCAAATAGGAAACTGAACAGCAAATCTAGAATGGAACAATAATGCTTAAAATGGAACAACAATTCTGAAATGGAACAACAATCGCTATAACTAAAACTCGCGAGTAATAATCAAACTTTATCCTATCAACTCAAATACACTCATTGTAATCCAAAACTCCAATCTTTCATTCTCCAAGAAAATCACGCAACCAACTAATGGAACGGCATTAATTACTAATTATGGAACAGCATGTGGACATCATACACACATAACACTCTGAAGAAGTAATATGATTTAACACCAATCATCAACAGGAATTAAAACTGTGTTTCAAAATGGAACAGCATGAATCCTGAATCATAAAGAACACATCTTTCAGATAATTTCCTTAACACACATACATAGCATAAAAGCTCTGTAACACAATGATAACAATGTTCAATTAAGTCTAATAATATTGAATCCACTCTGAAGGTATTGATGATATAATGCAGGGTCAATAGAAAGAACATTAACGAACGAATCTTAACAGAGCATGTTATGTAACTTACAAAGCATATCAGATTACGAACTAGTGACGATAAGCAAACCACGCAGAAATCAAATCGTAGTGATACAGAAACAAGTGTCCTCCAGGGCCGAGCCCTTAGCCTCAAGGGTACACCACTTTAAGTTAATCCAGACGCAGAGATAAGATAATCACCAAGTTTATATTAATGCATAAAACAGAAAGTACAATGAGCCAAGTTCAACGACACTCGATGATCAAAAGTTCAATCTTTAACAAGAAGTTACATAAAAGCATCCCCCCCAGACTAACAGTGCCGTCCCTTTATGTAAGGGTAACGGCAGAGATGTCTAAGTGATAAGATAAATAAAGCAGCGATCCCTCAGGATCGAAGGTCCTGAGGGATTCACCAAACTGTTAATCCTTAATCACTTCTTTTCTCCTCCGCCGAGCTAGTGCCTTCTCCTCCTTTTCCAGACCGGTTTGCTTCAGCCTTCTTTGCCTCGTTTGCACTCGGTGCTTCGTCAAAGGGACAACAGTTACCCTGTTCTTATCTTTTTCTTTGGAATAGCAGCTCCTCATTTTTACCCTTTCCTGCACAGGAGAGTGACAACTATCAGCGGTTAAGTCTTGCATACTAATTCCACATATTTTATCACAATTCTCTATTGTTTTCCATATTCATGATGTAAAAGATTCACAAGTACCACTGAAAAGCCACTGAAATGATCATTAAAAACATACCTTTTTATTACTCCACAATTGGCACCAACATCCATGATCTTCTCACTAATGTGTATTTTCCTCAAGATCTTCAAAAAAAGTTGGATTCGTTGAAATCTCTCAAAGCTCTCAGCTTTGGTAGAAGCCATCCACTATGGATAAGTGGTGGTGACTACAATATCATTACAGCACTAGAGGAAAAATCCGGAGGTTGAGAAAGACTAGAAGGGGACATCATTGGCTTTAAAGACTTCATATCTAGGAATCAGTTCATGGATCTTCAGACCTCAAATGGTATGTTTACATAGACCAACAAACGAAGAGGATCTCAGAACATAGCCTCTAGAATTGATCGTTTCCTCTTGTCGAATAATGCTATTCATCTGGGCGGTGATTTCCATGCTTCCATTTTGCATCAAGCAGGCTCAAATCATTGGCCTATAATGCTTCAGTGGTTGTGTTCAGAGTCTAAGAGCAACAGACTTTTCCGCTTTGAATCCTTCTAGTTCTCCCATCCTAACTTCAAAGATGTGGTAACAACTTCTTGGAAAGCCTTCACTTCCCCCGTAGGAGCCAAGATGTTTCAATTTCAACAAAAGATAAAATACCTTAAACAAGTGCTGAAAACTTGGAATCGCACTCAGTTTGGCAACATATTCGATCAAAGAAAAGCGCTGGAGCAGCAAATGTATATGCTGCAACAGTGTATCATATCAGAGGGTCGAATGGAGGATTATGCACTACAAGAGAAGGTTCTCCTAAATCAGATTGAAACACGTAGGCAGCAAGAAGAGACTCTCTCGCGACAAAAATCCAGGATTAGATGGCTCAATGATAGGGGGAAAAATACTAAGTTCTTTCACAGGTCAACCATTCAAAGGAGAATGCACAAAAACATCGCCTTCATCAACAATCAACAAGGGGAGCGCCTGGAGGTGCCTGAAGACATAGTACAGGAATTCCAAGAATACTTCCAAGACACTCTTAGAGAACCGTCAGGTAGTAGAAATCAATCCATCCAAAATATAGTGCAGCACATTCCTAAAATCATTAATGAGGATCACAAAAATAGGCTTCTCCAGTCTATCTCCATGCAGGAAGTGGAGGACACAATGGGCCAACTCAAGGATGGTAAGGCGCCTAGTCCTGAAGGATTCATAGCCAACTTCTTTCATGCTTTCTGGAAGCTTATCAAAACAGAGGTCTGGGAGCTAGTGGATGAATCACGGTCAATGCATTAGGTTCTTCCTTCCCTACATACGACCTTCATAGCACTCATTCCTAAAGTGGGAGAATCCAAGACTCTTGATAAATATAGACCAATTGCATTATGCAATGTCATCTATAAGATTATATCTAAAGTAGTGGAAAACAGACTCAAACCGCTTCTCCCTCTCCTCATCTCACCAGAGTAGATAGGATATGTAGAAGGGTGCCAGATTCTGGATGGCATCATTCTCTCCCACAAAGTGATCCACTCACTCAAGATATTGAAAAAACCAGGTATGATTCTCAAACTTGATCTCTCCAAAGCTTTCGACAAACTCAGTTGGACCTATATCAAACACATCTTACTAGCATTCGGTTTCAATGCTACCTGGACACGATGGATCATGAATCTCATTTCCTCCCCCTACTTCTCCATCCTTCTCAATGGATCCCCCTCCCCTCCTTTTCAACCTTCTTGGGGTATTCGTCAAGGAGATCCTCTTTCCCCATTCATTTTTGTTCTCATGGTTGAAGGGTTAAGCCGCCTTCTTCACTCTGCCTCTTCTTCCCACTCCTTAAAGGGCATTTCACTGCATGGCCAATCCCCCATCACTCACCAACAGTTTTTCGATGATAATATGCTTTTTGGCTACCCATCAGTACAAGAAGCCTCTACCTTTAAACTCCTACTAAATCTTTTTTCAAAAGCCTCTGGCACTACCATCAATGCCTCCAAATCCCAGCTCTTTTTCTTCCACACTCCTGTTCTCACTCAAAGGAACATAGCCAGGATTCTGGGTTTTCCCACAGCTAAGCTTCCTTCGAAATATCTAGGAGCTCCCCTATTTGACTCGGCTATCAAACATGCCTCTTGGAGGACCCTCCTTGACAACTTAGAAACTAGGCTCTCCTCTTGGACTTTCCGCTCCCTCAACATTGCTAGCAGGATCATCCTCATCAAATCTGTTCTACAAGCCATGCCTCTGTATCTGTTCTCTATTTTGGCTGCCCAAAATGGGTTCTCAAGAATATTCATAATCTTCAAAGAAATTTCCTTTGGGGTCCCTCAGGCCACAACAGAAAATGGGCCCTGGTCAAATGGTCGGAATTTTGTCTTCCAAAATCAGTTGGGGGACTAGGCTTGAGGGATCCCCATCACAACAACAACATGATGCGTGTGCGCATATGGTGGAATTGGATCTCTAAACCACGCACTCCCTGGGGTCGTCTCTGGCAGGCCAAATATGCTCCAAGAAGTTCGAAATAGGAGTTAATCCATTTCAGTCCAACCACTCCTAGCTCGCTAATTTGGAATGCTGCCAAGATACATAGTGCTTTTGTTCAAGCACATAGCTTCTGGGAAATTCACTCAGGCACTGCTGTGAGATTTTGGGAAGATTCCTGGCAACAACTTTGCAAACTTGCCTCTCTCTTTAACAAACCCAAGTGGCAAGCAACCATGCAGCAAATTGAACAAATCCATGTTCATCAATTCTCACAACTGCAATCTCCCCAAAACTTTCATCTTTTGAAACCAGCAAATACTTGGCAAGGCCAATTGGCAGGAGGAAACCTATGATGAGATTGATCAAGAGCTCAAACTCAGGAGAATCAAACTCTCTGATCAAAAAGACTACTTGAGATGGGGATATACTACCAAGGAAGCATATCAAATCCTTCATCACCCCATTCAGATAATAAAAGATCAACTATGGGACCAAGTATGGAAACCAAATATATGGCCTAAGGTCTCCATATTCCTCTAGCTTCTCAGCAAAAAAAGGATCCTCACATGGGATGACTTAAAAAAGCGAGGATTTATTGGGCCTCCTAGATGCTCCAACTGTAATCTTCACTCAGAGGACATTAATCATCTCTTGGACACTTGCCCTCTAGCAGCTCAAATGTGGGAGAGAACAGCACAGTGTAACAGAAGAATAGGAAGAAGAGAGGGGGATATCGTAAACACTATCAAAACCTGGCCACGAAAGCCTTTCCAAAGTCCTTTTCTCAACGCACTCTGGAACCTCCTACCGGGCTTCATTTATTGGAAAATCTGGAAGGAAAGAAATAGCAGGATCTTCAAAAATCATAGTTCACCTTTGGACACTCTTTGGCTTCTTCTCAAGCAGAATCTTCAAGAAACTCTAACTCTCAGACAATGGCAAGACTCAGACATGCCAGTCTCTCCTCAGGAACACCTCATTCTTGCCAACTGGAATTTATATCTCACCACTGTAGATCTCATCAAGGCCAGTAATCCTATCCACTCTGAGTCTGCACACTCTTGGTCTCCACTGAACATCCACCCCTATAAGCTGAACTTCGACGGAGCAGCTAAGGACAATCCTGGGCCGGTAGGATATGGTGGCATCATCAGGAACTCGGAGGGCTATGTTATGCATATGTATCACGGTTCGCTAGGTCAAGACACCAACAACGCAGCCGAGATTGAAGGCTTATGGCAAGGGTTACACACAACAGAAACAGAGAATTTTCTCCCTTTAGAGGTTGAAGGGGATTCTCAAATTCTCATAGAAGTTGCCATCCGGATACAATCAGGATCCTCAGCTACAAAGATAGCTTCGAGTTGGAGGCTTCTAAGTAGACCGGAACAAATTGAAGAATGGCTCAAAACTCCTCGCATCATTTCCTTCAAGCACATCCGACGCACAGCTAACAAGGTTGCAGATAGACTGGCTAACCAAGGGGCCAATCAGTAGCTCCCCTTCTTCTCTGGTTCGTTGAATTGTTCCAATGATCCACAACTCAAAAGTGACTGCACACTCCTGGTGCAACAAGATCTATCCCTCCTGGATCTGGGTGTCTGACGGCAGCACAGGTACGTGGCTTGCAGTTTGGATGGGTGCGTGGTTGATCTACACCGCCACACATCCCCTCACAACTCTGGTCATAACTCCTCCTGTGCTCCAGATTAATGAGACTTTAATGACACCAGTACATCCATCTCTGCTGGTTAATTTCTTGATCATGGCACTATCAACTTGCCATAATCGCGTTTCTCCCCTCCGCTCTGGCTCCTCCTCCTTTGCAGTTGCAACGGTTTGCTCTCGTCCTCTCTCAGGAGTAAACCAGGCTTCTGTTTGCTGGAGGAGCTTCTGGCTATGCCCTCAAGCCATCCTCTGTTTCCCCTACTCTTTTACTTGCCACCCACTTGCTGCCCTAAGTGTTAAAGCCAAGGTTGTTTTCATCCTTTACTGCTCCCTTCGTCTTCCAAGAAGCCCGGATCACCCTGCTCCTCCAACTATGCCGAAACTGTGACAGTGGATGAGCTGTAGAAGAGGCAACTCTCGAGGGAAAATTGGATGCCAGGCTGTCTCCTCCACGACGGACTCCTCAACCTCCTGCTCAGACTTCCACTCAGACAGGTACCTAGCTACTTGGAGTGGATGGGGTAGGGACGGGGGATTGTAAATTGTCACTCCGAGCTCCTTCCAATCCATGACCAACGCCGCTCGGTTACGATTCCCCTGCAGTCATGGCACTTTTTCCTTTATGGCCACGGTCACCATTGAGCTTAGCGAGCTCAACTCAGGTCAAGAGGTCGGTTCCAAACCGACAGAGGACAGACCAGGCTCCATCCAAACAAACCTAGAACAGAGCAAACATCAGCCTCTGGCAAAGGCAAAGCTTCTCAAATCATGAAGAATCAGGTGGGCTCCTCTGATGATGACGAGGATTACAAGTATGGATGCCGCATCACCAAGGAACCACTTGATCCCTCTCTAGATGCTTAAACAGGTTGGTTCTTTTTGGTTTTCTTGGTCTTCAGCAAGCTTGAGAAGGTTCACTTATCACCGTCCTAGATATTATGACATATGCATTAGCTCATATTGCCAGTTTTCCATACGAAACAGGCATTTTGCTAGCCTTCAGTTTTTAGTTTCGGTCATAGTCACAGTTACCTCTGTTTTCAGTAATGGGTTGTCGCGTAGCTGGTCACAATTACCAAGTCTAGTTTTACTGTTTTGGTTGTCCCATAGCTCCGGTTTAATTCTCAATTTCAAGTACAACTATGGGGTTTACTGTATTTTTGCCTTAATCATGATCAGGCTCTCTACAGTTCTTGAGGGTAATACTCAATTGGATTTTTGCATACAAATATGCCATGATTGTAATCATGTCGCATCATTGGGCTAGCTCTACGAGGCCATGGCCTCGGTGTAAATTATTTTTGTATTAATATAGAAGTAGCCATATTCAGAAAAAAACATAGTTCAGAGGCATGTAGTCGCCACATCTCTTCTCAGAGATAAGCTACCATCACCTTATCTTGTTTATTTCCATTTATGTTTGTAAACATATTTCAGTATTTTACATTAATGAAATGAAGTATTATTTCCACTGCATCTCTGTTTTTATGGTTATCTCTGTAATTTGTTGCGTTCCTATTTAAATCCGGATCATAGTTAGATTGATCTAAATTGAAATTTAATTTCTAGCATATACGGTGCACGAACACTTGACAAGTTTTACGAAACCCCCAGGTTGACAACTAAATGATAGGTAATTAATTTTTGTCAACATTTTGGTGTCGTTGCTCGGGAAATGTGCATAGGAAATAGCTTTCAGTCTAGAGTTCATATTTTTTTTTTTTTTTCAGTTTTTTCTAGATGCATGATTAAAGCATGTAGATGCATAAATCATTTAGCTACATATCATTTTTATAAAAAAAATATATAATTTTTTTTTATACTGACCACTTATGGATGAATGATCTAGAATGCAGATTAAACATTATTTGGAGCACAAGTACTACATTGAGGAATGGTATCGAAAAGTGATTGTGCCACGACATTCATCCATACTTCAAGAGATCTTTGCGGCAAATTTAAAGGTTAAAACGATTTCTCATGTCCTCATACACAACCAGGGACATTTCACAAATTTGGATATGAACACTTTAGAAAGTTTACTCTGTAAATGGCTCCATTGGAAACATTCATATACTTAAAAATTAAAAAAAAAAAGAATTTATTTCAAGTAGATAAATTAGGAAAAATAAAATCAAGCTTGATTGCATTTTTTTTTCGAAGTTCTTGATTGCATTTTTTTATTAAGTTTTTAGACTTTAAAATCATTACATTTTTATTTTCTTGCATTTTTTTATTAACCTCACAAAATATTCTCAATAAAAAATCATGTTTTGATTTTAAATAATAATAAAGAAATCATGTTATATTTTGATTAAAAATAAAAAATAAAAAATAAATAAAAAAATAAAAGTCATTTTATTTTTATTTTTCAATAAGAAAAAAAAAATCATGTTTTTGAATAAGGAAAATGAAAATTTTGAAATCATTTTTCTTCTTTGTTTTTCATTCCCAAAAGAATTGATAAACTGAAGAAGGTTTTGTGTGACCTGTAAAGAAAATAAATTGCATTAAAAATCAAAATCAAAATTCAAAAAACTCATCATAATATATATATATTTTGCTTCAAATTGTTGCATATCCATTCCTCTTTTTAAGGAGCTGTAAAAACGGTTCATTTATGCAGCCTAGCTTGGTTTGCTTCGGGAGCTAGAGGATTGGTATGAAAACTAGAAGTCTTTCTTCTGTCTTTGGATTGACTTCCTTTTCAAGATACTTCCATCTTATCTAAAAACCTGATTAATTGATTTGATTGATTGAATAGGGAAGCCAAAGGCAAGAGCATCTCAGCCAATTCCAGTTTAAGTCCCATTTTCCTATTATCTAGTCGCAGATCCAATTGACCGAACCGAGTGGACCCACTACAGTTGATTTTATTGATTCAGTTAAATTGAAACAGCCTCCGCCATAGGCAGGTGGCCCAGAAGGTATTCCGACTCAAACAACAATGCAGCTAGGTTAGTACATCTAAAATGTAGTGAGAACTCTAATAGACTGTGCTAGTACAATAGGGAGTGATGCCTAGAGGTTGCGAAGCACATAATAGTTCAACAATTGCCTTGCTAACACATCCAAAAACAATACCTCATATAGATTCTAAGGCAATGGGCTCCTTATCCACGCTTGGTGGTGGACATGAAAGATCCAACAAGTGATTTTTTTTTTCACCTAAGCATTCGTGAGAAAGGCATAGCAGTTTTCAACATGTCATTTTAAAACACGTTTTTTGGCCAAATGAAAACGAATTTCGAAAAACTAAAACATGGGATTTTCTCATAAAGGGGTTAGTTATACTAACCTGGAGCGATATTCTCAAATTTTTAACCATTTGAGATATTTTTAGGGTTATATGGAGCCTTATTTGTCAAATTGCGTGAGAAAAACAATTCTCAATTTAATGCACAGATAGATAACTACTTTAGTTGGGGCCATACTGAAAGGATAAGAACCGGTTTAATTGATTTACAGGAGGTGGATCCACTAAGATAACACTCAGAGGTTTTAACGTGAAGTTTGTTTTGGCCACAAAGTCGAATGCCAACAACGATGGAAAAAAATCTCAGCTAAAAAAAAACAAATTTGGTTGCTATAATTTCTAACAGTTTCAGCACCTACAAATGCTCATGCATTTACACCCAGTGTTTTTAGTTAAAGCCACCCCAGCAATGTCAGTGTTTAGTTTATAGTTATGATGATGGTAGGGCAGTGTTGGGGTCATCTATTCAGATTGGTTAAACCCACATATCATTACATTCCATGACCAAAATCTATTACATGTTTGTCAGATGTTGTTTCTGTAAAAGACCTTGCAAAACCAGAGAATCCTTATAACAAGAGGCGAAGGAACTTGTTGGCATATGGCAATAGTTAGGAAAGGAATCGTTTTCATCCCCCAATAAATAATAGTACTGGGATATTTAAGAAACCAATGCATATTAGTAAAAGCACCTTGGCCCTTGTTGTTTCCATGAGTAAGTCAGGGGATAGTTTAGAGAATGAAAAAAATGATGCACACCTACGTCCACTTCTGCCTCAAGGTAAATGACAGAGAAGCTTTGCATCTCCAAGATCATTCTCACTAACAGATTTATAGGGTGTTTAACTTCTGATAACATCATCATATTTCCATAGAGGTCTGTGGCAATTGAAAATGCTTTGCGATTGTTTTCACAAAAATGTCACACTAATGGAATATTATGAAACTGTTTTCACTTCAAGATTTCACACATGAAAACATTTTATACATGGTAGTTTTGTTTTTTTTTATTACGTTGCTTTTTGTTTTATCTATATATATATATATATATATATATATATATATATATATATATATATATATATATATATATATATATATATAGATATAGATATATATAGATATATATATTTACGTTGTGTTTTTTTAGAATGTTATATGTTTTGTTTTGTTTTTAATATTTATGTTATATGTTACAATTTTTTTTGTGTTTTAATGTTTTATGTATAATGTTATGTTTTTTTTTAGTATAAATTTTAATGTTATGTTTTTTACATTATATTTTAATGTTATGTTTATGTTTTAGTTTGTACATTTATGTTATAGGATTTTTTTTATAAATTTGTTTGTATATATATTTTAGTTTGTACATATATTTTTCTTGTTATGTTTTTCTTTTATGTACATTTATTTTACTTTTTAGTTTTGTAAATATTTCATTAATTTTTAGATTGTATGTTTTATTATTATTTTTTCAAGAAAATTGCCATGAGAAAAATTGTAAAAAAAAAAAATGATGTGAAATTCAATTCATGATTGGAGCAAAGTAAAAAACAAAAAGAAGGAACTTTTGAGATGATTCACTTACACACCTATTGAAGCACGAAATAATAAAATAATAATAAAATAAATAAAATAAAAATAAATAAATTGTTCTATTTGCTAATTTTTCTGGAAGAGGTATTGATCAATTTGAAGATTGGACTGGTTATTTTTTCATAACAAAAATGCATAGTTGTGTGTACTTAACTATCTGTTCAAGATTTTAGCTACAGAAACTGCACAATTCTACAGTTGACCAACAATTCTGCAGCTCTGTATTTAACTCAATGATCTATTTGTCAACAATGCATTCTAATCAGAAAATCATGATAAAAAATTATTGGATTTGTCTAATGATTATGTTTTCAAGCATGATGCAGGAAATAAGAATAACTATGAAGGCGCTTTACCTGCAGGATTGATTGATGAATTTTTTATTGAAGGTTGTTTTGCAAGAATCATCAAGCATTCACAAATAAGATTTTGTTATATTTATGAAATGTTGTGATTCACACATAAATTTAGGATTTTTTTTTTTTTTGGAAATTGGATTTATTATTGCAATTGTGAAATTGCACTAACCATTGAAACAAATACACGTCATGAACCTATTAACTATGCAAATTTTTCGTATGTATCAAAAATAAATTGATCACTTCTCTTTGAACACACTTATGTTTTATTGCAATGTTAGTGCTATGTTTATTTTCAGGTTCCAGGGCAATTGGAGAATTGAAGGAAGCCAATTATGCATGATTGGTTTTCTACAACCAATTTCAAGAGATATGAACCAATTGAATCCATTTCTATCATTCATAAAGGACATCATTTTTCCTCTCCAAGCTATTCAAGCATTTTTCACTAAACATCGTCATCACCATTTTCCTTGCAAGGAATTGCATGTTTCCTTCAAATTTTCCATACATTTTCCATTCACATTTTTCATAATTTCCACTCATAGAGACATTCATCTTGCTTACATCATGATTTGTCCTTTTTCTTTCCGTCTGCTTGTTTACCCTCTTGTCATTTTCCTTTCCATTAAATAAACCTTGATCCATTGCAAAAAATTTCATTCATAGTCCTTCCAAGATCACCATTTCATACCCGCATTAGATGGTGGATGATTAATTGAGGCCTCCCTTCTAATAAGTCTTGATCTATCAACATTAGAACATTATCTCAGTTCAGGACTAGAGTCCTTATTAGTACCTTGAGGCTTGCATGCATCAATGACAATTTCTCTCGCTGACAATCATGGGATTACATCAATGTCCCTTGATTGTTAGATCTTGCAAGTGGCTCAACATCAGCTCATCTATTCACACTTTGCAAGATGTGCTTAGGTACCTTGGAACTTGTTGACATTAATGGCAAGTTTTCCTTGCATTGGTTAACAACATTCATCAATGGCTAGTAATCCAATGACTTCTCTTCATGCTCGACAACAACACATTTATTCGCATGACTAGAATTGTACCATCAGGTTTTGTAGCAGGTGAAAACTATATCATTTCAACATTTTGCAGCAGATACATCATACCTAGTAGCAGAAATAAAGAATCCACTTTCACCACCTCATCCAACATTTATGCAACCAAGAAGTAGATGAAATTCTACATTCTATTCCATGATCCAGCAGCAGCTACAACTTCTCTAAATATGCACAGTTTGTCTGCTTCCTAGGTAAGTAAAGGTATGTTCTTTTCTATCTTTTAATCATAGAATTCCTTGAATACTGAAATTATAGTTTTTGGAAGATACTTCACCATATTTCCTTCCTCATTTGAAAAAAATTGTAAACACCTTTAGTTGGGGCGGGAAGGGACATCCATTTATGATCACGCTTCATATCACTTCATTCCATTTCACTTCATTTCATCCTAAAATGCTTGTCCTAATCATTATGATTGCATTATGGTTCAAAATTTATGTGATTTGAAAATAAAGACTAAATGATGAGCATATTATATGGTTGATTCAAAGATTCTGAAATATGTTCAATGAATCTTGCTGCAACAAAAACAAACAAGGTATTGATACACAAGAACCAATACCAATTACGATTTGGTTCTCACACAAGAACCAACCAAACATGTTCCAATTCAGTGTATGACAAGGAATACTTTGAGAAAATAAATGAAATTGTCAAATGAAAAGTTTAAGGACAATTGATATAAGCCAAGCTCATTCAAAAGCAAATCATGATTAATCAATGCAGTAGATTGCATGAGGACATGCAATAACCTCAGTCAGGGGGTATGTAGAGTCTCCAAAATGTATTCAAAATATAATCCACTTTCACCTTTATTGCCACCATTTCACTCACATGTTACAACTCCATAGCCATATAATATTTCATTAGCCTTCAGTTTCATAATTATATGGGTTCCATTTGTGTTTTCCAAAAGCTAATGATTTCTAGTAATTTAAGTGAATTTATGATTAAAACTTAGAAAAATGACATATACTTGCTAATACATAAAAGTGGATTTATTTTCATGACATGTGTAGGTCATTTGGAAGCTTCCAAGGCACCCTTATGTGGCCTCCAATGCTCAATTCCAATTCCCTTCAAGATATGGAAGAAGATTTGGATAAAGGTCAAAGAGGATATGTGTCTCATCATTAACTATTTGATTTGTAACTCTATGAGATTTTCTAGAGATCTAGGGAGAGAATAATGGACCTCCATTAATGAGGTAGCTTCTTATGTTTTTGTATAAATAGGAGAACCTTCTCCTTTCAAAGGCATGTGTAAAGTTGGAGATACTCAGGTGGAAAGTTAAGATTACTCGTGTTTTGAATGGAATTTAGATTTAGCACCATGCTCATGAGTGATGTTCACCTTGATTTTTAATGCTTTCACTAGGAGCCTCTGAACTTTCCATCTCTCATGATTTTGGATTGGCCACCTATAATGCGTGAGATTTATGGTTTTTCATAGATTAAGATTTATTGCTTTCATAGATTGAGATTTATTTCTTTCATATCTTTTCCTGTGTGAGAGGTTAAGAGTGATTATTTTTATTTCTTTCATATGTTTTCCTGTGTGAGAGGTTAAGAGTGATTGTTTTTATTTGCTTTCCTATATAGAGGTTAAGAGGGATTGTTTTTATTTGCTTTCGTATATAGAGGTTAAGAGCAATTATTTTTGTTTACTTTCCTATCTAGAGGTTAAGAGCAATTATTTTTATTTGCTTTCATATCTTTTCCTGTGTGAGAGGTTAGGAATGATTTTTTTTGCTTTCATTTCATGTCATGTGGTTTTGGTTATTCATTTCATAGGATCTTGATCTGATATCTTGATTTGATAATGAACACATGATCCCTTAGAGTAGATTTCATTCAATGTATTTTCAATTCCATGCGCTGTACTATAATTTCTTTTGAGTTGATTGTTGAATTAGAATAGGTGAATTTTGTTTGTCATTATTTCGTTTTGTAGTTAGACTGATCTAAATTGAAATTTAATTTCTATCATATACAGTTCATGCACACTTCGCAAGTTTTACAAAACCGTCGGGTTGACAATTAAATCATAGGTAATTAATTTGCCTCAACAAATGTTGTGAGAATATTGGGCAGATTACGAAGATTTGGAAGAGGAGATAATTTGGGACTTTCTACCTACTACAGGAGGATCAATATTAAATAATAAATCAAGAAGATATTCTGAAATAATTGCACAGATTCTAGAGCTCCAATGATTGAAAAAATCTAGGAATGTGTTATGTGTCATTTAATGTAGATTCCTGGTATTGGGAACCAGATCCACTAATTAAGGGATTTTGGTGGGGAAAGTTTTCTCCTTTCATGGGGAATTCCTCCTAATCATTTTGTATAAGTGCTAAGTTGATTTTTCTTCTAGGGGTGGATTTTTCTTAGTCTTCTTGTGGAGAGAACTCATGCTTTTGTAGCTTCATTGTCATTTCTTATCAGGATGTAATTGTATTAATCGAAATAATGAAGATTGGTGCGATTTTTAGTTTCTAAACCTTCGTATCCTCCATAGGACCCTGAGTTTCCTTAGGCTTGGCCATCCTAAGAGCCTCAAAGCCCTTTTGTATCATTTACTTTTCTTCCTTTCACTTCTTATTCACATGGATCTCTTATTCTTGTTTTTCTCTATTTCTGCATTTAGTATTGATGATTTATTGTTGTAGGATTGTGTTAAATGGATGAATTTATTTTTCAGGATCAAAATCATCATTTCATACTTCGAACAACTTTGTAAGGTCATAGTAATCATTGAGCTACGTGTGTTTCCTTCTGTGAAAGTGTGTGTATACGTATATGCTCCTTTGGTTCTGTTAACCTACGTGTATATGCTATTTTTCTATAGTGAACCTGCGTATATAACTTAACATACTTGAAAATGTCCTTTTTATTCAACTTCTTGATTCTGATCTATAGTCCTTTGTTCCTTCATCCTATTCTTTTGTACCATTACTTTGTTACCTTTGAATAGACCTGTTATAATGTGATTTTCCTTTGTACATTACTTCTGAACTGATTCCTTTGAACTGCCCTGTACTTTTTCATATCTGTAAACACAACTGGCATGCATTCTGTCACATCTGATTTCTCTAATATCTCTCCTATAGATTCATCATTTAGATAGATTCATCTAGTTACCATATACAAGTGATTTGTTCTGCTATAAGTGGGTTGCCATCAAGTACAACACATGCATCATAATGCCAACAATCTCCCCCTTTGGACTTGATGGCAACCATGTTGGTGTTGATTACTGCAAGTTGTAGAAACTGTTATAGATAACAAGCAACATCAAAACACTCTCCCCCTTTGACATCAAGGGAAAAGGGTGGACCAAGATATTCTCCCCCTTTGGTATCAAGGGCAAAGGGCTAACTAAAATGTAGACTTTCATATCTGAATAGCTAAATATTAACATTGATCATGCTCCCCCTAGGCACATGATGAATTCTCTGAATGAACTCCCCCTTTGTTCCTGCTGAGATACACTATATCATCCATGCTCCCCCTAAGCACATGTGGAGTCTACAAAATATTTTCCAAAAGAAAAACATGACTCTATAACTCAACTATGTGAGTTTGACCTTCCTATGACCAATGACTCATACATACATCAATCTCTCAACCAAGTGGGGATATACCGAATTTGACTCATCCTCCAAACCGAGTGGGGATATACCAATTTATACATGACTGAAATATAGAAATTATTATATCATCCTTCCCATGCATAGTGGGGGTACAAATTACATCATATGACCAAAAAGGAGTCATCAGAAGACTACAACAGACTGTTGTGGGGAAAAATGCCTATGCAGGACGATCCTATCCACCTAAGGCGTGATAGTGCCTTAGCAACAAACGAATGCAGCTACTTCGGTTTCTTTCCTTTATGAAAATGAAAGAGAGGAGATTGGTAGACTTACCATTATCTTTCGGTTGTCCCTCGATCTAGATCCTCTCTGCTTTGTGTGTCCACAGCTACTTGCCTCCTCGCTTTTGCACCCACAAGATCACACGAGAACAACTACCTGTGACAAGAGAGCAGCTACATGCAACAAGAGAAGGACATAATACAAAGGCAAATATTCATATTCATAAATGATTCAGGATTAGAAGTAAATCAAATACACTAATGCAAATCATACAATAAACACCAGCATATAGGAAAGAACCAAGAAGCTTTATTGATTGATAAACAGGGTTCAGGAAGAGATACAACCCATAGGGTTCCAACCCAGCATCTCCTTCCCAGCAGTAAGGAATTCCTTCTTCAGCCCCTTTCAAAAGCATAAACACCCAATGATCCAACCACAATCCAACAACAATTCTTTACAATACAATCCAACCTCCCTAGACCTCATGAGAGAGGTCTATATATAGGAGTTTTGGAGAAAGGATGAGTCAGCTTGAGGCTGGCATGAAGCTGACTAGTGTCCTCTCCCACTTCAGTTCTTGAGTCCACTTGGAGATTCTTACTTCCACTTGGAGATTTGGAACCTCTTACTCATCACCAGTCGAATTCCTTGATCCAAGTGTCATTTTGGAAGCTTCCTGGGCATTAACACCTTGAGGAATGAGTCTGCCACTTGTCCAAGTACGCTCAGCGCAGGTGGCCTTCTTTACAGTTGACATTCAGCGTAGGTACACAGTGGAGCACTTGACATTCAGCGCAGATGCTCAGTGGAGCAGTTGACATGATCCAGAAATTGCTTGTTTTTGAGTGTTTTCAGGTGGAGAACTTTTATAAACTGATGTGGTTTGCTGGCCTTGTTCCTCTAGGGGTAGGAACAACATGTTTAGGGACTTTGGATCCCTTAATTATTGACATTTCATGCTCAGTGATGCAAGGCACAAAAATGTCTATAACAGTTGCCCCCTAAAGTATGAGGCCGTTTATCGGGTGAAATGCTTTATCCAGGGGAGTCCGAAGTTCATCCATTTGCTGGGAGGAGACCTGTAATAAGATACAATACAATACATTATGATTCATTCTGCTTTCATGATCTAGCTGAGGCGGGCATTCCCATGCTCAGCTTTATAAATACATTTTGGTACATAGAACAGACGATTGTCTAATGGTAGACTGATAGTTCTGGCGAAACTATCATCCTTTGAGGAGGATGATCATCTGCTGCAATGATGTACATAACAAATGTCTTTATTTTCCTGAATATATTATCACAGCCCGGATGGATGAAACTAGATCCGGGGTCTTCAAACTCGTTCGATCTTCACTCAGTACAAGTCGATCCATGTGAGAATTGCGCTGAAGTCGAACATGGAAAGACATCGCTTGATTACCGGTCAATGATGTAAACCGTTAACAAGCGCGAGAGGAATCACCGATAATGATAATTACCCTCAAGGTACTGCAGTACAATTCACGTGGTGTGAATAAAGGACTTGGAGTCGAACACCATGCAAAATCTTCTGGTCGAAGGCCATTGAGGCATGCAAGCTTCAAAGTACTGAAGGGGTTGTTCCTAGATCAACTTCTTGGATAATGAGCTGATGTCGACAAGAAGCGATCCGTCACAGGAGGGCCTTAATGGATCCCACATCAGTGACACGGAACAGAGCTAATGATTTTAATAGAGGTGAAAACAATCTGTGACATATGATTCAGGGTGGCGGTCATGAAATGGATGAAGGATAATGTATGGCAGTGGATGGGACCTGGTTGACTCTTTCTGAACGACTTCTCTTGAACATATGGCGACACTGATGCGATGGATCGGCAGCATTACCCAAAATATGGATGGTGTGGCAAAGACCACGGTGATGTGACCGGTGAATGAAACAACCCAACCCAATGTGATACGGAGGAAAAGTGTCATGTTCAAGAGCGACTTGCTACCATCAAAGACTTCTCGATTTTTCCCAATTTTTCCCCAGTCATTTCTGACCAGTACCTCTTTATTTTTGTCAAGCTTGAGGAGGATAACATATGCTTGTTCTATAACCTTCCCTTCTGGCAAGCCCATCGCTATGTTTTAACGAGCCTAGCGATAGGGAAACTCGTTCTCGTCTAAAGACAAGTTTTTCGCTATTTAATAATTTTAACGAGTCTAACGACAAGGAAAACTCGGCCCTTTTCACTTTTAGAGAGTCTGAAAAGGTACATAATGTCAACTCCAAAATTCCTTTTTCGTCATCTAATCCCTTAAGTCCGAAAAAGTATAAAACAATACAGAAGGGATGAGTTTTCGGTACTTTTAACGAGCCGAACAAAACAAGCGCTCGATCTTTTTGTGTAATAATCCCTCAGGTCCAAAAAGATTAAAATCTAGAGGAGGGATAGCTCTTCTTGTCCTTTAATGAGCTGGAAGGCCAAAACTTGGCAATCTTTTCATATTTTACGAGTCAATTAAAAAGAGCTTAAAGAAGACTCGTCTTTTGAGGAACGAGTGATGAACAGGGTTAGCAGCTAATTCCAGGTACAGGTTGGAATTTTCCAATCACGGCAGTGTCACAAGGATGGCTAGGTGAAATCACTCTTCGCAGCTGTTCCTCAAATTGGGTAAACAATCATATGGAGGTAAACGATCGGCCAAATGAACGGTGGAGGTGAAGGTGCACAAAACACGACCAAGGTCTTTTTATGGTTGATCAGGTTACATTCTTAATGGTTATTTACCGGGAAGTTCATTTTTTA
The DNA here is from genome assembly GCA_031772625.1 of Pinus tabuliformis. NCBI lineage: Eukaryota > Viridiplantae > Streptophyta > Pinopsida > Pinales > Pinaceae > Pinus > Pinus tabuliformis. The sequence continues at coordinate 2,015,100,503 of CM062816.1, forward strand.
ACGAGCTTAAACTTGCTCAAAGCTTATGTTTATTTTTTAACGAGCATGAACTATGCTGCTAAAACTGCTCGAAAATATGGTCAAATTTTGATTTTTTACCATTACTAGCTTTTCTCTTTTCAAAGATAGTACTGCATTTTCAATTGCTGCATCAAACTTAGTTAGAAATACATAATCATGAGATAAAAACCCTAATATTTCGCTTTGAACTACGTAAAAAGCCATTAAAAAGTGTTTTTACCTCTCATTTTACCATTTCATTTGCATTTGGTTTGTTGGAGCTTTGGAGGTGCCTCTTCCCCCTTGATTTTCACCAGCTGATCTCGGGAGATTCTGTGGATGATTCTCGGTGCCGTCTGGACCAGGTAGGAGCTAAACCTTAGCTCTTTCTTTTCATGGTTTCCTTTTCTTATTCTGTGCCTGTTTTCCAGCTTTTCTGAGCCTCAGGGGTTTTGCCAGGGCGCCCTAACTTCAGCGCAGGTTGCCCATTCGAAACCTGCGTTGAATGTCAAGCTGCCTTAAGGCAGCCTGACCTTCAACGCAGGTAGGACACTGCCTGCCTGCGTTGATCTCAAAAAACTGAGTTTCCAGCACATTTTTTGATGAAATTTCGCCAGTTTCTCATCAAATTCAGGATCTTACTCATTCTCTTGTTTGTTTTGCAGGAACCTTTGAGAAAATGTCCCTTACATGGCGAGAACGAGAACATGAAGAAGAAGATATGATTGCTCTCCATGACCCAGTCACGGTGAACGCGCTGCGGAACTGTGGCCTGCTGAAGTTTTTCCGTATCTCTAGCATGAGAGCACAGATTACTTTGCTGCAGTACATGCTTGATGCTTGGGATCCTATTAACCAAGTATTCCAGATTAGGGGAAAAACCATCCCCTTGACCATAGTAGACATTTACTTCTTGACTGGGTTGTCAAGGCGGGGTGCCCCCATTTCTTTGTCAGGTTCGGCCCGGGGGAATGACTCCGTGAGAGACTATGTTCGCCAGTACTACAGGGAAGGTTCCCAGCCGAGCAGAGACGGCAAGGTTGTTATCCGTGAGATCACTGATAGGTCTCTCAGGTCCATTCTGTATACTATTGGCAGGATGGCCGGTAGCGCATCTCTACATGTTGCCAACAGGTCTCATGTGCAGCACGCCTTGGAGTGTCTCCAACCGAAAGTATTCAACTGGTGTGATGCAGTACTTGTTCAAATGAAAAGTCAATTGACCAAGGTAAAGGACGGGAAGCTGAAGAACTTTGGATTTGGTTCTATTCTGACTGCCTTTGCCTTGGAGAAAATCCCACTGATGCAGCCTCAGTATATCGTACTTGACTTGCCTTCTCCGACCGAGCCGCGCATGCAGAGGTGGGTCGATCACATGTCTACGCATGCTGGTCAACCCCAGATTACTTTTACTGATGCCTTCTTCAGGTGGTTCGAGCGCCAGGAGATGGTCTTTTCCGAGTATCCATATGTGGGTATGGATTTCCGAGGTGATCCGGATTTGGTGCTACCGGATGGCGAACAGTGGGGCGCTGTTGGTAAAATCTTTGACCATATCACTGTTTACTGCTTTTATTCATAATGTTGTTGTGCTTTATTCTGTCAAGACTCTTAATCAAACTCTTGGGTGCGTGTAGATGTTGGTCCTGTTCGTCCAGCAGTTCGTCCGAGACCGCCCGTTGCTGCCCCGACAGTGGAGCCTGCTAGGAGAGTTATTCTTCGCGACCTTGATGACACTGAGACCCTTATAGCTGTGCAGGAGCAGGTTGAGAGCCTTACTCTCGGTATTCCGGATGTACGGATCGATGAGTTACCTTTACAGCTGCAGCGACATACTACTGGTGTGCCTAGACGATGGACTCGTCTCTTGCGCATGATTGCACAGGCCGTGACGTGCTATCATGAGCACCACTAGGCTAGGGTGCCCCCTAGCACTTTTGAGTTTTTGGGTCATATGACCAATTTTGTCTTGGTTACAGAACATTATGTATGAACGATAAACAGCTTATATATATTTTGATTTTCGAGGTTTATTCTGGTTGATTTACGTGATCCACTTGCATAACATTGATGCATTTCTTTTATAAATGTCGCAAATGTCTATCTAATACATAGTTTGCTAATGAATCGGTTAATGTGTTTAAGTTCCTGGAAATATGCTGGTATTGAATTGAATCAAACTGTCTTTCCAAAATCTTAACCCTTAGAAACATTCGATAAATAGCTGGATTGCGGACAGAATATATACCATTGAGTTGTAGTATCACAAGTTGTGAGTCTAGCCTGATGATTAGTCGGCGTATACCATGGGCGATGGTATCAGAGAGGAGTTCTATCAACGCGCTATACTCAGCGATGTTATTCGTTGATTGCCCAATACACACACCTCTGAAACTCACTAACTCACCGCTTGGATCAAAAATGGCCCAGGCTGCGGAGGATAGATTCCGCGAACTACGACTCGCTCCGTCGGCATATCCCACATATGTCTCAGAAAAGTTCGACATCTGCAACAGATGAAAAAGGTGGATTACTCGACCGAAACAAACACTTTTAGCGAAAACAAAATACAACAAAAGCACTCAGGTTACTACTTAGGCATAGTAACGCTTGAGGTACAACCCGTTGCGGGGTTGCGCCAGTGGTATTCCGTCATAATCCATTAACTCGTAGGCTCCTTTTGCTAATACTCGTTTAACAATATAGGGACCCATCCATAAAGAATTAAATTTTCCTGCTCCCAATTTGTCGGATTCTTGGTCGTAAAGCAAGACTAAGTCACCTTCAGAGAAGACGCGGGGTTTGACATTTTTGTCGAACTGCGCCTTGACTCGTTTCTTATGGGCTTCGTTAGCCAAAGCGGCATCACGACGGGTTTCATCCAACTGGATTAATTCCAAGAAACGGGCCTCTTCTTCTGAAGTCCCGGGGAGGAGGTCAATTGCGAGTTTAAGAGACGAAATTTCACACTGGATTGGTAAGACTGCCTCCAGGCCATATACCAGTTGAAACGGTGTGAACCCAGTGGCATTTTTTACCGATGTTCGGTAAGCCCACAAGGCTGAATACAGGATTAGGTGCCACCTTCTTTTGTGAACCCCGATCATCCTTTGCAACATACGCTTCAGGACCTTGTTGATTGCTTCAACTTGTCCGTTGGCTTGCGGATAATACGGGGTAGAGCTGTCGTGAGATAGCCCTAGCTTGGTAGCTAATTCAACCATCATGTGATTGCGAAAATGCGATCCATGATCTGTAACTATAGCCTGTGGTACGCCGAACCTGGCGACTACATGATTGAAAAAGAAAAGGGCAGCTGTTTCACCAGTGTTATCCAATGTAGGCATCGCCTCGGCCCATTTGGTAAAATAGTCGACGGCAACTATAATATACCCATGCCCCCCGGTCGAGGTGGGGTTACATTGCATGAAATCGATGCCCCATTTGGCGAAAGGCCCAACAACAACTATTGGCTGTAAAGGTGCGGGTGGTCTTCTGGTTTTGCTATCAAAAATCTGACATGCATGGCAACTTCTGACTGCGATTATGCAATCTTTGAACATGGTTGGCCAGAAGTATCCTGCTTGTAAGATTTTTTGTGCTGTTGCATATCCAGATTGATGCCCCCCACACGCACCTGAATGACACTCATTCAGGGCTTTCTCGGCCTCCTCATGGGTAAGGCACCTCCTCAGAACTGTATCGATACCACGATGGTAAAGCGTATCACCGACGATCATGTAGTCTTTAGCTTGGTATCGTATACGTTTCTGTTCAGAGTGAGAGGTGTTAGGCCTGAATTTTTGGGTTTGGAGATAAACTATGATATCTCCATACCACTCATCGCTTGTAGATATCAGAAACAAATTTTCATCCACGATTGACTCTTCCGATGTTTCATCGTTGGACGATGATGGGAGATCGCACAATAATTCCGTGAAAACTAGAGCTTTCTTTGATTTGGATTTTACAAATTCCAGATCAAACTCTTGAAGGATCTCTATCCATTTTGAATATTTGCCCCCCAGCATCTGTCGCGACAGTATATACGTCATGGGGTTGCAATCTGATAAAATGGTAGTTTTCCGAAAGAGGACATAATGTCGAAACCTTTGAATCGCTTGAACAACTGCAAGCGCTAGTTTTTCAACATAGGAATATTTACTTTCTGTATCATTTAAGTTTTTACTTAAATAATATATAGGATGTTCAATTCCATCGACTTCTTGTACTAAAACCATCGCAATGGTCGTATCCGCTGTAGCCAGATACAGGTTAAAAACTCTTTGATAGTCTGGGGCATTGATTAATGATGCTCTTACTAGAGAATCTTTCAGAGTATCAAAGGAAGCTTGCGCCACCTGATCCCAGACAAAAGGTACATCCTTTTTCAAAAGACGAGTGTAACCTTTAGCAAGTTCTGCATAATTTGGAATGAACCTCCTCAGAAAGTTTGCTTTCCCTTGGAGTTTCTGAATCTGAAGCACATTTGAAGGTGGAGGCAAATTAATGATTGCCTGAACCTTGCAAGGGTCGAGACGAATCCCATCCTTAGAGACTACAAAGCCAAGTAAACGACCAGAACCGACGCAAAACACACATTTGTGCGGATTGAGTCTTATCTTGTAGTGTCGGCAACGTAGAAATATTGCTCTTAAATGCTGCGGATGATCAGTCCGCTTTCGCGAATGAGCCGGAAGGTCGTCGAGATATGGTTGAACTATGTTTTTGATGTCATGGAAGGCATAATTCATTGCCCTCTGAAACGTCGCCCCTGCGTTCTTTAAACCAAAGGGTAATTTTCGATAAGCGAATGTGCCCCACGGACAAATACATGTAGTCTTTGACTGGTCCTGTGGGCGGATATTTATTTCATTATACCCGGAAAATCCATCCATAAATGAAAAGATTTCACATCCGGCGCATTCATCAATTATCTGGTCGATGAAGGGTGTAGGGTATTTGTCCTTTGGACAAGCTTGGTTTACATCCCTATAGTCGACACACACTCTTATCATCCCTTGTTTCTTCATAACAGGGACGATATTCGATACCCAATCGGTTAGAGGAACCGGGTAGATGAAACCAGCATGGAGAAGTTTCTCAACTTCTGCCATAATGGCATCAGCTTTCTTCGGGTGTACCTGTCGAAGCCGTTGTCTTACTGGTTTGACATCAGGATACATCTTAATTTCATGTTCAACAATACTCGAGTCAATGCCTGGCATTTCTTCATATGACCAAGCAAAGACATCTCTGAACTCGCGAAAAAGAGCATTATATATTTCCAGTTCTGAAGGGGAACAACTTTTTCCGACATAAATATTCTCTACAACATCAGGTTTAGTCGAGATATTCATGGCTATAGTCTCTTCAATATTGGATAAGTTTCGCTCGGAATCCACCGTATTTACAGTATTTGTTAGGAATTCAAAAACTGAAGGGTGGTAAAGGTCTTGTTGAGTATCTTCTTCACATTCCGGAAGAAGGGAACGATGGTGGTGATCATTCCATGGTGCCCCCTCAATCAACATTGATTGTAAGATTCCTTCGTCAGTCCCATGCACTTTTGACCAAGGATCTAATGGGGTACCATATTCTCCAGACCTATCTACCCAAACGCTTGACGAGCGTTGACTTGGGTTTGCCTCCCATGCCCGAAACATTGATTGCTACAATATTTCTATAGGGCTTGGGGGCAAAACCATTGCATGATCCATGACGACTTTGTCTTCTGCGACCTTCAAGGAAGATATCATGTTGCATGTTGCTACAAACGGGATATTTCCTATATGGATAGGAGGTGGTAGGGCAAAAGTTCCCATCATTGTGGGGTCTTTCAATAGCCCTACCCCGATATCTTGAACTGAATGGTCGCTCCCATGGATCATGGGAATGCTTCCTGTAACTTGTGAACCATTAGGGAGGAAGTTCTGTTGGTCGACGACCGTAATCCCTCCTTCAAACGGGAATGCGATCTTCCTAAAATAAGTTGACACTACAGCCGCCATGGCATATATCCATGGTCTTCCCAGCAGGATGTTATAGTCAAGATTGCCATCAATGACTTCAACATCAATTTCCACTGTTTTTCCTCCTAGTTCAACCTTCAAGTTATTTAGGATGCCGTACGGGGTGTACGTCCTTCTGTCGAATGCTTTTAGTGTCATCGAAGATCGCGACAAGGTTGGAGATCCGAGAGTTTTCCAGCAACTCATCGACATGATACATGTCGACGCCCCCTCATCAATAATTGTTCTGTGAACAGTTTTGTTGAGTGCTTTCACTTGAATAAGGAAAGCTAGTTGAGCTGGTAACTGAGGTTCATATCCTTTGTGATTAAAGGATACAAGATCGGAATCCTTAGGATCCACTCCACCAATAGCTGATAACAATGTCTGCCTTTGGGATGGGCAATTTTGCAGTACCTCAAGATGTTGTTGGGAAAAGTATCCAATACGGAATGACCCTATCCCACTCTAAGGGTGATAGTACCTCAGCAACAACTGAATACAAAGCTATTCAAGATTACTTCTTTATGAGATGTAAGAGAGAGGAGAAAGGGATCCACTAACCGTTATCTTCCGCTAATGGTTGATCCAATCTTCCCTCTTTGCTGCTTGCTCCCAGCTCCTTGCTCTTTAACTGGCCCAGCTACACAAAGATCCTGCAAAAGCACAAGAAAGGGAAACTACAAGAAGCATACATCCATAACTGATTCAAGGATTAGAATAAATCAAATATACAAGCATCAATTCGCCATAGAGACACATGCATATAGAAGAACCTCAAATGCTTTATTAATGGAAGAAGTAAAGTTCTGAGAATGTTACAACCATAAGAGGCCCAATCCAGCAACACCTCCCAGCAAAAAGAAATCTCCTCTTCACCTCCTTCAAAGCAATCACCCAATAGTTCTATACACAAACCAACAACACTTCCTTACTTGCACAAAATTCCAGCCTCCTGAGACCTCATGAGAGAGCTCTATATATAGGAGATTTGGAGAAAGGATGAGTCAGCTTGAGACTGACATGAAGCTGACTAGTGTCCTCTCCCACTTTAGTTAATCTTCAGTTATTGAGTCCACTTGGAGATTCTTGCTTCCACTTGGAGATCAAGACCCTCTTACTCATCACAAGGCGAATTCCTTGACCCAAGTGTCAGTTTGGAAGCTTCCTGGGCAATTGACACCTTGCAGAATGACTGTGCCACTTGGCCAATCTCGCCCAGCGCAGGTAGCCTTCATTAGATTTGACATTCAGCGCAGGTACAGAGTGGAGCAGTTGACATTCAGCGCAGATGCTCAGTGGAGCAGCTGACATGATCCAGAAATAGCTTGTTTTTGAGTGTTTTCAGGTGGAGAACTGATTTTCAGTGCTGTGGTTTGCTGACCTTGTTCCTCTAAGGGTAAGAACAACATGTTTAGGGACTTTGGATCCCTCAGATTATTGACATTTCATGATCCATGCTGTTAGGCACAAAAATTTCTATAACAGTTGCCCCCTAAAGTATGAGGTCGTTTATCGGGTGAAATGCTTTATCAGGAGGATCCAAAGTTCATTCAATCGCTGAGAGGTGCTCTGTAATAAAAATACAATACAATACATTATTTTTCATTCTGCTTTCATGATCTAGCTGAGGCGGGCATTCCCATGCTCAGCTTTATAAATTCATTTTGGTACATAGAACAGACGATCGTCTGGTGGTAGACTGATAATTCTCTGCTGAAATTATCATCCTTTGAGTAGGATGATCATCTGCTGCAATGATGTACATAACAAATGTCTTTATATCCTGAATATATATATCGCAGCCCGGATGGATGAAACTAGATCTGGGGTCTTCAAACTCGTTCGATCTTCACTCTAAGTACAAGTTGATCCATGTGAGAATTGCGCTGAAGTCGAACATGGAAAGACATCGCTTGATTACCGCTCAATAAGGTAAACCGTTAACAAGCGCGAGAGGAATCATCAATAATGACAATGACCCTCAAGGTACCGCAGTACAATTCACGTGGTGTGAATAAAGGACTTGGCGTCGAACACCACGCAAAATCTTCTGGTCGAAGGTCATTGATGTATACTTGTCACCGGAAGTGAGAAACTTGCCATTGAGGCATGCAAGCTTCAAAGTACTGGGGGGGGTGTTCCTAGATCAACTTCCTGGATAATGAGCTGAAGTCGACAAGAAGCGATCCGTCAAAGGAGGGCCTTAATGAATCCCACATCAGTGACACGGAACGGAGCTAATGATTTTAGTGGAGGTGAAAACAATCTGTGAAATATGATTCAGGGTGGCGATCATGGGTGGATGAAGGATAATGTATGGTAGTGGATGGGACACGGTTGACTCTTTCTGAACAACATCTCTTGAACATATAACGACACTGATGTGATGGATCGGTAGCATTACCCCAAATGTGGATGGTTTGGCGAGGACCATGGTGATGAGACCGGTGAATGAAACAACCCAACCCGATGTGATATGGAGGACAAAGTGTCATGTTCAAGAGCGACTTGCTACCATTAAAGCTTTGAGGTTCTCCCAATTTTTCCCCAGTCATTTTTGACCAGTACCTCTTTATTTTTGTCAAGCTTGAGGAGGATAACATATGCTTGTTCTATAACCTGCCCTTCGGGCAAGCCCATCGCTATATTTTAACGAGCTTAGCGATAGGGAAACTCGTTCTCGTCTAAAGACAAGTTTGTCGCTATTTAATCATTTTAACGAGTCTAACGACAAAGAAAACTCAGTCCTTTTCATTTTTAGAGAGTCTGAAAAGGTACAGAAAGCTAACTCCAAAATTCCTTTTTCGTCATCTAATCCCTTAAGTCCGAAAAAGTATAAAACAATACAGAAGGGATGAGTTTTCGATTACTTTAACGAGCCGAATAAAACAAGCGCTCGACCTTTTTGTGCAATAATCCCTCAGGTCCAAAAATATTAAAATCTAGAGGAGGGATAGCTCTTCCGGTCCTTTTAACGAGCTGGAAGGCCAAAACTCGGCAAACTTTTCATATTTTACGAGTCAGATGAAAAGAGCTCAAAGAAGACTCGTCTTTTGAGGAATGAGTGATAAACAGGGATAGCAACTGATTCCAGGTACAGGTTGGAATTTTCCAATCACGGCAGTGTCACAAGGATGGCTAGGTGAACTCACTCTTCGCAGCTGTTCCTCAAAATGGGTAAACAATCATATGGAGGTGAACGATCGGCCAAATGACGGTGGAGGTGGCGGGTGCAAACACGACCAAGGCTCTTTATGGCTGATAAAATTACGATCACAAAGGTTATTTACCGGGATAGGTTCTTTTTTTAGATAAAAATGAGCTTAAACTCTGGAGGAAACATTGCTCACTGCTTTTATTTATTTTTTAACGAGCATGAAGACCGTGTTAAAACTGCTCGGATCTTGCATTTATTTTTTAACGAGCATGAACTTTATGCTAAAACTGCTCGATATACCAGTCATAAGATAAGAAATGTCTTCCTGCAAGATTCCAATTTTTATAGAGCTTGCACCTCACATAAGCTATGCTCCATAATTTGGCAAATTTTGACCTTTGCCCCCCCATCCTTTCTTTATGTAAGTTAGGAAACGATCAATGACTGCTCTTTGCTTACACTCAAAAAGGTTTTCATGCCCCCAGGTATAAGGTACAATTTCAAGGCTGCCCCTACTTATCCTTCAAAACATTTGTTTTGATGGGTGAGGCTTGCCTCTTTCAGGTTATCCAAAAAATGGTTTTATTTGCTGCCGCAAATGAAACTCTTTCTTTGGCGATGTCTATCATTAGGTTACTCAAAGATGGTTACTATTTGTTGCAGCAAAGGAATCTCTTTCTTTGGAGGCTGCCCCTACTTATCCTCTAAAACATTAGTTTTAATGGGTGAGGCTTGCCTTTTACCCAAAGATGGTTACAATTTGCTGCCGCAAAAGAATCTCTTTCTTTGGTAGCCTACCTATTTAGACAAAGGTGAATGACTAGAAATCATCAAACACACAACTTTGACAAAAGAATCCTATTCTAGAACATCCCCTCTTCCTTCCATGGACGGGGTATGGACTAGTCATATTCCTTCGCGGAAATTCTACCTTATACCCAAGGTTTTCTCTACCCAAAGCAGACTAGGATGCATGCCCCCTGGGTTCCAGTCCCATCTTTCCGAATCACTCGCACTCATCGGGAAGGAGGACTGGGGGTGGAGACATTTCTTGGGTGAATAGACCATTCAGGGTTGGTATTTGACTATTTGCGATGCGTGATCCTGGGAATGAAAGTTGGTCTACGAGCTTGACCATTCTTCCTTCGTGTGGAAAACACATTACTCTAAAGAGTGAGGAGACTATAGCTCCCATGCAATATATATAGTCTCGTCCAAGGAGTAGGTTATAATCCAAGGGTCCTTGAACGACCATCACATTCATTAGAACGGTCTTCCCTTTCAATGTAACAGGCACATTGGGGAGGATCCCTAATGGTCGACTGGTTCCTTTATCAAAACCCGAGAGATTTCTTATCTCAGGCAAAAGCTCTGGGGAACCCAGTGCTTTCCAAGCAATAGAGGAAAGGATACTCACAGATGCCCCTTCATCAATGATAGTTCCAGCCATTACCATTCTGTATATTTGGACTATGATTCTGAATGGTATACTGGCTGGTAACCGGGGTCTGCCTAGTTGGTTCCAATCAAAGGACACAACCAGGTTGCTTGGTGGTGCGACCGAATACACGGCCGGATACGACCCTGACGATGTTCCTTCCTGTGATAAAGGAATGGGCGCATTGCCCTGATGCTCATCAGAATCTGTGTTGATGAAAAGAATCTGGACGGTGTCATCCTTATTCTCTTCAGTGAGGGTGTCATTTGAAGATGAATCTTCAGTGACGGTGTCATTTGAGGATGAAACCTCTGAAGGAAGAACTGGGTCAACTGCCGTATCGACCTTTAGACTTTCGTCTGGTCTGGATTCAGTAGGTTCATTTTCAATGACTGACGCTTCAGCTGACCACTTGAGCAGGCCAGCTGTATTTTCAACCAACGAAGGATTTGGCACGAGTTTTTTGTATCCAGGAGGAAGTATTGCCGGTGAAACCGGACGATCTTCCAAAACTCTCTTCGCTTCATCTAAGAAGGGACAACGGTGGATGGCGTGACCGCCTTCACACAGTCTGCAGGGGGATCTTACTCCCCCTCTTTGTCTTGAACCTTCACTTTCGCTGGTTGACGGTACGCAATCAACATGGTTATCAGAGGTTGATGCTCCCGAATTGTGCAAACGAGGTGACCAGTCCCTTAGTATCCGGGGAATACAGGGACAATCTCTATGGAAGTGGTCTCCTTTACATATGACACATGGCGATTTAGGCCCGGTCTGTGCTGTGTGTGGGTTTTTGTCAGATGTCTTTTGCTTGCCCCCAGTCGCCTTAGGCTCCTTCTTCTTCCTTTCTCTCTTCTTCTTCTCCTTCTTCTCCATGGGAGCTTGGCTTTTGCCAGCCCCACCTTGTGAAGATGAAGGATTAGAGGAAGAGTTATAAGAAGTAGAAGGCTGGTGGGCAGCTCTAGACTGATCTAACTATTGACTTGACTGCTCAGGAACCATGGTGGTCTGAACTACATTAGTTGAGAATAGCCAAATAGGCAGGCCAATTGTCAGTCCTGGAAGCGACAATGTGGCCATGTGGGGCGCACCGACTTCTCCCCAAGAGGAGAATGGACTAGGATTTCCATCATGTGGAGTTCCTTGGTTGGGGCGTTCCATGTTCTCAACTTAAGATCAACGCGGGAATAGGAGGTGATTATGTTCCGTTTAAAATAAATTTTATAACGACGCTTAGACACAACTTGCTTTTTCACTTTTTAAGAGTCGAGAGAAAGCTAAAGATGACTCTAGTCTCCTTCGATGTTTTAACGAGCCCGAAGTGACAAATGCTCGGATGGAGTTTTTCAGTTATAGAGTTTGAAAAAGGCCAAAAGAAACTGCTCTGGAGTTCTAGGCAGAGGGTGTGCCAAACTTTTCGCAAAACCACAGAATACGTTTTACGGTACGAGTGGTCGATCTTCGTGAATGCTGTGTTCACTGCATTGCGATCAGTAGGGCGGCCGACACGGTTTCCTATTGGATAAAGGCTTTATTCCTATAGGGGTCTCCCAATATATACGCGGTGGTACGTGGGAGCACAAGTCCGTATTGATACTTATCGCTTCACCGTGGAGGAATCACCCAACCACTCAACGCTAAGATATCACGTTTAACGATGCCGGAACACGTCTCTAGCTTAGACCTCTAGATGTTTGCGTTATGTTTCAATGCGTTGTTATGTAAATTCAATTTATTTTAAGGTTGATCTTGTTTAGCAGTTTGCCTTTATGGATCACCACGAGATGTATAGTAACACTCCTAAATGCAGTCTAAGATGATAAGCAAGCTTTTCAATCTTTCAACTTTGAAAACCTTAACTACTGAGGGAAAAGAAAGATAACACCTTTTCACACAGATCATAGAGCACACACTAATGCATTTTCCTGAATCAACATGCAAGCTGTCATAATGCACATGCACAATGCAAGTATTTCTTTTCTCTTTCTTAATGTTGGTGAAATGCAAAAAGAAAGCTGTTGTATAATTTTGAATTCAATTTCAAGTGAAAGCAAACAAGCTTGTCCAAAATCAAAAGACACCTTAAGATTTACTTGTTTCGACACTAGAAATATATAAATTCAAACCAAATGATGAAAGAAAAAGCTCAATCAGCTATGAACAGCAAAATAAACTAACTCTTAAGATCAAAACGACACTTTATCACAGGTCTAGATCTAAGAGGCCACAGCAAGACTAGTTCACTTTCGTTATGGGAAACTGTAAATGTACAAGAAATACACAAAGAACAAACACAGTTTCTTTATACAACTGAGGCGGAATAGTGACAAGGAAAGTTGGTTTCAGATAGGCACACTGACTGGTAACAAACAGCAAAAACAAGAGTGAAAACAAGGCAAGAACCAGCAGGAAACCCCAGCAGCACAAGGCAGGACTGGTCCAGCGCAGGTGGAACACTGCCTGTTTGACCTTCAGCGCAGGTAGCCCCTTCGGGAACTGCGCTGAAATGCAAACAGCCTTTGTACAGCCTGCACTGAAGAACGAAACTTTCGTTTCTGGTGGTTTCCGGGTCACAGATTGCTCAAAAATTCACAGTTTTTGCTCAAATCAGAAGCTATCAGTCAAGGACACACTAAGGGATGACAAGGAGGACGAAAAGCTATCACTAAGAGCTTATTAGAGTCCTTGTGGATCAGCTCTTCAAATCATAAACTTGCCCAGAAACTGAGCTAGAGTAGCTGCCCTCTACTTTGTATTTGAATGATTCAAACACAGTTCGATTCGGTACTCCCTTTGTTTATGAAATGAATAGAAAAAACACAATCAACCAACAAGATACGATCCCCAGCGGAGTCGCCAATTTGTTGTTGGGAAAAGTATCCAATATGGAATGACCCTATCCCACTCTAAGGGTGATAGTACCTCAGCAACAACTGAATACAAAGCTATTCAAGATTACTTCTTTATGAGATGTAAGAGAGAGGAGAAAGGGATCCACTAACCGTTATCTTCCGCTAATGGTTGATCCAATCTTCCCTCTTTGCTGCTTGCTCCCAGCTCCTTGCTCTTTAACTGGCCCAGCTACACAAAGATCCTGCAAAAGCACAAGAAAGGGAAACTACAAGAAGCATACATCCATAACTGATTCAAGGATTAGAATAAATCAAATATACAAGCATCAATTCGCCATAGAGACACATGCATATAGAAGAACCTCAAATGCTTTATTAATGGAAGAAGTAAAGTTCTGAGAATGTTACAACTATAAGAGGCCCAATCCAGCAACACCTCCCAGCAGAAAGAAATCTCCTCTTCACCTCCTTCAAAGCAATCACCCAATAGTTCTATACACAAACCAACAACACTTCCTTACTTGCACAAAATTCCAGCCTCCTGAGACCTCATGAGAGAGCTCTATATATAGGAGATTTGGAGAAAGGATTAGTCAGCTTGAGACTGACATGAAGCTGACTAGTGTCCTCTCCCACCTTAGTTAATCTTCAGTTCTTGAGTCCACTTGGAGATTCTTGCTTCCACTTGGAGATCAAGACCCTCTTACTCATCACAAGGCGAATTCCTTGACCCAAGTGTCAGTTTGGAAGCTTCCTGGGCAATTGACACCTTGCAGAATGACTATGCCACTTGGCCAATCTCGCCCAGCGCAGGTAGCCTTCATTAGATTTGACATTCAGCGCAGGTACAGAGTGGAGCAGCTGACATGATCCAGAAATAGCTTGTTTTTGAGTGTTTTCAGGTGGAGAACTGATTTTCAGTGCTGTGGTTTGCTGACCTTGTTCCTCTAAGGGTAAGAACAACATGTTTAGGGACTTTGGATCCCTCAGATTATTGACATTTCATGCTCCATGCTATTAGGCACAAAAATGTCTATAACACAAGAGTTGACATAGCGGATGGCGATTGGGCCAAATCTTCCACTATGTTATAATGTTGCGCCGCCCTGGCGCGAGGATTAAATGTCGACTTGTGTACTACTCATGCGTGATGGGGGGTACAACTTCTGCCGAAGTTGTTGTCGAACCACTAGGTTGATCTTTACCTTTGTCGTTCGACACCTGTGGATTCCCATAATCTTTGCTCCTTGTCGAAATCAAAGCATCATTTTGTTGCTTAGAGATCGATAACATTAGCACTTGCGATGGGGAAGCATTTCCACTATCAACCATATTTTGACCTGGATTAGGAAATGGATCAGTCAACACAGCTGAGGTGTGTGAACTTTTGAAAAACTTCTTAAGTTCAGCTTTATATGGACAATTCTTTGTCCCATGATCCTCCTCATCGCATATCAGACAAGGAAATTTCCTATTTCCAAGAGGGTTTGAAGAAGTTTTTTGAGGGGATGACTCACCCTGTTTCTTCTTCTTCCCTTTGTTTTGCTTATTCTTGCTTCCTGGTTGATTGGAATTTTTGCTTTTATCCGCAGATATGGCATTTATTTCCGAAGCAAGAATTTCTTGATTTGCCTTTTGATTCGAAGTCTTACGGGCTTTCTTATTCGAATCCCTTGTCGACTTTGCGTTTGCAGTGCCAATCACACCGTCGCCGGCGTGAGAGTCACTATTTGATCCAGGAGGAGGAGGAATTGAAAATTCCGGTCTGGGGGCGTCAGGTATCTTGTCATAGAGCGTGCCAGACTGAGTATATACTAAGTCTAAATACTGGGCACGAGCAATAACCTGCTCCTCTGTTACGACCCCTCCCTTGGCCACATCTTCTGTTATAGCAGGAAGAAGCGACTTTATAAACCACTCAGCTAATAGTTGATCTGGAACATAAGTCTTTACCATTCTGCGACGACGACGCCACTCATGTATATGATCGGATATATGTGTGGCTGTTGTCTGCTTGAAATTGGTTAAGATCTCTGTTCCAGTTTCGTACCTTATTGGTAACTGAAAGTGAGTTAAGAAAGTCGTGGCTAGGGAAATAAAATTGTCGAAAGAGGCTCTAGGTAATTTGATATACCATTTAGCCGCCAGACCTGTCAATGTCCTCTAAAACAGGCGAAGCCTTATCGAATCATCGTTCAAGGTGTTCGACGAACACCACAGATGAAAAGTCATCACATGATTCGACGGGTCTTCGCCAGGATTTCCATTGAATTTAGGAATGTCCGATGGAAGTTTGTGAGGAATCGCTGGCCACCAATGGGCATAAGCAATTGGATCGTTCGTCAATCGATGTAAATCTGGTAATTCTAAAGTTGCCACGAATGGTAACTGTTGATTCAGGTTCGGCGAGGCGTACCCAGGGTACAATGGAATCGCGTGAGCAGTAGGCCTTTGCATACCAGCATAATGCAATTGATGTTGGTATGACTGATACGGCTGGTGGACTTGACCACTGTAAAGCTGTTGATTTAACCCGTTTTGAATATAGGGTTGTCCACTATTTGCAAAGATCTGTTGCTCAGATCCTTGGTACACCTGCTGGAATTGTGGTTTTTGGTATTGCACCATCCACGGCTGTGAAGCCATGTTCTGCTGTGCTATACTAACCGACGGACCAAGATGCAGGGTAATTGTACCCGTTTGGACCTGTGTCGTCCCGGCAGTTGGCGATTGTGGTTGTGTCACAGGGTCAAGGGGCTGTTGCATTACAACCTGAGGTTGACATACAACAGGCATCGTTTGAACTTGCGACACGGTTACAATAGCTGGCGTCGTCGGGGTGCTGGACATAGGTACACATTGTTGCATAGAATACACAACTCTTGGCTGTTGGGGTAACATAGGTATCCAACCACTTGTCGTAACTCCAGCCAAACCTGAATATTGTTGAGAACTGTCGTATGGGTATCCTCCCGGAGGGGGTAATGAAAGGGCATATTGCCCCCCATACGATAGCAATCCAGAGCTCAAAGGTATGGTTTGCCCTTGAGGACTGGATGGCCCAAATTGACCTCCATAGGGATCAATTTGTCTAGTTTCAACATAAGAATTACCGGATATTATTCCGAAAGAACAAACTGGAACAGACCACACTGTCGAAATAGTCCCTGGGTGGACTCCTTCTAGCTGTTGAGAGCTAGTTGGGACAGATGGTACGCCGGCAAACATCATCGGAGTGGCGGCAGGGAGTTCTGCCGTCGCTGTGTCATTCGACACAGTCCTAGATGTCGACGATTGCTCAGACATTTTAAGTCTATCCAATAAACTGCCTAGCGATTCTACAGGAACCTCTACTGGTGATGGAAAAACTTCTGATGCAGAAGGAAAAAGAGTGACACCTACTCCAAAATGGGTTGGAGTACTTGCTTGCGGGTCCTCTACAATTTCCTCAATTGCAATCAAACCAGGTGGAAGAGGAAGACCGTCAGGTCCGTAAAAGATTTCTGGTGCTGAAGAAGGGGTTGTTTCGACAGCGACAGTTGTTTGAGCAACAAGCCTCTCTGGACCGGTTACAGATGGAACTGGTTCAGTAACGCAAGTACTTGTTCTCAGACCAGGATCAGTGCTACTGTCCTTCTGTGGCTGTTGAACTTCTTCAATAGAGGCAGGGTTTCGAGAAATACTTGGAGTAACCGGAATCTCAGATGTTGTTGGAACAGTTGTTCTAACTTTGATGGGAGATTTTGAACCGGTTAAGCGAGTTCGCTTTGTCCTTACAGTTTTAGATTCAGGAGACAAAGACGGTTGACTCGCAAGCCTCCGCGAACGACGGGGTTTCAATTGACTTTCTTCCACGGTTGCGGATTACTCGATCAACTAAAATACAAAAGGGGGAATTATGTTTCCGAATTGAATGAATTTTATTAGACGCTTTTAGACACAACTTGCTTTTTCAGTTTTAAAGAGTCGAGAAAAAGCTAAAGATGACTCTAGTCTCCTTCGATGTTTTAACGAGCCCGAAGTGACAAATGCTCGGATGGACTTTTTCTGTTATAGAGTCTGAAAAAGGCCAAAAGAAACTGCTTTGGAGATCTAGGTAGAGGGTGTGCCAAACTTTTCGCAAAACCACAGAATACGTTTTACGGTACGGGTGGTCGATCTTCGTGAATGCTGTGTTCACTGCATTGCGATCAGTAGGGCGGCCGACACGGCTTCCTAAGGATAAAGGATATATGCCTATAGGGGTCTCCCAATATATACGCGACGGTACGTGGGAGCACAAGTCCGTATTAGTGCAATCGTCCCTCAGGAGGAATCACCCACCTTCTTAGAGATCGACAGTCACTACATTTAACGACGCCGGAACACGTCTCTACCTAGACCTCTACTATGAGCGTTATGTTGCAAAGTGTTGTTAGGTTCATTCAATATATTTTAAGTTGATCTTTTTAAAGTTTGTCTTTCAGGATCACCACGAGATGTATTGGTACAAATTCCTAAATGCAGTCTAAGATGATAAGCAAGCTTTATAATCTTTCAACTTTGAAAATCCTAGCTACTAAGGGAAAGGAGAGCGACTATCTTTTCTCAAAGAGCAATCAGCACACTCTAATGCACTCTTCCTAAATCCAACATGCAAACTTATCAAAATGCAAAATGCACAATGCAGGTGTTTGTTTTCACTTTCTTAGTATAAATGCCTACAAAGAAAGCTTTTTGCACAACTTCGAATTTGCTTTTAAATGACTGAAAATAAACAAGTTTACTTTTTCCCAAATCAGCAAGGGTAGAAGAGATTACAATCACTTTGCGATTTTTCGAAAGAAATACTTGTTTCGACACTTAAAAATGACAAATTCAAACCAATAAGCAAAAGCAAACGATAGATCAAACTGCAAACAGCCAATGAACTCTCTTCTAAGATCACAATCAATCACTCAATCAGATCTGAATCAAGGCTACAGGATGACTATTTCGCTCATGCAAAGGAAAACTGTAAATGACGCCACAAACACATAAAAACACTTACAGTCTTTTTGTACAAAAATGAGGTTGAATACAAGCAAAGAAAAGGGATTACAGATGTGGTACCTATGCTGGTTAAAGGCTACAAAAACAGAGATCAAAACAGGCAAAAGACAGCAAGGAACCCCAGCTGCACAAGGCCACACTGGTTCAACGCAGGTTGTAAGAATTTACAGGGTAAGTTCCACAGAAAGAATACCAAAAGGACACCGCTCACAACCAGATCTCAAATCAATACACCAGTATTTTGACGTGGTTAAAACCCTCAGAGTGCAAGGAGGGAAACAGTCCACGGCCTGTCCCAACGTGGGTACTACAGGCAATTTATTAATCAAAGAATGAAAATTTACATAAGCTTCTCTCATGCACGGATTACCCGAATAATGACCCTCCATGCGCTTTAAATAGAACTCATGGACCAATCGGGTGTCAAGCCACGGATCAAGTGTCGGTAATACCGAGGTGAGAGTGAACCGTCGGATTGTGACCGTCGGATTGTAAGTTACAAAATGTACAACGGTAAAGAAACACACTTTACCTAACTCTAACCTAACTCTATACTAGACCAAGTTGAACTTAACTATATCCTATGTGTCGGAATATCCTAACATCCCCCCTTAAGAACAACTTGGGATAGGATTGAAGGATTTACAAATATGACACAATAGGAGAAGGAAGGAGGCACTAGAGCCTATCCCCCCTTAGTGACAACTTCCTGAAATCCAAGCATATATCGAAGTTTAGTGAACTTCGCCTCTGTGAGAGCCTTTGTGAAGATGTCTGCAACCTGATCATCTGTTGGACAATATTGCACTTCAAGAACATGGTCATGAATGAGCTTTCTGATGAAGTGCATGTGTAGTTCAATGTGTTTGCTGCGCTGATGCTGGATTGGATCTTTGCATAGCTGAATGGCACTTTGATTATCACACCAAAGTGTGGTTGGATGCTGCTACTCAAAGCCAAACTCTGATAGGATCTGACGAAGCCACAAGGCTTCCTTACTAGCTTCCACGGCACCACGATACTCTGCTTCTGCTGACGAAAGAGAAATGGCAGCCTGTTTCTTACAAGCCCATGTAATAGGTCCTGAACCAAGAGTGAAGACATAACCGGCAGTAGACTTCCGGTCATCAGGGTCACCAGCCCAATCAGAATCAGTGAAACCAACTAACAGAGGAGCTGCTTTGGCACTGTAATGAATCCCAAACTGTACTGTACCTCGAACATAACGAAGTATTCTTTTAGCTGCTTTCCAATGACTTTCACGGGGGTTTTGCATAAAACGAGCAACAAGGCCAACAGCAAAGGAAAGATCAGGACGAGTATGGGTTAAATACAAGAGTTTTCCGACAAGTTGACGGTATAAGGTAGCATCAACTTCAAGAGAAGTACAAGAGACTGAAAGTTTGACTCCAGACTGAAAGGGAGAAGGGGCTGGCTTACAGTCTTCCATGTGAAAATGACGAAGAATATCACAAGCATACTTGGACTGGGAAAGGAAAATACCCTCTTGGGATTGCAAGACTTGAAGACCGAGAAAATAGTGTAAATG
Organism: Pinus tabuliformis; assembly: GCA_031772625.1. Lineage (NCBI taxonomy): Eukaryota > Viridiplantae > Streptophyta > Pinopsida > Pinales > Pinaceae > Pinus > Pinus tabuliformis. Next base: position 2,015,120,544 of record CM062816.1, read on the forward strand.
TCCTAAGTCTGTCATTTCAAATTTCTTTTTAAGGTTGGACTTCACATGGTTTATAAGGTTGGGATCACTACCAGTAAGAATAAGATCATCAACATAACGAACAAGGATGATAAGAGAGTTGCCCACTTTCTTGGTGTAGACAGTATTGTCAGAATGACACCTAGAAAAGCCAGATTCTAAAAGAAAGTTATCCATTTTGGCATACCAAGCCCGAGGAGCTTGCTTGAGGCCATAAAGGGATTTCTTAAGTCGACAAACAAGGCTGGAGTCTGTTTGTATGAAGCCAATGGGTTGTTCCATATAGATTTCTTCCTGCAAGTCCCCATGCAAGAAGGCAGATTTAACATCCATCTGATGGACTTCCCATTTTAAAGAGGCAGCAAGGGAAAGAACAAGGCGGATAGAGTTCATTTTGGCAACAGGGGAGAAGGTTTTAGTGTAGTCAATGCCTTCAACCTGTGAAAAGCCCTTAGCAACGAGACGAGCTTTATGTTTATCAACTTTCCCATCTGGTCCATACTTGGTTCTGTAAACCCATTTACATCTAACAAGTTTGCGTCCCTTTGGTAGAGGAACAAGATCCCATGTATCATTTTTCATTAATGAATGATATTCTTCATTCATAGCTGCTTCCCAATGTGGATGGCCTGAAGCTTCTGCAAAAGTGTCAGGATCATGATTTACTAGAGCTTGAGCCAGTAAAGAAGAGGCTCTTTCAAACTGAGAACGTGTACGTCACTGATCTGTAGGATCACCGGCAAGATCACCTGCTGCATCCCGAGTAGCATGGACCCATCTTGGAAGTTGAGGATCCTGAGAAGGCGGGGGAGGATTATCATCCTCGCTTTCATCATCTGAAGAAGAAATGTTTTCAAAAGTAGAAGAGATAGGAAGAGGTGGCACATCCGCCGGACTAGGCTCGCAAGCCGATTTATTTTCATCAAATTTTACATCTCTTCTAATGATAACATTTTTGGACTTAAATGGAATAAGTCTATAACCTTTTACATCTTCAGAATATCCAACAAAAGTACATTTCTCACTCTTAGGTTCTAAAGCTTTATGCTTTTCATCTGGAATATGGGCCCATGCTTCACTTCCAAACACACGAAAGTGACTTACATCTGGTTTAATGGAACTCCAAGCTTCTTCTGGAGTGATATTCTCTAGAACCTTAGTAGGAGTGCGATTGATTATATAATTTGCACAATTAATTGCTTCGGCCCAAAAACTAAGACTGAGTCCTTTAGATTGCAGCATACAATTAGCCATTTTCTTTAAGGTGCGATTTTTCCTTTCAGCTACACCATTTTGTTGTGGAGTGTATGGAACAGTATGTTGCATTTGAATTCCATTTTCGGTGCAAAAGTTGATGAATGTGTTTTTAACATATTCTCCACCATTATCAGTTCTTAGCTTAAGAATTTGATGTCCAGATTGTTTTTCAACAAAGGCTTTGAAGGCCAAAAAAGTGTTAAATACTTCGCTCTTGAGTTTTAAGAAGTATACCCATGTGCGTCTGGAGAAATCATCAATGAAAGTTAAGAAGTACTTGCAGCCAGAGAATGAAGCAACAGGAAGAGGACCACATAAATCACTGTGCACAAGCTGTAAAGGGGCTGAGGCGTGCCAAGAGGCACGTTTGTCAAAACTGTCCCGATGATGTTTTCCGAGTACACATCCGGAACAAACACCATCTCTGCAAGATACCATAGGAAGACCTGTCACCATATTTTCTTTACATAGATGCTGAAGGGAGCGATAGTTTAAGTGACCAAATCGCTCATGCCAAAGTTTGCTCACTTCATCATTATGAGCAACAAATACTGAGGGAAGATTGGATGACCCAAAGTTGTGAAACTTATACAACCTTTTGGAATCATCAGCAAGACCAGTAGCTAGAATCTGTTTAGGATCTTTTAGATCCTTGATTACAACATCATGAGGTGAAAATTCAACAATTTTACCTTCACCTGAATGAGTTATCTGATAGACAGATAGAAGGTTGCAGGATAAGGTTGGAACACATAATACATCATTAAACTGACCATTGTCTAGATGAACAGTTCCAGTCCCTACAACATTAAGAGATCTATCATCACCAATATATATATTTTTGGTGTTACAATCATTTAAAGAAGAAAACATGGCTTGGTTTTTGGCCATGTGACAAGAGGCTCCAGAATCAATGAGCCACTCATGAGAATGAGAAGAAGAAAAAGATACATTTAATGCATAACCAGACTGAGATGATTGACAATGACATGCAGAAAGTGCCATTCCGGAAGTTGAAGTTGAAGTAGGCTCCACATGGATGTTATGTTTCTTCATTGCAGCTTCCAAGGCTTCCATCTTCTTAAAGCATTTAGATTCTAAGTGGCCATCTCGATTACAAAAGTTACAATGTCTATCAGTCTTCTTCCATTTGTTTTTATTGGTCTTATCATTTTGCTGAAATGATCTTTCATTTTGAGGCTGAGATGGTTTAGGACCATTCTTTTGAGGATATGACTTCTTAGGATTCTTTGAATTTGGTTGCTGCTGGGCGGCTAACGCTTTCGTGGAAGAGTTTCCAAGATTAAGAAGACCAAGGTGTAAGAGTTTTTCTTGTTCTCTTATTAAGGAATCACAAAAGGAGTCAAAGGAAGGGGCCTTGTAGTCTTGTCCTTGACAAATGAAAGCTTCCCTTGTAGAATGGAAAGTGGAAACAAATACAGAGTAGGCTGGTCCCAACTTAGTAAGGATGGAATAAATAAGGTTACCATCTTCTTTCTTAACTTTAACACCTTCCAAGAGATATCTAAGGGTCTTGAATTTGGACAAGAAATCTTCAATGCAAGAAAAATTATTAGGATCGAAAGTAAGCAGCTCATTTTCAAGTTGATGGGCTCTAATTTCATTTCTAATCCCAAAAACTTTAGCAAGTTTTTCTAATGCTTCATGAGGAGTCTCAAGTCCTGCAATGTGGAATCTAAGATCAGGAGAAATAGACATCCCTATCAAACCACGTGCTTGATCTTGTCTATTTTCCCATTTTGCCGCCTTGTCTTCATCTTTTGGTTTCTTCTCTTGGTCTGTGGCTATTCTGAAGAGACCTTTACTTCTAAGTAAATCTTCCATGTATTCTACCCATTGGAAGTAGTTAGTGCTGTCAAGAATGACTTGGCATGGACTTTCCATTTTTAAAAAAACTGAAGCTGAAGATGCTGAAAGTAAGTGTTCCAATGGATAGATCTCGAAAAAATAGGCGGTTTTAAAAAAAACGGCTTTGAAAAAAGCTTCTGGATGAAGAAGTTATGGCTTTTTGAAAAAAAAATGTTGATGTTGCCGGCAAAGTGCGTGGATGTGCGGGAATGAAAAAATCCGCCCCCACAAAATGGAGACTTGAACCCAAGACCTCTACTCTCTTAAAATAGCTTTGAACCAATTGATCTATACAAAAAATTAGAGAGAGAGAGAGAGAGAGAGAGAGGGGGGGGGGGCCTTGGTTTGCGTGCTTGCCTTGAGAAAGCTCTTTTTCCCTACAAAACACAAAACACAAAACCCAACACGAATATGCAAAGAAAAACGAACCTTGCGGCTCGAAGTTAGCTTTAGCCAAAAAACTAGAAATTTAAAAAAAAAAAAAACTCAAAGTTAGCTTTAGCCGAAAAACTAAATATTTTTCTCAATGTTTTTGATTTTCCGAGATCACACTAAGGTGCAGGGAAAAGAGCATACGCATGAGAAAAATCCTTCCTTTCTGTTTCTGATTTGCCCAGATTGCACAGAGTCACAGGGCAAAGAGCATACATAGAAATGAAAGGTATAGATCCGGTTAAAAAAAAGGCTAAATAAACTGAGACCGAAATAAGCAGAGAGAAAATAACAGTAAACTGCAAAAAAAACACTGTATACCTCCCGATCTGAAAAATGACGCAGCTAGGGCTACCGGAAACCTTTTTGCGTGAAACGAAAGGGGTTCCTCACTGGAACAGATGCTCCGAACGCAACAGAGCAGTCCTCTCAGCCCGAAAGCAGTCAGAAACAACAGATCTAGGAAACGACAGCCGCATGCAGTTCTACTGGCTTCAGATTTGGATCACCAACGGATGCAGCCCTCAAATAGCTTTGATACCATGTAAGAATTTACAGGGTAAGTTCCACAGAAAGAATATCAAAAGGACACCACTCACAACCAGATCTCAAATCAATACACCAGCATTTTGACGTGGTTAAAACCCTCAGAGTGCAAGGAGGGAAACAGTCCACGGCCTGTCCCAACGTGGGTACTACAGGCAATTTATTAATCAAAGAATGAAAATTTACATAAGCTTCTCTCATGCACGGATTACCCGAACAATGAACCTCCATGCGCTTTAAATAGAACTCATGGACCAATCGGGTGTCAAGCCACGGATCAAGTGTCGGTAATACCGAGGTGAGAGTGAACCGTCGGATCACTACATATCGTGACCGTCGGATTGTAAGTTACAAAATGTACAACGGTAAAGAAACACACTTTACCTAACTCTAACCTAACTCTATACTAGACCAAGTTGAACTTAACTATATCCTATGTGTCGGAATATCCTAACACACTTTCAGTTTGACATTCAGCGTAGGTAGCCTTCACGGGACCTGCGTTGAAATGCAGACTGCCTTCACAGTGCCTGTGCTGAAAGGAGAAACTCTCGTCTCTCTTGGTTTCCGGGTCATAAAATGCTCAAAAATCAACTGTTTCAGGCAAAATCAGAAACACAAGCAAGGTATAAACAGAGGGATACTTTGAAAGGGTAATAAAGACTATCACAAAGGATCATCAAGTCATTTATGAGTCCATTGTTAAGATCATAGACAAAAACCCAGTAAAGGATCAAAGCAGCAACATTCTACTTTGCAAAGCAGTTCGATTGTTGCCGTTGAGTCTATGAAGTAAACAATGATGCAAGCTCAAACAAAATGACTTAAAGCAAAGTTCTTCCCCAGTGGAGTCGCGAATTTTTTGTGGGGAAAAATGCCTATGCAGGACGATCCTATCCACCTAAGGCGTGATAGTGCCTTAGCAACAAATGAATGCAGCTACTTCGGTTTCTTTCCTTTATGAAAATGAAAGAGAGGAGATTGGTAGACTTACCGTTATCTTTCGGTTGTCCCTCGATCTAGATCCTCTCTGCTTTGTGTGTCCACAGCTACTTGCCTCCTCGCTTTTGCACCCACAAGATCACACGAGAATAGCTACTTGTGACAAGAGAGCAGCTACATGCAACAAGAGAAGGACACAATACAAAGGCAAATATTCATATTCATAAATGATTCAGGATTAGAAGTAAATCAAATACACTAATGCAAATCATACAATAAACACCAGCATATAGGAAAGAACCAAGAAGCTTTATTGATTGATAAACAGGGTTCAGGAAGAGATACAACCCATAGGGTTCCAACCCAGCATCTCCTTCCCAGCAGCAAGGAATTCCTTCTTCAGCCCCTTTCAAAAGCATAAACACCCAATGATCCAACCATAATCCAACAGCAATTCTTTACAATACAATCCAACCTCCCTAGACCTCATGAGAGAGCTCTATATATAGGAGTTTTGGAGAAAGGATGAGTCAGCTTGAGGCTGGCATGAAGCTGACTAGTGTCCTCTCCCATTTCAGTTCTTGAGTCCACTTGGAGATTCTTACTTCCACTTGGAGATTTGGAACCTCTTACTCATCACCAGTCGAATTCCTTGATCCAAGTGTCATTTTGGAAGCTTCTTGGGCATTGACACCTTGAGGAATGAGTCCGCCACTTGTCCAAGTATGCTCAGCGCAGGTGGCCTTCTTTGCAGTTGACATTCAGTGTAGGTACACAGTGGAGCACTTGACATTCAGCGCAGATGCTCAGTGGAGCAGTTGACATGATCTAGAAATTGCTTGTTTTTGAGTGTTTTCAGGTGGAGAACTTTTATAAACTGCTGTGGTTTGCTGGCCTTGTTCCTCTAGGGGTAGGAACAACATGTTTAGGGACTTTGGATCCCTTAATTATTGACATTTCATGCTCAGTGATGCAAGGCACAAAAATGTCTATAACACAGACAGAGAAAAATTATTACATCATGGGTCTTTATATGACCTTTACATCGAATGATATACATGACATTTATAATAGAGACCAAATATCTAACAAGACCATGATAGTCATCAATAACTATCATACACCATGTATGACCTGCACCATAAGCATTTGTCAACAACATATAGACCAACAAATTGTATATGTCCATCATTAGTTCCCAAGACATGACAGTGTAAATATCATCTACCTGTGACAAAGTATGCATGCATATAGATATCAACTCATCCTCTTGATCTCATCAAGATCAACTTGCTTCATTTCCTTAGTAGAAACGGCCTTATCATAACGTTCCATGAATCAACTAAGCATATGTCATATCTCCAATCAGTAGCACAAAATCATTCACATCATATAATATGTATGTGAAAACACCATAGTCATCATCTATGATCATAACATCATCATCAAGAACTGCATGATCTTTCCACAAGAACCTTCAAAATATCAACCATGTATCATCACTAGGGAACATCCCACATCTGATAAGCATCAACCATGATAATCAACATATGTGAGTATCAACCTATCATCATAAGGTAAGAACTCATCATCATTATGTGACTAAGTAAGACATGTCTTCGAATATCCATGTCTTCAAATAGCTATGTCTTCATGAGACCTACAATAACACCATTCTCTTGGCCAACCAACAATATTTATCAATATAAAACTTAAGTAATCATTTGTGCACCCAAAATAATGTGTATCCATCAATTATGTATCTAGCAAACCATGAGCGCATGGTCATTTGTCCAGCTTTCTTGATACCATCAACAACAACAATCCTCAACGATGTGTGAGCCAAGAACCATAGGAATCCTGTATCGTAACTACACCATATGCGTATTTGAAGGCATGATGACACGAGCATAAAGGAAATGAATGGCTTATCATCAAATAATGAAGTTGTGTACTCAAGCTTTGTACTTCTCCTTGTCCTTATGAAGATCACCATGTAAGCAACATATATGTACTATATGCATCATAAAAAAGTCATCCACAATCATCCATAAATCTGATTTGAATAATAACTATGTAACCCCAAGCAATACAATTATCATCTGAGATTTCATCATGAGCAACTCATAATCATGTCATAGCAAGATGTATCATTGAAACACTTTAGCCATATAAGCATCATCATCATTGACTATGTACCAAAGACTTCTAAACATAATGCCAACAATGCTTTATTAGAAGCATACCATGTTCTCCCCCTGAACCTATTCCACTTGTTCAATGTTAGATATGATCATTGCATATATTAGTAAGAAATATTAAGGCATCATCATGAATTAGATATACATAAAGTCATCAAAAATCACTTCTATATACTGTAGTCATCAATCATCATGATAGAAAAGATAATTGAAAATTGTTTGAATCATATCAGATCATTTTTCTGAGTCCGTCCCACTGCTTCTTCATTAAACCAACATATATGCAATTGTGTAGCTTAAAACTCGCCTATATACACAACTTGTCTTCACGAAACTTGTGTATGATATTTAGAACACTGAAGTTTCACAATTACCTCCCCCTGAGTTTGTTATGTCTGTGCACTGTGCGAAGCCACATTTTTCTGACTGTACTTCCTTCTTCTTCCATATCTTCGAGTGCGATGATGTTTTCTCCTTTTGGTATGGCGCTCGAAATTTTCTCCTACATTCCTTTGCTGTATGTCCAAATTTGTTACATGCATAACATATTACATGTTTCATATTCCTTCTATAGCAGTCAATGGCTTTGTGACCAAACATATTGCAAGAAAAAAAATATCCCTTAAAGTACCTGGAAGCTGATGATCTTTCTGTGTGATGGTCTTGAACCATTCTACTTTTTCATCTCACCTTAACATGTCCAAAATTATGAAATATAAAACATTCAAAATTATTGATTTGAGGAAATAACCAACTATAACTTCCACAGTTAGGAGTAAAATATTTTCTTTGAAGAATTTCTTTCCTTGGTTGTTGATGGGGTTGACCTCTCATCTCCTTGTTGAGCATTTCAGATTTTGCATTAGAGTTCCTTGCCTCACCTTGTGAGCTAGATTCACCTTCAATATATTCATGAAAACCAAGACCAAATTTGATGGAAGGAGACCTTTGACTACTAAAAATATCATCTAAAATCTTAGTACTATCTTGGAATAGTAAAAGCTTATCCTTTTCTTCTAATTTACCTTTTAGTATATTTACCTCAACCTGATATTGCTCTTCCTTTTCAAGATATTGCTTCTTCATGATTTCTTCAGCTTTTCTTCCTTCTTCCACTTGTTGCCTTAATTCGAGAACTTCGTTTTCTTGTTCTCCAAGAGCTTGGAGTAGTTCTTCATTCTGATTATTTGATTTTTCAAAATCTTCTTTTAGAGAGAGGATCTTATCTTCAAGACTTTCATAGTAACTGGATCTATATTTAAGTTTCTTGAATGTTGTGCTCCTTTTATTTACTTCATTTCTTAATGATGTCACTTCATCCTGCAGCTTTTGACATTGATCTTCCTTTTCCTTGTACTGCTTCCTTACTTTGTTTCCTTCCTCCAGTTGAGCTTTAGTCTGGTAGCTTCTTCTTTGAAGGTACACTCCCTTTTATCCAATAGATCTTGTTGATCTCTAATTTTGTCTGTGAGTTTTTTAAATTCTGCCTCTATTTGATATCTTTCTCTTTCTCCCATAAGATAAAATTCAGTTGTTTTGTTGTCACTCTCATCATCTTCAATTGAACAGGGAAATGTATCACTAGAGGATAACAAATTCATACCTAATAATTCTTTTTCTTGTTCATATTCATTCTGAGGCGATTCTGAATTTGAAGAGTTTCTTCCACATAGTCCCTAATTGTCTCTCCCATTATCACAGTTCCTCTGGGATGCCTTCTTCTTTCCCATTGTTTCCACAGATCTCCTTCAAGAGATCAAGCTTTTGCCAAAAGGACCTGCTCTGATACCAATTGTTGGAAATAATACTTGGGGGGGGGGGGTGAATCAGTGTTTGTAAATCAATAACTTTTTCATTTCCATAGTCAAATTTACATACGCTACATTAGTGAAGGAAACTCGCGTGTGCATGCAATTGTTCTTAAGGAAACGAGCATATATCTAGTGAACTTATGATTCAGTGAATTCATCATATGTTGATCTTTAATCTATTCATCAATACATTATTTAACATTAAACAGTAACCATGTGCATTTAATAAAAGAATGAACCAACACACATAAGCAACACACATGAACACCAATATTTAAGGTGGAAATCCAATGTGGGTGAAAACCACCTGCTGTTGTCATCTCTATCTTCTTTTAATAATAAGAAAAGTTGTTTACAACATTGTACTGATGCAGACTCATACCAGTACACGGGCTTCTACTTGCAGAAAGTTACAACCTTCTCTCATTCTCTAGCTTCTACTGGAAGGGAGCTACAACCCCCTAGCTCTTGTACTAGCCACTATGTTTACTAGTACGTAGGCGCTGACCTACAGAAGGCTACAACCTTCTTTCTTCCTCCAGGGACCACGTTTCATAAATTTTCAGACTGGATGCTCCTGGTACACAACAATACTCATAAAGGCCTCATTTCATCCAATTTTCATACTAGACCCATCAACAACATTGAAGCTTAGAATCAATTACTATTGCAATACAACCATCAAATACATCTGCATCAACCAATCACTGAAACTCAATCATCACTCTCTAAATCAAGCAAACTCAATCAATCACTGGCAACCTCTGAACCTCTAACACAACTGAATCAACCGTTCATTCATACCTAATCAACTTCAACCAATCAACTGGAACAGATAGATCATTGTAACCTGTACATAGATTTGAACCTAGAACACTACATCATCATTCAGAACCAACTATAACATAAAAACCATGCATAAGAGTGTATACACTACTCGGAAGAGCCGAGCCAACATGTATACACAACTTCACCAAAGCGAATCGACGTATAGATCTGCAAATACTTACTTATAACTTCGTTGCACTTCTTGACTCTAGACATACCCAGATCATCACACATAAAGGATAAAACATGTGTTAGCAATGAGATCTATCCCATCCATCATCAGATCACATAATTATAAGTCAATATGATCCTAATCCATCATTTGATCTCATCCATCATCACTGAAGCAAATCACAATCAATCAATTTGAACATTCAGAATAAAGTCACCAGAATAAAACATAACTCAGAACTCTACATCAACAGCTATAACCAATTGCAACTTCAAACATCATAGTTCATAAGGTATACGCTACTTCGACGTGTAGAACTAGCGTGTATACGTGCTTTTACCAATGTGAAACAGAGTACATGTCTGTAAATACTAACTTAAAATTTCACAGATATTCTAGACTTCAGGCATACCTAGATCATAACATTTACATAATAAAACATGCGTCAGTATTCAGATCTAGAATGTCCATGATCAAACCACATAATGATAATTCATTTCAGGCTTTATGATCTTGATCCATCAACCATCATCGACCACATAGGTGCATCCTTAGATCAGATAAAGCAAAGCATCAGAAGCTCATAACCTACATATATGATCTAACACTTCAGAAGATATTCAATACTTGCACTTCTTTGCCTAATGATCTTCTCCTACTTATATAGTTTTAGGCCTTTCACAATAACTTGGACCAAAACCACTTAGGACCCATACCATGGACCAAATACCTAGGGTCAATACCTCAGAGCAAATACCTTCGATCAATACCTTGGACCAAAATACCTTGGACTAGATACCTCAGACCAAAACCTTGGTTTTCCAACATGTACACGCTTTTCCTTCTATGAAAGTGCGTGTATACCTATACGCTCCTTTGGTTTTGTTAACCCACGTGTATACGCTATTTTTCTACAGTGAACCTGCGTATACAACTTAACATACCTAAAAATGTCATTTTTATTCAACTTCTTGATTATGATCTATAGTCATTTGTTCCCTCATCCTATTCTTTTGTACCATTACTTTGTTCCCTCTGAATAGACCTGTTATAATGTGATCTTCCTTTGTACATTACTTCTGAACTGATTCCTTTGAACTACCCTATATTTTGTCATATCTGTAAACACAACTACCATGCATTCAGTCACATTTGATTTCTCTGATATCTCTTCTATAGATTCATCTATTTATATGGATTCATCTAGTTACCATATACAAGTGAGTCCTTCTGCTATAAGTGGGTTTCCATCAAGTACAACATATGCATCATAATGCCAATAGGTTGTTTTCAAGTTGATAGGTAGAATACATGTTTGCTCATGCTCTGTTTTGGGAATGTATCGTAATTTTTCCCTTTCACTTCAGTTTAGGAAGACTACATCTCATATGCTCTTCGTAACTCTTCATCAATCTTAAAACATCTCATCAAGTCACCTTTTAAGTGCTAAAACTCCTTCCTACCTTGCCCCTTTGAATGTCTGCAATCATATATGATTTTCCATGAACTAGTCTTTTTGACCTGATTCCCTCATCCAACAATAACCCCACCAAATCAAATCAAACAACCCTCTGCACTTTATACGTACTGCCTAAAACCCCAATCCATCCAACCCTCCTGGCTGTGATTCTTTGGACAGAGCCCTCTCTGGCTTGGTAGGGCTAGCTACCAAGTCAAAAGGTTGGTCTGTGGTTACCTCACTTGGACTCTTCCTTAGCCTTGGAGATTCGTAGCAGTGATAACAAAGTTAAAAATAAATTATCTAATGCAAAAAGAGAGGTTTAATATGCTAAAGGATGGTCAGATGGGCCTTAATTTATGTCTAATTTAGAGGCCCATCATACCCCCCTATTAAAAGTGTTTCTCATCCTCTAAGCAACTTACTCACCTCATTGTGCCTCATGCATGGTCCTGGTGGCCTCTCTCTTATGCATTCCTTAGTCCTTTCTCTTAAGAATTTTGGTTGTAAGTTCTACAAATACAAGCACAAAAATGTAGTTGTTCTTTTCATGATTGTTTAATAGTCTTTCAAGCAAAAAAACATAACTTTCCTCTTTGGAAGTGAACTCAGTTGGCTTGTAGATCCATTTCATTCATATCCCCTCCCTTGAAACCTTCATTCCGTTTTCACTCATTTTTCCAAAACTATTTGTGCATAGAAAAATCACAGTGTTTCTTGAGACCATTAACCTCCCTTCTTCCCCTTATTCAAGATGGCTTCTTGAGTCTTTTTTATTTTGTCAAGGTCTTCCACATCATTTTCCATCCTCCTATTACCTTTTTCCACTATTTGGACACCTCTAAAACCTTCAAAACATGTTTAGATTAGAACTTGGACATCCTGTGGTAATTCCTGTAGTAACTACAAGAAACCCTGTAGTAATTAATGTAGTAACTGCAGGAAACCCTGTAGCAGCCTGTTTAAACCTGTTTTGAGGAGAAATAGTTGTATGAGGTTATGGAAGGCCCTCAAATTGACTTCCATGCCTTTCTCCCCTTTCTATAACATCTTTTAGGCCTTGGACAAAAGCTAGAAAGAGATTAGAGACCTCTTTGAAATCCTCTTTTCATCACTACAATTTGAGTTCTATTTTGATGGTGAATTCCTTCTTGCCTTTTGTTGCCTTATTCTTCTCTTTTGTGGACTAGATGATTACCTAATGGCCTTGGAGTCCTCTATTTTGATTAGGTCTCTCTTAGGCACTGCCATTTTGGGTTTTAGTATAATTTGTTCCTTTCTTCCTTCTTCTAGCAACATTCTTCCTTCCTGTAGCAGTCATTCCTTCTCTTTGAGGGTCTTCTGACTATATGGGAGTGATGATAAATTCTGTAAAGGATTTGCAGGATTCTTCTAGGGCTCAAAGGGAGTATTCTAGGTTTCTGAAAATGGAGAGGAAGTTATTTGTGTGTTTTTTTCAAGAAATTTTCAGGGTGAGATAGAGTGCAGGGTTTGTTCTTGAAAATTATTAATTTTTTTCTTATGACATGGGATGGATAAATTATGGGTAGATAGTGAATATGAAGTGGATGGAGGGCTTGGAGTGATGTGGTGACTTGGCCTTTGCACAAATTTCCATTCTTCAAAATCATCACCCTTCCTAATTTGGTTTTTCCACATTCCATGAGTGAAGGAGTTAGCTGTATTAACTAGTTGAAGGTGGCTGAGACTGCTAACCCATCCTTAGCTTATAAAATCTCATCTCTCATGCATTGGCAACAAATTTCTAACTATAATATGCTCAAGTGAATAGGTCAAGAATATTACATATATATACCTACCTAATGGTTGTTGGAGAGGAATGCATGTTGTTGTTCAGTTGATGATCCATCCATGGTCCTGTGGAGGTGATAATTTCCTTTGTTTGCTTTTGCATAGGTCTTCATATCTTGGTGATTTTAAACCTCTATGTTCCAGTTACACTGGACAAGATATCTTAGTCAAAGCTGGCCTTCTTGGAGTGTTGGGCTAGGCCATGGTTGATGTTCACCTTCCCCACACTTTTCACAATTTTCATACCCTTTACCAACATGTTATTTCACCTTCCCTACCTTACTATATCCTTCAGCTAGTTTCCTATAGAAAACTAGGACATCCTATAGTGAAATAGGACATCCTCTAGTAACTACGGGAAACCCTATAATGGCCTGTTTAATCCCATATCTCTGAAATGGTATATTGGATTAACCTGAAAGTTTATGAGTGTGTTTCCATTATCCTTATGCACCACCCCATAAAACACAATGGTCAATGAAAGCACAAATATTGAGAAAAATTAAAAATGGTTATAGGTGATGGAGTTTGATTTCACGAAACTATGCACTAGAATTTGCTGAAATTTCTTCGGAATGTTACCATCATCCATATGCATCTCCCCATGAAATGAATTTTGAAATTGATGCACGAATATCAAGAAAATCTAAAAATGGTGTATGTGATGGAGGTTGATTTCTCGAAAAATCTACACTGGAATTTGCTGAATTTACTTGGGCTTGTTACTATCATCCATATGCATCTCACCCTAAAATAAATTGGCAAATGGATGCATGGTTTTCATTATATGACGAAAATAATTTTCTTCTGTATTTATTTTTGTTTCCTATACTAACTACAGGATCTTCCTATAGTATTTCAGGATAACAAGGAAAATGAGTCGTAAAAGCTTGGGAATGATGAGTGGGTGGTGGAAATACATGAGGGTGATGGATTGGCATGGCCTTGGTCCTATTGGAGCATTTGAGGAAAGAAGGAGAAAGTCAAAATTTGACTTCTTTAGACTAGCCTTGTGATCAACTTTTCTTTTGGTGGCTAGCTTTTTTTGGTTGCTTGGAGAGGTTGGAGAGCACTTGCATTCATGAGAGAGAGATACATGGAGACAAGATTTTTATTTCTTCTTCTTCTTATTCTTCTTTTTTCTAGGCCTACTAGCCGCCTCAATGAGATTTTCAACTAGTAGGTCTACACAGGCACCACAAAGGAGGTTTTCACCTAGGATTTGTTCCTTTTCTAGTTTTTTCTCCTTTTTTCCAACCCATTGACCACCTCATGGAGGTTTTAAATCAGTGAGCCAGTCTTAGGCTCCTCAAAGGAGGTTTTCACCTAACATTTTTGTTTTTCTCTTATTTTTCATTTTTTATTTCTTTTCCTATCCTACTCCACTTGGAAAAACAAAATCATTTTCAAGTGTAGGAATACTTCCAATGAAGTTAAGTGCACATCGAGATGACAAATAAAATGATGTGTAGGCTTGAAATATATTCTTTGATAGGTACTTGAATATGAGAGACCAACTTCTTTGATTGATATGAGATCAAGAATTATTGAAGAAGAGTGGATTGTTGCAACTTGACACTTTGTTGGAACCATATTTCAATATAGTGGTGATGCTCCTGGTCCACTTGTTGATTTAGATAATCTTATATGTCTTCTTCTTCCATGAAATTTAGATATGTTTCTTTTTGTTGATTATTCTCTTCAGCACATAGAGGATATGATGGTAAACATGAGTGCACTTCCCCAATATCTCATTTTGATGTTTTTTCTTTGTTAATTGCACCCCATGATTCTTTGGTCTTCTCATTTGAATCTTCTTTTCTTGCATGTTCTCCTTCAATGATATCAAGAGAATATATTTTTTGTGACACTCTTCCTATAAGATTAATACCATTTAGATCAAGAGTAGATGTTTGGAAGTGCTATACCTCAACATTGTAAGTGGGTTGAGCTACTTCATTTTGTGGATTTAGAAATGGTGGTACAGGTAGTTGAGTGGGAGTGGATATTTGAGATGGATGTGGTTGTGGTTGGGGTTGTGGTGTAGGTGGATGGTAGGGATAACATGGAGTTGTGTATGTAGGATATTGAGGAAAATATTTAGGATATTGTGGATGCCTCCGATAAGTTCCATTCCAACCTTGTTGCCAAGATTGGTTTTGGGGTTGAGATGGCCAAGGTTGCTAAGGAAAGCGTGTGTTCCAATTACTTTGAGATGGATGTGTAGAAGCTTGAAATTGTGAATTAGTCTCTTGCCTCATATTAGGTTGAATAGGTTTCAATGGTCCTCTTGGAGCTACATAACATAGCTTCATTGGCAATTGACTTGCTCCATTGTCCTCTAGGTAAACTTCCTTTAACCTTGGTAATGAGGGGCAATATTTAACATGCGATTCTGCATGGACAACACAAATATCAACATCTTATTTTTCCTCATATTTCATTCTTAACATTTCTACTTGTTTGCTTATATTTCTAAGAATTTCTGTTTTAAAGTCATCAAACAAATTCCAAGTTTAGCTTGACTTACCAATCTTGAGGTTGATGTACTTACTCTTGCCCTTCCTCTTGATATGTGTTTGCATGTTTCACAAATTTCTTCAAATGATAATTGGTATACATAACCTCTACTCATGATATCAAGAATATCAATCCACTCATCCCTAATTGTTCTAAGTAAGAGGGTTTTTTGTGTGTCAAATCCTAAATGATGTAATTTTCCCTTATTAACATTGTACATGAACCTCTATATTAAATATTCAAGGCTCCCAGCTTCTTTTTGATTCATCCTAAATATTTCTTCTTTAAGATCATGTTCTTTATATTTTTCTAGAAATATTTTTTGCATATCATTCCATGATCTTATTGAATTAGTCCCTAAACACATGAACCATTTAAGAGCTCTATCCTTCAATGTTTCTGGAAACAATCTCAATTTTTGAGTTTTTAATAAGTAACCATAAGACTAAAAGCAATTTAAAATTCAAAGATAAAGGTTTCTGGATCCTCTGACCTTAGACAATGATAGTTTGGAAAAAATGATGGAGGGATGTTCTTCATGTGCACACTAACATCAGTATATTGAATGGGAAATCCAAGAGGATCTTCTAATTTTCATCATCTCCATCCGTTTCTTCTACATTATTTGTCATCTATTCTTCTTCTACCTACAAAAGTGGATGGTGATGTGGCTCTTACTACAACACGTGATCAAATGGGGGCTTGGGTTGGTGTTGGAGAATTGTTTTTTTTTCATGATTGAATGAAAACACTATTGCAATGCATTTTTCTATTTTTGAAATGAAATATGCCTAACACAATTTTTTTTTAAGTAAAAAGAAATGAATCAAATAGGAAATAAAACAGTGGATACTTTGACACCTCCCTGGCAACTACACCAAAATGTGATGAGCCTCGATATTGCAAGAAGAATGTTGCAACTCCCTAGACTACCAACTTTAATTATAAACCCAGGGTTCTTACAAACTTAATAGGTATCAGAACTATATGTGCAAGATACAATGTTTCCTTCCTTTAATGTCATGATGTAATGGAGTGAATGTAAAAAGATAATATCTTAAACTAATTGCAGAAAAGGAAATGCACGAAATGGAAACCTGAACCTATTGCAAGAAATAAAATACAAGGAAAGAAACCTATTATAATTGTGAAAAGTAAATCTCATGAAGTA
Organism: Pinus tabuliformis; assembly: GCA_031772625.1. Classification (NCBI taxonomy): domain Eukaryota; kingdom Viridiplantae; phylum Streptophyta; class Pinopsida; order Pinales; family Pinaceae; genus Pinus; species Pinus tabuliformis. The sequence continues at coordinate 2,015,137,582 of CM062816.1, forward strand.
AATTTAAGTCATTACATTTCAAATCATTTAGGCCCATTAACGGAGTTCATTGGATTCGCTAATCATCATTATATTATCCATTTCATAAATTTGTCCATTAGCCCAAATCACTGAAATTTTTTGCATGGGTAAAGAGGTAAGTCCTAAGAGGTCTTTAGTTTTCCTTAATCATTTATTTAGAGCCTAGGAATATTTATTCAACCTTAAGGGACAATAACCAATATTCTTGAGAAAATATGGGCAACTATATACATGTTGGAAGGATACTACAGGAGATCCTATAGTTACTACCAAAAATTGTAGATTTACTATAGGAAACTATAATTCACCGAATGACAAAGAAAATCAAATCCAAATTGGATAGGATTTTTTTTTTATTGAATAGTATGTCTTAGGTCTCCATTCCAAGTGGAATCACTCAAAAATACCTTTGTTAACCCATGCTAAAAGATAACATAAAATTGCTAGTCTAAAATCTGGAAATTCGAGAATTAGTGGGTTAGTAAATCTATCAAATGCCTAACCTAATCAAGTGAAACATTAATGGGGTAGTTTTTTTATTAAATGGAATGTTTTTTTGATCTAATTCAAGTGGAATCAACTCGACTTAAGCTCGTTAGCATGCTCAAACAAATAGCATAAATTTATTGTAAAACTTCCAGAAGTCCTTTGTGGCAAATAACAATAAATTTCTGCTATTTGTTTGAGCATGCTAACGAGCTTAAGTCGAGTTGATTCCACTTGAATTAGATCAAAAAAACATTCCAGTTAATAAAAAAAACCACCCCATTAATGTTTCACTCGATTAGGTTAGGCATTTGATAGATTTACTAACCCACTAATTCTCGAATTTCTAGATTTTAGACTAGCAATTTTATGTTATCTTTTAGCATGGGTTAACAAAGGTATTTTTGAGTGATTCCACTTGGAATGGAGACCTAATACATACTATTCAATAAAAAAAAAATATCCTATCCAATTTGGATTTGATTTTCTTTGTCATTCGGTGAATTATGGTTTCCTGTAGTAAATCTACAATTTCTGGTAGTAACTATAGGATCTCTTGTAGTATCCTTCCAACATGTATATAGTTGCCCATATTTTCTCAAGAAGCTTGGTTATTGTCCCTTAAACTTGAATAAATATTCCTAGGCTCTAAATAAATGATTAAGGAAGACTAAAGACCTCTTAGGACTTACCTCTTTACCCATGCAAAAAATTTCAGCGATTTGGGCTAATGGACAAATTTATGAAATGGATAATATAATGATGATTAGCGAATCCAATGAACTCTATTAATGGACCTAAATGCTTTGAAATGTAATGATTGAAATTTACTTCATGAGATTTACTTTTCACAATTATAATAGGTTTCTTTCCTTGTATTTTATTTCTTGCAATAGGTTTAGGTTTCCATTTCGTGCATTTCCTTTTCTGCAATTAGTTTAAGATATGATCTTTTTACATTCACTCCATTACATCATGACATCAAAGGAAGGAAACATTGTATCTTGCACATATAGTTCTAATACCTATTAAGTTTGTACAAACCCTGGGTTTATAATTAAAGTTGGTAGTCTAGGGAGTTGCAACATTCTTCTTGCAATATCGAGGCTCATCACATTTTGGTGTAGTTGCCGGGGAGGTGTCAAAGTATCCACTGTTTTATTTCCTATTTGATTAATTTCTTTTTACTTAAAAAACAAAATTGTGTTAGGCATATTTCATTTCAAAAATAGAAAAATGCATTGCATTAGTGTTTTCATTCAATCATGAAAACACAACAATTCTCCAACACCAACCCAGCCCCCATTTGATCACGTGTTGTAGTAAGAGCCACATCACCATCCAGTTTTGCAGGTAAAAGAAGAATAGATGACAAATAATGTAGAAGAAATGGATGGAGATGATGACAATTAGAAGATCCTCTTGGATTTCCCATTCAAGATACTGATGTTAGTGTGCACATGAAGAACATCCCTCCATTGTTTTTTCCAAACTATCATGGTCTAAGGTCAGAGGATCCAGAAACCTTTCTCTTTGAATTTGAAATTACTTTTAGTCTTATGGTTACTTATTAAAAACTCAAAAATTGAGATTGTTTCTGGAAACATTGAAGGATAGAGCTCTTAAATGGTTCATGTGTTTAGGGACTAATTCAATAAGATCATGGAATGATATGCAAAAAATATTTCTAGAAAAATATAAAGAACATGATCTTAAAGAAGAAATATTTAGGATGAACCAAAAGAAGCTGAGAGCCTTGAATATTTAATATAGAGATACATGTACAATGTTAATAAGGGAAAATTACATCATTTAGGATTTGACACACAAAAAACCCTCTTACTTAGAACAATTACGGATGAGTGGATTGATATTATTGATATCATGAGTAGAGGTTATGTATACCAATTATCATTTGAAGAAATTTGTGAAACATGCAAACACATATCAAGAGGAAGGGCAAGAGTAAGTACGTCAACATCAAGATTGGTAAGTCAAGCTAAACTTGGAATTTGTTTGATGACTTTAAAACAGAAACTATTAGAAATCTAAGCAAACAAGTAGAAATGTTAAGAATGAAATATGAGGAAAAATAAGATGTTGATATTTGTGTTGTCCATGCAGAATCGCATGTTAAATATTGCCCCTCATCACCAAGGTTAAAGGAAGTTTACCTAGAGGACAATGGAGCAAGTCAATTGCCAATGAAGCTATGTTATGTAGCTCCAAGAGGACCATGGAAACCTATTCAACCTAATATGAGGCAAGAGCCTAATTCACAATTTCAAGATTATGCACATCCATCTCAAAGTAATTGGAACACACGCTTTCCTTGGCAACCTTGGCCATCTCAACCCCAAAACCAATCTTGGCAACAAGGTTGGAATGGAACTTATCGGAGGCATCCACAATATCCTAAATATTTTCCTCAATATCCTACATACACAATTCCATGTTATCCCTACCATCCACCTACACCACAACCCCAACCAGAACCACATCCATCTCAAATATCCACTCCCACTCAACTACCTGTACCACCATTTCGAAATCCACAAAATGAAATAGCTCAACCCACTTACAATGTTGAGGTATATCACTTCCAAACATCTCCTCTTGATCTAAATGGTGTTAATCTTATAGGAAGAGTGTCACAAAAAAGATATTCTCTTCATATCATTGAAGGAGAACATGCAAAAAAAGAAGATTCAAATGAGAAGACCAAAGAATCATGGGGTGCACTTAACAAAGAGAAAACATCAAAATGAGATATTGGGAAAGTGCACTCATGTTTACCATCATATCCTCTATGTGCTCAAGAGAATAATCAACAAAAAGAAAAATATCTAAATTTCATGGAATAAGAAGACATCTAAGATGATCTAAATCAACAAGTGGACCAGGAGCATCACAACTATATTGAAATATGGTTCCAACAAAGTGTCAAGTTGCAACAATCCAATCTTCTTCAATAATTCTTGATCTCATATCAATCAAAGAAGTTGGTCTCTCATATTCAAGTACCTATCAAAGAATATATTTCAAGCCTACACATCATTTTATTTGTCATCTCGATGTGCACTTAACTTCATTGGAAGTATTCCTACACTTGAAAATGATTTTGTTTTTCCAAGTGGAGTAGGATAGGAAAAGAAATAAAAAATGAAAAATAAGGGAAAAACAAAAATCTTAGTTGAAAACCTCCTTTGAGGAGCCTAAGACTGGCTCACTGATTGAAAACCTCCATGAGGTGGTCAATGGGTTGGAAAAATGGAGAAAAAACTAGAAAGGAACAAATCCTAGGTGAAAACCTCCTTTGTGGTGCCTGTGTAGACCTACTAGTTGAAAATCTCATTGAGGTGGCTAGTAGGCCTAGAAGAAAGAAGAATAAGAAGAAGAAGAAATAAAAATATTGTCTCCATGTATCTCTCTCTCATGAATGCAAGTGCTCTCCAACCTCTCCAAGCAACCAAAAAGAGTTAGCCACCAAAAGAAAAGTTGATCACAAGGCTAGTCTAAAGAAGTCAAATTTTGACTTTCTCCTTCTTTTTTCAAATGCTCCAACAGGACCAAGGCCATGCCAATCCATCACCCTTATGTATTTCCACCACCCACTCATCATTCCCAAGTTCTTACAACTCATTTTCCTTGTTGTCCTGAAATACTATAGGAAGAGCATGTAGTTAGTATAGGAAACAAAAATAAATACAGAAGAAAATTATTTTTGTCATATATTGAAAACCATGCATCCATTTGCCAATTTATTTTAAGGTGAGATGCATATGGATGATAGTAACAAGCCCAAGCAATTTCAGCAAATTCCAGTGCAGATTTTCGGAGAAATCAACCTCCATCACATACACCATTTTTAGATTTTCTTGATATTCGTGCATCAATTTCAAAATTCATTTCATGGAGAGATGCATATGGATGATGGTAACATTTTGAAGAAATTTCAGTAAACTCTAGTGCATAGTTTTCGTAAAATCAAACTCCATCACCTACAACCATTTTTAATATTTCTCAATATTTGTGCATTCATTGACCATTGTGTTTTATGGGGTGGTGCATAAGGATAATGGAAACACACTTAGAAAATTTCAGGTTAATCCAATATACCATTTGAGAGATATGGGATTAAACAGGCCATTATAGGGTTTCCCGTAGTTACTACAGGATGTCCTATTTCACTATAGGATGTCCTGGTTTTCTATAGGAAACTAGCTGAAGGCTATAGTAAGGTAGGGAAGGTGAAATAAAATGTTGGTAAAGGGTATGACAATTATGAAAAGTGTGGGGAAGGTGAACATCAACCATGGCCTAGCCCAACACTCCAAGAAGGCCAGCTTTGACTAAGATATCTTGTCCAGTGTAGCTGGAAGATAGAGGTTTAAAATCACCAAGATATGAAGACCTATGCAAAAGCAAACAAAGGAAATTATCACCTCCACAGGACCATGGATGGATCATCAACTTAACAACAACATGCATTCCTCTCCAACAATCATTAGGTAGGTATATATATGTAATATTCTTGACCTCTTCACTTGAGCATATTATAGTTAGAAATTTGTTGCCAATGCATGAGAGGTGAGATTTTATAAGCTAAGGATGGGTTAGCAGTCTCAGCCACCTTCAACTAGTTAATACAGCTAACTCCTTCACTCATGGAATGTGGAAAAACCAAATTAGGAAGGGTGATGATTTTGAAGAATGGAAATTTGTGCAAAGGCCAAGTCACCACATCACTCCAAGCCCTCCATCCACTTCATATTCACTATCTACCCATAATTTATCCATCCCATGTCATAAGAAAAAAATTAATATTTTTCAATAACAAACCCTACACTCTATCTCACCCTGAAAATTTCTTGAAAAAAACACACAAAGAACTTCCTCTCCATTTTCAGAAACCTAGACTACTCCCTTTGAGCCCTAGAAGAATCCTCCAAATCCTTCATAGAATTTATCATCACTCCCATATAGTCAGAAGACCCTCAAAGAGAAGGAATCACTGCTATAGGAAGGAAGAATGTTGCTAGAAGAAGGAATAAAGGAACAAATTATGCTAAAACCCAAAATGGCAGTGCCTAGGAGAGACCTAATCAAAATAGAGGACTCCAAGGCCATTAGGTAATCATCAAGGCCACAAAAGGGAAGAATAAGGCAACAAAAGGCAAGAAGGAATTCACCATCAAAATAGAACTCAAATTGTAGTGATGAAAAGAGGATTTCAAAGAGGACCCTAATCTCTTTCTAGCTTTTGTCCAAGGCCTAAAAGATGTTATAGAAAGGGGACAAAGGCATGGAAGTCAATTTGAGGGCCTGCCATAACCTCATATAATTATTTCTCCTCAAAACAGGTTTAAACAGGCTGCTATAGGGTTTCCCGTAGTTACTACATGAATTACTGCAGGGTTTCTTGTAGTTACTACAGGAATTACTACAGGATGTCCTAGTTCTAATCTAAAGGCGTTTTGAAGGTTTCAGATGTGTCCAAATGGTGGAAAAAGGTAATAGGAGGATGGAAAAGGATGTGGAAGACCTTGCAAAACTAAAAAAGACTCAAGAAGCCATCTTGAATAAGGGGAAGAAGGGAGGTTAATGGTCTCCAGAAACACTGTGATTTTTCTATGCACAAACAGTTTTGGAAAAATGAGTGAAAACGGAATGAAGGTTTCAAGGGAGGGGATATGAATGAAATGGATCTACAAGCCAACCGAGTTCACTTCCAAAGAGGAAAGTTATGTTTTTTTGCTTGAAAGACTATTAAACAATCATGAAAATAACAACTACATTTTTGTGCTTGTATTTGTAGAACTTACAACCAAAATTCTTAAGAGAAAGGACTAAGGAATGCACAAGAGAGAGGCCACCAGGACCATGCATGAGGCACAATGAGGTCACTAAGTTGCTCAAAGGATGAGAAACACTTTCAATAGGGGGGTATGATGGGCCTCTAAATTAGACATAAATTAAGGCCCATCTGACCATCCTTCAGCATATTAAACCTCTCTTTTTGCATTAGATAATTTATTTTTAACTTTGATATCACTCCTCCGAATCTCCAAGGCTAAGGAAGAGTTCAAGTGAGGTAACCACAGACCAACCTTCTGACTTGGTAGCTAGCCCCACCAAGCCAGAGAGGGCTCTGTCCAAAGAATCATAGTCAGGAGGTTTGGATGGATTGGGGTTTTAGGCTAGGTATAAAGTGCAGAGGGTTGTTTGATTTGATTTGGTGGGGTTATTGTTGGATGAGGGAATCAAGTCAAAAATACTAGTTCATGGAAAATCATATATGATTGCAGAAATTCAAAGGGGCAAGGTAGGAAGGAGTTTTAGCACTTAAAAGGTGACTTGATGAGATGTTTTAAGATTGATGAAGAGTTAGGAAGAGCATATGATATGTAGTCTTCCTAAACTGAAGTGAAATGGAAAAATTACGAAACATTCCCAAAACAGAGCATGAGCAAACATGTATTCTACCTATCAACTTGAAAACAACCTGTTGGCATTATGATGCATATGTTGTACTTGATGACAACCCACTTATAGAAGAATGACTCACTTGTGTATGGTAACTAGATGAATCTATAGAAGAGATATCAGAGAAATCAAATGTGACTGAATGCATGGTAGTTGTGTTTACAGATATGACAAAATATAGGGTAGTTCAAAGGAATCAGTTCAGAAGTAATGTACAAAGGAAGATCACATTATAATAGGTCTATTCAGAGGGAACAAAGTAATGGTACAAAAGAATAGGATGAAGGAACAAAGGACTATAGATCAGAATCAAGAAGTTGAATAAAAATGACATTTTTAGGTATGTTAAGTTGTATACGCAAGTTCACTGTAGAAAAATAGCGTATACACGTGGGTTAACAAAACCAAAGGAGCGTATAGGTATACACACACTTTCACAGAAGGAAAAGCATGTACATGTTGGAAAACCAAGGTTTTGGTCTAAGGTATCTAGTCCAAGGTATTTTGGTCCAAGGTATTGATCGAAGGTATTTGCTCCGAGGTATTGACCCTAGGTATTTGGTCCAAGGTATGGGTCCTAAGTGGTTTTGGTCCAAGTTATTATGAAAGGCCTAAAACTATATAAGTAGGAGAAGATCATTAGGCCAAGAAATGCAAGTATTGAATATCTTCTGAAGTGTTAGATCATATATGCAGGTTATGAGCTTTTGATGCTTTGCTTTATCTGATCTAAGGATGCACCTATGTGGTTGATGATGGTAGATGGATCGGGATCATAAAGCCTGAAATGAATTATCATTATGTGGTTTGATCATGGAAAGTCTAGATCTAAATACTGACGCATCTTTTATTATGTAAATGTTATGATCTAGGTATGCCTGAAGTCTGGAATATCTGTGAAATTTTAAGTTAGTATTTGCAGACATGTACTCTGTTTCAAATTGGTAAAAGCACGTATACACACTAGTTCTACACGTCGAAGTAGCGTATACCTTATGAACTATGATGTTTGAAGTTGCAATCGGTTCTAGTTGTTGATGTAGAGTTCTGAGTTATGTTTTATTCCGGTGACAGTCTTCTGAATATTCAGATTGATTGATTGTGATTTGCTTAAGTGATGATGGATGAGATCAAATGATGGATCAGGATCATAATGACTTATAATTATGTGATCTGATAATGTATGGGATAGATCTCATTGCTAACACATGTTTTATCCTTTATGTGTGATGATCTGGGTATGTCTAAAGTCAGGAGTGCAACGAAGTTATAAGTAAGTATTTACAGATCTATACGTCAATTCGCTTTGGTGAAGTTGTGTATACATGTTGGTTCGGCTCTTCCAAGTAGTGTATACACTCTTATGCATGGTTTTTATGTTATAATTGGTTCTGAATGATGATGTAGTGCTCTGGGTTCAAATCTATGTACTGGTTACAGTGATCTATCTGTTCCAGTTGATTGGTTGAACTTGATTAAGTATGAATGAATGGTTGATTCAGTTGTGTCAGAGGTTCAGAGGTTGTCAGTGATTGATTGATTTTGGTTGATTCATAGAGTGATGATTCAGTTTCATTGATTGGTTGATGCAGATGTATTTGATTGTTGTATTGCAATAGTGATTGATTCTAAGCTTCAATGTTGTTGATGGGTCTAGTATGAAAATTGGATGAAACGAGGCCTTTATGAGTATTATTATGTACCAGGAGCATCTAGTCTGAAAATTTATGAAACGTGGTCCCTGGAGGAAGAAAGAATGTTGTAGCATTCTGTAGGTCGGTGCCTACGTACTAGTAAACATAGTGGCTAGTACAAGAGCTAGGGGGTTGTAGCTCCCTTCCAGTAGAAGCTGGAGAACGAGAGAAGGTTGTAACCTTCTGCAAGTAGAAGCCTGTGTACTGGTATGAGTCTGCATTAGTACAATGTTGTAAACAACTTTTCTTATTATTAAAATAAGACAGAGATGACAACAGCAGGTGGTTTTCACCCACATTGGATTTCCACCTTAAATCTTGGTGTTCATGTGTGTTGGTTCATTTTGTTATTAAATGCACATGGTTACTGTTTAATGTTAAATAAAGTATTGATGAATAGATTAAATATCAACATATGATGAATTCACTGAATCATAAGTTCACTAGATATATGTTGGTTGCCTTCAGAACAATTGCGTGCACACGCGAGTTCCCTTCACTAAAGTAGCGTATGTAAATTTGACTATGAAAATGAAAAAGTTATTGATTTACAAATACTGATTCACCCCCCCCAGTATTATTTCCAACAATTGGTATTAGAGCAAGTCCTTTTGGCAGAAGCTTGATCTCTTGAAGGAGATCTGTTGAAAAAATGGGAAAGAAGAAGGCATCCCAAAGGAACTGTGACAATGGGAGAGACGATTAGGGACTATGTGGAAGAAACTCTTCAAATTCAGAATCGCCTCAGAATGAAGATGAACAAGCAAAAGAATTATTAGGTATGAATTTGTTATCCTCTGGTGATACATTTCCCTATTCAATTGAAGATGATGAGAGTGACAGCGAAACAACTGAATTTTATCTTATGGGAGAAAGAGAAAGATATCAAATAGAGGCAGAATTTAAAAAAATCACAGAAAAAATTAGAGATCAACAAGATCTATTGGATAAAAGGGAGTGTACCTTCAAAGAAGAAGCTACCAGAATAAAAGCTCAACTGGAGGAAGGAAACAAATTAAGGAAGCAGTACAAGGAAAAGGAAGATCAATGTCAAAAGCTGCAGGATGAAGTGACATCATTAAGAAATGAAGTAAATAAAAGGAGCACAACATTCAAGAAACTTAAATATAGATCCAGTTACTATGAAAGTCTTGAAGATAAGATCCTCTCTCTAAAAGAAGATTTTGAAAAATTAAATAAGCAGAATGAAGAACTACTCCAAGCTCTTGAAAAACAAGAAAACGAAGTTCTCGAATTAAGGCAACAAGTGGAAGAAGGAAGAAAAGCTGAAGAAATCATGAAGAAGCAGTATCTTCAAAAGGAAGATCAATATGAGGTTGAGGTAAATATACTAAAAGGTAAATTAGAAGAAAAGGATAAGCTTTTACTATTTCAAGATAGTACTAAGATTTTAGATGATATTCTTAGTAGTCAAAGGTCTCCTTCCATCAAATTTGGTCTTGGTTTTCATGAATCTGTTGAAGGTGAATCTAGCTCACAAGGTGAGGCAAGGAACTCTAATCCAAAATCTGAAATGCTCAACAAGGAGATGAGAGGTCAACCCCATCAACAACCAAGGAAAGAAATTCTTCAAAGAAAATATGTTACTCCTAACTGTGGAAGTTATAGTTGGTTATTTCCTCAAATGAATAATTTTGAATGTTTTATATTTCATAATTTTGGACATGTTGTGGCGAGATGAAAAAGTAGAATGGTTCAAGACCATCACACAGAAAGATCATCAGCTTCCAGGTACTTTAAGGGATATTTTTTTTCTTGCAATACGTTTGGTCACAAAGCCATTGACTACTATAGAAGGAATATGAAACATGTAATATGTTATGCATGTAACAAATTTGGACATATAGCAAAGGAATGCAGGAGAAAATTTCGAGCGCCATACCAAAAGGAGAAAACATCATCGCACTCCAAGATATGGAAGAAGAAGGAAGTACAGTCAAAAAAATGTGGCTTGGCACAGTGCACAGACATAACAGACTCAGGGGAAGCTAATTGTGAAACTTCAGTGTTCTAAATATCATACACAAGTTTCGTGAAGACAAGTTGTGTATATATGCGAGTTTGAAGTTGCACAATCGCATATATGTTGGTTTAATGAAGAAGCAGTGGGACAGACTCAGAAAAATGATCTGATATGATTCAAACAATTTTCAATTATCTTTTCTGTCTTGATGATTGATGATTGCAGTATATAGAAGTGATTTTTGATGACTTGATGTATATCTAATTCATGATGATGCCTTGATATTTCTTACTGATATATGCAATGATCATATCTGACATTGAACAAGTGGAATAGGTTTAGGGGGAGAACATGGTATGCTTCTAATAAAGCATTGTTGGCATTATGTTTAGAAGTCTTTGGTACCTAATCAATGATGATGATGCTTATATGGCTAAAGTGTTTCAATGATACATCTTGCTATGACACGGTTATGAGTTGCTCATGATGAAATCTCAGATGATAATTGTATTGCTTGGGGTTACATAGTTATTATTCAAATCATATTTATGGATGATTGTGGATGACTTTTTGATGATGCATATAGTAAATATATGTTTCTTACATGGTGATCTTCACAAGGACAAGGATAAGTACAAAGCTTGAGTACAAAACTTCATTATTTGATGATAAGCCATTCATTTCCTTTATGCTAGTGTCATCATGCCTTCAAATATGCATATGGTGTAGTTACGATACAGGATTCCTATAGTTCTTGGCTCACACATCGTTGAGGATTGTTGTTATTGATGGTATCAAGAAAGCTAGACAAATGACCATGCGCTCATGGTTTGCTAGATACATAATTGATGGATACACATTATTTTGGGTACACGAATGATTACTTAAGCTTCATATTGATAAATATTGTTGGTTGGCCAAGACAATGGTGTTATTACAGGTCTCATGAAGACATAGCTATTTGAAGACATGGATATTCAAAGACATGGCTTACTTAGTCGCATAATGATGATGAGTTCTTACCTTATGATGATAGGTTGATACACACATATGTTGATTATCATGGTTGATGCTTATTAGATGTGGGATGTTCCCTAGTGATGATACATGGTTGATATTTTGAAGGTTCTTGTGGAAAGATCATGCAGTTCTTGATGATGATGTTATGATCATAGATGATGACTATGGTGTTTTCACATACATATTATATGATGTGAATGATTTTGTGCTACTGCTTGGAGATATGACATATGCTTAGTTGACTCATGGAAGGTTATGATAAGGCTCATTCTACTAAGGAAACGAAGCAAGTTGATCTTGAGAGATCAAGAGGATGAGTTGATATCTATATGCATGCATACTTTGTCACAGGTAGATGATATTTACACTGTCATATCTTGGGAACTAATGATGGACATATACAGTTTGTTGGTCTAGATGTTATTGACAAATGATTATGGTGCAGGTCATACATGGTGTATGATAGTTATTGATGACTATCGTGATCTTGTTAGATATTTGGTCTCTATTATAAATGTCATGTATAACATTTGATGTAAAGGTCATATAAATACCCATGATGTAATAATTTATCTATGTCTGTTGTAGTATTTTGATGACTCCTTTTTGGTCATATGATGTAATTTGTACCCCCACTATGCATGGGAAGGATGATGTAATAATTTCTATATTTCAATCATGTATAAATTGGTATATCCCCACTTGGTTGAGAGGATGAGTCAAATTCGGTATATCCCCACTTGGTTGAGAGATTTATGTATGTATGAGTCATTGGTCATAGGAAGGTCAAACTCACATAGTTGAGTTATAGAGTCATGTTATTCTTTTGGAAAATATTTTGCAGACTCTACATGTGCTTAGGGGGAGCATGGATGATATAGTGTATCTCAATAGTAACAAAGGGGGAGTTCATTCAGAGAATTCAGCATGTGCCTAGGGGGAGCATGATCAATGTTTATATTTAGCTATTCAGATATGAAAGTATACATTTTAGTTAGCCCTTTTCCCTTGATACCAAAGGGGGAGAATATCTTGGTCCACCCTTTTCCCTTGATGTCAAAGGGGGAGAGTGTTTTGGTGTTGCTTGTTATCTCTAACAGTTTCTACAACTTGCAGTAATCAACACCAACATGGTTGCCATCAAGTCCAAAGGGGGAGATTGTTGGCATTATGATGCATGTGTTGTACTTGATGGCAACCCACTTATAGCAGAACAAATCACTTGTATATGGTAACTAGATGAATCTATCTAACTAGATGAATCTATAGCAGAGATATCAGATGTGACAGAATGCATGTCAGTTGTGTTTACAAATATGAAAAAATACAGGGCAGTTCAAAGGAATTAGTTTAAAAGTAATGTACAAAGGAAAATCACATTATAACAGGTCTATTCAGAGGGAGCAAAGTAATGGTACAAAATAATAGGATGAAGGAACAAAGGACTACAGATCAGAATCAAGAAGTTGAATAAAAAGGAAATTTTCAAGTATGTTAAGTTATATACGAAGGTTCACTATAGAAAAATAGCATATACACGCAGGTTAACAGAACCAAAGGAGCATATACGTATACACACACTTTCATAGAAGGAAAAGCATGTACATGTTGGAAAACCAAGGTTTTGGTCTGATGTATTGACCCTAGGTATTTGGCCCAAGGTATTGGTCCTAAGTGGTTTTGGTCCAAGGTATTGTGAAAGGCCTAAAACTATATAAGGAGGAGAAGCTCATTAGGCCAAGCAGTGCAAGTATTGAATATGTCCTGTAGTGTTAGATCATATATGCAGGTTATGAGCTTCTGATGCTTTGCTTTATCTGATCTAAGGATGCACTTATGCGATTGATGATGGTTGATGGATCGGGATCATAAAGCTTGAAATGAATTATCATTATGCGGTTTGATCATGGACAGTCTAGATCTGAATATTGATGCATGTTTTATTTTGTAAATGTTATGATCTGGGTATGACTGAAGTCTAGAATATCTGTGAAATTTTAAGTTAGTATTTGCACACATGTACGTTGTTTTGCTTTGGTAAAAGCGCGTATACATGTTGGTTCAACACATCGAAGTAGCGTATACCTTATGCACTATGATGTTTGAAGTTGCAGTTGGTTCTAGTTGTTGATGTAGAGTTTTGAGTTATGTTTTATTCTGGTGATAGTGTTCTAAATGTTCAGATTGATTGATTGTGATTTTCTTCAGTGATGATGGATGAGATCAAATGATGGATCAGGATTATAATGACTTATCGTTATGTGATCTGATAATGGATGGGCTAGATCTGATTTCTAACACATTTTTTATCCTTTATGTGTGATTATCTGGGTATGTCTGAAGTCGAGAAGTGCAGTGAAGTTATAAGTAAGTATTTGCAGATCTATACGCCGGTTCGCTTTGGTGAAGTTGTGTTTTTGGGGCTTGAAGCCTGAATTTTGGTAAAGTATAATGTAAAGACCCCGCGAAATGCAGGCACGGAGCATGAAAGTCTAGGGTTCTCCACCCTAAAATAATATAATTTAATGTATGGTATGTTAGCCTACCCATGGTCCACAGACCATGGGATTGTATAAATAGAGTGAGGCTCTAAGTGTAAAGTCAGTCATATAGTTTTTGCAATGATGAATTAGCTTTGGGTCTGTGAGTCTTAGGTTGTAGTAGTAGTAAGAGGCTCTATAGCTAAGTGTGTAGAGGCCTGGTAGTGTTCACAGATATGTTCGCGGATCCCTGCAGCTAAGTGCGCAGGGCAGAGTTGGGATTGTACTTGGATAGAGAATTAATAAAAGATAAGTTGATTTTGAAATATTGTGCATCTATGCTTTTGTTATATTTATGAATCTCTTTATAGTTTTATGATTGCGCGCACTTGTTATGAATGTTGAATGATTAGTGAGAATATTGGGCCCACACAATTAAGTAAGATCTATCATAATAGCACAGTAAGGAAAAAGGATCTAGACAACAGCTCTTCAGGCTCTTTACAGAGCTACGCGGAAGCAGTTACACAAGTTGCGAAGGGTAGATGGCTACGTGGAGCAGTGCAAGCGTGCAGGTTCAATTTGCGAAATCCTTATACTTCATCAAGATATCCCTAGGGTGTGAAAAACGGGTTCCAGCACCCTCCCATACTACCTTGGGTAAGACCTCAATCTGCGCACTGCAGACTGTTGCTGAAAGGGTGGGTAGTTTCGGGATTTTTTTGGCTAAATCATTTCTGAACCTGGGTCAGGCCCTAACAAGCCAACAAATGGTTCTGTTGCTTGGACCAGGATCTCCCTAAGGGATGTCTGATGTCGTGCCACTGGAACCCAACAAAGAAGGAAATTGAAGTGTGGTTGGACAAAAGGATTCACAAGTTCGTGACACAGGAAAACAAAACTCTGCACGTATTTGAGAAAAGGTGTCTAGATCGCTATGTGTATACAGAAATCCAAGAGATCTTCTTCGCATATTTTCCTTCTGAACTGTATGAGTGGATCGCGAGGTTAGCCGAAAGCCAGGGAAGGTGTAAGCTAGACCAACTAATAGTGTGGACTCCAGAATTAGTGCGCAGACTAGAGGCATCAGAAGATAAGATCGCTTGAGATGTGGACCATTAGCTCGACCGGATAATAGGGGGATTTATCATTGAATTTGTGATAGACACGACCATGAGCTACAGTGAAGCAGAATGATGTTTCCTCAAGGGATCACGAGGTAAGTACATTAAATCTTTGAATACCTGGATTAAGATGTTGTTATGTGAAAAGCAGGTTATGTGAATACATTAATGCTTGGAACAACACGGAGCAGAAAGATCTACAAAGGTAGCGGGGGATTAGGAAAAAGTACCTTAATATCACCTTTTTGAGAGAGAAAGGAAGAGCTTGCTCGGGTCTCTCCGGGAAGTGCGATCAGTTTGATAAGGCAGCGCATTCCACAGTTACCACCCTACCCCAGCACCACCTCTACACAATTTTGTTAAAATTGGCAACCAAGGAAAAAATTCATGTGGTTCATCTTATTCATGGCCGATAATATTTTTATTAGATTCCTCTCGTCGAGAGGTGTAGGATTGATATAAAGATCATCCAATTCCGATAAGTATTCATGGAGATATGAATTTATTTTGATTATGGAATTATTATCAAGCCGACCTACAACTCATGTAGGCTCAGAAGCCCAACAGTCGCATCTATTCACCCACCAACGTTGTGTATAAATATAAGAAGACTTTTCCTCATTTAGAATCACTCATCTCATCACATCTCTCTCTCTCTACTGCGCAGATATGAGTCTCTTCTCTACTGCGCTGAAATGGGTCTCTCTCTCTCACACATGTGAAGCCGGAAGCTATTGAATTTGAAGCTGCAACTGCAGAAGTAAAGATTGACTTGTGTGGCCTAGCAGATCTCCTCTTTGGAACTGTGCTGTAGGTTCATCTGAACCTCCTTTGAAAGCTGCAACTTTTGGTGGTGGAATGAAGTCAATCCGACGAACGATTTGCAAGATATCGACTGCCCTAGTTTGAAGCCGGAAACTGCTGAAACTGAAGCTGCAACTGCAGAAGTAAAGATTGACTTGTGTGGCCTAGAATATCTCCTCTTTGGAATTGTGTTGTAGGTTCATCTGAACCTCCTTTGAAAGCTGCAACTTTTGGTGGTGGAATGAAGTCAATCCGACGAACGGTTTGCAAGATATCGACTGCCCTAGTTTGAAGCCGGAAACTGCTGAAACTAAAGCTACAACTGCAGAAGTAAAGATTGACTTGCGTGGCCTAGAAGATCTCCTCATCTAAACTGCACTGTAGGTTCATCTGAACCTCCTCTAGAGGTCGAAACTTTTGGTGGTGGAATGAAGTCAATCTGACGGTCAGTTTGTGAGATATCGTCTGCCCTAGTTTGATAATGAAGCCGCTAATACTGATGCTGCTGATCTAGGGTTTGCTACTGCTGATATGAATCAGATTTATTATACTATTTCTCTCTGCTGAATTATTGAAGATAAAAGAAGATTTGATCAAAGGGTTTCCCCACACATTGTGGGGTTTGTCCCTGGCTAGCCGCCACATCTTGTGTCTCTTGTCTTGGCTTGTTTTCTGTCGATCGTTTAATGTTCTATCTGCACTTTACTTTATGTACATGTGATTGCTAATCGGTGGAATATAATAAGAAAAAGAAGTAAACTATTATAAGAATAGAACATACCATAACTTAACATGGTATCAGAGCTGAGGTGAAGACAAAGCCCAAGCAAGAGCAAGAGCAATCATTGAAGAGAAGATTGGCAAGGCTATCCTAAAAGAACTATGGGGTCCTCAACACTCTTTCCTGCCGAAGACAAGCTCCGTGAGAAAGCTGACTATCACGGATGAAAGATGTCTATCAATCTAACCCTTGAAGATCAAGGAGTGCTGGACCATGTAAGAGGCAATATTGTTGAGCCTTCATCAAATGCATCTGCTGCTGCCTGGAAAAAATGGAAAAATGGAGAAGTCAAAACAAAGAAGATCATCCGGGACTCTATCGACAAGCGCTTGGTGGCCTACATCTCTGATCTAGACACCTCCAAGGAAATATACGACAGATTGGTGAGTTTATTTAAAGTTAATGATGCAAATCAAGTTTTGTTTCTTAGAAATAAGCTGAGGGAAATCAAGAAGGGTAAAGATGAAAGCATGCAAGCATACTTCTTAAGAATCACCGAGATCAAGAACGATCTCCTATCTATTGGGGAAACTATTACTGACAGAGAAATGGCACTCACAACTCTTGAAGGATTACCATCTAAATGGTATGTGTTCAGGACTACTCTTCTGAACTATAATGTAATTCTTGGTTTCGAGGAATTAATGGCTAGATGCATTCAAGAAGAAACAAGGGAAGAAGTGTAAGAAATGCCCACGCCTAAAGGTCCTCTTGCTGCCTTTTCTTTTCATGCAAAGAAAAGAAATAATTCCAGGACTAAATCAAAAGGAAAGGTTGGACCTAAGGCTAGAAGAAAATGACAATGTTACATTTGTGATAAAGCAAGTCACTATGCAAGGGAGTTCCGTGATAGAAAGGACTCACTCTAGGACGATGATCAAAATCCCTCTGATGGCAATCAAATTCAACAGCAAAGGTAAGAGGAGAGCTGGGAATCAAGGAAGAGGACAAGCATTCAAGAAGGCCAGAAATTCCAAGATGTATTAAATGCACCTGACCTCA
This sequence comes from Pinus tabuliformis, assembly GCA_031772625.1. NCBI lineage: Eukaryota > Viridiplantae > Streptophyta > Pinopsida > Pinales > Pinaceae > Pinus > Pinus tabuliformis. The sequence goes on from CM062816.1 coordinate 2,015,155,464, forward strand.
AAGAGAACCTAGTGTCCATCTCGGGAACGGAAGACAAAGGCTACAAGGTAACCTTCAGCGATGGCAAGGTATGTATATGGAAAAATAATGTTAAAGATGCTTTCACTCTTGGGTTTCGAGTTGATTCTTTATATCAAGTCGGTGGAAGTCTGCTAGGTGTCATGTCTTGTGACACAACGCTTCAGTCCGATCTTTGGCATCGAAGGTTTGCCCACCTTCATTACAAAGCTCTACCCGATGTAAGACAGATGGTAGCAGGGATGCTTGAATTCCAAGTAGAGAAAGAAGGTGTATGTCCGGGATGTGCCGAAGGAAAGCTCAAAAGGGGACCATTCCCTTCAAGTCAAAGCAAGACCTCCGATATATTACAACTAGTTCACTCAGACATATCAGGTATGATGCCTGTGAACTCCTTGGGAGGATACTCATATTATCTCACTTTTACAGATGACCATTCTCGAAAGACCTAGATATACTTCTTGAAAAAGAAGGATGAAGTGTTCCCTTGGTTCCGACACTTCAAAGCCCTAATCGAGAATCAAACCGAAAAGAAGATCAAGATCTTAAGAACTGACAATGGGACTGAATATAAATCTAATGAGTTCCATGATTTTTGTAAAGAGGCTGGCATCAAGAGGGAGACTACTACACCATATACTCCTGAACAAAATGGTGTGGTAGAAAGGAATAACCGCACAATTATGGAAGCTATCCGGGCCATGCTACATGATCAAAGTCTTCCTAAGTTTCTATGGGTTGAAGCTGCAAACACTGCCGTATATGTACAAAATCGATGCCCTCATCAAGCATTGGGTTCCAAGACTCCTGAAGAAAAATTCACCGGTAAGAAACCTGATGTTTCTCATTTAAAAAATTTTGGAAGCCCTGTATACTTTCATGTGCTGAAAGAGAAAAGAAATAAATTGGGAGCATCTGGAAAGAAGGGAATTTTCGTGGGCTATGGTGAAAATACTAAAGGCTATAGAATCTATGTAGCCGGTCAAAGGGAAGTCATAATTAGTCATGATGTCACCTTTGACGAAGATATGGCTCTCAGCAAGGTGATCAATCTTCCGACTTTGAGGAGCTCTCAAGAAGCCGACACCAGGGAACTGAAAGAAAAGGATGATGAATCAATGCCTGATGTAGAAGAACCCATGGATCCGATTGATCCTCCTCCATATGAGCCTTCCTCTTCTAGGAAGAGGCCTTCATGGCTTAAGGGGTTACTTGATGATGCTGAAGGACATGCTGCACCCCGAGGAACCTTCCGTCAAAGTAAGAAACTTAATAGGTATCAAGGATACTTGACCATCATGAGCACGATCATACAAAATGAGCCTTCGTCATTCTCAGATGTCGTCAAGCATCAAGTATGGAAGGATGCTATGACCGTAGAATATGAGTCTATTATGGAGAATGATGTCTGGGAAGTAGTTCCCAGACCCTGGACAAGACAATTATTACTTCAAAATGGCTTTACAAGATAAAGCATGCAGCAAATGGAAGCACGGAAAAGTATAAGGCTCGTTTTGATGCTCAAGGTTTCTCCCAAAAGGGAGGTATAGACTATGATGAGATATTTGCACCTGTTGCCAGATATACGACCATCCGCTCGATCATAGCCCTTTCCGCTTCACAAGGATGGAACCTACATCAGATGGATGTCAAGACTGCGTTCTTGCATGGCTTGATCAAAGAAGAGGTCTACATGGAGCAACCCGAAGGATTTGAAATTTATGATCGAAAATCTCATATATGCAGGTTGAAGAAAGATCTCTATGGGCTGAAGCAAGCACCCCGAGCATGGTATGAGAGGATCAATAGCTACTTGATGAAGCTGGGATTCACTAGGAGTGAAGCTGATCCTAACCTTTACTTTAAGGTTGAAGATGACAAGCCTCTCATACTGGTATTGTATGTGGATGACCTCTTTCTAACAGGTGCAAACCCTCTCATTCACAAATGTTAGAGGGAGATGGCTTTTGAATTTGAAATGAAGGACCAAGGAATTGAAGTGTGGCAGAAGCCAAGGGAAATTTTCCTATCTCAATGAAAATATGTGGTAAATATATTGGAAAGATTCGGTATGATGGACTGCAAGCCTGTGACTACCTCGAGGATATTAACTTTTAGAAGTTATATGGTAGTGACGTCGGACCAGACTTGGGAAATGCCTCTGAGTTTCAAAAACTCATTCGCATTGATGTTCTTGGTGAACCTCCGTCCGAACATATGTTTTGTAGTTAGCATTGTGAGCTCATATTTGGTTGAGCCTCACTGGATTGATGCCAGGAATCTTCTGAGATGTCTTTAGGACACAATCTCTCGTGGATTAAGATACACTACCGGAGATGTGAGACTACTTGGATATACTGATGTTGATTGGGCAGGCAGTGTGGTGGACCGTAAGAGCACTTCCGGGTACTGTTTCACCTTGGGATCTTCTTCGATATCCTGGATGAGTAGGAAGCAGAAGTCGGTAGCTTTGAGCACCGCTGAAGCAGGATATATTGTTGCTAGCATAACCTCATGTGAGGCAGTCTGGTTGCGAAAGCTCTTCAGTGAGCTGTTTGGATTTACATTGGATACCACTGTGATTCTCTGTAACAACCAGAGGTGGGATTCGATTATTGAGGAATCCCATATTCGTCAATTGCTCCAGTAGATAGACATCATCTGGGATATGGTAAGTCGATGAGCAAGGAAGCTCCATCACATTAAGATGATGTACAGGTTGATACACCTTATCAAAGCCCCGAGGAAAGATCTAATCTGTGATTTTCCCAAACGACTTGGAGTCGGAAAGAAACCTTTGTACAAGGGTCCTACATGTTGCATACATTGAGCTCTGGGAGCTCTAAGGGCTTGCGGTTCCTACTGGAGTAACATATGACCACAGGGTGACTCACCCTCCCCTGGTGGTGCACACTGGAACAAGATGATTCGCTCTCTTGTGGGACAAGATGATTCGCTCTCTTGTGGAACAGGATGATTCGCTCTCCTGTGTAGCAGGATGGTTAGTTCTCTTATGAGGCCTGGATTGATGTGTTCTCCATGGCAGCCTGGATTGATGTGTTCTCCACGGCAATTGTAGCAGGATTGATGTGTTCTCCTGTGAGGCCTGGATTGATGTGTTCTCCATGGCAATTGTAGCAGGATTGATGTGTTCTCCTGTGAGACCTGGATTGATGTGTTCTCCATGGCAATTGTGGCAGGATTGATGTGTTCTCCTATGAGGACAGGATTGATTATTTCTCCTGTCGAGGCATCCTACCCATGCAGTCTGGGACTCATGGGAAGTACCTCTCATTTGATCAATGAGCAAGGAAACGAAGTTAGGGACCATAGTAGTACCGATGGATGCATCATTGTAACTACCATACTCCCTACGCTAGGATGACCTCCATTCATCTGGGATTAATGATACTGGTCTAGGACCAGTGGTAGGAGTTGTACCATACTATGACGTTGACTTCGGGTCAGTTGAGACTGGTCTGGGATCAGTGGTACATACTCTGAGACTGACTTTGAGTCAGTGGAGGATGATATTAGTCTGGGACCATTGGAGTTGTACTCACTATGACGTGTACTTTGGGTTGGTTGAGACTGGTCTGGGACCAGTGGGACATACTCTGAGACTGACTTTGAGTCAGTATGATACATCCTAGATCAAAAGCAGAGTAGAACAGAACAATGCAAGAGCAAAGCAGAACAGAACAAAACAGTACAGATCAGTGCATGGCAGAACAAGACAAAGCAGAACAGGCAAAATAGAGCAGAGCAGGGCAAGGTTCAGGCTGTACAAGGTAGTGCATTTGATGGATGAATAGTAACGACCGATAGACAGATTGCAGATGAAGTTCTCCATGGTTGAGAGGGAGTGTTAAAATTGGAAACCAGGGAAAAACTTCATCTCGGTCATCTTATTCATGGCTGATAATATTTTTATTAGATTCCTCTCGTCGAGAGGTGTAGGATTGATATAAAGATCATCCAATTCTGATAAGTATTCATGGAGATATGAATTTATTTTGATTATGGAATTATTATCAAGCCGACCTACAACTCATGTAGGCTCAGAAGCCCAACAGTCGCATCTATTCACCCACCAACGTTGTGTATAAATATAAGAGGACTTTTCCTCATTTAGAATCACTCATCTCATCACATCTCTCTCTCTCTACTGCGCAAATATGAGTCTATTCTCTACTGCATTGAAATGGGTCTCTCTCTCTCTCACATGTGAAGCTGGAAGCTGTTGAATTTGAAGCTGCAACTGCAGAAGTAAAGATTGACTTGTGTGGCCTACAAGATCTCCTCTTTGGAACTACGTTGTAGGTTCATCTGAACCTCCTTTGAAAGCTGCAACTTTTGGTGGTGGAATGAAGTCAATCCGACGAACAGTTTGCAAGATATCGACTGCCCTAGTATGAAGCCGGAAACTGCTGAAACTGAAGCTGCAACTGCAGAAGTAAAGATTGACTTGCGTGGCCTAGAATATCTCCTCTTTGGAACTACACTGTAGGTTCACCTAAACCTCCTTTGAAAGCTGCAACTTTTGGTGGTGGAATGAAGTCAATCCGACGAACGGTTTGCAAGATATCGACTGCCCTAGTTTGAAGCCGGAAACTGCTGAAACTGAAGCTGCAACTGCAGAAGTAAAGATTGACTTGCGTGGCCTAGAAGATCTCCTCATCTGAACTGTGCTATAGGTTCATCTGAACCTCCTTTGGAAGCCGAAACTTTTGGTGGTGGAATGAAGTCAATCCGACGGTCGATTTGTGAGATATCATCTGCCCTAGTTTGATAATGAAGCCGCTAATACTGATGCTGCTGATTTAGGGTTTGCTACTGCTGATATGAATCAGATTTATTGTACTATTTCTCTCTGTTGAATTATTGAAGATAAAAGAAGATTTGATCAAAGGGTTTCCCCACACATTGTGGGGTTTGTCCCTGGCTAGCCGCCACATCTTGTGTCTCTTGTCTTGGCTTGTTTTCTGTCGATCGTTTAATGTTCTATCTACACTTTACTTTATGTACATGTGATTGCTAATCGGTGGAATATAATAAGAAAAAGAAGTAAACTTTTATAAGCATAGAACATACCATAACTTAACAAATTTAAACGGCCATGTGGGATGGAACGAACAGGGCCACGGAAGAAGAACAAGGATTCCAAATTGGATGGGGAGCCTATTACACTGACGGAGGGTGATCTATACGACATCAGTGACACAGTTCGTGAGGTCACTAGGGAGACGCTCCAAGAAGCAATGGCGGAGCAACATAATGTGTTGGGGGCACTCAAGGCACAACTGTAGGGACTTCAGGTGCGACTCCCACAAGAAGGAACAATAGTTGTCTATGGTGCCACGGGAGCATCGACAATTGAGTAGTTTTTGCAAGCTGAAATGGACAACACCATCGCATTGTTGAAGGAGCAATGACATCAGATAACATGGAGGATAGAGGCACGGTAGGGCGGATCAAGGGATTCGGCCTAAACTTGGCGGCCCTTTCGTGCGATATTTTATACCAGCTACAGGATAGAGCGACGACAGAACTCCGTGCTAGGGAGGGACGCGCAGTAAAAATGCTAAGTGAACAACGAATCAACATCTAACAACTTAGCCTATAACGTGATGAAGAGGTAGCTTAGAACCAGCAGTTGGAGCAAATCGTAGAGGAAGCATGTCGCCGTGTCCCAGAACTAGAAATTACGACAAATCAGCTAGTAGGAATGTGGATCCACAAATTGGCTAGTGGATTCCGCGAGGCGAAGTAGGAAGCTATGAGGATTCATCTGGACCTAAACCTGCAAATTGCTGAGATATGATTAAAGGCGCAGCCTTCCACACCCTCAGAAATTCAAGATCATCTTGCCGACGATATCCGAAAATGGTTGGAAGAAATTGAACAGGTAATGCAGAGCTACACCACGTTTTTGGAAGAATACTTCGGGGTCCTCACAACCTTACAGGAGGACCCCACCATACAACGGTTGGAAACAGAGATGCGAGAGCTTCAAATGCAATATGATAGTGTGCGCGGGATGGCATAGATAGTGGTCCTAACTCAGTCGCTCGCGAGGTTAGAACACGCAAACACATTGAAGGAGCAAGTGGACGCAGCATGCCAAAAAGAGGCAGTACTTAAAGCATCCATCCAGCCTTGGATTGATGAGGCCTTCCTCATCACGACCGACATCGAAGGAAAACTCACACAAATGAAAGTGATGCATGACCTCAGATAGGGATTTGACCCTGACAATGAGCATTCGTCTGAGCGAGCGGAACGAATCTAATGGACTATATAACAGTGTGCTATGGATCTTCGCGTAGCACAGGCACAGTTAGATGGACTTCACGCAAATATCGTCATAGTCATGATGATTGTGTTGGGGGCTTCTGGCAGTGGATCCCCCATAGCATGATTTTGGGGCTTGAAGCCCGACTTTTGGTAAAGTGTAATCTAAAGACCCTGCAAAATGCGGGCGTGGAGTGCTAGAGTCTAGGGTTGTGCGCCCTAAAATAATTTAATTTAATGTATGGTATATCGGCCTACCCATGGTCCACAGACCATGGGATTGTATAAATAGAGCAAGGCTCTAAGTGTAAAGTTAGTCATATGGTTTTTGCGATGATGAATTAGCTCTGATTCTGTAAGTTCGAGTCTTCAGTTGTAGTAGTAGTAAGAGGCTTTGTAGCTAAGTGCATAGAGGCTTGGTAGAGTCCACAACTATGTGCGTATATCCCTACAGCTCAGTGCGTAGGGTGGAGTTGGGATTGCACTTGGACAGAGAATTAATAAAAGATAAGTTGATTCTGAAATATTGTGCATCTATGCTTCTGTTATATTTATGCATCTCTTTACAATTTTATGATTCCATGCACTTGTTATGAATGTTGAATGATTAATTATAATATTAGGCCCACACAATTAGGTAAGATCTATAATAATAGCACAATAAGGATAAAGGATTTAGATAGCACCTCTTCTTATGCTTTACAGAGCTGCACGGAAGAAGTTGCACAAGTTGCAAAGGGAAAATGGCTATGCGGAGCAGCGCAAGCATACAGGTTCCATTCATGAACTTCCTAGACTTCATCAAGACATCCCTAGGGTGTGGAAACCTAGTTCCAACACCCTCCCATACTACCATGGGTGAGACCTCAGTCCACGCACCGTGGAATGTTGCCAAGAGGGCTAGTAGTTTCGAGATTTGTTTGGCTAAATCACTTCTGAACCTGGGTCAGGCCCCAACAAGACAATAAGTTATGAATACACGCTGGTTCGGCTCTTCCAAGTAGCATATACACTCTTATGCATGCTTTTCAGGTTACAGCTGGTTCTGAATGATGATGTAGTTTTCTAGGTTCAGATCTATGGACTGGTTATAGTGATCTATCTATTCCAGTTGATTGGTTGAAGTTGATTAAATATGAATAAATGGTTGATTCAGTTGTGTCAGAGGTTCAGAGGTTGTCAGTGATTGATTGACTTTGGTTGATTTAGAGAGTGATGATTGAGTTTCAGTGATTGGTTGATGCAGATGTATTTGATGGTTGTATTGCAATAGTGATTCATTCTAAGCTTCAATGTTGTTGATTGGTCCAGTATGAAAATTGGATGAAATTAGGACTTCATGTGTATTGTTGTGTACGAGGAGCATCCAGTATGAAAATTTATGAAACATGGTCCCTGGAGGAAGAAATAAGGTCGTAGCCTTCTGTAGGTCAGTGCCTACAGTAGTAAACATATCGGCTAGTACAAGAGCTAGGGGGTTGCAGCACCCTTCCAGTAGAAGCTGGAGAATGAGAGAAGGTTGTAAAATTTTGCAGGTAGAAGCCTATGTACTGATATGAGTCTGCACTAGACAATGTTGTAAATAGATTTTCTTATTATTAAAAGAAGACAGAGATGACAGGAGCAGGTGGTTTTCACCCACATTGGGTTTCCACCTTAAATCTTGGTGTTCATGTGTGTTTCTTATGTGTGTTGGTTCATTTTGTTATTAACTTCACATGGTTATTGTTTAATGTTCAATAAATTACTGATGCACAGATTAAAGATCAACATATGATGAATTCACAGATTAAAGATTAACATATGATGAATTCACTGAATCATGGGTTTACTAGATATACGCTAGTTGCCTTAAGAATAGTTGCATGCACATGCAAGTTCCCTTAGTAGCGTATATAAATCTAATTATGCAAATGAAAAAATTATTGATTTACAAATACTGATTCACCCCCCCCCCCAAAGTATTATTTCCAACACTACCATATAACATACATGAAATGATTGATGATCTTACAAAAAATTCATACAAATGATAACAAAAAAGAAACAATGCTAAACATCCATTCCACGTGTATCCCAAAGAAATAGCTGCAACTCATCTATTAATACTAGCCAAAATTTGGTACAATAGTGTCTCTAATCACTAGTACAACATCCAACTGACTCCAAATTCATAAAAGAGTGAAGAAAGGGAAGATATAGACATCAAAACAAACTCCTCCCAACCTTAGGGGTCGAATCCATGAGAGGAGGAGCAGTTCCACCAAAATCTGAACTGATAACTAGAGTGTAGGGTGGTCAAATTGACTCATCCCTAATTACATTGAAACTGGTTCATTTGACTTGATGAAGTCTATTTACCTAATGTATTTACACCTAGGTAATAGTAAAAGACCAAAATTACATTTGCAATATCAATTAAATCAGTTAAAATATGATTTCCATAGATGAAAACCAAATCTCAAGAAGAACAGTGAAAATCACAAGAAATGTCAAGTGCGCCATCTTTCTGTCAAGTGCACCCTCACAGCGTCATGTGCGCCCGCCATCTTGCAGGCTTCTTTTGACTGCCCTCCTGGTGTACAAATTGAGCCCAGGATAGGTCATTGGAAAGCTTGTCCTATATAGTTGCCAAATATGCCTTTAGTTTTCGAAACTTACCTAATTTTATCCTCCAAAACTTCATTCTCCCAATACTAGTCAAACGTGTAGCGCCTGGGCCAAAAATGAGGTAGAAACATGACTTTTTGCTAGTTTTTTTCCCGTTTCACCTGTAGTTTTGCAAAATAAGGCTAGAAACATGGTTTTTTTATATGTATTTGTCCTTATTCATCCAATTGTGGTCTTCATTTCTTCAAAAAGTGCCCGAAAAAAGTGCACAACACCTAGGGCACTGCGTGTTTGACCATGCTGCTCATTTCTGGGCAAGTGTGTATCACTAGAAGGAAGTGCGCATTGCCGATTTCAAATCGAATTTCGAGTGCCTTCCTGAAGTATAAATTGATCCCATGATAGCTCATTCAAATTTTCTCTCTCTTGGATACACAATGGACCTATCAGGCACTTAAAAGTATCAACTATAGCCCCTCACAAATCAATTCTCCCAAGATTGGTCAAAAAGTGCAGAATGAGGGTGCAAAAATGCAGTATGATCTTGCAGGAAAGTTTTGAAGTTCTTCCTCAACTTCCAATTGAGCTCGTGATATCTCATTAGAGATATCCTTTGGTCGAGTTATAATTTGACTCATCAAGAAAGTCATTTGGCGACTCCAGCTAGGAAAAAAATTGATTTTCCCAAGGTCACTCAAGACATGCATCAACTCTCTTGTAGCAACTGTATTTTTGACATTTCTCCAAAACCATAATACCTGTGTAAAACTTGAAGGAGGTGTTTCATCCTTGGACTATTATGGACAAAAAACTCTCTCACTTCTGTAAAATGCATCTTTGTTTGGTTGGAAACATACTTTGAAGCAAAACTAGCCCTATGTGTGGAAAATGATTTGTCCCTCGGAATGAATTCTTGAAAAATGATGGATACATGATATTTATGAGTTGGAATGGCCTCATACTTGCTAAAATGACCTCCCATAGGCCTCATTTTCTCAAATTCCTTTGATTCCACAGCCAACCATAGCTCAGTGGGAGACAAAATTAGGGTTTAGTGCTTGTGGAAAATGATGATTTGGACACCATTGGGAAAAGACAACTCCCTTTGGCATTCACTTAAATTTCTGAAACATTACCCTTTCACTTGACTATTTCCTTTGACAAATTGATCTTTTTATGGTATTTGAGAACTCTTTGAATTTGATCTTGATTTAATGAAGTTAACATATAGAGATTGAGTTGGCAGCGTAGGAACAATACTTATTACATATAGTGAACATAAAATTACATGATGAAATAAGCATTTCTCTTTACAAATCATCTTCACATTGTGAAGAGATGTTATTTTATCACCCTTTACTTACTAGTCTTATTCAATGGAATGGAGTTTTATTGGAACCTTAGAAACCTTAATGACCGAATAAAACCTTGAAAACCCCTAAAAGACCTAGTGAGACCTTGAAGGACTAAATTTCAAGATGACATGATTGATGTGATGGAATGATTTCATTAACTTTATGGACAATGGATACTCAGCAAGGTTGAAATGAGCTAGCAAGGGGTAAATTTCTAAAAGGAGTAAAGGAAACCCTAATCAACCTTGAGTGACCAACTGTTTGCATGAGGACCTAGTGGAATGACAAAAATTTCAGAATGGGACCCTAATATGATATGAAAAATGATTTTTGATCACTGATGGCAGTATGCAAACCCTGACACTAACATCATCCTTATTGGGGATGGTAGATCCTTGGACATGTCAAGAACACTGTAGACCAAGTGCTTAACCATGTGGGCCAATATAGTCAAAAACTTAAAATGAAATGCATGACAAAACGCTGACAACTCAAACGACACAGACTGACTTGTGACAAGCTAATAACTAACTGAAAAATGACTAAATACTAACTTAATTAACTAACACAATTACTTACAAAAATTATTAGTGGCAACAGACCATCAATATTTGAGGGCTTCAAATCCTGATGACAACGACCTGCCTACTGAAGAAATACATACAATCATGTGAAGTGATCCTTCCAGTGTAATCAATCCAACAGGTGGCTACTTACTGAAATTATGCTCTCACATTTCTCGAGCAGGCTGAATGATGTACATGTAGCCAAGTCTCAATAACAATTGAGACCAAGTCTTATCCTAACAAACCATACAACATTCATCTTCTCCAATGCTTACAAAATACTGTCAAATGGATCTTGAAAATCTGGAAGCATTACCTTGTCTTGAGATCCAGCAACAAACATACAAGTAGTCCCTTCATTCTGATCTAAAAGAACAGTCGGTTGTTGATTGATAGGAAGGCATAGCAAAGTATAACCTTATGCTATATTAGTGTTGGCTATAAATTCCTCGACCATGAGAAATTCTGATTCGATTTCTGTCATACTGTCTCTCTCAGGCTCATACTCCTCAAATTCATAGTCTAAGTCATTCTTAAACATAAAACATTCTTCAAGATTATCAAACATGATAGCCCTATCATCTTCATGAAAGAAATAAATATCTGTTAGCTGATCTATAAATCTAATTTCAAGACTGTCCTCATTTTCAAAAGTGGAAGAAGTTTCACTAACACCTTCTTGACTATGTGAACACTGCAAACCTGCATTAGCTTGGGTTGTAACATGACCTTTCAGGAGTTTATCTATCTCATCTTGAGACAGAGGAGATAGTACTTTTTGTTTTATTTTGCTAAAACAATAGTTTTCTTCTTTCCCTCATAGAGTTTGACAAGGATGTTGAATATCTTCATTAATTTCAAGAAAAGGAGTATATAAATTTTCATCAGACTGTTGATTCATTTAAGGTGATTCCTTTTGACTATCAAGATGCAAAATTCCTTCATCTTCACACAAAGAGGAAGCTACTGTATGATGACTATGATCTTGTGTATCAAAGTGACTAGCTTCTTCAGATTGTCCTTGAAACTCAAAACTGAAATTTCTATCATTTACCACAGACTCATCCAAAGAATATTTTTCACTTACTTGAGCAAAGATCTTGTCTCATTTTTCATAAAGGGACTGGATTACCTCCCTCTGAAGAATTTGTTCTGATGGGATGATAACAATTGGGTCAATAACTTCATTTTATTCATTCAAGGTGATATCAACAATAGAGCTCTCCTTCATGGGATTCGAAACAACATACTCTTCATCATCACAATTTGAATCTAGATCTGGAATACCCATCTTGACATTATCACAATCTGAAATTGGAACTTGATTTTCCTTCATACCATCTTCTGTTGCAAGAAGATGTGAAATAAGACCTTGTCTTCCATCATTTTCAATTGTATAAAAATCTTCAGCCTGCTGCGAAATTTCCTGAGCATCTTGACAAGTATCCTCTAAGCTTTCTTTGTGCTACTGAAATGGATTTTCATACAAGGCTTCCATGATCTCATCGTCAATGAATTCATCATCTCCATATACATTTTAAAGATTTTCAATAAAACTATCAAAATGTCTGAACTAATATTAAGTATGGACAAGATTCTTTATATCTTTCAAAGAACATGGAATGAAAATCCTTTAAACAATAAATACAAGCAGGCAGCAAAATTTCATACCAACATTGGGTTTCACCTTCCAGAGTGGCCTTGAATATCTTCGTGAAGCAATCTTCAGGAAAATCAATCTTTAATCTATGCACATGCATGTGAAATATCACCAGATGAAGAGAAACATCATAACCTTTCACATCTTTGACCATAGGAAAATTGCTTTGCCAATTTACCTTAGCAATTTTATTTGGGAAACTTGGAATGTGATCTCTTTTCATTGGAGCATACCTTCTTGCAACATATTTAATCTTGAAAATTCTTCAAGCTACTGATCTTAATGTAGTGGAGTCACCATGAAGTGTGGATTTTCTGGATCTTTCAGTCAATGGAGTCACCAGGTGAATGGTGCAACTTTCCTATGTGTCCAAATGTTGTTCTCCATCAACAATTAGATCTAAATCATTGTCATTATTTCTTGTCGAAGATAGAGCTTTCGCTCCTCGAAAACGGTGCCAGTATGTTATCACTCCTCCGGATCTCCAAGGCTAAGGAAGAGTCTAGCTAAGGTAACCACAGACCAACCTTTGGACTTGGTAGCTAGCCCTATCAAGCCAGAGAGGGCTGGATGGATTAGGGTTTTAGGCTAGGTATAAAGTGCAAAGTTTTGTTTGATTCGATTTGGTGGGCTTATTGTTGGATGAGGGAATTAGGTCAAAGAGGCCAGGTCAGGGAAAATTATATATGATTGCAGACATTCAAAGGGGCTAGGTAGGAAGGAGGTTTAGCACTTAAAAGGTGATTTGATGAGATGGTTTAAGACTGATGAGGAGTTAGGAAGAGCATATGACATGTATTCCTCCTAAACTTAAGAGAAATGGACAAATTATGATAACTTTCCCAAAACAGAGCATGAGAAAACATGTATTCTGCCTATCAACTTTAAAATTACCATATAACAGATATGAAATGATTTATAAGCTTACAAAACATTCATACAAATGATAACAAAGAAGAAACAATGCTAAACATCCACACCACATGTATCCCGAAGAAATAGCTTCAACTCATCTATTAATACTAGCCAAAATCTGATACAATAGTGTCTCTGATCACTAGTACCACATCCAACTGAGTCAAACCTCTTAAAAGAGTGAAGAAAGGGAAGATATAGAAATCAAAACAAACTCCTCCCAACATCAGGGGTAGAATACATGAGAGGAGGAGCAGTTCCACCAAAATCTGAACTGATAGCTAGAGTGCAGGGTGGTCAAAGTGACTCATCCCTAATCACATTCAAATTGATTTATTTGACTTGACGAAGTCTATTTACCTAATGTATTTACCCTTAGGTAATAGTAAAAGACCAAAATTACATTTGAAATATCAATTACATCAATAAAGAGATGATTTCTATAAATGAAAACCAAATATGGAGAAGAACAATGAAAAATCAGGCAAATTGTCAAGTGTGCCATCTTTCTGTCAAGTGCACCCTCACAGTGTCATGTGTGCCCTCCATCTTGCAGGCTACTTTTGACTGCCTTCCCGATGTCCAAATCGAGCCCAGGATAGTGCACTCGAAATATTGTCCTGTCTAGTTTCCAAATCTGCCTTCAATTTTCAAAATGGAGCTGATTTTACCCTCCAAAGTGTCATTCTTCCAATAATGGTCAAACGTACAGTGCTTGAGCCAAAAATGAGGCAGAAACATGATTGTTTGCTTGTTTTTTACCCTTTTCACCTGCCATTTTTGTAAACTAAGGCTGAAAACATTGTTTTCTTAGATGTATTTGTCCATCTGCATCCAATGAAGGTCTCCATTTCTTCAAAACGTTCCCCAAAAAAGTTTGCAGCGCCTAGGGCACAATGCATTTGACCATGTTGTTGATTTCTAGGCAAGTGTGTAGTGCTAGAAGGAAGTGCATAGTGTCGACTTCAAATCGACTTTTTAGTGCCTTCCAAAGTCAAAATTGAGGTTGTGATATCTCATTAGAACTATCTCTCTCTTGGCTACACAATGGACCTATTAAGCACTGGAAATAATCAATTATAGCCCCTAAAAAATCAGTTCTCCCAATCCTGGTCAAAACGTGCAGAATGAGGGTGCAAACATGAAGTGTGATCTTGCAGGAAACTTTTTGAGGTCTTCCTTAACTCCAAATTGATCTCGGGATAGCTCATTCGAAATATATTTTTGTCTAGTTATCATTTCACTCATCAAGCAAGTCTTTTGAACACTCTAACTAAGAGAACAATTGATTTTTCAAAGGTCACTCAAGAAGTGTAGTAACTCTCTTGTAGCAACTATATTTTGACATATCTCCAAAACCATAATCTCTCTGTAAAATTTGAAGGAGGGTTTTCATCCTTTGACTATTATGGAAAACAATCGCTCTCCCTTTTGTACAATTCATCTATGTTTGGTTGGAAACATACTTTGAAGCAAAACTTGCCCTATGTGTGGAAAATGATTTTTCGCTTGGAATGAATTCTTGAAAAATGATGGAGACATGATGTTTATGAGTTGGATGGGCCTCATTCTTGCTGAAATGACCTCCCTTAGGCCTCCTCTACTCAGATGTCTCTGATTCCATAGCCAACCCTACCTCAGTGGGAGAGGAAATTAGGGTTTAATGCTTGTGGAAGATGATGATTTGGGCACCCTTGGGAAAAGACAACTCCGTTTGGCATTTACTTAACTTTTTGAAACATTACCCTTTCACTTGACTATTTCCTTTGACAAATTTATGTTTTGATGGTCTTCGAGAACTCTTTGAATTTGATTTTTCTTTAATGAAGTTTACATATAGAGATTGAGTTGGCAGCTTCAAAACAGTACTTGTTACATATAGTGAACATAAAATTACATGATGAAATAAGAATTTATCTTTACAAATCATCTACACATGGTGAAGAGACGTTATTTGATCACCCTTTACTTGCTGGTCTTACGCAATGGAATGGAGTTTTATTGGAAACTTGGAAACCCTAATGACCTAATGAAACCTTGAAAAACCATAAAAGACATAATGAGACCTTGAAGGACTGATTTTCAAGATGACATGACTGATGTGATGGCATGATGTCATTAAATTTATGGACAATGGGTACTCAGCAAGGTTGAAATGAGCCAGCAAGGGGTAAATTTCTAAAAGGAGTAAAGGAAACCCTAATTCATCCTTCAATGACCAAATTTTTGCATGACCTAGTGGAATGACAAAAATTTCAAAATGGGACCCTAATATGATATTAAAAGAGCATTTTTGATCTCTGATGGCAATATGAAAATACTAACACTAAGAAACTTTAGTATGTTCATTATGAAGGTTTATGGATAATATCATATTTGTGCATAATAATATTTATTTTTGTGGAATATTGTGAGAATATTGGGCAGATTATGAAGATTTGGAGGAGGAGATAATTTAGGGACTTCCTCTCTACTACAATAGGATCAATCTTAAATAATTCCACAGATTCTAGAACTCCAATGATTGAGAAAGTCTAGAAATGTCTTCCCTGTAATTTAATGTAGATTCCTAGTAACCAAATCCACTAATTAAGGGATTTTGGTGGGGAAAGATTCCTTCTTTCATGGATAATGCTTCCTAGTGATTTTGTATAAGTACCAAGTCCAAGTTGCCTCTAGGTGTGGAGTTTTCTTAGTCTGCTTGTGGAGAGAACTCGTATTTTTGAACCTCTATTGTCATTTTTTGTAGGGATGTAATCGCATTGATGGAAATAGTGAAGATCAATGCCATG
Source organism: Pinus tabuliformis (assembly GCA_031772625.1). Lineage (NCBI taxonomy): Eukaryota > Viridiplantae > Streptophyta > Pinopsida > Pinales > Pinaceae > Pinus > Pinus tabuliformis. Next base: position 2,015,171,674 of record CM062816.1, read on the forward strand.
TTCAGCTTCTAAATCTTGGTCTCCTCCATGGAACTCTTATTTTCCTTGGGATTGGCCATCCCAGGAGCCTCAAATCCCTTTTGTATCATTTACTTTTCTTCCTTTCAATTCTTATTCACATGCATCTCTTATTCTTATTTTTTTCTATTTCTGCATTTAGTATTGATGATTTCTTCTTGTAGGATTGTGTTAAATGGTTGAAGAAAGTTATTTTTCAAGATTACAATTATCATTTCATCCTTGGAACAACTTTTGAAGGTCATAGTAATAATTGAGTTACTTGGATTAGCTTGGTTATTCCCAAATTGAGATTTTTGGAAGTCCTTTATGGAAAATAACAATAAATTGCTACTATTCTTTAGATCATGGTAACGAGATTCAATCAAATTTATTCCACTTTAATTAGATCACAAAAAAAATTCTATTTAATATCAAAAATTACCCCATTTCATTTTCACTTGATTATGTTAGGCATTTTATAGATTTACTAGCTCACTAGTTCTCAAATTTCTAGAGTTTAGACTAGTAATTTTCTGCTATTTTTTAGCATTGGTTAAAAGAGGTATTTTTGAGCGATTCCACTTGGAATGGAGACCTAAGACATAATTTTAAATAAAAAAATTGTTCCCATCCAATTTGGATTTGATTTTATTTTTCATTCGGTGAATTATAGTTTCCTGTAGTAAATCTACAGTTTCTTGTAGTAACTGCCGGATCTCTAATAGAAGCCTTCTAACATGTATATACTTGCCTATATTTGATCAAGAATCTTGGTTATTGTCCCTTATGGTTTAATGGAGACACCTAGGCTCTAAATAAATGGTTAGGGAAGACTAAAGACCACTTAGGACTTGCCTCTTTACCCATGTAAAACATTTCAGTGATTTAGGCTAATGGATAGATTTATGAAATGGATAATACAATGATGATTTCCACATCCAATGAACTCTGTTAATGGACCTAAACTCTTTGAAATTAATGATTGACATGTACTTCTTGATATTTACTTTATTTAATTAGAATAGGTTTTTTTCCTTGTATTTTCTTTCTTGCAATAGGTTAAGGTTTTCATTTCGAGCATTTCATTTTTTGCAATTAGTTTAGGATCTGATTTTACTACATTCACTCCATTACATCATGACATCAAAGGAAGGACACATTGTATGCTACACATATAGTGTTGATACCTCTTAATTTTTTATGAAGCCTGGGTTGATAATTAAAGTTGGTAGCCTTGGGAGTTGCAACATTCTTGCTGCAATACTGAGACTCATCATCTACTATAAGTATGTATGCTTAGTTGGACAAATAAGAAACTCCTTTAGGTTCTCTTGGAAGTCTAGGGTAGATAGTTCAAGGGATATACTTTTCTATGGCCATACCCATTCAAAAATGTGAACAATAAACTGGAATTGACAAATCAAGGGTTAAGAATAACCTATTTATCCTTATATGTAGATTACATGGAGCGGTCGGTGTAGTTGGGAAGTGTTCCTGGATAGCTCCAAAGGCCAATCCTACACACAAAGAAAAGGAATACAACCTTCACAACATAATAAATTTATCAATCAAAAAAATTAACTAAGGATCAATTATACATTATTTAATGCATCAATAAGATACCACCTTCCAAACAATCATTAGACAAGCACAAGATGCATAAGAAATGAACAATAATATGAGAGAAGAATCTGCCGATCTATATATTAAGTAAAGAAGAGAAATATTTCAACCAATGGCAGTTGCAACATAACCTCCTCTAGTTCCTAGCACCAAACTCTCTCTCTCATAATTGGAATCTCAATAGCGTAACAATGCAAGAATTATGATACCAAACTTAATGACCTAGCCTTCAATTTATAAGAAAAATGGGGCTATAAATACTTGTATTCCTTATTTATTACATTTTTGAAAAAATCCATAGGGTGGATGGTATTTTTTTAGCTTTAATGCCTTTGTTCTACTTTATATGATTTCTTTGAGTTGAAAATGAAGCAAGAAAATCTAAGTTTGCTTTTACCTTGGTCAAACTAGAGAAAATTTGAATTTCTACTTCAACAAAAATCTTGGAGGTACTTAACTGAGGTGGCATACCACTTGTCACTTAGTTAACTCTATTAATTTGAGTTTTTGAAGTTTTAGTTCAGTTCAGTATGATTGATCTCTAATTTGTAGCAATCTATTTTAGCTATTTTTAGTTATTGTCAGTTAAACTAGTTCTAAAAGTTAGAAGAACTAATGGAGGTCGAGTTATGGAAGTGTAACTTCAACCACACTCAATGATCAACCTGTTAACTAATCAATCAACACAAAATAATTGTTGCATGCAAAAAATTTGAGCTACCTAGTTGAGATGGAGATTTCAAGGCTCCATTCCAAGGTAGTATAATATTATGTGTTGCATATTCCCACGTATATAGGCGGTGCATGGAGTTAGAGGAAGCACCTAGAGGAATTGTACAATTCAATAGTGAAAATTTCCTAAATAATAGGGGCTAATTTCATCAAGGAAAAGTGCAAGGAAATAGGAGCTTGGAGGGCTTGAAAATTGGGTAAGCGTTGGCTAGAGTAAGTTTTTTAAGAAGAGGGATAGACTATACACTTACAGGGTGTGCTCAGGCTTGAGTATGCATATGTATTTCATCTCTATTCTTTGATTAATGGAATACAAATAAGAATGTGTTTTGATCAATTTATTTCCCCTATATAAATATTTGTGCATGTGTGATGTTTCATTTTGCATGTTTATGATTTTTGTTCTAAATGGTGAATTAAATTTCGTAGATTAGTAGAGTAGCTTCAAGTCTTGTGATTTAGTAAATTTTATGAGCAGTTTTGAATCTACACATTAATTTCTACATGGTATCAGAGAAAGATTTACTGTAGAGTAGAGATTTCAAAGGTGTTATCGCAGGAGGATCAGATTTGCAGGGTCAATTCTTCAGAGCTAGAAGGATGGATTTCTATGGACTAATTAGGTTCGAGTATACCCCTGAGTGAAGCTCAAATTATGTTGCTTGGAAGGACCACATAGAGGTAGTGCTGGAAGATAATGGGTTTAAGGAATTCATTGATAATGATATCTTGAAACCAACAACATTTGATGCTCAGGTGTTAACATCTTTATTAAGTAGGTTGCTATTAAGGATAACCTTTTTCCTGTTGGAAATACTAAGAGGGGCAGGTGAATCAATATTTCTTTTCAATTGTCATTTTTAACAATTAAATCATTTACATTTAGAACACAAAATGAACAATAGGAATACATGCTTTTATTAATATAATATTTACAAAAAGCTTCAACCTGTTGCCAAGAACCAACTTGGAATTTTTGTGAGGCTCCAACCTCCAGTGCACCAACCCTATCTTGTCAAGGCGCCAACCTTGGATTTAGGAGCACTAACTCCAAGGACACCAATCCTTCCAATTCTGAGGCACCTACCATAAGGGCTCCAACCCTCTAATGTATATTGTCTCGATATGTTTGGTAGTGTTACACAAAACTATCGTCACCATGACTATTTGCAGTCAGTATGGGTCTATCATCACTTGTACTGTCCTCCTAAGAAAGTCTCAGACCTCAGCTCTTCAAGTCAAGCTTTGAAAATGAGAGAAAGACATTGAAAATCAACAAAGCTCTGGTTCCACACTTTCTCTCATTGATGTCTGCGGTCTCGCACCCTCTGTTGACAAAAACTGCAGACCTGCTTGCTCTGTCCCTAAAGGAGTGGGTGCGGACCCCTGTGAAAGTAAAAAAGGCGCAATTTTATTCTAAAAAACTCACTTTGGGTTAATTCTAGATGATTCTAGAAGGAATTTTGACGTGGATTGGTCGCTCTTAGGTGGTTCATTCATCCCAAAAGAAAAGGAGCTAATCCCTTGATGAGAGGAGCTATCCCTTTAAAGGAGGGCTTTATCCCTTTGAAGGAGGACCTAGTAACTTCCCTCCATTGCACTATAAATTAAGGCATTGGGCTGGTTGCTAAGGATGTTAGAAGCTGAACATTTTTTAGGGTAAATGCTGTTGGAATTGAGACTTCCTAGTTAAGCTTGAGAGGAGAGATCACATACCTTTTGGCTTCATTGGGAAGAGAGTGAAACTTGTCAAAGTAGAGGAGACTTCTTGTTGGACCCTGGGAGGAGCTTGTACAGCATCAAGGCACAGGTTGTAAAGTTCTTCTTTGATTTGAATTAATACAATCAGATTCATTTTTCTCAACAAATTGTATTATTTCATTTGTTTCATGAATTCCTTGATCATCATGTTAAGTATGCTTTATTATATTGGCTTTTAAGGTGCTATTTAATTTGTTTGCTTGTTTGTGTTTGCAGACTCGCAACAAGGGAGCTCATTTGGATCAAAGGAGTGAGGCTTCCACAAACTTGCATTGGACCCAAGGTAGGCCTAAACACTTGTTTTCCTTTGTTTATAAATGCATATTTAGAGAAAGATAGTTTTTTATTGGCTTGCTTGCCACTAGATATTGTTAGATTCTAGGAAGGTCTATCTTGTCCGCAAGATCGACACATTCCGTGTGACAAAATGGCAACTCCACTGGGGACTTGATTTTTTCCTTGTTTTTACTTTGACCTGAGAAACTGTGTTTTTGTTTCTGTTTTTGGCTTGTTGTGTGTGGAATTGGGTAGATTTAGTAGATCTAGGATTATTTTTTGTTTTTCATAACTTTGGGAGAGGACCACACCCTCGGCTTGGGACACAGTGTGGACCTATCCACACTTTTTCTTTTAGCATAGAGCGGTACCACACCTATGTTAAATGTGGTCCTGCAGACCCTGTCAAAATTTTGGAAAACCTAAGATTTTCTTTGTTAGTCAGCTTAGTGTTTGTTTAGATGTTTTTATCCCTTGCCCGGACCTGCATATAACTTGTTAGAAGTTATTCTTAGGTTAATTCCATCGGTGTTAGGGTTTTAGGTGAAATTCCTAGAAGTTTTGATTGTTGGGTTTGGTTTTCATTTTGGTCTTGTAGTAGCTCTGAGCTTAGAAGCTGTAGAAGCCTCAGATCACCTTGGTTTTTACTAGTCTTCTTATGAGTCTGACCATTTGCAAAATCTACCTTTGTTGAGGAATCCACCTTGTGTTTTCTCTTTACAAAACTTCGAAAAAGCTTGTGTTAAAAGTTTGGATTTCATTCTTAGAAAAGAAAACAAAATTTGGTTTTTTTATGACTGATTTGTGATTCTGGACAAATTAGTCCTTAGTTTGCTTGTAGCTAAGTAAAACATCCTTGAAAAAGACATCTTGTAAGCTTTGACTTCAAATAGTTTTTTATAGTTTATAGATCTCAAGATTAGTTAGTTCCATAGTTTTGAGTGTTTTATAAAAAATAAAAAATCTCTTTTGGAAAAAAAGTTTATTTTTGTATTATTTGAGTGTTTTGAAAGAAAAGGGAAATTTTTGTGAAAATAACTAGTTGTCTTGTTTTGAGTGCTTTGGAAAAGACAAAAAACTCTTCTTTTAATTTGTTTGTTAAGAAAGACTTGTGTTTACAAGCATTTGCATTCTCAAACTCTTTCCTAGCTAGAAGTTCATTGAAGTGAAAAGATTGCTTAATCATCTTAAGTGCATTTTTTAGTGATTTTGAGTCGAGTCTTCACACCACGAGTTTCATCTCCGCACCTCTTGGCTTAAACAAAAACCAATAAAAATAACGCTTAAAGTAAAGTCTATGTAGTAATCTTTTTATTTCTAGGGCTCTGATACACCAACATAGCTTAGGCTAGTGTCTTGGAGTAGGGAGTAATTAACTCTCCAAGACAGTAAAACAAACAAGTAGCTGTATCTTGCAGTAGGAGAGAAATCCAATTGTTGCATTTATGCTCTGGGAAAGCTCCTCTTAAAGGAGAAGCACGAGATCGTGTCCGAACCAATGTGGGAATCAATCCTTCCTCATTAGGAATGACGCCAGATATTCACGTATTAAAAATGGTAAACCTCGGATTAACCATTGTCGAGGAGCCTGGGGTCACTTGTTGGTAAACCTTGGATTATGTCAAGGAGCCTTCAAGGGGATTGAGCTTGTTACTCTGCCCTTGCATGAGTATCGGATCATAGACTATTTCCCCAGGTATATTTGTTTCCGTTGGTAACCTTAGTGACCATATTCTATAGGATTCTTCCTAAGGTGACAGTGGTGGGAAGATCCCATTGTACCTGGAGCAGATGTCGGCTAGACTCACTTGGATTTTCTAGGGGGTTCTCTATACTCGAGATGATTTAGTGGAGGAACTTGTGCCAGTCTATTCATTAAGTAGGTTACCGGGGTAACTGTTCCAACCGCCATTTCTGTATTGAACTCTGCGACATTCGGCTTCATCACCAACTAGTGTTTTCAGTACGGAAAGTTACTGTTTGTGTGTGATTTGATCTCCTAGATTCTTTAGGCGTGTGATTCAAATTTGTTTGCTTCTTTAGAGGCTTTAGGTGGTTTTGATTGAGATTTTACTTTGTTTTTGTGTGAAGTAATTAAAATTTTTTAATCGTGGCTGAATTACCGAGGAAGTCCCGTCAACTTTGGGGCCAACCTCCTGAGTTTTCACGGAGCCAGCCTGAAGGGTTAATAGCCCTCGTAACTCCTAGAGACAGTAGATTTGGGTCACCTGAAGAAGGAGAGTCTTCTTTGGTGGTACATCCTAATTTTCAAGCTTTAGTAGTAGATTATAATCCACAATCAGTGTCTGTTTCCGAAATTACTGGTAGATTTTCATCTACTAGTGATATAGGTGAGGAACCTGAAATATCCGAACCTGAAAGTGAATTTGCTGCTACTCCAACATTAGGGTTTACCTCTCCAACTTCTAGTGGTCCTGGTTCACCCAGGGTAGAAAGAATAATTACCCAAAGTCTTCCTTCTGGACTTATAGCTATCAAAGAACTTGCTACTCCGAAAGAAGAAGTAGGCATCCCTATCCCTGAAAATCAACCTGTTATTGAACTTAGGGAGCATGAATCAATTTTTTACAGTCCACCTAGGAGCAGTGCTTGGTATCTTTCATTGACTAATTTTTTGGAAAACCCGGGGCTAAGTTTTTCACCACCTCATATTCCATATCACCCAACACCTAGAGTTTACTATCCTCCGTTAAATATGTCAAGACAGTCGTCCATGTTTTCTCCATCGCCAGAATCCTTTTTGTACGGTGGTCCTTCTGTTCCCTCTGGGTATCAGTCACTTTCTGGTACTTTTGCGGGAGCATCTGCTCAACCCATTGAACAAGGGTTATTAACTGGAAACAATGGTACTAAGCCGTTGAGTGTAGAAGATATTCTAATGATGACAGGTACTATTCCTAATCCTCAATCTCAAGGTGGCCAGTTATCGCCTGGGGGGCAGCCTCAAAATCATCAATTATCGCCTGGGGGGCAACCTCAAGGTACCCAATTTGTGCCTGGGGGGCAACCTGAAGGACAATACATACCTACGGGACAGTACATTCCTCAAGGTCAACCCCAGACTCAATATGTACCTCAAGGTCAATCGCAGTATCAATATGTACCTCAAGGTCAACCTCAGTATCAATACGTGCCTCAAGGGTATCAATACCAAGGTCAGTAATCGAACCAAGGTTTCCAACAACCCTCCAGTCAATCATATGTTCAAGGAACGGGAAATGTACCTTTGAATTATCAACCCTACCCTCAACCCGATTATGGTCCTCAATATTCTGAACTTGTTATGGGTCCATACCCCAGAATGAACTTAGTGTGGGATCCATCGCAAACTCAACAGGTCTTGCAACCAAATGTATAGTTGTCATCTCAAACTGGACAACCCTTAATTTCTGGTTCACCCCAGCAACCTGTCCAGCCTACTATTCAAACTTCTATACCTTCGGTAGTTTCTCAGCCTGGGCCTAGTACGCCTCGTACTCCGCCTCAAACGACTGCTGCAACTGCTACAACATATTTTCAATCTACCCCACCTACTTCTGGAGTATCGACAGTTCTGGTTTCTATTGTTCCTATATCAACTCCTCATACATCTTTACCTCAGTCTGGATCCACAATTCAAACTTTGGTCCAGATGCCTATAGGACAACCTGGTTCAAGTACGGTTGTCACAAGTCAACCACAATTTACTTATCAACCGTACCAGGGACAGTACCAATTCGGTCCTGCTATGCAACAGCCAGTCTATCAGTATCAACATACCATGGGTATACATATCAACAACCTCAACAACCCCAATATGGTCCAGTTAATCCTGGTTTTCCGAGAGGATACAATATCCCAAACACAATTCCAATTCCTAGTTATCCTGGATATCCTCCTCCTGGGGCTGGTCTCATGACCTAGAGTTTTAGGGACCCTAATCGTCAGTTACTGTTTATCGCAACTTTGGACTTGCCTGACTTGTCGCGCCTAATGAACGATCCCATTAACTATCTTCTGTTTTGGCCGCCAATGCCGAATAAGTTGCCTAGTGATATTCCTAAGTTTGAAGGCAAATCAGGAGAGGACCCATCGAACCATGTGATGACTTATCACCTCTGGTGTGTGTCTAATTCTATTTCAGATGATTCAATCTGTCTAAGGCTTTTCCAGCGCACTCTAATTGGTCTTGCGGCCAAGTGGTACATTGAGTTACCGCGAGCCACTTTTTATAACTTTAGTCAGTTAGCTACCTCATTTTTAACTCATTTTCAGTTGCCAGTCAGATATGACAATGGCACGGAATTATTAACTTCATTAAAGTAGTTGACGTCCACTTACATTTCAGATCACATTCATGAATGGAGACGTCGATGGCGTTTAGTGAAGGTTTTTATTCCAGATCAGATATTAGCTGAATGGTTTGTAAAATCTTTATTGCCAAAGATCACTGAGGATGTAGCTAAGGCTGGAGTCGTTACTAAGGAGTAAGTAATTTCTTAAGCGCAGTACCTTGACTTAGTTTATACTCAGTTAGGTACGTTACACGAGAAAATCCCCGATCTTCCTAAGCAAAATCAAATCGCTGCAGCTCCTTCAGGGTCTCATGCTGCTGATGGTATGATTGGTACGGTTAATACCAAAAGTAAGAAGAAGTCTTCCAAGAATTCTTCTCCTATCATAACCTTGCCAGATTCCCCAACAGGAGATTCTTTCGCAGAAATTTCCATCGATATTCATGTTGTAGAGTCATCTACAGCCAAATCAAAATCCGGTTGTAAGAAGAAAGGGAAGAAGAAAAATAAAACAGATAAAAATTCAAAATAGAAACCAGAAAAATCGGAATCAAATTATGAGAAATGCAAACCTTGTTATCCTTGTCTCATTTGTGACAAAGAACATTTTACAAGAGACTGCCCTCATCGTGCAGAGGTTGCAAAGATTGTCAAAGGTTCCCAAACGCCTGCTATTTTGAAGGATCCTTTTCCAAGTCAAGACAGTGAGATGATAGGTTCTTCCTCAAATGCCAATGAAGAACCCATACTAATGATGTCCCATGTTAGGATTGTGACTCGATCATATGATTATGGTAGTAAAAGTCCTGTTGATGGTAAAGAAGCAGAATCTTCTCATTCTAACCCATCAACCTCAGCTTCCGGTTCCGATCCGCTACAGATCGAGAAACCTAATCCAGACTTAGTAATCAAACCGCCCGCCAAGGGTATACTTCGAAAGTCAGCTTTCAATACACATGCGAGAGTGTTATATACCTAGGGGGGATAATATGGAGTACCAAGGGAGGTACCCAAGGTAATAATGTAATAATGGGATGGGCCATTGTAATAAATAAGGTGGTTAACCCATGTCATGTAAGGGACCACAAGTAGTTAATAATAATGTAATGCGCCCATGGTATTAGTTGATGGTATGAGGGAACCATGGTAATGATGCATGGTATTATATGTATGAGGCCTATATAGAGGCTAGAGACTCCATATGGAGAGATATGGAGTGAAGAATTATTGTATGAACAGGCATATGGCTTGTGGAGTATTCTCCTTCCTTAAGGAGTGAATGTATGGTGTTGCCCTACCATAAGGGTTTGATCAATAAAGAATCATTTCATATTATCTTTGGGTTTACTTGCATTATCTTATATTTTCATATCATATCTATAATATTTCTGGGTTAGATCTACAACAATTGGTATCAGAGCACTTTCTTGGGCACAAAAGTGGATAAATTTTTTTCATTTTTGCAGGGTTTCTGGGGCGGCGAGTTTGCAGATCCGATCTGGATGTCCTAGCACAAGTTCTACAAAATCTAATTGTAGATCTGTATTCTTTGGGAAAAAATACACGATTTCAAAAAAAAATCAGTTGAATCGGAGTCCGGATGAAGGAGATATCGCTGATTTAAAATCAGTGGGGTTGCAGACAATTTTTCGGGGCAGCGAATTTGCGGCGCAGATCTAGATGTCCTGGTCCCAGATCTACAAAATCTAATTGTAGATCTGAATTTTTTGAGAAAAAGTACCCAATTTCAAAAAAAAATCAGTCGAATCGGAGTCCGGATGAGGGAGATATCGCTGATTCAAATCAGCTCTTTTTTGCAGAAATTTTGGTGACGGCGGGAGAGTAGCAGCGCAGATCTGGAATTCTAGTGCTTGGATAAGGGTTTTTATCACATGGGCAGATGCAGAATTGTTGTTCCATTTCTAAAAATAGGTCATAACAGGGATTCTGAGCAATATTGACTAAACTGTGAATATTTCAAGTAAGCGAATTTTTCTCAAACCCTCTTCATGGAAAGGTTTACTGGAAAAGATGATAGCCCTACTATTGAAAAATTCATACAAAATCTAAAGAACCAATTTGGGGCGGGATGGAATTGTATGGTACCACTTCTTTTGGAAGAAGAGGCCACCATATGGTGGAAATCACTGGGCCTCATTGACTTGGCCAAATTCTCGGATGAAGAAATGGAAAAACTCCTTATGGACAAATGGTCTCGGGCTAGAAAACAAGATAAGAAGAAACATGTGGGTTTATTTCCTACTGGTATATCTTTATTGCAGGTTCATGGATTGATTCAGAAGGAGAAAATCATTGTGTCTATAAATCCTAGTTGCAAGCAAAATCTTATCAGTGTTAATTTGGCAAAAAAATTGCAAGTCCCAGCAAAACATATTGAAAATACACAGGTTGATGACAAGGATGTTCAAATTTATAAGGATTTGAAACTTTCTATGGATAAGTATGTGTTTCATGGTGATTTTTATGCTTCAGATATGGATAACATGGATGTGGCTTTGGGATACCCTTGGCTGGAATTAGTGGGTACTATCAATATTAATGTGCAGAAGAAATTCCTGAAGCTATGGTATAAAAAGAAGAAAATTACGTTACAGGATATTTCCATCCATAAACAGGTAGAGCACATGGAGGCTGAAGTAGAAGATGTTCAAGGGACTGACATATCAGATGATGAGCCTTTGATGATCAACAATCAAACACAAACAGAGGCTAAAGAAGAAAAGGTTACAGGTGATGATACATTAGAGGAGGGATCAGTGGTTGAAGTCATATTGAAAAAGAAGACACCACAACAGGCACCATAGCAGGGTGAAGTAAAGAAAAAGCCATCGTGGGTTAAAACTTCAACATATCATCACCCACATCACCCAGCAAGACAACCATCAAGATGGAAACCAAGTCGTCACATGACGGTTCGCGAGGAGAGAAGATCCACCCACTACACATCAACACAGAAGAGCTGCCACGGTCAACTTCCATCTCAAGCGAGCGAGGCACCAGCGAGATCGAGGGTTCACCTTTCTCTTGGATGGCTAGATGCACGTGCATGGTATCAGTGGACTAGTCTTTTGAGTAGATCTTATTATTTGTGTTCTTCCCATGTTTCGGGGACGAAACATGCTTAGGGGGTTGGAATGTTATATACCTAGGGGGGATAATATGGGGTACCAAGGGAGGTACCCAAGGTAATAATGTAATAATGGGATGGGCCATAGTAATAAATAAGGTGGTTAACCCATGTCATATAAGGGACCACAAGTAGTTAATAATAATGTAATGGGCCCATGGTATTAGTTGATGGTATGAGGGAACCATGGTAATGATGCATGGTATTGTATGTATGAGGCCTATATAGAGGCTAGAGACTCCACATGGAGAGATATGAAGTGAAGAATTATTGTATGAACAGGCATATGGCTTGTGGAGTGCTCTCCTTCCTTAAGGAGTGAATGTATGGTGTTGCCCTACCTTAAGGGTTTTGATAATAAAGAAGCATTTCTATCTATTTTGATCTTGTTATTATTGGGTATATTTGTTATTTCTCTTATATTCTGGGTTAGATCTACAACAATTGGTATCAGAGCTACAACAGAGAGTGGCTCAGAACTATAACATTGTTGAAGATTTAGCTGTTTCACCTTCAGCAATGTCGGCTTTGGAAGTGTTGCAATCATGTACAACACAACGTAAATTACTTTTGTCGGCTATAGGAGCTATTGACCTTCAGGACTGGAACCTAATAATTTTCGATCTAGGAAATAGTACACCGCGCTTACCTCATCAAATGGCTTTCTAGATCCCAGTGATAGTAAAAAACAGACCTATTCATAGGACTGTGATTGATGAGGGAGCCTCAACGTGTATTATGTCGATACAGTGTTGGAGATCACTTGGTTCTCCTTCACTAAATCAATCCCCGACAATTCTAAAGGCCTTTGATGGCCATGGGTTTCATCCTTTTGGCATTCTACAGGATTTACCTATAGGGGTTGAAGGAAAAACTGTTAATCTAGATGTGGAGGTGGTTGATGCCCCTCTAGATTACAACCTTCTCTTGGGTCGTAGTTGGTCTTACGCTATGATAGCTGTCGTTTCATCGGTCTTTCGGGTTATAAAGTTTCCTCATAATGGAAAGATCATAATAATAGACCAGATGGCTTACTTTTCATCTGACCCAGCCTCTTTTGAAAGCATTCAGCATGTCGGTAAAACGACTATCCCGTATAAGGATGTTGGAGTAGGACTAGTTAAAGATGCTGGTTTACTAGGAACTTTTCCTTTTCCTCCGATCAACGCATTGTCTTATTTTGCAACCATTCATATGATTTCGTTAGACACCATTGTTTATGATGATCCTTGGATCGTACCTTCTGAATCTAAGATAGACTCATTTGGTGATGTTATGCCTTTGAATCCATATGAAATTGCGTATCAGGCCATGCAGTCGTTTTCCGACCCATCTTCAACCAAAATTGACTTAATGAATGTGGTCCATGAGGAATCACTTTTCACATCAAACTTGGATTCAACAATGTTTTCCGAACTTGTTCACTCTGATGAGAAAATTCGTGAAATCCTATGTGTCGATGATTTACCATGGGAAGATCTTCATCACAGATCTTCGTTCTTACCCGAGAATGATTGTTTTGAAAATGATTTTTCATCAATTTTTACAACTGAATATGTCAAGGAACCTCAGAATACAATGAAAAATCCTAATTCAGAGTTAAATTCGGGAAACATTTCTCGAACTATTCCTATTGACATTTCGGTTAAGCCTGGAATTGTTGAAAACATTCATATAGGTGCCTCGTGTACGGAAGATGAAATTCAAATATATAAGGCCCTATTTCAAGAATTCCACAACGTGTTTGCCTGGTCATATGAGGAAATGCCAGGAATTGACCCTGCAATTGTTGTTCATGAAATCAAAACTTACCCGGACGCTAAACCTGTCCGGCAACGTTTGCATCAGATTCACCTGAGAAAAGCTGCTGCTATTAAAGCAGAAGTTGAAAAATTACTCAAAGCAGGTTTCATTTATCCGATTCCGTTAATGGATTGGGTATCAAATATTGATCCTGTTAACAAAAAGCAAGGGACAGTAAGAATATGTATCGATTATAGGGACATTAATCGAGCCTATCCAAAGGACAATTACCCAACTCCCTATATCGATCAAATCAATGATGATTGTGCCGGCAACGAAATATTCTCCTTCATGGATGGTTTTTCCGGATACAATCAAATCAATATTCTACCTACCGATCAACCAAAAACGGCTTTCATTTGTCCATGGGGGGTATTTTCTTATTGCAAATTACCTTTTGGGCTCAAGAATGCCGGGGAAACTTTTCAAAGGGCCATGTCTTATGTGTTTCATGACATCAAGCACATTGTGCAACCCTATCTTGATGATTTGCTTGCTCATTCATTACATCGAGTTGATCATCTCATCCATTTACGAGCAATCTTTATGTTATGTAGGCATTATCGGATTAGGTTGAATCCACACAAGTGTGTTTTCTGTATAGAAACGGTTCAGTTGCTGGGGTTTGTTGTTTCGAAATCCGACATTCGTGTCGATCCCTCGAAGGTTGAAGCTATTGTCAAATTGCCTTCCCCTTCGAGTCTTCGCCAACTCCAAAGCTTGCAAGGGAAAGCAAACTTTTTACGACGATTCATTCCTAACTACGCTGAGGTTACAAAGGGTTTTACCTGGTTGTTGAAATAGAATACTCCATTCTATTGGGATGAGATAGCTCAGAAATGTTTTGATGCACTAAAACACGTGTTGACCCATGCACCATTATTGCATCCTCCCAACTACAACCAGGACTACTTCTTGTATCTCGCCGCCTCTCATTCCACCATTGGAATGGTCTTAGTTCAGGAAGATGAATTCGGTACTGAACATGTGATATATTACCTTAGTCGAACTTTAAATCCAACTGAGCTAAAATACTCACATGTGGAGAAATTGGCATTGGCAGCTATTCAAGCTGTCCAATGTTTTCGTCACTACATTTTACTACGTAAAACTACAGTAATTTCTAATTGCAACCTTATGATCTACATTTTGACCAAGCAATTGCTAGGGGGCAAGTACTCCAAATGGATTGTGATCTTGTAGGAGTTCGACTTGGAATTTGAAAAATCTAAGTCTAAGAAATCTTTAGTTTTTGCGGAGTTAATGTGTGACTTCTTGCATGCTGACAAGGAAACTATGGCGGAGGAGCCCATTGCAGACGAATCCTTGTTTCTAATCAGCACTTTAGATCTACGGTATGGGGATATCATCGTTTATCTCCAGACCCAATCCGTTCGGCCAGAAATTTCAAGTTCAAAACATCGAAAAATACGATTCCAGTCCCAACAATTCAGAATTATTGGAGATACTCTTTATCATCGTGGGGCGGACTCTGTTTTTCGACATTGTTTAACTCACGAGGAAGCTGAAAGGGTTCTAAATGATTATCACTCTGGAGCGTGTGGTGGTCATATGTCTGGGTATGCCACAGCCCAAAAGATATTGCACGCTGGCTACTTCTGGCCGTCCTTGTTTAAAGATTGTATTAACGCGGTCCGAAAATGCCACAACTGCCAAATTTTTGATCGAAAGATGCGCGCTCCACCTGCTCCTCTCCACCCTATAATTGTCGTTGGTCCTTTTGCCAAATGGGGTATCGATTTTATTACATGTAACCCTCACTCGGCCGGGGGGCATGCGTATATCATCCTTGCGGTAGATTATTTTACCAAGTGGGCCGAGGCGATGCCTACATTTGAGGCAGACGGCAAAACAGCTGCAATTTTCATGTTCAATCATATAATTGCTAGGTTTGGTGTTCCACAAGCGATTATCACTGATCATGGGCGCCATTTTTGAAATTTTATGATGACTGAACTTACAGGCCAACTTGGCTTGCGTCACGATAGCTCAACTTCTTATTATCCACAAGCTAATGGTCTGGTTGAATCCATCAACAAAGTTTTAGTCATCATGATCCGACGAATCATTGGGATTCATCGGTCGAATTGGCATAACATGCTATTTTCAGCACTTTGGGCATATCAAACCTCAGTAAAAACGTTAACAGGGTTCACTCCTTTCCAACTAGTTTATGGTCTGGAAGCTGTGTTACCCATTGAATGAAAAATCCCGTCATTGAAAATGGCCATCGAGTTACTTCCATCCACTTCCGAAGAGGAAAAACATTTGTTATACTTGGCTCAATTAGATGAGAATCGACGTGATGCTGCATTGGCAATCAAAACTCACACAAAACGTATTAAAGCTCAGTATGATTGAAATGTGACCCCTCGAAATTTTTCGGAAGGAGACCTAGTCTTATTGTACGATCAAGCTAATGATAAATTAAGCGCTGGAAAATTTGTTCCTATGTGGCATGGTCCCTATGTTGTTAAGCGAAAACTAGCAAAAGGGGCCTATGAATTGGTAGACTTTGACGGGGACTCTTTAGGTAAACCCAGAAATGGTCTTTACCCGAAGAGGTATTATGCTTAAAAGAATGGGTGTGGAGATTTTAGTTAGGATAGTTTTCTTTTTAGTTGGTGTGTTTTAGTTTAAAAAGTGTGCTTAGCTTAGAGAGTGTTTTTCGTCATTATTCCTGCTTATCTTGGTTTTACTCTTGATATTGCAGATGTCGATGCCTCTCCAAACATACATTGGTTTTGCTGATGGTGCTTGTCATAATAAACGGAATATTTCTTCCGCAGCTTGGGTTATCTATTCGCCCTCTGACGAGTTGATATCTATGCATGGGGTAAGCCTCGGTCAAACAATAACAACATTGCAGAGTATAGTGCATTGATTGAGTTATTATCTGAATCTATTTCATTTGGGATTTGGAGTTTGATAGTAAGGTTAGATTCTGAACTCATTGTATTACAACTTAATAGAGTGTATGCCATTAGAAATCCAGTGTTATTGAGATTGTTTTTGAGAGTGCGTCTCTTGGAACGTGAATTTGATTATATTGAATATCAGCATATTCCAAGATCTTTAAATACATTAGCAGATGCAATTGCTTCTCAAATGTTAAGTAGACATTTGCAATAATCATACATGTAAATTTAAAAGCATTCCATAACATGTTTTACAAGATAATCTGATAATAGTGATATGTATAGGAGTGTGTCAAAATATACATCGTCCTCGATCATAGGTTGAAAAACACCTTATGATTGGCAAAAATGATAAGTACAAAAAGCAAAAATGTCATATGTGTCTACAATAGGCGATCATCCTATCACTGATGATGATCTCGATAAGAAACCACTGTACGGGCCACCTTACAAAGGAACCTCCTAAAAGGTCCTGGGACCCCAATCACATAGCGTTGTAGTTGACGAGGAATGTCATCTATGCGGGTCTCTGGAATGTCCCCTGTCAAGCACTCTAGATGACTCTCCAACTCGGCCAAGGTCTCTGCTGATTCGTCCTATGGGGATGGTGCCGCTGCAGCTGGTTGTTTCCTCTCATAAGGCCGAAGAACGGTTGGTCGCTATCGACCCACATCTGTATTTGAAACTTTTACTATCAGTTTTGGGACGAAATAAAAACAAAAACAAAAATTTAAATAGGAAAATGTTGAAAATGATTTTACCTGAGTCGTCCCATTGCTCTCCTAGTGGAAGAGCCATGTCTGGGTCACCGCAAAAATCTACCCTAGTGTAAGGGAAGTCCTGAATAGCAAAAACCTGGTTTTCCAACCAATGGAAATACTTAGGTTTGAATTGAATGACCTCTGTCCCCTCGTTAGGATGACGGGCCATAACTGCAACCCATCGCATCAGTTTGGGCTCTCGAGGAAGCCCAGCTCCAACAGTAAGGTGCTGCGGGACCAACATCGAGACCCTATCCAAACCAAAACTCACAACTAAAGAGCCATAACCAAAGGTCTTCAGTTGATTGTTCTTGGCTCTAGTTAGTTGGCCTTTTACATTAGCCAACACAACATCGCACCAGTTGAAGATGGTGCCTCGAAAGCAGTCAACTACCATCCACATCTGGGATCCAGTGGCAATATGTAGTGCAGCGCTCCCACAAAGCCTGGTAATATTAAACGCGATCACCATGAGTTCAGGACGGGATATGGTTTTAATGCCTATCCCTTTGTCTCTAGCCTGGTTGTTGCAGAACTCTAGCCGGAGGCTATCGACAGATTGGCCACCCGGCCTAGTCCCGAATAGAGTCAAGTCTTCGCCTCTCTTAGGCAAACCAGTCAAAAATTATATGTCTGCCGGCTCAATTTCGAGCTGGTGGCCACCAATGAAGAAGCACTGGTCCTGTATGCTCCACCTGTCTACCAGCCACTGCAAGAAGTCCACCTGGGCCCTCATGCCAGGTATGGCCCAGAATTTGTACAAGCCGCATGCCTTCAATGCATCAATCGAAGGTTGGTGATTCAACACGGAAATATCTACATCCTCATGCTTCCGTTCTCGCCAATCAAGCATGATGTATACTCTACATCCAACAAAAAGGCGAATTAGAATGCAAGAAATTAAATTGTTTGGGTCAATTTTGAGAATTTTTGGGTTAAAAACCCTTGCTGGGGTGACCGCACCCTCTCTATTAGAGACAGTGCGTGGGTATGCACCTTGCCTTCATGGAAGGTGCGGACCCCTGTCTTTTTCCCCATTGAGAAAAGTCAGGGTCCGCAGGCTGCCAGTGTTATGCCTGCGGGCCCCCGCACGTCGGTTTATAGCCTAAAAACCCTCTAAAAATGAAATAAAACCCTAAAAAACAAATTGAAACAGTTGAAATTGAAGAGTAGGATGATGTGGATTACCTGGAGGAGATGGCGTTCGATTCCGATGGATGGATTTTCCGCAATCTTCACATGAAGTTTCTGACCAAAAGCACTATTTTCTCACCTAAATCTCAAATGGTAAAAATGAATTGACGAAAGCCCTTTTTATAAGTTTTTTGAATAAATGAATGGTAAATTTGTTTATGTTTAACTTTAGAAAGGTAACTTTTGCAGCATTTTTATCCATCTCAAACAGGTATGAGTAATGTTTGCAATTTTTGTTCAGGATAACAGACTTTTCAGGAAAAATCGGTCATTTTCGACGAAAGAACATTTAGAGTCACCTTTAAGCTCTTTTCTGACTCCTAAAACATGAAAAGGTCATCGAGTTTTTCTTTTTAAACTCGTTAAAATGGAACTAAAAATACGGTCCACTTACAGCTCTTTTTCTTACCGTAAAAACATGAAAAGATTGTCGGATTTTTGTCGTTTCAAATTCGATATTGGTTATAAAATGACGTGTCATTAATCGCTTCTTTACTTTTTTGGATCAGGGGCACTAATTACGAAAATTACTCCTTGGTCGTAAAGATCAAGTGGTTCTCTCAAGTATTATTTTATACTTTTTCGGGCTTGGGAGACACAAATTTATGAAAAAGGTCAACCCTGGAGTCTTCTTAATTTTTCTCAGACTCTCTAAAATTGAAAAATGCTGAGTTTCTCCTATACTGGACTCGTTAAAATTTAACAGTAAAGGATTTGTTCAATTACAAACAGGAATGAACCACTCCTTCTTAGGGTTCGAATTTAAACTAAGTTGGACTCATCCGAAGGATGAGCTTATAATCAAGCAAATGTTATCCTCCTCAAGCTTGTCAAAAATGAAGAGGTACTTGCCAGAAATGGTGGGGGAAAAGAGAGAAAAATGAGCCTGTTTGTCATACTTTGTAACCACTCTTGAACACGACGCTTTGATTCACCTGGGTTGGGAAATCCTTTGCCTAACAGTTGACCAAACCACATTGAAAGTCTTCAGCCAGTTTTTGGGTATTAACTTTGGGTCAATTGTCACCAAACCATCTGCTGTGTCGTTATGTGTTCAAGAGGTCACTGCCAATAAGCCATTCATCTGCAAAATATCTGTCATCCATCTTGACCATCCCTAAGTCAGTCCTTGCAACTAAATTTCTTTGACTTGATCTATGATTTCGTGTTGTGGGCTTGCCTACGACAGATCGCTTTCTATCGACTTCAGCTCACTATCTAGAAAGATGATCTAGAAATCATCAGTACCTTGGGATCTGCATGCCTCAATGGCAGGTTTCTCGCCTTTGACGATAGGTTGCATCATTGACCTTCGATCAAAGGATTCCGTGACATGTTCGACATCAACACATCTATTCGCATCTCATGGATTGTACTGGGTACTTTGAGAGCCATTAACATTACTGGTGGTTTCTCTCACACTTGTTAACAGTTTACATCATTGACTGGTAATTAGGTGGTTTCTACCATGTTCGACTTCAACACATTCATTCACATGGATAGAATCGTACTGTTTCGAGAAGTAGAAATGAAGACCCTGGATATAGTTTGCGCAATTCAGGCTGCGAGGAATTTTGTATTCATTATATTGTGGACTATTCATAAACAGGTGGCTGCATCCATACTGTGTCTACATGTGTCTATACTTGTGATGTATTACAAGATCATTCCTATATCAAAGCAATAGTTAGTTTTCTAGTCAGTTTTTATCTGAGTATGGGAATGCCTACCTCAGCGATGATATGATCTCATATATATATATCTATCTATATATATATATATATATATATATATATATATATATATATATATATATATATGCATTGAATGGTTTTTAAAGGTTCCGACCGGGCTCTCCACAAGATGATCCTCGAAATGATAAAGTACTTCACTCTTCCTAAATGATAAATGAAATCCTCGTCTACTACAGACTTCGCACTTTAGGGGGCAATCTGTTACACAAAAATGTCATCACCATGACTATTTGCAGTAAGTATGGGTCTATCATCACTTGTATTGTCCTCCTAAGCAAGTCTTAGACCTCAGCTCTTCAAGTCAAGCTTTGAAAATGAGAGAAAGACATTGAAAATCAACAAAGCTCTGGTTTCCCACTTTCTCTCACTGTTGCCTGTGGTCCCGCACCCTTTGTTGAAAAAACCTGCGGACCTGCCCGATCTGTCCCTAAAGGAGTGGGTGCGGACCCCTGTTGAAGTCAAAAAGGCACAAGTTTATTCTAAAAAACTCACTTTGGGTTAATTCTAGATGATTCTAGAAGAAATTTTGATGTGGATTGGTCGCTCTTAGGTGGTTCATGCATCCCAAAACAAAAGGAGCTAATCCCTTGATGAGAGGAGCTATCCCTTTGAAGGAGGGATTTCTCCCTTTGAAGGAGGACATAGTAACTTCCCTCTATTGCACTATAAATTAAGGCATTGGGCTGGTTGCTAAGGAGGTTAGATGTTGAACATTTTTTAGGGTAAATGCTGGTGGAATTGAGACTTCCTAGTTAAGCTTGAGAGGAGAGATCACATACCTTTTGGCTTCATTGGAAAGAGAGTGAAACTTGTCAAAGTAGAGGAGACTTCTTGTTGGACCCTGGGAGGAGCTTGTATAGCATCAAGGCACAGGTTGTAAAGTTCTTCTTTGATTTGAATTAATACAATCAGATTCATTTTTCTCAACAAATTGTCTTATGTCATTTGTTTCATGAATTCCTTGATCATCATGTTAAGTATGCTTTATGATATTGCCTTTTCAGGTGCTCTTTAATTTGTTTGCTTGTTTGTGTTTGCAGATTCGCAACAAGGGAGTTCATTTGGATCAAAGGAGTGAGGCTTCCACAAACTTGCATTGGACCCAAGGTAGGCCTAAACACTTGTTTGCCTTTGTTTATAAATGCATATTTAGAGAAAGATAGTTTTTGATTGGCTTGATTGTCACTAGATATCGTTAGATTCTAGGAAGGTCTATCTTGTCTGCAAGATCGACACATTCCGTGTGACAGGTAGTTATTCTCTGCTCCCAACCCTACTGGACCTATGACTTACTTTTGTCCTCTTGCTTTCTTCTATCCTGTTGGACCTATAACTTACCTCTGTTTCTTCTAGTTTATGAGTTGTGAACCATTACCTCTTCTCTATGACAGATGTCCGAGACGCCTGACTGTTTGCACAAGAAAACAATTCTTTGTTTGAACCCGTTGTTCTATCTATCGTGGTAAGTTCTTCGGGAGTGATTGCTTCTCACTGTTCTTAGTGTCATGATCTCTTACTTCCATGGATCATACTCATAAATACTTCAGCACTTCAGCACTAGTGTAGTCTATTGCTCCCTTCAAATGATGGCAGATCAAACCTTATTTCACTTCACTGAATTGTTCAACACAGTTACGATCTGTACTGCTACTATGCTTTTTCTTGGCTTCATATCATCATTTAGTATCCTAGAATACTTTCATATTGACATTAATGACAATCTAGATCACCAATCTCCCCCTTTCTCATTGATGGAAATATTCTTCTTCTCTCCCCCTTTGACATCAGTGGCAAAGGATTGCATAAGGACTCCCCCTATCGAACTACTCCCCTATCATGTAACATCTTTATGAATCAATTTAAAGTGATGCTAAAGGAATAACCCCCATCTTTTGACAAAGATGTTCAAATGCTTCTTGAGGAAGAGGTTTTGTGAAAATATCAGCTATATGTTCCTTAGTATTGATATATTCCAAGATGATGTTTTGTTAAGCTACTTGTTCATGAAGGAAATGATACTTGATTGGTATGTGTTTGGTTTTTGAGTGCATCCCTGGGTTTTTGTTGAGGCTGATAGCACTTGTGTTATCACAATAGACAGTGATTGGTTGATTTGTACCTATGTTGACATCTTTCAGAGCTTCCTTCATCCATAATATTTGAGTACAACAATCTTCGGTAGCTATATACTTGACTTTAGCTGTAGATAGTGATATGGATGTTTGTTTTTTGCTGAGCCAATATACTAGAAAATCTCCCAGGAAGAATGCATTTCCACTAGTACTTTTCCAATCATTGACACTTCTGGCCCAATTAGAATCGGTGTATGCAGTCATAGTAAGAGTTGAGCTCTTAGGGTACCAAAGACTGAAATCAGGAGTTCCTTTCAAGTATCTGAGAATTCTTTTTACAGCCAAAAAATGGGATTGTTTAGGAGATGATTGAAATCTTCCCACCATTCGTACTACTTGCATAATGTCAGGTCTCGTAGTAGTTAAGTATAGAAGGGCTCCAATTGTTGACCTGTAATGAGTTGCATCTACCGGAGGGGAGTCATCATCTTTGCTTAATTTGCAATCTGTGGTCATAGGTGTGCTCATGGGTGCACAATCTTCCATTCCATATCTTTTAAGCATGTCTTTAAGATATTTGGCTTGATATATGAATATTCCTACCATGGTTTGAGATACTTGTAGTCCAGGAAGTAAGATAACTCTCCTATCATCGACATCTCGAACTCTTTTGACATATTTTGAGCAAACCCATGGCTCATCTCATCATTATTACTAGAAAAATCAGATCATCAACATAGACAAGTGTGACTAGTAACTTATCCTCATCCATCTTTATGTAGAGATTACTTCGTGCCACCCCTTCTTGAAGCCTTTTTGTTGTCGATAGTGATCCAATATTGCGTATCAAGCTCTAGGAGCTTGTTTCAACCCATATAATTCCTTTTTCAACTTACAAACAAAGTCTTTTCCTTTTCCTAGATTAAACCCTTTTGGTTGCTCCATGTAGACTTGTTCCTTGAGTTCCCCATTCAGAAATGCTTTCTTTACGTGCATTTGATAGATTTTAAATCCTTTTGAGCAAGAAAATGCTAAGAACATCCTGATAGCTTCCACGCGAGCTACTAATGTAAAGGTTTCTTCAAAGTAAATTCCTTTAATTTGTGAATAGCCTTTACAATCAATCCTTGCCTTATTTCTGATGATTTGTCCATCTTCATTCATTTTGTTTTTGAACACCCACTTGATATTTTTATCCTTTGGACAAGGTACCAACTCCCATGTCTCATTCTTCTTGATTTGAGACATTTCTTCTTCCATGTCTTTTACCCAATGAGGATCCTTACTTGCTTGAGTAAATGTTTCTGGTTCTATCATGGATAGAAGAGCAACATCATTTTTCTTTGGTGTACTCGTCATCCTTCTTCGGGTTTGCATCCCTTCATCTATATTGCCAATAATATGCTATTTTGGGTGATGTTTTTGGAGAAAATTCATCTTTGAAGGGGTTTGAGATGATTCTTTTTCCTTGTGTTTTTCTTGATCTTTTTCTTCTTTTTTAGGTTCTTCTTCAATGAGAGGGTCAACTTCATGTTCTTCAATTTCTTTTTCTGGAAGGTCTTCATCAATCTTCACATCAACGCTTTCCACTATTTTCCATAGTCGATTATTGTAGCACTTATAGGCTTTGATCCTTGTAGAATATCCAAAGAATATCCCTTTGTCAACCATAGAATCAAATTTTCCTGGTGAGCCATCATTCATTTTTATGAAGCACTTGCTTCCAAAAATATTGAAGTATTTTACTGAAGTAGTTCTTCCTTTCCATAGTTCATAAGGAGTCTTCTCATTATTTGGTCTTATTTGAGTTTGATTCAAGGTATAGACAACTATCACAACTACTTCTCTCCAGAATTTCGGCTACAAGTCAGCTGCTATTAACATTGTTCTTGCCATTTCTTGAATTGATCAGTTTCTTCTTTCAACTACCCCATTTTTCTTGGGTGTTCTGGCAGTAGAGAGTTCTCTTTCGATTCCATGTACTTTACAAAATTCATGAATTTTGATGTGAATTCTCCCCCTCTATCTGTTATGAGACATTTAATCTTACAGTCCTTTTCATTTTCTACAAGAGCTTTAACATTCTTAAAACATTCAAATGCTTCTAATTTATATTTTATGAAACATACCCACATCATTCTAGTATAGTCATCAACAAGTAAGGCAAAGTACCTTTCTCCTTAGAGTGTCGGAGTTCTAGTTTGTCCACAAAAATAAGCATGGATGATCTCCAAAGGCTTTGATGTAGAAAACTCCTTGGTCATGTGGTTGGTTCTAGTTTGCTTTCCCTGTTGACATGGACCACATACTTTTTGATTTGGCTTGAATAACTCTGGGATGTATCGTACTACATTAATCTTGCTGATATTGATCAAGATATCGAAGCTTGTATGTCCAAGTCACTTGTGCCACAACCAACTTTCATCTGTTTGACTTAAGTAACATTTATCTTCTTGAATTTTGTTCAGAATGTAGATGTTGTCTGGTGTTCTAACCCCTTTCGCCACAAGTTCCCTTGAGGAAGAGTTCCTTATTTCACAATATTTAGTGCTAAAGACAACATTATGTCCTTGATCATAGATTTAGCTAACACTCAAGAGATTGTGTTTGAGCGCGTTTACTAGCAAAGCATTTTGAGCCTTTCCTTTTCCATTAATAAGGGTAAGAGTTCTTTTTCCAGCAATTTTGGCAGATCCACTTCCAAATGATACATTTCCTTCATTTTTGTTCAATAAGATAGACTTCCTTTTGTCCCCTGTCATGTGTCTAGAGCACCCACTATCCACAAACCAATGATTTTCATCACTGTGATCAGATAGAGCTAGGCCACATTTATTTGTGTTGGGATTCTCATTTTTTTCTTTTCTTCTTTTAAGAGGGCAATTTTTTCATTGTGCCCATTATCATTACCTAATGAGCACATCGGATCAAATTTTGCTAAGGGGTCAAAAACATTGTAGCTATTGATTTGTCCTTGCCCTTTGGGACCATATGGCTTGTTTGTTTAATCCTTCAATTTTGGTGTTTCATTCTTATGGGCCATGCAATGTCTAGCTTGATGACCAAAATTTTTACAATAAAAACAATGCCCAAAATAGATAGTTTTGTACCTATTGTAATAGCCATGATTTGAATCAACATTCTTCTTTGGAGTTACTCTCTCTTCATTCTTTGGATTTGAGATGGGCCTATGATGAAATGATTTTTTGTACCTTTTGTAATAGCCATGATTTGAATCAACATTCTTCCTTGGAGTTACTTTCTCTTCATTCTTTGGATTTGAGATGGGCCTTTGACGAAAAAATCTTTCTTCTTTTTGGTTGCTGGAAAGTACACTGGCATAGATTTTCGCATTATTCTTAGTACTTGATGATTCTCCATTAAAACTTATCCCAGATTTTTCATGTTGAGGTTTTTGATTATTTAGGATAGTGTCAAGTATTTGAGAGCTTTCACAACCCTTTTTGACTTGCTCCAATTCCTTCCTCTGAGATACTATTTCGGCTTCACGTTATTTACAAACTTATTCTTTTTCTTTTAGCTTATTTTTCAAGAGGTCTTCCCTTCTTTTTGTTTCCTCATTTTGTACCTTGAGAGAGATGATTTTATTTCATAATTTCTCATTTTCTTCAATGGCACTTATTAATAATTCATCTACATTTCCTTCTAGCCCTGAATCATCATCATTTGTGAGTGCCATGAATAATAGTTATTGGCTTCAACATGGTCATTTTCTTCATCTAATTCTTCATTACCTTCTTTGCGGTGAGGGAACTGATTACTTGATTTCTTTTTTATGACTACAAATTCATCTTCATTAGACTCATCTTGCTTAGAGAAGAAATTCTCCTTATTGAACCCTTTCTTTTTTTATACCATCCTTTTAGAATTTTCCTCCCCATCACTATCATGCTTATGAGGATATTTTGCAGCATAATGACCTATTTTTCCACATTTGAAACAAATAAGAGGGTACTCCTTTTAGCTTAGATCCTTTCTTTAGTCTTTGTACAAATTGCACCAATTCGGATTCAACATTGGAATCATCACTACTAGTATTCCATTCTTTCCCCTTTTTTGATTTTGAGGCCTTGAATGACATCTTTGGATCTTGGGCATCCTTTTATCATCTTATAAGCAATGAGGATTCCATGAAGTTCATCCATCTTGAGAGTATCTAGATCCTTCATTTCTTCTATAGCACTTACTTTGGAGTAAAATCTGTCTCAGAGAGATCTTAAGACCTTTTGAGCAATAGTGCTTTCTTCAATGTTGTCTTCCAATCCTTTAAAAGAGTTGACTACTTCAACTACTCAGAGAAAGTATGATGCAATATCTTCTTCGTCATCCATTTTCAGACTTTCATATTGCCTTCTATGAGTTTGAAGCTTTTCCTTCTTAACTTTGGAGTCCCCATCATATAAGCTAATTATCTTATCCCATACTTCTTTGGCCGAGTTACAATTCATGACTTTTGTAAATTCAGAATTAGTGATTTCACTAGTGATGGAGTTTAAGGCTTTTGCATTTGCAATGTAAGCTTTCCTTTTGTCTTGATCTGTTGGAAGAGTGGAAGGAGATATGTATTCATTTAAAACCGAATGCCAAACTTCAAGTCCAAGGGCACTAAGTAGTAGGGCATTCTTTTTTTCCAAAAAACCAAAATTTGTGCCATCGAATAGAGGAGGTCTTCTTGACACTTCTTGATTTCTCATCACGACTAAGAATCCTTCTTCTAGCTGTTAGGCTGATATGAAGAAGCCTGATCTGATACCAATTGTTGGAAATACTGAGAGGGGGGGGGGGTTAATTAGTATTTCTTTTCAATTGTCATCTTTACTGGTTAAATCATTTACATTTAGAACACAAAATGAACAATAGGAATACATGCTTTTATTAAAATAATCTTTACAATGAATCAGGTACAATATATTTAAATCTTCAATCTGTTGCCAAGCACCAACTTGGACTTTTTGTGAGGCTCCAACCTCCAGGGCACCAATCCTGTCTTGTCAAGGCACCAACCTTGGATTTAGGAGCACCAACTCCAAGGACACCAATCCTTCCAATTCTTAGGAACCTACCCCAAGGGCTCCAACTATTGTCTAGATATGTTTTGTGGTTATTCTCTGCTCCCAACCCTATTGGACCTAGAACTTACTTCTGTCCTCCTAATTTCTTTTGTCCTACTGGATCTACAACTTACCTCTATTTCTTCCACTTTACGAGTTGTGAACCGTTACCTTTTCTCTGTGATAGATGCCTGAGATGCCTAACTGTCTGCACAAAAAAAACAATTCTCTGTTTCAACCCGTTGTTCTATCTACTGTGGTAAGTGCTTCAGGAGTGGCTGCTTCTCACTGTTCTTAGTGTCACGCTCTATTACTTCCAAGGATAATACTCATAAATACTTCAATACTGGTGTAGTCTACTTCTCCCTTCAAATGATGGCAAATCAAACCTTATTTCACTTCACCGAATTGTTCAACACAGTTACGATATGTACTGCTCCTCTCTTTAAATCATCACAGGTTCAAGAATTTCAAAGATTAACCCATGCAACAGTGTTGCTTGACCTTCAGCTTCCATCTTTCTTGTTTTCTCTTTAGCTTCCTCTGTTCCTTCGATTACCCAAGGGGGTCCCACATCCACGTCGTCAATTGCAATCGCAACTTCCGGAGGTCTTTTATAAGTCGTGCCCATAACATACTCTGTTCTTCGATATCAACATCATCGATCTTCACATATCAACATAGTTAAAACCATATAATGGGTGGTCCCACTTGCCACATCATCACCTTAATCGCAATCGCAGTTTACCATCATTACATTTCTTCAAGACTAGCAATATGCGATGGATGCGATATTCCAATAAGCTTCTTTTGATAACTCAATCAGTTCCACTTAGTCCCAAGTCTTATTGGATTAATTCTCCACTGTTGATCTCATCATTAATCCGATGGTTGTTGATCCGCCCGATCAACAAACCCAATTGCTGATCCTCCACCATTTGATCAAGGCGCACTGGATCCAATGGTTCATAACGATATCAGCCAAAAAACTTGCACGATGCTTAACTACCTTTATGGAGCCGATAAGGATTATAAATCCTTGATCTATAAAAGTTCAGGTCTATTCTTGAGGTTAACGTCTGATCATTTTGTGACCCAATATCCATTGGATATACGAGGTCATCAAATCTATGGCCTGCATGTCTTCAACTAGCACACAGGTTAACAACAAGCTTAATCTCTGCCATTGACTGTGATGTAAGTGTTGAAAATGAGATCGATGGCTAGGATTTAGTGTGGGCCTTCAGCCACGATCAAAATAGATGTACACTCCTATCCCCGCTCTTTTGATAGTTTTTGCTCCTGTGGCTTATCTTCCTGTGACCTCCTATAACTTTTGATACTGCTCTAATAGCTCTTCTTTGCTCTAATATTCTCTACCCTGATAGCTTTGCTCTGCTCTGATATTCTCTGCTCTGATAGCTCCTATGACTTTCGATATTGTCTTCTTTGATATTCTGCAACACTCCTCTGATATGTTAACTCCTCTAATATTTCTCCAATATTTCATGTTAACTCCTCTATTAACACTCTTTACACACCTCTGCCAATGTGTTCCTTTTTGCTTCTCGTGGCTTCCAATGACCTATTTTCTCCTTGGCTTCTTGCTCCTGTTTCTTCATGTAGATTTTAACCCCATAAAGAAATTACCTACATATGAATTCTAACACACAGAAAATAAACAATGCAAGAGAATAACACATAAAACACATATACACAGAGATTTTCCCCTGGATCCCAAAACTGAGATTACCAGCTTGATTTTTCATAATATTCCTTTCAATGTTACAATACATACTTATACATGCTGAAGCATCCAAAACCATGGCCCGAAAACCATCGCGTCGAAAACCATGGACCGAAAACCATAGGTAGGTTCGCCCAACCTAATATAGGGTCCAAACTACGTCGGTTAGTCGTGGAAAGAATATAACACAACCCAACACTTCACATATCTACTCTACTTCTCCTTGGCTTCATATCATCATTTAGTATCCTAGAATATTTCCATATTGACATTAATGACAATCTAGATCAACATGTCCATTCTCTTTGTCACACTACATAACCATCATGTTGACATATTTATCAAATATGTTTCCATCAAGGAAAACACATTAGTCATAGTTTATGGTTTAATAGATCTGTGATGATGATATTATGATGTGTGCATGCCGAGATTTGGGTTTGACTGATGTTGTGTTGCAGCAAAGGTATGTCTCAGTGATTGCAGATTTGTATGCAGGTTTAACACTAGGAAGTTTCATACATACACGGATATTTTTTTGGGTAGTCACATATATATTATACAGTATGGACATATCTATACGTAGGTGTGGTGAATGATAACCTTTTACATACACATATATGATTTATAAGATTTGCATACATCTGCTACGGTTTTGCAGTATGAGTTGTTAATGATGCCTGATTAGTTTTTTTATGTTTGCTTCTATCTGTCAGTGAAGTATCTCTTATGATAATATATGTTTGATAGTGCTGTCTAGGTTTAGTTATTTATTGAATGATATGTTGACTAGGGATAATGCTACAAATGATATGCATCTAGTTTAGTGATCTATGATGGGTTCAATATGTGATTTAGTGATTGATTCAATATGACATTGGTTTAGAATTAGTTGTTTAGTATTTTGAGATCTGTATACACGTCCTCTTAAGGATAAGAATGTACATACGCAGGTATGACTCAAAACAATAATGTATATATTGTGACATATGGTTGATTAGGGTTTGTAGTAGCATCTTTTGGCTTCTATGGTTTGAGTAGTTGTGCATTGATACAATCTATCCTGGTTTATTTTCTATTTAAGATTCAATGATTTATTGATGATTCAGTTGGTTTAGTGATTGAGTGATTTGATACAGTGATTGATTTCATAATTTTTATTTGGCATTCAACTTAAATGATGGTAGTGGGTCAAGTCTAAAAATATGATGAAAGGTGGCGTACAAGTTTGATGTTTTGGATTGGGTGGATAGAGTATGAAATATTATGAAATGTGGTCCACAAAGGTGCTGAGGATTGGAGCCTTTAATAAGGAATTCATAGCTTCCTTCTTGTGGTAAATGGTAAATATGATGAGGGGATTGGAGCTCCCTTTTAGTGGGTGCAGGTAAATGAGATCAGGGGGTTGGAGCTCCCTTCTAATGGGTGTTGGAGAAGGAGGGAAGGTTGTAGCCTTATGCATCTAGGTTATTGTGTACTGGTATAAGTCTGTGCCAATATAGGATTGTAAGATGTTTTTCTTTATAATAAAAGATGAAGAGAGAGACAACGACAATGTTGGTTTTTGTCCATGTTTGGGTTTCCACCTAATGATCATGGTGTTCTCATGTGTTGATGTGTTTCTTATGTGTGATGGTTTATTTTTTTGTTATTTCTCATGGTTATTGTTCAACTAAAGGCTAATGAAGTAATGACATACTGGTTAAAGTAGAAAAAATGATGAAATATATGAAAAGTTAGCTAACTAGATATACGTTGTTTTCATTCATCATAGTTGCATACATACGCTAGTTTACATAATGAAAGTAGTGTATAGAAACCTGAATAATAAATTGAAAGGTTTAAGTGGGTTTTAAAATACCGATTCAACCCCCCAGTATTTTTCCCAAAAATTGGGATCATAGCAGGTCACTTTAGTTGAAGCTTAACCACTTGGAGTGTATAAAGGATGATGGGAAATAATAAGATAACTCAAAGAAAGGAGTCAGAATATTGTGGTAGTGACAATGATATATCCGATGTAGTGGAATTTATAGATGTCGGCAAATATTTAGTTTTGGGAGAACCCTACCTTCTATTGATCGAGAATGAAGAAGATGATAACAAAGAACTATCAGGTATGGAATTTTGTTCTAATTGTGGTACATTTCCTTGTCTATGTAATAATGATGATAGTGGAAATTAATCAACTGAATTTGCACTCATCAGTAAAAGTGAAAATAAGCATTCTAAAGAGAAAACATATTCAAAAATGATGGGCCTAGATGAAAAAGAACAAAGAAAGTTAGAAACAATGGAAAATGAAGGGGTACCTATGCTAAGGAATGATAAGTATCAACAATGGAAAGAAAATATTAAGTCTAATCTAATGAACCATGATGTTTGGTATTTAGTATGCAATGGCCTCACCAAAATTCCTCCATCAGATGAAGAAGTGAAAAATAACAATAAGGCATTAAGTGAGATCATTAATAGCATACCGGATTTAGCATTAAATAGGGTTATTCATTATGCAACTTCAAAGGAAGTATGATATAAGCTAAAAGAAATCCATGAAGAAAATCCAAAGGAAAGTTTCTCATTAAAAGAACTATCAGGTAATCTTATTTCTAATGTGTCAAAAGAGGAACATGATGATAAAACAACCTTTCTGATGACATATGGAGTTACTGATTTAGAAGAAGATAGATTAGAAGAAATTTTTGATCTTAGAAGAAAACTTGATCTTGCTTTGAAAAAGATTATTAATATTAATCATAAGTTGTAGACATATGATAACAACGATCATATTAAATTAGTAAATGTTGTTGTAGAATCTAAACAATGTTGTGAAAGTCTTGAAGCTGAGATTGTCTCTCTAAGGGAAGGTCTTGAAAAATCAGATAAGAGAAATGAAGAGCTACTTCAAGCATTTGAAGAACAAGAGAATGGGCTGAAGGAAAAGATTCTCAAATGAAAGTAGAAAGTGGAAGAAGGAAGAAAGGTTGAAGAAGGAATGAAAAAGAAGTATCAAGAAAAGGAAGAGCAATACCAAAGAATGGAGGTTGAGGTAAACATTCCAAAAGATAAACTAGAAGAAAAGGATAAACATTTGAGATTCAAAGATACTACTAAGATTTTGGATAATATTCTTAGTAGTCAAAGGTCTCCCTTCATTAAATTTGGTCTTGCTTTTCAGGAAACTGTAAAAGGAGAACCTAGTTCACTGGCTTGTACAAGGATCTTGAAAGATAACATTATGAAATCTGAAATTCTTGTCAAAGAGATAACAATTAAACCATATCAACCTCAAAAGACTATGAACTTTCAAAATAAATCATTTTCTCCCAATAATAGAGACTTTAATCGATTCTCTCCTTTGATCAATAATGTTGAATGTTTTATATGTCATAATTATGGACATGTTGTAACCAATTGCACAAGAAAAATGTTTTGATTTGAAGAAAATAACCACTTCACTGGAATATCATCAACTCCCAGGTACTCAGGTTTCTTTAAGGGATATGTTTTTTCTTGCAACATATTTGGTCACAAATCTATTGATTGCAATAAAAGGAACATGAAACTAAAATATTATAATTTCTCTACTCCCTTTTTTGGTCATATAAGATGTTATGCTTGTAACAAGTTTGGACCTGTAGCAAACTATGCAGGAACAAATGAATGACTCACCAAAAACAACATGGAAAGAAATTAGATAATGTCAAAAGACCTGAGAAATATGGATCCACCAACATTTTTCATAATTAGAAGAAAGAAGAAGAACATATAAGGTATGGTTTTTATATTTTCTCATTTGAATATGAATATGAATGATACATAGACAACAAATGTTTTCATCACATGACTAGAGATAATAGTAAGATGGAGTCTCTCATAAAAAAGCAAGATGGTAAGGTTATTATTGGAAATAGTGCTCCAACAAAAGTTATCGGAAAAGATAGAGCTAGAATTAATAAGCATAGAGTAGCAATTGATACTTTATTAGTTCAAGGTTTGTAGGTCAAATGGAGGGTAAATGAAATACAATTGTGTTTACATCAACCAAATGCAAGGTTATGGATGAAGAAAATGGAAAATTCATTGCAAGAGCATACACAAATCTAGAGAAATTATACGTGTTTAAGGAACTAAATTCTTGTAGAAATGAGGAGGATTCAGGCTCAGAATAAAAGAAGATGATCTCTACTACAATACGTTGTTCTTAAAGAATACTTATCATAGTGACTACAAACGTTATGAGAGGTACACAAGATGATTAGCAGGTCCTCAGGATTAGTGATGTATGATCTCAGGGAGAGTTATACATATGTATATCTTGATGATGATTCCCATGTTGATTTGGTATTCATGTTACTTATATTCCTGAGAGTGCATATGATGTAGTAACAATGAAACAGGAGCATACAATACAGGCTCAGGGGGAGATGTGGCTATTAAAGTCTAGCATTTTACTTTATATACATGGATCTCATAAAGGAAAATCATGCATATATGTGAGTTTTTTCTAGACAATCGCGCATGTTTATTCGAGATGGAGAAACTCTGGGATAGACTCAGGGATAAGTTCTAATATGATTCAGTTAGTTATTATTTGGAGTTGTGGTTCTGACATTGGTTGGTTAGAGTCTATTCATTCTTAGATACTAATTAGAAGTAGTATTATGTTATGATGGTTTATGAGTTGTTGTAATATGACATTGTTTCTTTGGTTCTTTTGATGGATTTACTGATTGATGAAAATGGATAAGGTCAGACCTGACAGTGAATAGTTGGCAGAGGTTTATGGGGAGATTTTTCTTTGCTTCTAATGGTCCATTATTGGCATTATGATTTCTTTAGAATCCCTTATTGCATGATGATGTTCATGATAAGTATATATATCAATGATGATACATATGATGATGTTATTTTGTCACTAGCGATGATAAAGCCTTAGATAAAGTTTCACTTAATGGAATTAATTCTAAATGAAGAAGATATGCATGCCATGGTCCTTATTGACATCAATTGATCATGATGCATTTCACTCAATACTTGTATGATTTTTTCATTATATCTTCAATAATGCGTAAGTTACATATAGTGTGATGATTCTTCTTGATACACTTGATTGATGTTGAAGGTTCTCCTTATCTTTCATACATACATATGATGAGATTAATAGGATGGTTATTGATATACTACTACAACAACTATTGGGT
The DNA here is from genome assembly GCA_031772625.1 of Pinus tabuliformis. Taxonomy (NCBI): domain Eukaryota; kingdom Viridiplantae; phylum Streptophyta; class Pinopsida; order Pinales; family Pinaceae; genus Pinus; species Pinus tabuliformis. Next base: position 2,015,206,055 of record CM062816.1, read on the forward strand.
GATATTTAGTCACATATTGATAGATTTGGTCACATGGTGATGTTGATGAGGATTGATGCTACATTGTGCTATCTTACCTTATGATGATATTATTGGTTCTCACATATGTTTTTGATGCATGAAGAGATATTTTTGTGCTACAAAATATCTATATTTCTATGATGTACATGGATTAAGGCTCATCCTACAAAGGAAAAGAGAAATTTTACCTTGATGAGGTCAAGAGGATGAGTTGATAACAAATCTCTACGGAACAATCTTATGTTGTTGATACTATTTGGTAATGTTGCATACTTGGTCACAAGTTGAAGATATGGGAGCTACATGTTCTTATCTTTCATATTGATAATGAGGATGTGCATGTTGTTGTTCATATTACTATGAACAACATGGACATGGTCTATTATGGTCTTGTTACCGCATGGTTGAGGTCCCTATATTTGGTTTTGATCATAAATGTCATATTTGTGTCTTGATGTAAAGGTCATGTAAAGACCCATGATGTAATAATTGTAATAATGACTCATGTTTGGACTATTTGGGTCAAGACAATTATGTATGTAATCCCATTTTAGGTATTTGATGTAATATTGAGCCAAATATGTAACCCCACTTGTTGGGTGACTGATATAAGCATGATTCCTTGGTGATAGGAAACATCATACTTGGTTGAGCCTTAGAGTCATGTACTTCTTTCCAGAAGATTCACCATATGATCAAGGGGAGCATGGTCAATTTTCATAATTAGTATATGATACCTACATTAACAATCCTCTCTAGAAAGGGAGAAAGAAGTCTTCATTCAGAATTGGACAACCCTTTGCCCTTGATGTCAAAGGGGGAGAGTAGATTGGTGTTTGGAGAAGAATACTTGAAAATAAGCTTGGTATGCTTACAAATGTTTTTGCAGGTATTTATACGTGATGGTGACCAAACACCAGAGTGGTTTCCATCAAGTACAAAGGGGGAGATTGTTGGAATTATGACTAATGTGTTGTCCTTGATGCAAACATACTTGATAAAGATGTCAACATGATGGTTATGCAATGATGAGCCTCATAAATGGGTAATTATATGGGCTCATCTTACCTCCTAACCTAGTCAAATCAACCATTCTCTTAGCTTATTGTATGATTTTCTGATTATATTTATGCTTATAGGGTGAGTTGAGTTAGTTATTATGCCATGTGGTCTAACATGTATTTAATGCAGATTATTGATGGATTTCGAGGTCAAAGTCAAGGATATAGTGGTGAAACTAAAATAATAACTCGAAGTAGACAAAGGAGAGGACTTATAGGATGGAATCCCCCTCATTTATTTCTCCTCACTTTGAATTCACCTTCATTCATCTCAGAGTACAAGCAACCGAATCATGCACTAGAATGCAGCCGAGCAAGTGGAAGATGATTGATAGTTATCTCGAGTTTTGGGAGCCAAGCCTCCCTGATTTTAAGGAAGATGTTGGTAGCTTTAGATGTATAAGTAGAGAGGCCTAGGGCCTCACTAGGGTCTAATTTTTTTGCTTGTGTAAACTCTGCTCAAATTTCGAGCTTACTATTTTATGACAGTTTTATGTAATCTTGCTATTTTTTGATAATGAAGATGGAATACTTTTTGAGCTAGCACTGAGTTACCTCAGAGGGCTGAAGCTCTTGGGTTAGGGCCAAATCTAAGAAGCCAAGCTTCTCTTTACTTGTATTTGATGCTTTACTTCAGTTTGTAGATTAGTTTGTTGTTAGATGTATTTCTCTTATGGTTAAGAATAGGTTGCTTTTGATGATTTTGTAGCTAGCTTCCATTTGTGCTTTCTGTAGCAGGCTAAGTAGTGATCAGAGAAGATTCAAAAGGCTATCAATAGTTCCTTTGCCTCTCTTCATCCCTCTGGGACCATGATTTGAGGCAAAGACTCTCTTGTTGCCCCAAAAACACATATTTTCCTCATTCCTAAGACTTTTAGCGTTTGCAGATATTTAGTAGGTTGAGAGTCTAGTTTTGCTTTGCTTTAGATCTTCTTTATCATGTTCACTTCCTGATTTGCAATAGTACTTTTGCATTCTTTCCTTTCTTACATCATTTCCCATAATTTCCTTCTATACATCATAGTTTAGGCCATTTTAATGCAAAACTCTGTCTTTCCTAGGATGCACTCATTTCATTGGTTGCTTGATTTTCTTAGTTGACTATCAGTTTCTATGTAGTAAATATCTTCCAATAGTAGGCCAGCTTACCAGAAATCACATCCTCCATCTGATCCATGCCCTATAGGTCTCCCAAACCTCACCTCAATTCCGCCCTAGTTTCCTTCATTTTTCATAGAACTTCTTCCTCTCTCCTTGAGAAAACCCAATCATCTTTCTCTCTCCTGGTGATTCATGGTAGACCTTAGGCACCCTAACACCTCATTCCAACCTTCATAAACCTTTTCCACCCACTCTCATACCCTCAAAATAGTGAAAATTGCTCTCAGCATCCTCCTATAGGCCTCCTGTAGTTTCCCTGTTTTCCTCCTGCAGTTTTCATGTGTCCTCCTGTAGTTTTTCCTGTAGGATTTATTTTGAAGGCTGAGTGTGGGAAAAGCCTCCAAAAGGCCACCTAAGACATCTTAGGACCCATCCACACCATCGTACATCCTCCCAAGCTCTAAAACCACCCTCTAATTCCACATGTTCGCTGCCACACTCACACAAAATAAATTAGATGCATGTTAAATTCACATAAAAACACATAAAAATCCAAAAATATGTTTTTTGCTTATTTACTTCCAGAAATAGCATGGTTAGATGTTGTTTACTTCCTTGAGTAGGTAATGGCATTTCTTTCATGGTTTTCATAGTGTTTTTGGCAAAAGTAGAATTAGCTTGTTAATTAGGGTTTACTAGGTTTTGTTTTACATTCCATCCTTTCTCCTTTCTACAGTTAGGATAACATCTGTAGAGTGATCTTTCTTTCCTTTCATCACACATAGAGATTCTTCTAAATTCTATAGAAGTTGGCTTGAGCTCCTATTGATCTCATGCCAGCTGACCAAGTGACAACCTGCAGTGAGAACTAGTACTTGTGCATATAGCAGCAACACTTCCAAGTTTGTTACGAACTACCGGGTTGATAAAAGTAAAGATGCTAGCCCAGGAGTTGTAGCATTCTTGCTACAATACTGGCACTCACCAGTTTTTGGCATCGTTTCCAGGGAAGCATTAGATTATTCTGTGATTACTGCTTTCTTCTATTTCCTATTGCAACATTCTGCTAATAGTTTATTTCGGCAAAAGTAGACTAGTCATTTCTTTTCTTTCAGTTCTGCATTTCCTCGCTTTCCTTTTCAATTCTGCAAATTTCCATTTAGCAAGTTCATTTCAGCTAGTTATAATTTTTTTTGTTTAATCACAATTTCAGTTTCTACAGGTACTTTCAATGTGGGGAAAAAGAAACAAAAAACTAACCAAAAATATTTCATTTCATGCCTCGTAGGAGTAGAGATAACTTAGGAAAAAAATTTCCCAACACCCCCACTACTTCACACAGCCAACCTTCTCTCTTCTTCGGTGGTTGAAATCAAGAAGAACCCTTAGGTGAACATCCAGACATATTTGAAGAACCTATAGGGTAAGAAGAAGAAGAAAACATTCCTCTTGAGCCAATGGATGAAAACAAAAATGCTAGGGGAAATGGAGAGAGAATAGAGGGTACCTTCCCCATTCAGCAGACCAATGGGGACACCAAAATGAAGAATATAAGTCGTTTAGCCCTACCTCACTTCCATGGTCTGACTACAGAATATCCTGACACCTTCTTGTTCGAGTTTGTTGTCATCTATCGAACTTATGACTATGCAGAAGACGAGAAAAAGTTGAAACTGTTCCCTTCTACTCTCAAGGACGCAGCACTACGCTGGTTCATGGGATTACCTGGCAATAGCATCACAACTTGGGCTCAGATGCAACAGGCCTTTAACAACAAGTATCGAGACTATTGTAGGTCAAAAGATACTAAAGAAGAAATCTTCCGAATGACCATAGGAAGTGATGAGTCCCTGGAAGACTATGAAGAGAGGTTCCAGCTCAGTTACAAAAGGGCCAGGTGTACACTTGACCCTGAGTCTCTGAAGTTGGTCCTACTCAGGGGAATTCGGGAAGACCTTTTAGACACCCTCCATCTACTAGCCGGGGGAGACATCTACCAACTATCCTATGAGGACATAAAGACTATTTTTAGAAACCATTCTAGAGCAGCCAGAAAGAAAGGTAGGGGGAGTCAACCCATAGCCAGTACCTCTTCTTCCAATTCATCCATTAAAGGTGAAACTGGAAAGATGCTCAAAGACTTCAAGAGTGTGATGTTGTAGAATCTTGCCATGCAAATGGATACCTTACATATCAAAAGAAAACAAGAGGAAGCAGAGAGGGATTTGGCCATTTTTTGCCCTAGATGCACCAGGAGGCATACTGGGAATGAATGCCCATTGAACTCTATATAGGATTGTTTAGTCTGTGAAGAAAATAATTCTACAGATAAGTGCCCTTCGTTACCTGGACTTAAAGCTGTATACCAAGGGGCCGAAGGAGTCACTGAACAAATCTATTACATAAACCAAAGGAGACCGCATGGACCTAGACCATACTAGTAGGGGATGCAAGGGACATCTCGGGCATACTACAACCCCATATGAGTCACCTCCATACCTTCTTAGGCCCCCCCTACTCATCCTTCCTAGTCCACACCTCCTCCTTGGTCTTTCACATCTTAATATCATGCCCAACCAACCACCCATTCACTTCAATCCTATGCTCAGACGCATCAGTGGAATGCATCTCATTAGGGGTGGAGGCCCCAATACAACTCTCTTCCCACTCTTATGCCTCCACCACCTGCTCAACCACAACCGTTACCTTTTGCTCCACCAAAGCAACCCCAAATGCATACCCAACCAAATTCAAACCCGAACAACAAACAGGCTCAGCAAGTGTATAGTGGGGAACCATCATGCCCAACTTATGCTGTGGAGATTCAAGAAATTAAATTGCAATCTGGGAAAGTTCTCCCAGACAGCCAACCTCCACCCAAGGAGTTTGAGGAAGATAAAGAGGAAAGCAAACATAAAGAAAATCCACCCTTTCCTGAGAGACTATCCATGACAATCCAGCCTACCCCATAAGAGACTGAACTCCTGGGAGAATTGAAACATTTATGTGTGAATATGCCACTTCTCCAAGCCATCAAAGATGTGCCTATCTACAATAGGTTGATCAAAGAGAAGTGCTTTAGGCATCCAGGGAGGCACAAGAGAGATGCCCCAACCATCAATGTCATAGGACAACTGTTCGACCTAATGTTGGGGCAGATAATCTGTGCAAATTATCTGGACCCTGGAAGCCCAGTAATTGATGTCCACATCAATGGCACAATGGTCCCACATACCTTGATTGATCTGGGAGCTGCCATTAATGTGATGACAAAGGACACAATGCTCAAACTTAACATCCAAGGCTCCTTGAGGAAGACCACGACAGTGTTGTAGCTAGCAGACTACTCCACAGTGACCCCTGAGGGGATTGTGGAAGATGTGATGGTCTCCATTAATTCTTGGGAGTACCCAACTGATTTTTTAGTTCTCCATCCAAAGGAAAATCTCACTGGGTATCCTCTCATTTTGGGAAGACCCTGGTTGGCTACAGCCGATGCTTACATCAGCTGCCGAGCTAGGAACATGATCATAAAAAACAGGCACATGTCCAAGCAGTTAATCGTATATCCTCCTACCCAACCCTTGCTAGAACATGATCTACCTCTCTGGTTGGAGGAGGAGGATGAGGATGTAGTTTATTCTGCACCACTTTGTACATTAGAAATTTCCATGGGGGGGAAACCGCGAGATGAGGATGATATTATTGAAAATTTGATTCAGAATCCACCTCCTAGTGTATCACCATTAGAATACATAGTAAGAGAAACCCAAAAAAACCCCTCAACTAATCTTTGTATGGCCGACCCCACTTCTCTTTGTGTTAGAAATATAGAGTTCTACCCAGAAAGAATGTTGAAAATCAATCCATCCCTATCTACTTCCGAGGAGAATGAGTTATGCAGCATACTAAGAAAACATCTAGATGCCTTCATCTAGAGTTATAAGGATATGAAGGGAGTGCACTCTTCAATATGTACTCATCATATATACATCAAGGAATATTGCAAGCTAGTCAGGCAGCCTCAAAGGAGGATGAACCCAGCACTTAAAGATATTGTTAAGGAAGAATTGTAGAAATTGCTTGATGCAAGATTCATCTATCGCATCTCTGATAGTGAATGGGTCTCCCCTTTGGTGCTAGCACCACAGAAAAATGGTAAGTGGAGAATCTGTGTCGACTATTGAGAATTGAACAAAGCCACTAAAAAGGACCATTTTTCTTTACCTTTCATAGATCTAGTGTTAGACGGTCTGGCAGGGAAAAAAATTTCTCCTTCCTAGATGGGTTTAGCGGGTACAATTAGATTCAAATCAGCCCAGAAGACCAAGATAAGACCACTTTCACTTGTCCTTGGGGTACCTTTGCATACTGGGTCCTTCCTTTTGGTTTTTGCAATGCTCCAACCACTTTCCAAAGAGCAGTATTGAGTATATTTTCTGATCTGGTTCATGATGTAGTAGAAATATATATGGATGATTTTACTCATGGATCCGACTTTCAGGAAGCTTTATCTAACCTAGGAAAAGTTTTAGATAAGTGTATTGAGATGAACCTGTCCCTCAGTCTAGAAAAATGTGAATTTTCGATGACTGAAGGGATTGTGCTAGGTCATGCAATATCTCAACAAGGATTGCAGGTGGACCCCAACAAAATTGCTATCATCTAAAGGGTCCCACCTCCTCAAAAAGGTGAGAGATATCAAAAGCTTCCTAGGCTTAGTTGGATATTACAGGAGATTCATTAAAGACTTCAACAAGTTAGCCTCTCCTTTGTTTGGCCTCCTAGGCAAAGATGTTGAGTTCATATGGTTGGAAAACTATCAAGAAGCCCTAGATACCTTGAAGAGAAAGCTAGTGAGCCCCAATTCTCAGAGGCCCAAACTGGGCCCTACCATTTCACATTCACACAAATGTCTCTAACAAAGCAATATGAGCAGCCTTAGGACAAATTGATGAAAAGTTACCTTATTCCATATACTTTATAAGCAAAAACTTGTCAAAGGTAGAGTTAAACTATACAGTGACCGAGAAGGAACTCCTAGCTATCGTGCATTCCTTAAAAAAATTCAGACATTATATCATAGGCTATCAAACCTTTGTACAAACTGATCATGCTGCAATTAGATATTTAATGAACAAACCATATGTAAATGCTCGCATTATTAGATGGTTGCTTTTGCTACAGCAGTTTGATCTAACCAGTATTGATAAGCCTGCTAAAGAGAATGTTGTTGTTGACTTTTGTCTAGAGTAAATTTGCCTGCAGGTGAAGAAGGAATGGTGGATGACCAAATCCCAGATGAACACCTATTTACTATCAATGCTCTCTCCATGGTTTGATGATATAGCAAACTACTTAGTTTCAACACAGTTCCCACCACACCTATCCTGAAAAGAGAAGAGTAAGATAGTAAGGAAAATTGCCTCTTTCACCTGGATTTGAGGCAATCTCTTCAAACTTCACCTGGATCAGATCTTGAGAAGATGTGTCAGGGAGGAGGAAGTCTTTGACATCCTCCTGACCTGTCATGATGGGCCTTGTGGAGGTCATTTTGCAGCAAAAAGAACCACCTTCAAGATATTGCAAGCAGGCTACTACTGGCCCACTCTTCATCAGGATGTGAGGAGATGCATGAGCCAGTGTGATCGGTGTCAGAGGATGGGGAAACCCGCTCCAAAGGATGAAATGCCCATGCAACCTCAAGTGACCTTTGAGGCATTTGAGAAGTGGGGCATGGACTTTGTGGGGCATATCAACCCCCCTTCAAGGAAAAAGCAGTACATCATTGTGTGCACTGACTACCTGAAAAGGTGGGTGGAGACAAAAGAAATCAAAGTAGTGACAGAGGAAAAAGTAGCTAAGTTTTTGAAGGAAAACATATTCTACAAGTTTGGGTATCCAAGAGAGTTGGTCACAGACCAAGGCAGTCAGTTCACTTCCAACCTAATTGAAGACCTACTCCCACATCATAAGATCAAGCACAAGACTTCCACCCCTTACCATCCACAAGCCAATGGGCAAGTCGAGGTCACCAATAGAGCATTGGAAGGGATCCTAACCAAGTTAGTGAGCAGTAGCATAAAAGACGGGGTGGACATATTAGTTGAGGCCACTTTGGCCTACAACACAACATGGAAGACCACCACCGGGTTCACACCCTATGAACTGGTATATGGGAAGAAGGCTTTGCTATCAATAGAGTTTGAATTCAATACCCTAAGGATGGTAGCCCAGTTGGACCTAGACCTAATCCATGCCTAGAAGGAGAGATTACTTCAGCTCAATGGATTGGATGAATACAAATTTCAAGCCCTTCTCCTTACAGAGGTAGTTCAGCTTCAGAGAAAGATATGGCATGACAGAAGTATTAGGGAGAAGCAATTCAAAGAGGGAGATTGGGCACTACTCTATGATTCAAGATACAAGGATTTCAAAGGCAAGCTGAGGACAAGATGGCTGGGACCCTACACTGTGGAGAAATGCAATGACAATGGTTCAGTTCTGATTAGAACCATTGATGATGAAGCCATCCCCATGCTTATCAATGGACATCATTTTAAAGTCTACAAGAAACCCCTCTCCAAGAGAGAGTTTATTGAAGATTTAAATAAAAAAATGACGATAGTGGAGCATTTCTTAGCTTCCACTTCACCCACTCACTGAAGAAGAAAGAGAAAAAATAAGGACTCAAGTGGAAACCTCCATGAGGTGCTTGAGTCCCATCATTGGGTTGAAAACCTCTTTTGAGGCGGCCCAGTGATGTCAAAAAAAAGGGAAAAGAATAAGATCCCTGGGTGAAAACTTCCCTTGGAGGTGCCCAGGGCAGGAAATTAAAGTGAAAACCTCTTTCAGGCGCCCTAGTTGTTTTCAAAAAAAAAAGTGAAAGAAAATTTTTTTTTTATTGCATTGCAGGTTTGCAGGAGGACTACAGGGAGTAGAAGAAGGTGCCAAGGGGACCATGACATTCATACCAGCATCCATCTCATCTTCTCCACACCTTCCTCCATCATTTTTGCCATCTCTTTCACCCCACTGTACCTGTTCTTCGAAAACTGTGTTTTCTACAGGGGGCTCCTATAGGAATTACAGATAGCCAAAAGTGTCTACGGGAGGCAGTTTGAGGGACAATAAAAGCTTCATGAGGAACCTATAATCCCTCTTACCATCTTCAAACCTCCTTGCCATCATTTTTAATCCTACATCACACTCCAAGCATCATTATTATTTTTTTCCTTTCCAAGAAATAACACAGAAAAACAATTTTTCAGTTTTGAAAAAAAAAAAAAGGGAGGAAAGGGCATCATTAAATTTACCTGAAGCTTACCTACTATCCCTCCATAATTCATCTCCACCTCTAGCATCGTTCTCGAGTTCCAAGAATAGGGAAATGGCTGAAGTTTCAAGGGGAGAAGCAGCTACAGGAGCTCTTGTAGGAATTCCTGTAGCAGCTGATCCCATAGAAGTCCAGCACCAGCAGCAAGGGACAGCACATCTGAAGGTTGAAAAGGCACATGCAGCTTAGCTCTAGCAAAAGAAGAACTTGCAAAAACATGCAACAACACATCAACAAGAAGAGATAACATGCATGAAGGAAAATGAAGGCATGCAGTAGAGAAAGCCACAACACCTCACAGTCGTTGGCAGAAAATACACTTGGATTATAGGTAAGTAGCTAAGTCACTCCTCTATCTGCATTTGTGTAATTAGGAATCATACGAAGGCAATGATATGGTTGAAATCGAAAGAGGGAAAGGCGGCTAGTTAACTTGGCCACCTTCATTTAGTTGACTCCACTTAATCGAGATATCACCCACACGTGCGCACAGTCAACTCAAGCAAAAGATGCGAAGGACAGGTAGTGGGAGGAAGAGTTAACTCCGATGTAGTAATGAGGGGATGATTACGAGGGGGGTCATGATGACCAAGTAGGTGGGGACAAACAATCCTAATCTGGGCAACGTACACCTTGCCAGCTCAGCACTCATAACCAAAAACAACCATAAAAGGTAATGAGCACTCCTCCCCGCGCATTCTCACCACCTTTTCTTTAGTTTCTCCTTGTAACTCAGCCACACAACAATCTTCTTATATCCCCACAGCCTCATATCCACCATCCTCCATCGATTTCCTCCCTATTTTCGCTCTCGGCATTTTCTACAGGAGAACCTACAGGAAATCTATAGGAGGGACATTGGGCTTCTATAGGAGGGGCAGTGAGTCATTTTGAAGGGATGAAACGTGATTTTTGGCACGAATTTCAATCTGAAGAGGTAGGGTTCATGAATTCCCTCTATTGAATATCAAAATGTGAAAGAGTTGGTCTCAAATTGAAGATAAAATGAGTCTTTAAGAGGGTAGAAATACATAAAAAAAAAAAAAAATCTATTTTTAAAATAAATAAATAAACATAGTCCACTCTGTTTTTCTATTTCACTCAAAATTCTTTGTCTCCACCTCCATATCTGGTTTTTCAAAAGAAGTATAGGCAGTATGACAGGAGGGTTTACGAGAAAAGAGCCCACTAACTCCACTAGACTCCATGCACATCCTCAAGTGGTGGAAATATTTACATGGGAAAACTGGATGAATTTCTTTGGGAAGCTTAGAGGGTTTGATGATGAAATTGCCCATGAATTTTCTCTCTCTTAGGTCCCTCAGACAAGAACTCATGCTACTATAACCATTAGAGGCCTCTCCATTGAAATAACCCCTGAACTCATAAGTATGGTCACTACCCTTCCTCTTGGGCTGCCTTGGAGTAAAGATGAGAAAATAATTGGCCAGGCTACCAAGAAGAAATTTTTCCAAGATAATGAAACCCCTGTTGAAGACAAAAATGGAATTAGTAGGGCTAGTGTACCATATCCCTAGGATGAGGTTAGCTAACAAGTGATCAAATAAATTTCTTGTGAGGGGAGGCACAACATTGTTTATGGATATCATGTCAGAATCCTCCAATAATTGAGATATGGCATGGATACCCAAGCACATCGAAAGCTCAGTATCCCTTACTTTCTCCTTCAGTCCCTCATTGACTCTAGCACCAAGGTACAAGAAGGAAATTCACAACAGCTAGCTCACCATGTCCTAATCAAGAAACTAGTAGAAGATGCCCTACATACCCTTACAATCCCTATATAATGGGAAGTTTTTAGAAATATGACAGCTGAGGATGACATCAAGGCATTAACTATGATGTCAGTCCTGCTGTCAGTGAGGAGAGAAAATAGCAAGGAGGAGAAGATGAAGCTAGTGGTGATATAACAGAGCAAGAGAGGAAGGAGGAAAGAAAAGAAATAGAGGGGAGAGTGGAAGAGACAGAATAGGAGGTAGAAAAAGAGACAGAACAGGAGGAGGAAAAAGAGATAGAAGAGGAAGAAAGGGAGTCAGAGAGGGAAGAGCAATGAGAAGAGTCCCCTAAAACTTTGGAAAGAGAAGCAGCAACTGCCCTCACTACCCTTACTACACTTGTAAGGAAGAAGCATAAGAGGGAAAGAAAAACCTCCATGTATTTGAGGGCAAGGAAAAGTACCAGAATTAAAATAGGCAAACCTTAGCCCTCATCAAAGACTCCCATTAACATTGAAGATTCACCATTTGTGAAGGTGAAAGAATATCCTTCCAAGACACCCATAACCTATGAAAGGAGGACTACAATATCTTCTACATGGAAGGGAAAGGTGATTCTATAGGATCCCAAACCAGACCTACAAGAGGCTAAAAGAGTCCTAGAGGAGACACTGTCCAAACTACAGGAGACACAAAACCTTGAGGAAAAGATAGGAGGATAGCCAGAGGTGAAAGAGGAAGCACAAAAGCTACAAGAACCTGACCCCCAACCTAATCTTGACTCCTATTATAGAATACTTGAGGGAGGAAAGATAATCCCACAAAAATTTGCAATTCCACTATTTTTCGAATTGGAAAAAGAGAGAGTGAGAACACATAGGTGGATGCAGATAGCCAAGTCCAAAGGAGTTGAGGATATTGGCCACATGGAAGACAAACTCAGGGAAATGGGCAGGGAATTGAGTGCTCTCAGAGACAGAGAAGCCATTACTAGAAACCACCTTGAGAATGAGAATGAATTACTAAGGAGGCAGCTGCACGAGAAAGATACTCATTTGGCATACATGGCTAGCTTATCCATAGAAGCATTACAATGCAAAACACCAGCCAAATTTTATGGCCTCCATCTGAAGGATCAATGGCTTCAATTCCAAATAAAAAATTTGGCAGAAAGAGGCATAATGCCTTTCCAAGACTATAGGTAGTTCATGGATTTGTGTGACCAAAGCACCTCCGAGGACAAAGCAAAGATGGCAGAGTTCTATCTACACAACATGGCCCTCACAAACCTGAATGTGTGGGATCCCAATGCGAAGCTAAGGGATTTGCAATGAATGGCCATCGCGTCATGGATGAACCATGAAGAATTGAGGGCAGTAGAAATGAAAATATTGTTAAAAAAAGAGTAGAATGAACCATTGATGATAAGAGTTGAGCCATCAGATCCTATGGTACTCATCATGACACACAACCTACTACCAATGACCCTTAGATTGCCCCTAAATATCTAGGCAGTCAGGAACAAGCCATTGCACACTTTGAAGATATGCTTAGGCTACTTGGGGATGACTATGTGCATGCAAGCATGAGAGTATGAATGCCCTGAGAATACCATTCCCACATGAGGCTGAAGGAGGCATTGAAAAGAGTGCCAATGTACAAGCGCTCCATGCAAAGGCTAAAGGTCAACTGGATTGGCCTCAAACTAAGTCCTCTACTCATATTAGGCATGCCAGAAGCTAGAAGAGAAGAAGAAGAGAAGGAGAAGTGGAAGGACATAGACAGAAAGGTAGGATTTTATGGAGAACATGAGCAGACCACATCAAAAGCCTAGAATGTTAGGGAGGCCACCAGGGCCATGAAAGACTAAGAGATTGACTAGGTTGCTCAGAAGATGAGCAACACCTTTAGTAGGGGGGTGATGATGAGCCTCATAAATGGGTAATTATATGGGCTCATTTTACCTCCTAACCTAATCAAATCAACCATTCTCTTAGCTCATTGTATGATTTTCTAATTATATTTATGCTTATAGTGTGAGTTGAGTTAGTTATTATGCCATGTAGTCTAACATGTATTTAATGCATATTATTCATGGATTTCGAGGTCAAAGTCAAGGATCTAGTGGTAAAACTACAACAATAACTCGAAGAAGACAAAGGAGAGGACTTATAGGAGGGAATCCCCCTCATTTATTGCTCCTCACTTCGAATTCCCCTTCATTCAGCTTGGAGTACAAGCAGCTGAATCATGCACTAGAAGGCAGCTGAGCAAGTGGAAGATGATTGATAGTTACCTCAAGTTTTGGCAGCCAAGCCTCCCTGATTTTAAGGAATCTATTGGTAGCTTCAGATTCATAAGTAGAGAGGCCTAGGGCCTCACTAGGGTCAACTTTTTTTTCTTGTGTAAACTCTGCTCAAATTCCGAGCTTACTATTTTATGATAGTTTTATGTAATCCTGCTATTTTTTGATAATGAAGATGGAATCCTTTTTGAGCTACCACTAAGTTACCTCAGAGGGCTGAAGCTTTTGGGTTAGGGCTCAATCCAAGTAGCCAATCTTCTCTTTACTTGTATTTGTATGCTTTACTTCAATTTGTATATTAGTTTGTTGTTATATGTATTTCTCTTATGGTTAAGAATAGGTTGCTTTTGATGATTTAGTAGATTGCCTCCATTGTGATTTCTGTAGTAGGTTAAGAAGTTATCACAGAAGATTCAAAAGGCTACCAACAGTTCCTTGGCCTCTCTTCCTCCCTCTGGGACCATGATTTGAGGCAAAGACTCTCTTGCTGCCCCAAAAACATAGATTTTCCTCATTCCTAGGACTTCTAGTGTTTACAACTCTCTAGTAGGTTAATAGTCCAGTTTTTCTTTGCTTTAGATCTTCTTTATCATATTCACTTTCTGATTTTCAATTTTCCTTTTGCATGTTTTCCTTTCTTACATCATTTCCCCTAATTTCCTTCTATACATCATAGTTTAGGCCATTTTAATGCAAAACTCTATTTTTCCTAGGATCCACTCATTTCATTGGTTGCTTGATTTTATTGGTTGACTGTCAGTTTCTATGCAGCATATATCTTCCAGCAGTAGGCCAGCTTACCAGTAATCACACCATCCATCTGATCCATGCCCTATAGGTCTCCCGAACCTCACCCCAATTTTGTCCTAGTTTCCTTCATTTTTCATAGAACTTCTTCCTCTCTCCTTAAGCAAACCCAACCATATTTCTCACTCCTGGTGATTCATGGTAGACCTCAGTTGCCCTAACACCTCATTCCAACCTTCATCCACCTTTTCCACCCACTCTCACATCCTAAAAAAAATGAAAATATCTCTGGGCCTCCTCCTGTAGGCATGTTGTAGTTTCCCTATTTTCCTCCTATAGTTTTCCTATGTCCTCTTGCAGTTTTTCCTATAGTCTTTCTTTTGAAGGCCGAGTGTGGTAAAATCCTCCAAAAGGCCACCTAAGACCCCTAGGACCCATCCACACCATCGTACATCCTCCCAATCTCCATAACTTCCCTCTAACGCCACCTGTTCGTTGCCACACTCACACACAATAAATTAGATGCATGTTAAATTCACATAAAAACACATAAAAATCCAAAAATATGTTTTTTGCTTATTTACTTTGAGAAATATAATGGTTAGATGTTGTTTGCTTCCTTAAGTAGGTAATGGCATTTCTTTCACGTTTTCATAGTGTTTTTGGCAAAAGTAGAATTAGCTTGTTAATTAGGTTTTGCTTTACATTCCAGTCTTTCTCCCTTTTGTAGTTAGAATAGCATCTATAGAGTAATCTTTCTTTTATTTCATCACTCATAGAGCTTCTTCTGAAATCTATAGAAGTTGGCTTGAGCTCCTAGTGATCTCGCTGACCAAGTGACAACCTGTAGTGAGAACTAGTACTTGTACATATAACACTGACGCTTCCAAGTTTTTTACGAACTACCGGGTTGATAAAAGTAAAGTTGGTAGCCTAGGAGTTGCGGCATTCTTGCTACAATACTGGCACTCACCATGCAGTGTGACAGAGAGAATGGAAAAAGGTTTTCCTTGATAGCAACCTACTTGATAAAGATGCCAACATGATGGTTATGCAGTGTAACAGAGAGAATCGACAAAGGTTGTCCTTGATAACAACCTACTTGATAAAGATGTTGACATGATGGTTATGAAAATACTACAGGTGAGATGGAAAAAGGAATATTAGTTCAGATACAAAAAGGTGATAAAGTTAAAAGTTTAGGAAAGTATACATGGGTCCTGTGAAGAGAAATTGTGTACATAGGCAGGTAGGATGAAGAGAAGTTGTTTACGGTTCCCGCACCATGGTATTATGAATACCAGGGGTGTTTACCATGGTAATGCCCTATAGTATTGAGCGTGACAATGGATATTTGATCCCTTCAAAGAATACCATCGAGATTACTAAAGGATTGGCCTATGGTCTTGGCTAAGGCTTATACTATATAAGGAGATGGACATCAAGTGTTAGAGTGTGCACCTACTGGATTATTTATGAATGACTTGATCTTAAATAGGTGTACACCAGGGAGCATGGAGATGGACCAAATCTAATAGATATGAAATGACCACATATTGAATAATTTGTTTATGGTTTGATAGATCTGTGATGATGATATTATGATGTGTTCATGCCGATATTTGGGTTTGAATGATGTTGTGTTGCAACAAAGGTATGTCTCAATGATTAAAAATATGTACGACGGTTTAAAAATTAGAAGTCATGTACATACGTGGGTCTTCTACTGGGTAGTCACGTATCTATTATGCAGTATGGACAAATCTATATGTAGGTGTGGTGAATGATAACCATGCACATACATGAATATTATTTATAAGAGTTGTGTACATATGCTAGGGTTTTGCAGTATGATTTGTTAATTATGTTTGATCAGTTCTATTATGTTTGTTGTTGTCTATCGATGAAGTCTCTCTTATGATAATATATGTTTTATAATGCTGACTGGGAAATTTTTGTTATGGAATGGTATGTTGAATATGGATAATGCTACAGTGTGATGATCTATATCTGGTTTGGTCATTTGTGATGGGTTTAGTAAGTGATTCAGTGATTGATTTAGTATAACCATGATTTAGAATCAGTTGTTTAGTATTTTGAGATATGTACACTAATCCTCTTAAGGAGAAGCACGTACATACGTAGGTATGACTCAGAACAGTAGCATATATATTTTGACATATGGTTGGTTAGGGTTTGATGTAGTAGCACTTGGTTTATGTGTTTTGAGTAGCTATGCATTGATATGATCTATCCTGGTTTAGTTTATGTTTAAGATTCAATGATTGATTGATGACTTAGTTGGTTAAGGGATTGAGTGATTTATTTTAGGATTGTTATTTGGCATTGGGCTTAAATGATGGTAGTGGGTCCAGTCTAAAAATATGATGAAAAGTTACTTATAGGTTTGATTTTTTGGATCAAGTGGATCCAGTATGAAATATTATGAAATGTGGTCCACAAAGGTGTTGAGGGTTGGAGCCTTCAGTGAGGAAGTCATAACTTCCTTCCAACGGTAGCTGGTAAATCTAATCAAGGGGTTGGATCTCCCTTCTGATGGGTGCGAGTAAATGAGATCAGGGGTTGGAGCGCCCTTCAAGTGGGTGATGGAGGATGGGAGAAGGTTGTATCCTTTTGCAAGTGGGTGACTACGTACTAGTATGAGTCTGCGCTAGTACAAGATTCTAATATGTTTTACTTTATAATAAAAGATGAGGATATACACAATGACAACAATGGTTTTCTCTCACATTGGGTTTATACATAAAAATCCTGGTGCCCTCATGTGTTGATGTGTTGCTTGTGTTTTATGGTTTATTCTGTTCTTACTTCTCATTGTTATTTCTCAAATAAAGGTTAACGAAGTAATGAATTATTGATTAAATTAGAAAAACTGATGAGGTATATGAAAAGTTAGCTAACCAGATATAGATTGTTTTCCTTCATCATAGTTGCATACATAAACTAGTTTACTTAATGAAAGTAGCGTATAGAAACATGAATAAAAAATTGAAAGGTTTCAGTGATTTTTAAAACACTGAATGATGCCCCCCTCCCATCTTAGTATTTTTCCCAACATCATGATCTAGCAGAATGGAAGAAGTGTGTATCCAAGGCGAGGAGAATCATATTGGAGGGTGTATGAGACCATATTATATCTAATATCCATTAGAAAAATAATTTGTATGAAATGTGGCAAGCATTGACAGCTCTGTTCTAGAATAGTAACAACCACATGAAGCTAGCACTTAAGGATAAACTTCAAAATATAAAGATGTAAAATAACGAGACCATTCCATAGTACCTAAGTAGGTTCACACAATGTCATGATGAACTTGGTTAAGTTTGTTTTATTATAGTAGAGGATGATTTGATAAGTTTATCCCTTCTAGGCCTTCCCAAGTTTGGCACAACTACCATGATTCAGTGAATGGGAGGGAGAAACTACCAAATTGGGAATTCTTATGGTCTGATTTGGTGCAAGACGAAATAAGGTAGAATATTAGAGACGAGACTTCATCCAAGGGCAAGAATGAGGAAAAATTTTCCTTGTATGGAAAGGAAAAGAAAGGGAAGGGGAAGAAATCCCAATCCAAATTAGAATCTATTCAAGGGGGAAAGAACAAAGACTTGTCCATAATCAAGTCCTTTCATTGTCATGAATTTAGGCACTATGCCACGAAGTGTCCACACAAGAAGAAAAGTAAGAAGACCTCAGGAGGAGAAATAGGTGAAGCTCTGGATCACAGTTCAAGCTATATTTTACCTCATTTCATGCATGGGCAACACAGTGATGGGAATCGTGTGGTACCTAGACAATGGTGCCTCATTCCATATGACGTGAAATAGAGATATTTTCAGTGATTTGGAGGAGAAAAGCATCCATATGTACATCAATATGGGATATTATGGAAGGTACAATGCAACTGGGATTGGTACAATCTCCTTTCGGAGGGAGTCAGACTCCCCTCTCAAACACAAGGATGTGATGTTTATTCTGGGTCTACAGAAGAGTCTTGTCTCCATTTCAGTTTTGGAGGACCTTGGTTATGACGTGATATTCAACAAAGGAAAGGCATTTCTGAGACACATAGCCACAAGAAGGTGAAGTAGATCATGGTTCTTGTGAAGAACATCTACAAGCTAGATGTGGAGGATTTTGTTGTATTGAGCACAAATGTGGTGAAGGTGCAGAGCTATGATGTTGGGCAACTTTGGCATAAAATACTTGGCCATTTGCATCATGGCATTTTGAATACCATGCAACAAATAACCACAAGCATCCCCAAAGGAGCACTAGAGCATCATGATAAGTGCAAAGGGTGTACCTTGGGGAAGTACATAAAATCCACTTTCCATTATTGGGATAGCAAAGCACATTGTTGGCTACTTGGGGCCTGACCCAGGTTGAACAATGAGTTTAGCCAAGCAAATCCCAATACTACTGGCCCTTTTGGCAACAGTCCGTGGAGCGTGGACTAAGGTCTCACCTGAAGTAGTATGGGAGGGTGCTGGAATGAGGTTTCCACACCCTAGGGATGTCTTATATGGGCGATAGGTACATGATTCAACCCTCACACTTTCTAGCTTATGCGCACCAGCAGGCTCCTTGCATCCTATGGGACTGCCTTCGCACAGATCCAGCTACAATGTGATTAGTATTAATTACCCAAGTCTTCCTTAATTTTTTTTCATTAATTACTTAGAACATTTTCATACATAAACATACATACAAGTGTGTGCATATAGATAACCAAATTCCATTAATGTTGAACCTCAAAATACAAATCTACAAAGTAGATGCACAATATGCCGAATCAACTTAGCTCTATTAATCATCCTTTTCAAGTTCAGTTCAATACAGACCGGACTCTACCCTACGTACTTAGGTGCAGGGGTCCACACACTCAGCTGTGGACTCTAGTATGCCTCTTCGCACTTAGCTGCAGAGCCTTTACCTACTAGTATGACCTAATACCTTCAGATCCACTTCTATCCTCTAACCATTCCTTCGCATCTATCTATTCCTTTTTAAAACCTCAGAACTGCCTTTTACACTTAGAGCCTCGCACTATTTATACAAACCCATGGTCCGCGGACCATGGGTAGGCCGACACAATTTACATTTAATTACATTATTTTAGGGCAACCAACCCTATGACTCATCCTAAGCTTTTACGCTCTGTGCCTGCATTTTGTAGTGTCTTTACATTACATTTACCAAAAATCGGGCTTTAATCCCCAAAAGCATGTTATGGGGGGATCCGTTGCCCAACAGGCCCCCAACACAATCATCGTGATTCATCCTAAGTAACTCCGCTGGTACGGAAATCTTGGTGCAAAGTCCATCCAGGAGGTCACACGCAGCTTGGGTGTCTGCAGCACACTATTCGGTTGTACATTATATCTGTTGTACACATAGCTCTAAACCTTAGTGACCAGGGTCACCTTTCTATCCAACTGTATATAGTTCCTACATCTATGCAACTTCCCTTCAATGATAGCTGTAATTTTGAACGCTTCATCGATCCATGGTTGGATGTGTTCTTTAAGCAAGTCTTAGTTTTGGTGCACGATGTCTAATTGGTCCTTCAGTGCCCTTGCCTATTGTAGTCTAGCAAGTCGTTGAGTAAGGGCAACAGTCTGCACGGTGCCCCCAACACTATCGTACTCCTGCTGCAACTCGCGCACCTCAGTCTCTAGGTGCTGTAGATTTGGGTCTTCCTGTAGGTGCATAAGCATGGTGAGTGCTTGCTCCAACAGCCCGGTGCAATCCTGTGTTGCCTGGTCAATTTGTTCCAACCCCATTTGCATAGCGCGAGCGCACTACTCTCTAACTTCTGGGGCTGTGGAGAGCTGCACCTTCAATCACAGCTCAACGATCTATAGGTTCAGCTCCAATTGAACCTTTTTTGTTTCCTCTCGAGCCTTGCAAACTCTGGCCACCAATCTATATACCCGTTCTGCTATTGGGAGCTCTGTCGGCACGACCAACTCTGGAACTTTCCTACATGCATCTTCTACAGCCTACTCCAGTCCACGAGCCTGCGTAACCAACTCATCCCGCTGGATGCTGAGTTGGTCCATGTTGAATTTCTTTTCATGCAAGACCTGGATCGCTCGGCCTTCCCAGGCACGAAGCTCTACGATGACCCCATCCTGCAACTAGTACTGGATTTCACGTGGCAGGGTGGCCAAGTTCAAGTTGACACCTTTCATGTTGCTCATCATAGCCCGGTCACCCTTGCTTTCTATTGCTAGCACACCTTTGAGCAAGACGAAGGTGTTTCGCATATGGGCATGTAGCATTTGTTCGGCCTCGGTGGTTCCTGTTGTGACATACTGGGCCATTGTGCCTATTTGGGGGCGCTATAACTATAAACCTTGTAGCTGTGTGCTGACCGCCCCCAACATAGTATTTTTCTCCCTCCGCAATCCCTAGAGTGCATCCTTTGCGACCTCACAAATCATTTTACTGATATCCAATAGATCGCTTTTTGTGAGCGTGATTGGGTTAACGAATGGCTCTGTGGCTTTTCACTTCTTTCGGGGAGCTTTTTTCTCAGGCCCGCGTAGCCGCTTGAGTTGGGTCGATGCAGAACCAAGGTCCGCGCGTTCCTTGATCCTGTCCCCTTCCCCGGTTTGCTGCCTCGTGGACATCTCCTCACCCTCCTCAGGCTCTCTGGTTAGTGCAGTTGTGGTCTATGCCATCTGCGTTGCTACTGCTGCATCAACCGCCTTCTGCTGCGTGGTTGCTTTTTGTTCTTGGTGCCTTCTCTCAGCCAGTTGCGTGATGCATAGCTTGGTGTCCTTCTTTCTTTGCTGAGCTACGACCTTCTCCATTTTCGCCAAGCCTAGGGTGCGCCACTCCAGAGGCAATGACACCATTACTGTGAAGATCGCATAATCCATTGCGATGAATGGAAGCTTCACCCATTTTTGTGATGGATCCTTGCGCACTCGGATATACAAGTTATGCATATCCCCTTTGAATTCTATCGTGCTTTGCAAGCTATTATGAACTGTAGGGGACAAGCGTGGCCTACAGTTGATCCATGTTCGGATGCTTGCCTCCACAAATACCCAGAACACCTTTATCTCGCAAATCTTCTCTACGTATTTTGTAGCCCAGAGTAAGGTGTACCTCGCGGCTTCAGGCAGGTCACCCTTAATAGTGGGAAACAGGCTGTCCTCTAGCAGCTCCCCTGCAGCCAACAGGATGGATAAGAGCAACCATGCATAGTGGAAGGTCTTACCCTACTCCCGACCCTCCCTGTAGTTCATCAAGAACTCATTGTAGAGGAACTGCGCCTAGTTGAACTGGACCCCCTCTACGCATTGCTCTGCCAACGCAATCACAGTCACTGGTACTTCATCGGCGTGAAATTTCCTCATTATCTTTCTAGCCAGAAATTGGGTGGCTATGCGCACCCCTTGGTATTTAATGCTTGTTATTGCGTACCCCCACTTTCTCTTTTCTAGTTTATACTTGGCCTTCATAGCTTCTACGAGGGCCAAGTCACTGCTTTTTCCTGTTACGCCTGCGGGGCCAATTCCTTTGACTGGTAGTCAAGAAATTCGGTGGATTAGATTGGCTATGATAGGAATCAGCTCCTCCAACTAGAGATACCCATCATGCACCAGGAAAAGTAGTTTCCTGATGAAAAAAATGGTGATGGGCGCGCGGTGGTAGTGGGGTATCCATTGCAGATGGAGTAACCCAGCCCTCTCCACATCGCGCAACCATTCCTTCTTCATTAACTTCCCCGCGGCCAACTATGGGAACTTCTCGCTGTCTACGAGGTCCCAATATTTGAACTTCATAGTAGGAACCCATCCCAATGACGGACCTTCAAACCTTATCTCATCAGGGAGGAGCGAGGTCTAGAGCGCATTCTTCGTGGCCTCCAAGTCCTTCGGTACCTTGGCTTTCCCCTTCCACTGGGGGATGTAAGGAGGTAACTTTGTTGTGGAAGGCATTTGGGAGACATCCTCTGCCTCATCATCTTGCACCTCAATTTGGGCTGCAAGTCTTCCTCCTCCTCCTCTATTTCAATGGTGACAACTTTTCACTTCTCTGCCATTGAAAATTTGCCAAACTATGGGTTTCTTGGGAATACATGGACTGGCCCCATTGTTTTCTTATCTTTCTATGGCCACAGCATGCATGGTGATTTTGGAACTTCTAGAGTAGCTGCTGCCTCTCTAGGTTCCTCATGGGCCATACGGGGCTCCGTGGTAACATCGGTGAATCACACTCTTGTTCTAACAGCTGTCATTATGTCTACACTTGAGGATGATAAGAGTACATGGCGCTCAATGCTCTGTACTTGCTCAATTCTCAAACAACCAAGTGTTGCCTTGTGGCTGGTCTTGGGGGTTTTATAGCATCTTTAAAATTTAAATTTGACCCTTCCCCCCAATTCTGAGTCATTAATGCCTTCTTGGCAGTAGATCATCCCAAATCTAGCTCTTAATTCGTGTCTTAATTATCTACCGCCCGCTCCTTTTTCCTTTAAATTGGACCTCTTGTCACGGACAGTGACACAATGGTCACCTCCCAGTCTACCCGTGCAGCAGCGCAGCCCCCTATGCCTGACCGCGACCCCTGTGACATACTAATCCTGCGCGTAATCTCCATATCACGCAACTCCCATACAAACTCGTTTATAGTCTTGCGCTCTCTTTCAACTACTAGGAGTGCTGAGACAATGCTCTCCATCTATAGTCAGGTGGTCACATCACCTATGTGATGCTTCAATTTACCTTCCAGCCTGGTCTGAGGGCATCCCTTAATTAACCTCGCGTTCATCAGTGCATCGTGTTCTTCCTTGTATGGTGTGCTCCCCTATTTACTTTGTCTAGTAAGGTGCGGTCACAACCATGGTAGCAAGGCCACAAATTCTTCTAGTGTAGTAGTATGGCCAGCTATACCTTGTCCTATCGTGCTTAGTTTCTCGGTGCAGCATGCTTTCATGATTTCGGTTTCAGGTTTGTTGATTTCTTCATCCAATAACATGCTTTTCTTTCCCAGCCATACCTGATCTTCTTCGAGTTCGCGAAGTTTCAAGTTCCCTCACCGAATGGCTTCCTGTAACTACATAATTACTCTATCTGGGTCCTCACGTACTGCCCCAACTGTGGGAGTTGTTGTACAGGGGTTATTCTCTACTCTTTTGGTCTCATCTCTTCTCTTCAATGTTGGAGTCATTTCTGAGCTCAGGTTTTTTCTCAGGGCCCTATAGGCCCATCGAACCACTAGTACGTGCAGGTCCCAATCAGTTCGTCTCACCTGGTGAACTCCGTTCATGATTCTACATCACTTTTTGAATGTTTCAATGTGGAATATTTGTGGTGTGCATCGCTTTTCCTGTTGCTGCGTCTGGTTTCGATTTTTGATATTTAGTCTGGGGTGTGCTTGCACAGCACATGTCTACACCCATTGACATAGGTGGGCACGCAAGCTGCTTTGTCTTGGCTGCCCGGCTCTCGTTTACTGTTGGGGGCTTCCAAACCATAAGAACATCCGCCTTCTACATTCGCGCTAGTTTACAATGGTCTCCTGATGTGTACTCCTCCATCGTGCAGGTGTTGCACACAACACCCATTCTAGTGCACCGTACCACTGCTGTTCTGGTACTGCGCTTTCAAATTTGTCCATGAATTCATCCACCACTATCACTCCATCATATGTTGGTAGTTCCCTTGCCTCTGTCATCACGCAACGCAGTGATCTAATCATCATGTTGCAATTCAGCATTGTCACTTCGTGCAACCGGTTCTACTACCGTTCTACTTCTTCATCTAAATCTAAAGTACAGGAGCTGTCATGCTCCCATGAGATTCTCCCATCTGCAGTCGGGTTCACCCACTCCTGGTCTTGTGCCATTATCTAGTAAATACAATCCAGCTCATCGTCGTGCACTAGTTCCGTGTAGCGCGCTCCTTCAGCTGGGTCTAGCGGGACTATTGTGTGTAGGGACTTTTTCTCAAGTATAATCTTCCACTTATTCAGATTGATAACTCCATTCATATCAGTGGCCCAATCTATTCCTAACAATGCAAGATAGGGATTGTTGTCATCGTCAATCTCTATCACTTCAAAATCTGTCTGTGTGCTCATGTCCTCAATATCAATTGTTACCCCTTGCAACCTACCCATGGGCAAAATCTTCTGTTGGTTTTTCATTCGTAATTGAATAGGGTACCACTGCAACATAGGCCTGCCCATGTGTTCCCATGTTTGCTTTGGTAACTCATTCACATCCGAACTCAAGTCTAGGATTACCTGATCCATTTCATACTCACCACTCTGCACAGTCAACCTTGTTAGAGTCGGTCTTTTCAGTCCTCTGGCAGAGATCAAACATGCTCTTACAAAGTGATTTTAAGGTGTCAAGGTCAAATTTTATCATTTCCGTGAGTCTTCAAGCAAAATTTGGTCACTAGGTACTAGGTCTAGGGTTTGCTTTTACTCCTATCAAAGTTTTCCAAATGTTGGTCCATGTCACTGTTCAGCTGAGTATACCATCATTCAGAGGGTTGTCATTATCATTTCAAGTTCCACTGGGTCATTTTACGCCTTGTTCATGTTTCAGTTGCGCCTAGGTAAGGTCATTTCCCTCTCCTAGGGTTTTGAAGGCAATTTATCTTGGATGGTCAAATCATCAGCAGAAGTTGTATCTTGATGTTCATAAACCTTCCCCTATCCTTAAAGTACCTTATCAAACACTTCCCATCACTGAGATCCCCCAAATTTCTCATTTTCGCACAAACCCTAGTTTCTTGCTACAACTTGGAAATTTTCTAAGTTGGACCTGTGTTTTGCCTTTTTAGACCCCTTCCCCTCACGCAATATTTTAAATTCCACTTTCCCCTACTTCTTAACATCCCTCCCTACTTCCAAGAATTTAGAAGCCGCTTATCCCCTTCATTTCGCTTCATTTCGACAAATCTCTTGTTCCACACATCGGAATAGGTTTTACTCCAATGATGTTTCTGAGAAATAAAAGATAAATTTTGGAAAACTAAGAGATATTTTTGTCCAAAGTAAGCCAATGAAGAAAAACCTCCTTCACTTTTTACACAGGTGTCATGGTCTTAGAGAAATGTAAAAAATACAATTGCCTCGGGAGAATTGATGCACCTCTGAAGTGACCTTGGGAAAATCAAGTTTTCTCCTAGCTCGTTTGGCCAAATGACTTGCTTGATGAGTTAAATGACAATTAGACACAAATAGATTTCCAATGAGCTATCATGAGCTCAATTTGGAGTTGAGAAAGGCATTCAAGAGTTGACTGTAACAGCACTCTCCCTTGAGGCAGCCTCATTTGGCACATTTTGACCAGTCTTGGGATATTTAATTTTTGACAGGGAAAATGAACTCCAAATTGAAAGATTATTTTTGGGTTGAAAGTTAGACTCAGGTACCTTTCCAACGAGCTATTCTGCACCCAATTTGGACCCCGGGAAGGCCTCCAAAAGTGACCTAGAAAAGGGAGCGGCACACGAGGGAGGCGCGACACACTGGGAGAAAATTTCCAGTGTAAATTTACACTGACGTGGCGCACTGGGAAGGCGAGGCGCATAGAGCTGCCAAGGCTGATTTTTTTTTTAAAATTGCTCCAATATTGCCCCAAAATGCATGGATTGCCATTGGTACAAGTAGGTTGAACTTCTCTCATGGTTTTTCATCCAAGATTGACGGTTGTTGATGGTGT
The DNA here is from genome assembly GCA_031772625.1 of Pinus tabuliformis. NCBI lineage: Eukaryota > Viridiplantae > Streptophyta > Pinopsida > Pinales > Pinaceae > Pinus > Pinus tabuliformis. The sequence goes on from CM062816.1 coordinate 2,015,232,082, forward strand.
TTGATGAATGGTGAAGTGTGTTAAAGAAAACAAACCCTATCTCTTCAAAATTTGCCAAGGATATTGCTGCTAGGGTTTTGTGTTGCAACTAAGTATCCCCTTACCTCATCACTCCCTAATCCCATACTCTCCTTACTTCCCTTATTCCCCAAGTTAACATACCCCCAAAATTCACTAAGCCCATGCTCCCAATTCCCAAATCACTTATTCCTAAGTTCTATTATCCCTATTCCTAAACCTTACCACTCCCTATCACTCTCCTTCTCTCATTTCACTTGTAAAATTCTCAAATCCCAATTCCCAAACATAGTCAAGTGACTGTCCTCACCTTCACTTGATTGAACCACATTTTTCCCACACTCCACTATACCCACTGTCCCTATTCATCACAGTCCCTTCCCAATTGGCATATATTTGGCATTGAAATAAAGGGTACCAAATTCTCTTTTTCAACAAGTTTCTAAACATGCACCTTGCATGGACATTATGGAGACAGACATTGAAACATCATATGAACAAGACAGTCATTTCCACCACTGAACTACATGCACCAAGAAGGCATCAAAAAGGCAAAAGAGGAAAAAGAGCATGATCAACTCCAGATATTAGGCGAGGAAATCCTTGGCCCACCATAACGCTTGATAAGGAAGCTCCAGCCCAAATTTAAGGAAATTTGGGGCATTCTTCGTGTTTTTTGAAATTTTTGTGCAAAAAACAGGGTTTTTCTCCCTGTGCGCCGCGCCACCTGGCGCGCGCTTACAATAGGGAGCTCCAAATGACAAAAGGTTTGAATTTTTGGATTTTACATGGAAAATCATGACTGTTGGTGCATTGCCCAGAAGTTTGGGCCAGTTTTGAGTCCTTAGGAGGTCAAAAACACCCAAAAAATGACCTCTCTGCCCCTATTTTGACACACAGGAAGCAGTCTTGGGAGATTGCAGTTTTGAGGGGCAAATGGGCACCAAATTCATAAATTCCACTTGGGTTGGAGAGGAGACATGTAGGGATTTCTAAAAAGCACACTTGGGCTCAATTTGGACTTCGGTGAGGGCGTCAAAACCAGCTCCAAAGTAGCGAGACGCATGCAATTTTTGGCGCGGCGCATAGACACCCAAAAGCCAAAATCACGCCCACTTCGCGATATTTCGATTCGCAATTTTCTCCAACTAGGCCTGCTCATTTGCAAAAAAAATTTCCTGGCATCAAAGGAAAAGTTTAAAAAGAACTTTTGGCTTCTATCCAAGTGGCCAAATGAAGGCGAACAGCCACCCACAAAATCTATGCTCATATTTGCTTTTTTCTAATTAGTCTTCATAGAAAATTAAATGTAACTGCTGATGGCTCGATCTTCATTGCCTGGGTTGATCAACCTTCCTATGGCAAAGCTTATTTATTGTATTGAGAGTCATTTTGTAAAGGGTTGGAATTTCTAGGAAACTGTGGGAGAGAAACCCAGTCACTCACTGTACATTTTGACAGAGAATTAATGAAAGATTGCAGCTCTAGTTCATGGGATTCCTATGGCGTGAGTTTAGCAAATGTATCTTCTTTATGTTTCATATGTATTTTTTTATGTTTCATATTTTCATTCATATTCATTTCCAGTGAAAGATTTCTAAGTAAAAAAGGTAGAATTCAGTGTACTTCTCTGCCTTGGGATAGTCTTCACGTTCTATGTTTTCTTTTGTTGAAAAGGATTCATGTATTTATGCCCTTTTCACACTCTCAAACAGTCTCTCCACTTCATATTATCTCAAATCTAATTGCTAGACTTTTCTCCTATCTTGCCTCATGAAGTAACCTGCATCTTTGAGTTAAATTCTTTGCTCATGTTGTTCCTTGGCCCCACACATCCCAGAAAACTCAGTCATTCTTCAAAATACCTCCATCATATTTGTTTACCTAGCCTAAAATCATTATTCATTTTTGAGTCATCTCAGACCCTATTGTTTATTTTCCTGAGTGTGACCCGGAGAGAGCCCTCTCCTGTTCTGGTAGGGATAGCTACCGGACTGAGCATGGTTTGTGGTTACCCTGAATTTTGCCTTCCTTCAGCCTAAGGCAGATTTAGGTGATAACATAGTGGCAACTCCACTGGGGAAGAGAAAATGGTTTACTTGTAGATTGTCTTTCCCCAGTACATATCTCAAGTTCAGATCTGATGGTTGATGCTGGACAACGATCAGACAGAAGACGACTGTAATCATTCACCTGGCGACTCCGTTCACTGAAGAATCCAGCAGTCGGTGGTTCATGGTGACTCCACTGGAGGACTAACTCTTTCTCTGCGAAAATGGAAGGATCTTACACAAAGTTCGGGTATCCAAAGTGGAATGGAATTCACGACCTACTCTACTTTCTTGTGAATTACTTCTTTGATGTTCTTGAAGCTGTCCTAAAAGTTTTTCAGAACTTGTTGTATGATAAAGGTGATCAAAATCTTCAATCGACCCATTCAAAAAGCATAAATACTAAGTTTCCCTTTGATCCTAGCCTCCTTACTTTTCCTACATCTTATGATGATTCTCTGCAAAGTGATGAGCCTAAAGAAAACAAAACTAATACCATAGCTCTTGTATATATTCCTACAGCTGCTATAATCCCAGATAGGTATAAACCTCTTGTTTTACCTTCTGTTCTTCATGCTTTCCCCAAAAACTATGATCTATACTTGCCAAGATTTGACGGTGAATGTAAGAATGTCAATGTTGAGCAACATGTGCAGAATGTTGAGACTTTTCTAGACCTTTTTGAAATTGATGAAGAAGATGTCAGTATAAGGCTTTTTGCTCTTTCTTTGCGAGGCAAAGTCAAGAGTTGGTTCAAAGCCCTGCCTGATGCGAGCATCACAGATTTACAGCAATTCATCAAAGTTTTTCTTGACAGGTGGAGGATCGGACAGAACCTTTTTGTTATTGTAGAAGAGTATAATTAGCTGAAAAGACTGCCAGGGGAGACAGTACAACAGTTTTCAGCCAGATTTAATCAAGTTTATTATTCAATGCCGGTTGATATAAGACCCCCCCCTAGATCTGCTCTCTTGCACTACCCAGGTGCCTTTGATCCGGAAATAGAGTTTTAGCTGAGAGAAAAGAATGTCGCAACACTTGAAGAGATTCAGAAAAATGCAGTAAAGAGACTTATTTGCTGATCAGAAGGGCAAGGTTGAAAGAAGAAAAGATGAAAAATGTGGATCCAGAGAAAACTACACCTTCATAGGAAAAGCTTGACATTTTGGTGAGTGCATTAGAAGAGATGGTGTGGAAAATGACTGCAAAAAATGAAAATGACATTCATGAACAAGTGGCTGATCCAAAACATATTGTTTCTTATCTCAGTTGTCATAAGGATTGTTTTGTAGATCATCTTGAGGAAGAAAGACATGTTGATATGACATGTATGCTTGATGATGTGTTTTATACTGATGATTTGCCTCAGTTTGATCAGTATGATGATGATGATTATGTTCTCCAAACAGAAGGTAATCTTGCAGACAAACCAGTAGCCAGTTTGTGGGATGAGGAAGTTCACTTACAAGAGCTCGAGTACAGTGACCAACCGATACATATCAGCTATGACAATGACGAGGAAAGTGCAGAAAATTGGGAGGTAGGTGAAGGATATTTACCATTTTGCTTTGATTCATGTCAGTTCATCAGAGACAATTTCTGTGCAATCAGAAATCAGCTGTCGACTAGTCTTGATTTGGAGCCTCTTGAGAGTGATGAAAACTCAGTGCCAAACTTCTCATATTCAGATTTCCAGCCCCCAAATGCCATTAGTTGTCAAGTTGTGGATGAGGACATGGAAGCTGGCACATGCGATCAAATGATACAAGAAGATTCCTTACCTTTCTGTTTTGAATCATTTCAGTTTTTGAGAGGTAAATTGCATAGTAAATCCTCAAATGAGCAGCCTATAGGAAATCAACAATCTCTCAGTTCTAATATTGAGGATGAGACAAATGGTGAAATTCTTGAGCAAGTTGTTAATAAGAAAACTTCCCTTGAAATTATTGACGAAATCATTTTGGATATAAAACCCTCTCTAGCACCAGATTCATAGCCACCAAACACAATTGAAGGTCAGATTACAGATGAAGGTGTGGTAGCCGAAGTACATGACCTAATGATGCAAGAGGATTCTATACCCTTTTGTTTCGAAATATTTCAGTTTATAAGGCAGAATCTTCATAATATCTCTAAAGAAAAAGATGAACAGCCAATAGGATGTCATACAGTTTCAATAGATACATCGCAGCAGTCCCCTCAAGTTTTTGATGATCCTTTTGCTCATGTGTTAGATTCTGTTTGCTGTAAAAATTCTTCTCCATCAGCCAACCATGTGACAAAAGAGAATGTTGATAATAATATGATTCCAAGGCCACCTTCATTGTCTTATTTAATAGATTTTTCATTACAAAGTTCATATCAAAGTTTGCAGTCATATGAGGAGATTGATAAATGAGACTTTTGTTCTGATTGGAAAGAGCAACAGAGTTTGGTCCTTCACGAAATTCAAGATCCTTTTGATAGCTTGCTACAATCATCAGAGAAAGACAATGCAGATGTGAGGAAAGGTTCAATATCCAGCTATGAATATTACTTGGACCAGAGCAATCATATGTTAATGAAAATCAATGGCGATGCTTATGAAGATCCTTTTGCAGCATTCTTGAAGTCATCTAGCCAATTTATACTTTGCAAGTTTATCAGCAATGAACTTGATTCCAAGTTTCCATGCAAGTTGCCTTTCAATTCTTCCCTTTTCCTGAGCATCATAAATCATCTAGGAAGAGATCAAATATCAGCCATGATGCTCACATGGTTGCATTGGCTATTCCATTTCACTTGATCGGGTGGTGGAAAGAGTAATTAGAGTAGGTTTGATGAATAAGCTCAAATATGAGCATCTTTCCAGTTTGTTAGTTATGATTTAGTCATGTCTGGTTTTATTATGGTCTTCAGTTTTAGTCTTCAGTCAGAGTCCGTCTGCATAATGTCAGTTTCTGTGTTTTGACTCCATAGCCCAATGGACGAAGGCACTGTCTAGCTCTTCTAGAGATCTGCTATTCTTGGCACCTCCAAGGAGCTACCATCCCCATTGGAGCCAATGTTAGAGTCGGTCTTGTCAGTCCTCCGGCAGAGATCAAACATGCTCTTACAAAGTGATTTTAAGGTGTCAAGGTCAAATTTTATCATTTCAGTGAGTCTTCAAGCAAAATTTGGTCACTAGGTACTAGGTCTAGGGTTTGCTTTTACTCCTGTCAAAGTTGTCCAAATGTCGGTCCATGTCACCATTTAGCTGAGTGTAGCATAATTTAGAGGGTTTTCATTATCATGTCAAGTTCCAATCAGTCATTTTATCCTTGTTCATGCTTCAGTTGCGCCTAGGTAAGGTCATTTCCCTCTCCTAGGGTTTTGAAGGCAATTTCTCTTGGATAGTCAAATCATCAGCAGAACTTGTATCCTGATGTTCATACACCTTCCCCTATCCTTAAAGTACCTTATCAAACACTTCCCGTCATTGAGATCCCCCAAATTCCTCATTTTCGCACAAACCCTAGTTTCTTGCTACAACCTGGCAATTTTCGAGGTTGGACCTGTGTTTTGCGATTTTGGACCCCTTCCCCTCACTCAAACTTTTAAATTCCACTTTCCCCTACTTCTTAACATCCCTCCCTACTTCCAAGGATTTTCCCAAGAATTTAGAAGCCGCTTATCCCCTTCATTTCGCTTCATTTCGACAAATCTCTTGTTCCACACATCGGGATAGGTTTTACTCCAATGATGTTTCTGAGCACTAAAAGATGAATTTTGGAAAAATCAGAGAGGTTTTTCTCCAAAATAAACCAGGGAAGAAAACCCTCCTTCACTTTTTTACACAGGTCTCATGGTCTTAGAGAAATGTCAACAATACAATTTCCTCGGGAGAATTGATGCACCTCTAAAATGACCTTGGGAAAATTAGGTTTTCTCCTAGCTCGGTTGGCCAAATGACTTGCTTGATGAGTCAAATGATAACTAGACACAAAGATATTTGCAATGAGCTATCATGAGCTCAATGTTGAGTTGATAAAGGCATTCAAAAGTTCACTGTAACAGCACTCTGCCTTGAGGCGGCCTCATTTGGCACATTTTGACCAGTCTTGGGAGATTTGATTTTTGACAAGGAAATGAACTCCAAATTGAAACATTCTGGTTGGGTTGGAAGGTATACTAAAATACCTTTCCAACAAGCTATCATGCACCCAATTTGGACACCGGAAAGGCCTCCAAATGCCACCTGGAAAAAGGCACGACGCACAGGGGAGGCGCAGCGCACTGGGAGAAAATTTCCAGTGTAAATTTACACTGGCGCGACGTATAGAGCTGCCAAGGCTGATTTTTTTTTTTAATTTTCTCCAATATTTCCCGAAAATGCATGGATTTCCATTGGTACAAGTAGGTTTAACTTCTCTCATGGTTTTTCATCCAAGATTGACAGTTGTTGATGGTGTTTGATGAATGGTGAAGTGTGTTAAAGAAAACAAACCCTATCTCTTCAAAATTTGCCAAGGAGATTGCTGCTAGGGTTTTGTGTTGCAACTAAGTATCCCCTCACCTCATCACGCCCTAATCCCATACTCTCCTTACTTCCCTTATTCCCCAAGTTAACATACCCCCAAAATTCACTAAGCCCATGCTCCCAATTCCCAAATCACTTATTCCTAAGTTCTATTATCCCTATTCCTAAACCCTACCATTCCATATCACTCTCCTCCTCTCATTTCACTTGTAAAATCCTCAAATCCCAATTCCCAAACATAGTCAAGTGACTGTCCTCACCTTCACTTGATTGAACCACATTTTTCCCACACTCCACTATACCCACTGTCCCTATTCATCACAGTCCCTTCCTACTTGGCACATATTTGGAATTGAAATAAAGGGTACCAAATTATTTTTTTCAAAAAGTTTCTAAACATACACCTTGCATGGACATTATGGAGACAGACACTGAAACATCATATGAACAAGACAGTCATTTCCACCACTGAAATGCATGCACCAAGAAGGCATCAAAAAGGCAAAAGAGGAAAAAGAGCATGATTGACTCTGGATATTAGCTGAGGCAATCCTTGGCCCACCATAACACTTCATAAGAAAGCTCCAGCCCAAATTTCAAGAAATTTGGGGCATTTTTGGTGTTCTTGGAAATTTTTGTGCAAAAAACAAGGTTTTTCTCCCTGTGCGCTGCGCCACCTAGCGCGCGCGCTTAAATAGGGAGCTCCAAATGACAAAAGGTTTGAATTTTTGGATTTTCCATGGAAAATCATGACTTTTGGTGCATTGCCCAGAAGTTTGGGCCAGTTTTGAGTTCTCAGGAGGTCAAAAACACCCAAAAACTGACCTCTCTACCCCTATTTTGACACACAGGAAGCAGTTTTGGGAGATTGCCGTTTTGGAGGGGCAAATGGGCACCAAATTTAGAAATTCTACTTGGGTTGGAGAGTAGACAGGTGGGGCTATCCAACAAGAACACTTGGGATCAATTTGGGCTTCATAAAGGGCCTAAAAGCCAGCTCCAAAGTAGCGCAATGCGTACAGTTTTTGGTGCGGCGCACAGACACCCAAAGGCCAAAATCACGCCCGCTTCACGAAATTTCGATTTGCAGTTTTCTTCAAGTAGGCCCACTCATTTGCAATAATTTTTTCTTGACATCAATGAAAAATTTTAAAAAGCATTTTTGGCTTCTATCTAAGTGGCCAAATGAAGGCGAACAACCACCCACAAAATCTATGCTCATATTTGCTTTTTTCTAGTTGGTCTTCATAGAAAATTAAATGTAATTGCTGATGGTTGGCTCTTCATTGCCTGGGTTGATCAACCTTCCCATGGAAAATCTTATTTATTGTATTGAGAGTCATTTTGTAAAGGGTTGGAATTTCTGGGAAACTGTGGGAGAGAAACCCAGTCACTCACTATACATTTTGACAGAGAATTAATGAAAGATTGCAGCTCTAGTTCATGAGATTCCTGCGGCGTGAGTTTAGAAAATGTATCTTCTTTATGTTTCATATGTATTTCATTATGTTTCATATTTTAATTCATATTCATTTCCAGTGAAATCTTTCTAAGTAAAAAATGTAGAATTCAATGTACTACTCTGCCTTAGGATAGTTTTCACGTTCTATGTTTTCTTTTGTTGAAAAGGATTAATGTATATATGCCCTTTTCACACTCTGAAATAGTCTCTCCACTTCATATTATCTCAAATCTAATTGCTAGACTTTCCGCCTGTCTTGCCTCATGAAGTAACGTGCGTATTTGAGTTAAATTCTTTTCTCATGCTGTTCCTTGGCCCCACACATCCCAGAAAACTCAATCATTCTTCAAAATACCTCCATCATATTTGTTTACCTAGCCTAAAATCAGTATTCATTTTTGAATCATCTCAGACCCTATTTCTTATTTTCCTGAGTGTGACCCGGAGAGAGCCCTCTCCTGTTCTTGTAGGGCTAGCTACCAGACTAGGCGTGGTTTGTGGTTACCCTGAATTTTGCCTTCCTTCAACCTAAGGCAGATTTAGGTGATAACAAACCTCATCTCCCTCCTGGTGCGCAATGCATGCTTTCCCAGTTTTCGAACTATGCACGGTTCCCCTGACCTTGGTGATCAACTCCTGTAGTCCCTTAACTACCTTATTGTCTTGAAAGAATTTCACGCATGTCTCCAGAAAGGTAGTAAGCACAGAAGGATCCATCCCTAGCTCTGGTTGATCCCTACTACCTGAAGTGGAGGCCTTCGTGAAGTTCTTCTTAGCTTACATGAATGTCTCCTTTGCATGTTCTAAGTCAAACTCAGGTTCCTTTGTGGGAGCCTTGTGAACCCATGTATCTTCCTCAAGCTATTTCCCCTTCTTCCCCTGTGGTCATACCGCTTCTAAGCATCATTTTCACATTTGGGTCTTCTTCGCACAGTTCAAACCTCATCATTTGGATATTTTGAGTTGGATGAGGCTGAAATACCCCTTTGTCACGCATCTGTGTGATCAGCATAGGACAGTCTATTGTTTCATGATCAAACTGAGCACAGTATGAACAAGATATTCTCATCAGGTTGGTACAGTCGCAGGCATAGTGCCCTGGTCCTCCGTAATTGTAGCAAATCAACTGTCCGCGACCCCTTCATGGTCCCATTCCTCCTCATCCTTGACCTCGCCCTGAAATCTAGTGCACGCCATCCCTGCACTTGGCTCGAGGGCTTGCATTTCTGTCTTCATCCTATAGGCTAGGGTCCGATCCATCATTAACTCGTAACTGCGACAAGTGCGCTCGTCGTGGCTTACTGACCTATAGAAATTACAAAACAACTACTCGAGAGTCTGTGTATACTTCTACAACAAATGACAATTATCCATTACATGTTTTCTTCGTATTTGACAGATCACGCACCATAACATGGGTGTCATAACTTGGCCCTACCTGTGCCTTCGGTATCAATGGCATTGGCCCCCCTCCTACCAAGTAGTTCGAGAATACCTGACAGTGGTCCTTGTCATGGCCCTAGCCTTTCGATTTTAAGCACCATACTTCCTCGCATGCCTATGGGCGCGGTGCCCTATCCTACTTTAAGCTCTGCATTTCCAGGAAGAGGTTATGTAGTTGTGCATGGATTTGTTGAACTCCCAACCTAGGATCTTGTATCGGGGTCTCATGCAGCCTCATCACCATTTCCAATGCTTCAGCCTGGGTGGAAAGTTTCTGTTGTGACAGCACCATCCTTAAGTGCAATGTCAGGGATGCCATAAACCATGTGCGATGTTGTGCATCCGTGAGTGTCATATTAACCTTGCGGATCGTACTCTTCATCCGCTAATCTAGATCCCTAGGGGTCTCGCCCGGAAGCATCATGATCTCTTTAAACCCAATGATTGACTTTGTCTCTGATTTCAGCCAGCTAAATTCTCTGTTCAACACATTCTGGATCTCTGCTATCCTTGCATTTGGGTGGTCATTAGAGTGATTGATATACCATGTCAACGTGTGATCCTACAACGCTCTCACCAATGTAGCCTTCTTAATGTTGTCATCCGTGACCCCTTTCGCTTCCCACACTACTCTTACCATGAACCAAAACTAGTTCGGATCCTCATTCCCCACCCCTCCAAATACAAGTAGCTTGATCATGCTTTCCATGCTGAACTATGGGGTTGGTGGAGGTGGAGTGGTTGGAGATGGAGGTGAGGGAGGTGAAGCAGGTGGTGGCATGGGTGGAGTTGGTAACTGCGGAATGCGCTACCTTATCAAACTGACCACACTTCTCAAAGAGACCTGAGTGAGCTCTTCCTTGCTCTCTCGTGAAGGTGAAATTAAGGGACTATTTCCTAATTCCCCGCTACCTTTGTATATCTTTCCGCTCCGTGTCATTCCAAACATTAACGTATTCACATAACCCATTTTTCACATAACAACATATTAATCCAGTTATTCAAAGATTTAATGTACTTACCTCGCGGTCCCTTGAGAAAATGTCATTCTGCTTCACTGTAGCTCACGGTCGTGTCTACCACAAACTCAGTGATAAATCCTGCTATTATCTAGTCTAGCCAATGACACACAGCTCGCATGATCTTGTCTTCTGATGCCTCTAGTCTGTGCACTAATTCTGGAGTCCACACCATAAGTTGGTCGAGCTTACACCTTCCCTGGCTATCGGCGAATCTCGCGATCCACTCATACAGTTCAGAGGGAAAGGATGCAAAGAAAATCTTGTAGATTTCCGTATACATGTACTGATCCAGCTCCCTTTTCTTAGATACCTATGGAGTTCTATTTTCCTGTGTCACGAACTCGTCAATCTTCTTGTCCAACCACTCTTCAATTTCTTTCTTTGTTGGGTTCCAGTGGCACGACATCAGACATCCCCTAGACAGATCCCAGTCCCGGCAGCAAAACCATTTGTTGGCTACTTGGGTCTTGACCCAAGTTTAATAGTGAGTTTAGCCAAGCAAATCTCGGTACTACTAGCCCTTTCGGCAACAGTCCGAGGAGCGTGGACTGAGGTCTCACCCGAAGTAGTATGGGAGGGTGCTAGAACTAGGTTTTTGCACCCTGGGGATGTCTGATATGGGCGATAGGTACATGATTCAACCCTCGTGCTTACTATCTTACGTGCACCAACAGGTTCCTTGCGTCCTGCGGGATTACCTTTGTGCAGATCTAGTCGCAGTGTGACCAGTATTAATTACACTCAGCTGCAGGGGTCCGCGCACTCAGTTTCAGAATCTACTAAGCCTCTGCACACTCAACTACAAAGCCTTTACCTACTACTACAACCCAATACCTTTAGATCCACTTCTATCCTCTAACCATGCCTTTGCATCTATCTATTCCTTTCCAAAACCTCATAACTAACTTTTACACTTAGAGCCTCGCTCTATTTATACAATCCCATGGTCCGCGGACCATGGTTCGGCCAACACAATTTACATTTAATTACATTATTTTAGGGCAGAAAAACCCTATGAATCATCCTAAACATTCGTGCTTCGTGCTCGCATTTCATGGAGTCTTTACATTACATTAACCAAAACTCGGGCTTTAAGCCCCAAAAACATGCTATGGGGGAATCCACTACCCAACACACATGCAGTCCTTAAAAGGATCCACTCTGATTTTTGTGGACCTTTCTTGATAGCCTCCGCTTCCAAGTACAAATATTTTGTCATTTTTATTAATGACTTCTCGTGGAAGTGTTGGATCTTATTCATGAAAGATAAGGATGAGACTTTCTCCAAGTTCATAGAATTCAAAGCACTGGTCGAGAAACAAATGGGCAAGAAGATGAAGTCTCTCAGGAGCGATAATGGAGGTGAGCATGTGCTAAATGTGTTTAAAAATTTATATGAAAAATAAGGAATTCGATGAGAGTTGAAAGGACCCCACAACCCACAGCAGAATGAGGTGGTTGAGATGAATAACCACAACATTGTTGAAGCAACGAGGTTGATATTGAATGACCAAAGCCTACCTCTGCACTTGTGGACTAACTCCTACAACATAGCAGTCTATCTACATAATAAGAGTCCTCATTGAATTCTTGGCATGATTACATCGGAGAAGGCTTTCTCGGGGAGGAAGTAAAATGTATCACACTTCAGGATTTTTGGAGCCTCTATTTACTGTCATGTCTTCAAAGAATCAAGGAAGCAACTATATCTAACAAAATAATTTGGGGTATTTATGGGTTACACAAAAACTCTCCAAAACTACCATGTGTACTTCCCATTCCTTAGAATGAAACTTGTGTGAAGGGATCTAAAATTTGATGAAGACAAAGTCGTGTGGTGCTCTCTTGAGAGGGAGCTTCATATCGCACCAGAGGAGGAGATTTTAGCTCCAAATGAGGAACCCCAAGATGCTGTGGAGAAGCCGTAAGCTAAGGAGAAGATACTAGAGAAAATTACTCAAGAAGAACCATCCAAAGAAGGTAGGAAAAGGATCAGACAAGCTGAGAGACATGTGCAGGATGTGAGGGAGAATGTGGCTTCTCCTTTAAGTCAATGCAGGTAGAGAAGGTCACCAAAGCAGTACACTCATTACATGGCTCTACTGACTAAGCTAGTAGAGACTGATCCATCCTCTTTCGAGTAAGCAATAGAGTAATCTGTATGAGTTGGTGCAATGGTGGAGGAGTATGAACTCATTGTAAACAAGAATGTTTGGGAAGTGGTCCCAAGACCAATAGACAAATTAGTTGTGGGTTCGAGATGGATCTTCAAGGTGAAGCATGCAACTGACGAAAGCATAGAAAATTACAAGGCCAAATTTGTGACCAAGAAGTACTCTCAAGTTGAGGGGATTGACTATGAGGAGACCTTTACTCCATTAGCAAGGTACTCATTTATCATATTAATCCTTGCTCTGGCTACACATATGGGATGGAATTTCCACCAGATGGATGTGAAAACAACTTTCTTCAATAGAGTTATTGAGGAGGAGGTGTATATCAAGAAACCATAAGGCTTCTATACTTTTGATCAGGAGTCTCATGTGTGTAGACTCGAGCGAGCATTATACAGTCTCAAGTAAGAACCCCGTGCTTGGTGCACTAGGATCGATATATATCTCACTAGTTTGGGCTTCACCAAAAGTGAAATGGATGAAAACCTCTATCAATTTTTTGTAAAAGTTAAATTATTGATTATTGTCTTGTATGTTGATGACTTGATTTTGACTCATGATGGGAAACTAATCACATATTTCAAGGAGGACCTTGTAAGAGAGTTTGAGATAAAGGATATTGATCTCATGCACTACTTCCTCAAATTGGAAGTATGGCAAGATGATGGGAAACTTTTTGTCTCTCAGGGAAATTATTCCAATGAGATACTTCATAGGTTCCACATGGATAGGTGAAAGCCCATGGAGACTTCTCTAGAAACCAATTAGCGGAAGGAGTATGCCACTTCAGGTGAGGAAGTGGATGCTATTTTTTATCGATAGTTGGTGGGTTCACTCATTTATCTTATGAACAAATGACTAGATTGTTGGCATTATGAGACAAGTGTTGTCCTTGATGGAAAATCACACAGATGATAGATCATAGTGCAGGAGGTCAGCAACAAGGATTTGATGATTAGACTACAAGAATGAAGAGAAAATATATATACGCAGGTTCATCGTGACCGAGCCACGTATACACGTAGGTTAGTCGTTGAAAATACGCGTATGCGTATACACGCACTTTCATGTAAGAGAATGCGCGTACATTGAGTTTTGGTCCATGGTAGTTAGTCCTTGGTATTTGAACCTATCGTTTTGGACCATAGTATCTCGTCAGATGTGTTGATCCCAAGTATTGGGTCCATGGTATTGGTTTGTTATGGTTTTGGACCATGGTATTGAGCAAGGCCTAATACTATAAAAAGAGAAGAAGATCATTAGGCAAGTGTATCGAAAAAGTCTTGAATATCTGATGAAGGATGAGATCCAATATGCAGGTTATGGGTTTATGATGCATTGCTTGATTTGAGCTAAGGAGGGATCTCACTGGTTGATGGAGAACAAGATCTAAGGATAGATCTGGATCAAATGGTTTGAAATGAACTATCTCTATATGGTTGATTATGTTTATTCTAGATCTGTATACTCACACATGTAATGATCTGAACTGGGTATAACTTAAGTTTGAAATCGTTGCAAGTCATGATTGAATATTTATAGATATGTATGCGGGTTGGATTTGTGAAAGCACGTATATACACGTGTTTGGTTCATTGTAGTAGCGTATACATTTTGAGCTATGATGTTTGAAGTTACAGGTGATTCTGGTTGTTGATGAGTTCTGATGACTGTTTACTGGTGTCAGTATTCTGCATATTCAGATTGGTTGATTATGTTTAGCTTCAGTATTGATGGATGACATCTATAATGGATCAGGATCAGAATGACTTACCTTTATGTGATTTGATGAACTAGATCTGGTTGCTAACACACATATATAATGATCTGGGTATGTCTGAAGTCAGGAAGTGCAGCGAAGTTATGAATAAGTAATTAATGACATATACACTGGTTTGCTTTGGTGAAGTTGCGTATACACGCTGGTTCGGCACTTCCAAGTAGCGTATGCACTTTGATGCATGATTTTGATGATATAGTTGGTTCTGAATATTGTTGCAGAGTTCACTGTTCCGCTGTGTGTGTTCTGGTGACTTCATTTGTTAACAGGGTCTCAGTGATTTAGTGATTTAGAGATTGATGATGCTAGCATTGATTGTTTTGTGTTTCAATGATATCGATGGGTCCAGTATGAAAATTGGATGAAATGTGGCCTTCAGATTATAGAGTTGTGCTTCAGGAGTATCCAGTCTGAAAATCTATGAAATGTGGTCCCTAGAGGATGAAAGGAGATTGTAGGCCGGCATCTACGTACTAGTACATCAGCTAGTACAAGAGCAAAGGGGGTGGCAGCTCCCTTCTAGTAGCAGCTAGAGAACAAGTGAAGATTGGAGCATTTAGTAGGTAGGCAGCTATGTACTAGTAAATGGATCAGCTAGTACAAGAGCAAAGGGGGTTGTAGCTCCCATCCTGGAGAGTCTGGAGAATGAGAGAAGGTTGTAGCCTTCTACAGGTAGAAGCCTGTGTACTAGTATAAGACTGCACCAGTACAGAAATATTGTAAAATGAAGTTCCTTATTGAAAGAAGATAGAGATGACTTGCAGCAGGTGGTTTTCACCCACATTGGGTTTCCACCTTATATCATGGTGTTCATGTGTGCTTCTTGTGTGTGATGATCTATTCTGTTTTATTGCACCTGCTTACTGTTCATATGGTTAATGAAGTTTTGATGCACTAACTAAAGATTAACATTTAATGGATTAACTGAATCATAAGTATTCTAGATATATGCTAGTTGCATTAGACACAGTTGCGTATTCACGTGGGTTCCATTAATTGAAGTAGCATATATGTATCTAAGTATGGAAATGAAAAAGTTTTATTGATTTGATAATACTTTTTCACCCCCCCCCCCCCTCTCAGTAATATTTCCAACAATTGGTATCAGAGCAGGTCCTTTGGTAGAAGCTTGATCGCTTGAAGGAGATTTGTGGAACTATGGGAAAGAAGCTTAAGAAGAAAGCACCTAAGAAGAAGAAGACATCTCAGAAGAACTATGATAGTGGGTGTATTGATTGGGGAATATGTGGAAGGAGCACATCAGATTCAGAATCACCTCAGAATGAAGATGAATAAGATCTATCAAGTACGAATTTGTTATCCTCTAGTGATACATCTATTTATCCTCTTAAAGATAATGAATTTGATAGCGAAACAACTGAATTTGCACTTATGGGTGAGCAAGAAAGATATCAAATAGAGGCAGAATTTAAAAGGCTTACAGACAAAGTTAGAGATCAACAAGATCTATTGAACAATAGGGAATGTGCTTTCAAAGAAGAAGCTACCAAACTAAAAGCTCAACTAGAGGAAGGAAACAAGGTAAGGAAGTTATTCAAGAACAAGGAAGATCAATGTCAAAAGTTGCAGGATGAAGTGACATCATTAATACATGAAGTCAATGAAAGGACCTCAATCATCAAGAAACTCAGAGATAGATCCAGTTATTATCAAAGGCTTGAAGCTATGATCCGCTCACTAAAGGAAGATATTGAAGAATCAAAGAAGCAGAATAAAGATCTACTCCAAAAACAAGAAAATGAAGTTCTTGAATTGAGGCATCAGTTGGAAGAAGGAAGGAAAGCTGAAGAAGACATGAAGAAGCACTATCGTGAAAAGGAAGAGCATCTTCAGGTTGAGGTAAATATTCTAAATGATAAATTAGAAGAAAAGGATAAGCTCTTATGATTTCACGAGAGTACTAAGATCTTGGATGATATTCTTAGTAGTCAAAGGTCTCCTGCTATCAAAACTGGTCTTGGTTTTTATGAATCCACTGAAAGTGAATCTAGCTCACAAGGAGAGGCAAGAAACTCTAATGAGAAATCTGAAATGCATAATGAAGAGATGAGAAGAAAACCCCATCAACATCCAAGGAGAGAAATTCTTCAAAGGAAATCTTTTACTTCTCCAATGCATAATGTTGAATGTTATGTATGTCATAATCTTGGACATGTTGCAGCTAGATGTAGAAGAAGAATGGTTCAATATCATCACACAGAAAGATCATCACATTCCAGGTACTTTCGGGGATATTGTTTTTCTTGCAATATGTTTGGTCACAAAGCTGTTGAGTGCTACAGGAGGAATATGAAACATATGAGATGTTATGCATGTAACAAGCTTGGACATATAGAAAAGGAATGTAGGAAGAAGGTTTGGACACCACACCAAAAGGAGAAAACATCATCACACTTGAAGATATGGAAGAAGAAGGGAGTACAGTTAGAAAGATGTGGCACAACACAATATATTCGGACACATCACAGCACAGACATAACAGACTTAGGGGGAGCTGAAAGTGTAAAACTTCAGTGTCCTAAATCTCATACGCAAGTTTCATAGAGGGAAGTCGTGTATATACACGAGTTAGACACTGCACAGTTGCGTATATGTCAGTTTGAGGAAAAGCAGTGGGGACAAGCTCAAAAAAAGGGTTTGATATGATTCAGTCCATTATTTGCTCTATTGGTTAACTGTTACAGTCTGCTGAGGATGTGCGGAAATGTCTTGATACTTGTAAGATGTTTAGAAGTGTTTTGATCCTAACTTGATGATGATGATGTCTTGATGCTTATTGCTGATATATGCATGATCAGATCTAACAGTAAGCAGATGGCATAGGGGGGAGCATATGCCTTTAATAATGCATTGTTGGCATTATAGTTAATAGTCCTTGGTGATGATTCTTATATGGCTAAATGATATATCTTGCTGTGATGTGGTTATGAGTTGTCCATGTTAAAATCTCATATGATTCTTGAGGTTACATAGTTGATGTTCAGATCATATTTGTGGATTTATTCTTAGATGGTGCATATATGATGCTTACGTGGTGATCTTCATAAGGATAAGGAGAAATACACAACTTCATTACTTGATGATGAGTCTCTCATATGCTGCTGTTGTCATATGCATAAAGATCACATAATACGGTTATGATGCAGGATTCCTATAGTTTTTGGTACTCATGTGGATGAGGATTGTTGAAGTTGATGATATAAATAAGCCTTGACAAAATATCTTGAGCTCAGGATACATAGTCTTGGATACATGAATGATTACTCAAAGTTGCATTGTTGGAGACATGATGATGATGAGTTCTTACCTATATGTTGATAGGTTGATACTTACATATGTTGATTGATGTAGATATTCCAAAATGATGATACATGGATGATCATGTTGTTAAGATGGCTATGGTGTTTTACACATATGATGATTTTATGATGATGAGTTGATATCTATATACAGACATATCTTGTCATAGGACATTTATAGGTTGCTGATCTGGAAATGGTTGTACGCGAGTTTAATAAGGAGTATCCACGTATATACGCTTGTTTCTGTGGATACAGACGTGTATATGTTAATTTGAAGGAAATCAGTGGGCCAAACTCAGAATGAGAAGAGTCCGATATGGGCCTAACAGAAACCATCTGGCACATATGGAACAGGTACAGAGGGAGAACATGATTGATGGTATAGATGTTGTTGACATATGCTTATAGAGTAGATCATACATTGTGTATGATGACTATCATGGTATTATCTAGATGTTTGGTCTCATGCAAAGGTCATATCAAGACTCATGATGTAATAGTGTGTCTCTATCTATTGTAGTCATTTGATGAAATCTCTTCTGGTCACATGATGTAATTTGTAACCCCTTTATGCATAAGAAGGATGATGAAATATTTTAGTCATATCAAGGTCGTGTAATGGCCTATGTTGGTTTCCTCACTATGCCTGGGATGAATGATATTACACTCTTATGTTATCATGTGTATCCCCACTTGGTTGGGAGATGGATGTACATATGAGTCTTTGGTGCTAGGAAGGTCACTTATGATGTATAGAGTCATGTTTTTGTAGAACATCTTTTTGCAGACCTTGCTTACAGACAAGGGGAGCATGAACATCACAATTCAGTAAGAGCAAAGCTTTCAACATGTACTCAGAGGGAGCATGGAAAGATTGGTACACCTTGGCATATACAAAGGGGGATCTCATTCAGAGATTTCAGTAGGTACTCAAGGGGAGTATGGACAACGGAATGTTTAGCTAAGAAAAAGAATATCTTGGTTTGCCCTTTGCCCTTGATGTCAAAGGGGGAGAGT
Source organism: Pinus tabuliformis (assembly GCA_031772625.1). NCBI lineage: Eukaryota > Viridiplantae > Streptophyta > Pinopsida > Pinales > Pinaceae > Pinus > Pinus tabuliformis. The sequence goes on from CM062816.1 coordinate 2,015,250,870, forward strand.
GATTTGGTGTTGTTGCCATCAAGTACAAAGGAGGATATTGTTGGCATTATGATGAATGTGTTGTACTTGATGGCAACCCTCTCGTAGAAGAACAACTCACTTACATATAACTAGATGAATCTACAGAAGAGATATCAAATGCAGGACAACTCAAAGGAATCAGATGATAGTTCTAAGTGTGACAAGTTAGCTTTGCGATCAAGTCTAAAGGGGGAGATTGTTGGCATTATGAGACAAGTGTTGTCCTTGATGGAAAGTCACACAGGAGGTCAGCAGGATGAAAGTGTCTGTATACTGCAGGAGGTCAGCAGAAAAATTTGATGATCAGACTACAAGAATGAAGAGAAAATATATATACGCAGGTTCATCATGACCGAGCCGCGTATACACACAGGTTAGTCGTTGAAAAGATGTGTATGTGTATACACACACTTTCATGCAAGAGAATGTGTGTACATTGAGTTTTGGTCCATGGTAGTTAGTCCTTGGTATTTGAACCTATGGTTTTGGACCATAGTATCTCGTCAGATGTGTTGATCCCAAGTATTGGGTCCATGGTATTTGTTTGTTATGGTTTTGGACCATGGTATTGAGCAAGGCCTAAGACTATAAAAAGAGAAGAAGATCATTAGGCAAGTGTATTGAAAAAATCTTGAGTATTTGATGAAGGATGAGATCCAGTATGCAGGTTATGGGTTTATGATGCATTGATTGATCTGAGCTAAGGAGGGATCTCACTAGTTGATGGAGAACAAGATCTAAGGATAGATCGGGATCAAATGGTTTGAAATGAACTATCTCTATATGGTTGATTATGTTTATTCTAGATCTGTATACTGACACATGTAACGATCTGAACTGGGTATAACTTAAGTTTGAAATCGCTGCAAGTCATGATTGAATATTTATAGGTATGTACGCGGGTTGGATTTAGTGAAAGCGCATACGTACGCATGCTTGGTTCATTATAGTAGCGTATACATTTTGATCTATGATGTTTGAAGTTACAGGTGATTCTAGTTGTTGATGAGTTCTGATGACTGTTTACTGGTGTCAGTATTCTGTGTATTCAGATTGGTTGATTATGTTTAGCTTCAGTATTGATGGATGAGATCTATAATGGATCAGGATGAGAATGACTTACCTTTATGTGATCTGATGAACTAGATCTGGTTGCTAACACATGTATATAATGATCTGGGTATGTCTGAAGTCAGGAAGTGTAGAGAAGTTATAAATAAGTAATTAATGACATATATGGTGGTTCGCTTTGGTGAAGTTGCGTATACACGCTGGTTCGGCACTTCCAAGTAGCATATGCACTTTGTTGCATGATTTTGATGATATAGTTGGTTCTAAATATTTTTGCAGAGTTGAGTGTTTTGCTCTGTGTGTTCTAGTGACTGCATTTGTTGACAGGGTCTCAGTGATTTAGTGATTCAGAGATTGATGATGCTAGTATTGATTTTTTTGTGTTTCAATGATATTGATGGGTCCAGTATGAAAATTGGATGAAACGTGGCCTTTAGATTATAATGTTGTGCTTCAGGAGTATCCAGTCTAAAAATGTATGAAATGTGGTCCCTAGAGGATGAAAGGAGATTGTAGGCCGGTGCCTACGTACTAGTACATCAGCTAGTACAAGAGCAAAGTGGGTGGCAGCTCCCTTCTAGTAGCAGCTAGAGAACGAGTGAAGATTGGAGCATTTCGTAGGCAGGCACCTACGTGCTAGTAAATGGATCAGCTAGTACAAGAGCTAAGGGGGTTGTAACTCCCATCCAGGAGAGTCTGGAGAATGAGAGAAGGTTGTAGCCTTCTGCAGGTAGAAGCCTGTGTACTGGTATAAGACTGCACTAGTATAGAAATATTGTAAAATGAAGTTCCTTATTAAAAGAAGATAGAGATGACTTGCAACAGGTGGTTTTCACCCACATTGGGTTTCCACCTTATATCATGGTGTTCATGTGTGCTTCTTGTGTGTGATGATCTATTCTGTTTTACTGCACCTGCTTACTGTTCATATGGTTAATGAAGTTCTGATGCACTAACTAAAGATCAACATTTAATGGATTAACTGAATCATAAGTATTCTGGATATACGCTAGTGGCATTAGACACAGTTGCGTATTCACACGGGTTCCATTAACTGAAGTAGCATATATGTATCTAAGTATGGAAATGAAAAAGTTTTATTGATTTGATAATACTGATTGACCCCCCCCCCCCCCCCTCTCAGTATTATTTCCAACATAGATATGTGCTATGCAGTCAACCATATAATACAAGTTATGGTTAGTCCAAAAAAACTATTTTGGAGGGAATTTAAGCATGTTTACAGTAAGTTATAGGCACTACCCAGTTTGGACTATGGTACAGACAAACATAAGGAGTGAAGATTTGTGCCTTCATAGATGTATATTGGGTGGGGAGTACATTAGACCAAAATAGGAAATCAGATGGAATTTTTAGTGTTGGATCCACACATTTCTTGGTAAAACAGGAAACAAAGATATATGGCACTCAGTTTGGTAGAAGCAAAATGCATGGCTGTAGGTCAAGCAGTGTGTGAGGCAATCTATATGAGAAGGATACTTATTGGATTGTTTGGTCAAATGATTAATCCAACTATGGTTTACTATGATAATCAAAGTTGCATCAAACTCTTTGAAAATCATGTTTTTCATAATCGATCCGAGCATATCGATATTTGGTATCAACATTTACAAGATTGTTTGTAGAGGTAAATTACGTTGTTGTAGTACATTCTAGTAGAGGAACAAGATTCTCATATTTTGACAAATGCCTTGTCAAGAGGGAAGTTCAATTTCCACAAGTGTGGGATATGGGTAGTTGATAATCCTTTCTTGTTGAGATGCAGTTTTGAAAATGTAGCAAGAAAATCTCAGTTTAACTTTTCCCTAGTCAAACTAGAGAAAATTTGAATTTCTATTTCAGCAGAAATATTGGAGATAGTTAACTGATGTGAGTATTGGGTTGAGGGGGCTTCGACCCAAGTTCAGAGTTAGTTGTGCTAACAAACAATACCCTACACTACCGGCCCTTTCGGTAAAAATATACATAGCGTAGGCTGCAGTCTCACCCGAGGTAGTATTGGTGGATGCTAGAACTAGGTTTCTGCATCCATAAGGCTATGTGATGTGTTTTCTACAAATTTAGGGCTTTATCTTGACCTTCGTGAACCCTAACCCTTGAAACCCAAAACTTATAGTAAATATCAGTAGACAAACTTACGTCCTTCGCCCATTCTACTAAACATGCATAACATCATATAAATAAACAAATCTATTAAGTAATTTTCCTGATTAAGTGCATTGAATAGATCATAAATATAGTAAATTTAGAGATAAAACAAGAATACACAAATACACATATATTTCTTTAAAATAAGTCTTTATTATGCTTTAGATCTTCAAATACAACTCTTTCTAACATTGCGCACAAAGTTGCAGGGGCTCGCACAGTCAGTTGCGGACTTACCAAGGTCTCTGCGCACACAGTTGCATGAGCCTTCCCCTTTGCCGAAGTATAGAATAGATAAATTCAAACTCAACTCATGTACTTCTCTATTTTCTCCTTCCTATGATTCTTCTATGATTTATATTCTTTCTTCATTACAATACCATGGTCTGCGAGCCATGGGCAGGTCTCAAAACAACTTGAATTTAAAAAACTTAGGGGCTTTGACCTTCCTAAATCTTCTTTGACTACTATTCACCTATGCTACTTGTGATTTTCTCCTCCAAATGAAGAGACTTTACAATAAATTTAACAAAATCTAACCTAGGGGACCCCATCCCAACAGGCCCCCAACACAAAGTCGTGACTCGTCCCAAGTCACTCTGCTCATGTTGTCTCAACCTTTTCTTGCATACCACTGAATTCTATAGTCAATTCTTGAAGATTTGTTGTTCCATGTGTGATGACCTAGCCAACTTCTTCGACAAAATTCTTTTTCGTTCGACCTTCGAGTGAAAGGCCCATGGTTCTCTCTATCTGCTCAAGATATTTTAACCTAGTATGGTCTATGACAATTGGCTTTCTTTGTTGGCCCATGGCTGCATCCTTGAGGAAACGATAGAGGCCTTCCGACACAAATCACCAATTTGGGTCTTTATGAATTTCCCTTCTTAGAGGCTAGTGAACCTTTGCATAGGTGCTAAGGTTAGCATTACCACCCCGATCTCATCAAAATTCAGTTGCTTTTCACGAATGTTAGCTTTGATCATCTACAAGTGTGGGTGCTCCTACAGTGAGGTCCACGTTTCCATTCTCTTCTCAAATAATTGGTTGTAGTCCTTAACTGTAGTGGCCAGAGTTGTCATATCTCCTTTAATAGTAACTTCATGCTACTCTCTAAACTTTGGAGGTGTGGTTGGCTACAACTTCAGTTGAAGCTCTGAAATCAGTAACTGCGGCTCAAACTGCATTATTGGCTTAGGGGGTCTTGACCCATGTTTAGAGTTAGTTGCACCAACCAACAAAACCCTACACTACTGGCCATTTTGGCAACAAACTGTGTAGTGCAGGCTGCAATATCACCCAAAGTAGTATGGGGGGATGTTGGAACCAATTTTCTGCATCCAGAGATCAATGTGATGTCTTTTAGCGCCTCAGATTTGCCTTCATACAAATCGATAAAATCTTAGGACACACCACTGAAACTCTATTAAAATAGCCTTCATACCTTCACAAAGGTCTACGATCAGTCTTTGCAGACCCTTAACAGTCAATTTATCCACTTACACTCATAACAGAACAATGCTAAATTAGTGTTTGCATAGATATACTTAAGTTATTAGTAAACATCATAGAGATCAACAGAGTGTTTGCGAGACTACATAAACATGCTTTGCATACCATATTAATAGTTATTCAACATAATCACACAACATTTAACCAATATTCCATAGAAAACATTATTCATTGACATCATATATCATAAACAGAAGTAAACATAAATACGAAAGAATTCTTCGAAAACTGTCTTTATTTATCCTCAATTCAGGACTACAGAATCAAAACTACCCTACACACTCAGCTACAGAGCCTTTCTTCTCCTATCTGACCTAGTTCTCTTCACTATTACTTCTCTTCTATCTACCCATTTCTTATCAATTCTATTTCAACATGCCATAGACTCTCTAAGACACACCTATTTATAGCCTTTTTCATACAACCCCATGGTCCATGGAGCATGGGTGGATGTCAAAATCAACTCAAACTTTAAATAAACAATGGGTTAAAACACCTTTGACTCCTAATCATCTACACGCTCCACATCCACAAATAGCGGAGACTTCACATTAGTTACAAAAATATATCAAAACTTCAGTTATCTTAACTGCAAAACTAACCCAAGGAACCCCATCCCAACAATCCCCCAACACAAATATTGTGACTCACCCTTGAGTGACTCAGCTGGCACGGTGATCTTATTGTGAAGATCCCCCAACTCGACTTGGATCACTGCAACTTTGACAATGCTTTGAGTGGCTGCATGTTTGACTTCCTCAACTAATTTGTCTGTAGATGGTCCTTTTGCAGCCAGCCTCATCGTCTGTTGTGTCTACCACAACCATTTAATATTATCCTCGATGGTTGTCATCACTTGATAAGCCTCTTCTAACCATGGCTACATCCTCACCTTTAGAAAGGCCTCCTTTTTTTGCGCTTCCTCCACCTGTACTAGGAGTTTCTTTCCTTCCTGTATTCTAGCAAGGTGTTGCACTGGTTCTATGGAGCACGCAGTTTCCCTGACTTCATCATACTGTTGCTATAGGTCCCTAACCTTAGTGTTCAACGTCTGTAGGTTTGGATCCTCCTACAGATTGGTCACTAACTCCATGGCTTGCTAAAACAATTCCATGCAGTCAGTGATTGTGGCATCCAGGGAGGCCATTCCTTCCTTTATCATGGCTCCACACTGCTCTCGGACCTTATGCAGAGTCGTGGGCTAAAACTTTAACTACAGCTCTGTGATCTTCATATTGAGCTCAAACTCAACTCGGTCAACCTTAGCTCTAGCTTTGCGCACACCCACGGCTAGTTTTTTTATCTTTTCTTCTGGCTGTGCATTATTCAGGATGTGAATCTCAAGCACTGTCTTGCATGCCTCTACGACTGCTGACTCTAGTCATGAATGTTGTGCCTGCAGTGTCTCCTTTTCCTTCAGATCCTATGTCTTTTTAGTGAACATCTACTCATTATTCATTTTGTACTCGCTGATGAGGTTGACGACACGTTTCTCCCGGGATCTCAGTTCATCTTCCACCCCTACATCAGTGCATGGAGGGTCTCGTTGGAGAGATCTACTACATTCAGTCCGATGTGTTTGATAGTGCTCAGGATAATGTGATCATCGGCTCACTCCATGTGAAGGGACCCATCTAGAAATGCAATAGTCTTAAGTTCTAGGGTCCTTACCAACTTGGTTGCTTGGCTTGTCCCAGGTTCCAAGCTTGTTTGTTCCATGGTCGCTTGTCTGGTGCCCACCTATATTCTTCTTGTCTGGATATGCAGTTCACGCAAATCCTTTTGGATGCTTCTTAGCATCTTCATATATTGTTGCTTGAACTACTGCAGCACTTTGGTGGTGGTATCCCTAATTTTATCCCCAATCTCATCGAGGTCACCCTCTGTCAAGACACGGGACCACCGTGCGACTTGTCTGATTTCTTCTTCTCCCTTGTATGTCCCTTCTTCTCCTTGCCACGTCTCTTCAAATAAATGGGGTGCTCTACCCCTCATCTTCATCGCCGCCTTTCCTTGAAAGTTCCTCTTCCTCTGTCTCCAGCAAAGGTGACTTGTCACTTTTCTTTTTATTCATGCTACTCCTATTTTGCCTACTCCTTGGCAATGTGTTCTTGTTCCACCCAAGCCTTTTCTGCGGCTTCCTTCTTCTTCTTCTTTCCGAGTGTACGCACAACTTGCTTAGTTGCATACTTTCTCTTCTATGTAGCAGAACTTCCCACGCCTGTGCTTGTTCCAACATCTAAGTCTGAGGGGGTGCACCACTCTGCAGAACATCTCGCTACCACCTCCTTCACAACTGTTTATGTGACAAAATATGGCAAGTCATGCCATTTCTTTTATGGATCCTTCCGTGCTTGAATGTATACTTTATGGAAGTTGGCCTTGAATTCTGCGTAGGGTGATTGTTACATGTACAAGGATGGGGACAAAAACAGACACCAATTAATGGCCATATGGAGACTCATTTCCATAAGGACACAAAATATATTTTTTCTGTAATCTGCGTGGGGTCCTTTATAGCCCATAAGGAGGAAAATCACCCTGCCTTCGACAATCCTTCCTCAAGTGGAGAAAATTAGATGTCCTCCGTGTTATAGACATTGTTGTGCCCTACAACCCCAAGCATGAAATGTCCATAAACCAAGGGCTCCTAAGTCCCTAAAAGTGTTGTTCTAACCCATAAAGGAACAAGGTCAACAGATTACAGCTTCTCCCAAAAGTTCTCCATGAAAAACTACTCAGAATTGGTCAAAACATGATCATTGCAGCTGCTCCACTGGCTAGGTGCGTTGCATTTCAAAAGTCCCTTCTGTGGGGTGTGATGTGCGAGAAATGACAAATGGCAGTGTCATTCCGTGAGGTGGAGAGGCAATGGAAGCTTCCAGAATCTTCTCCTGTGACACTTGCCTCACTGAATTAGACCAAGGATGAGTAATAGGCCCTCAGTCTCCAAGTGGAAGCAAGAACTATCAGAGAGAAGACACTAATCAAATCACAAGCTGACTCATCCCCCTTACAGATATCTATATATGGATCCCTCATCCCAGAGATCCAGAGGTTGGAATTTGCATATTGTAAGGAATTGTTGTTGGTTTCTAGAGACAAAACATCAGATTGTTGGGTGATCTAAGCTTTGTTTGAGGTGAAGAGGGGCTTCTTTGCTGGGAGGTTGATGCTGGGTCAGAACAACCAGTTGTAACTCCTCCTGGATCTTTTCTTGTTTTATCAATAAAAGCTATTTGAGTTTTCCTCCATGCTTTTGTATCATTGATGCTTGTTACATTTGTATGGTCAATTTACATCTGATCCTAGATTGTTTATGAATATAGATCCATGTCTTTGTATAGTGCTATGCTTCTGTGATCTTGCAGGTACTTTGTGAAGCTGGGCGTGCAAGGGAGCAAGTAGCTGGGGACCATCAAAGAAGAGAGGGATCGAATCAAGGGATTAGCGCAAGACAGAGGTTAGTCCTTCTATTCCTCTCTATCTATAATTCATAAAGGAAAAACATAAGTAGATTTTCTCTGTTTGTTTCTAAGGCAGATGTCACACCTTAGTGGGATAGAGCAGTTCTATATAGACACTTTTCCCTGGGGAGCACAAGTCCGTACTGGCACTTATCATCTCAAAGTGGAGGAATCACCCAACCATCAGTGAGAACAACAGTTACCAGGCTTTACGACGCCGGAATACGTCTCTAGCCTAGACCTCTAAATGTTGTGCGTTAACTTCCAAAGCGTTGTTAGATTCATTGAATTTATTTTAATCTTTTTGGACCTGAGTGATTATTAACTAAAAAGATCGAGCGCTTGTTTTGTTCGGCTCGTTAAAAGTATCGAAAATCCATCCCTTCTGTATTGTTTTATACATTTTCGGACTTAAGGGATTAGATGACGAAAAAGGAATTTTGGAGTTACCTTTATGTTCCTTTTCAGACTCTCTAAAATTGAAAAGGACCAAGTTATCTTTGTCGTTAAACTCGTTAAAAAGATTAATAGCGACAAACTTGTCTATAGACGAGAACGAGTTTCACTATCGCTAGGCTCGTTAAAACATAGCGATGGGTTTTCCCGAAGGGCAAATTATAGAACAAGCATATGTTATCCTCCTCAAGCTTGAAAAAAATAAAGAGGTACTGGTTAGCCATGACTGGGGAAAAATTGGGAAGAAAACTCAAAGAAACTTTGTTGGTAGCAAGTCGCTCTTGAACATGACACTTCCGCTCCGTGTCCGAGTCGAGTTGGGTTGTTTCATTCGCTGGTCACATCACCATGGTCACGCCATACCATCCACATTTGGGGTTAATGCTACCAATCCATCACATCAGTGTCGCCGGTATGTTCAAGAGAAGTCATTCAGAGAATTCACCTGTGTCTCACCCACTACCATACATTATACTCCATTCTTTCATGACCGCCATCCTGAACCGTATATCACCAGATCGTCCTCACCTCCATTAAAATCATTTACTCCGTTCTGTGTCATTGATGTGGGATTCATTAAGGCCCTCTTGTGATGGATCGCTTCTTGTCAATATCAGCTCATTATCCAAGAAGTTGATCTAGGAACACCCCATTCAGTACTTTGAAGCTTGCATGCCTCAATGGCAAGTTTCTCACTTCCGGCGACAGGTTTACATCAATGGCCTTCGACCAAAAGATTTTTCGTGGTGTTCGATGCCAAGTCCTTTATTCACACCACGGGAATTGTACTGCAGTACCTTGAGGGTCATTATCATTATCGGTGATTCCTCTCGCGCTTGTTAACAATTTACATCATTGACTGGTAATCAAGCGATGTCTTTCCATGTTCGACTTCAGAACATTTCTCACATGGATCGACTTGTACTTCGAGTGAAGATCAGACGAGATTGAAGACCCCGGATCTAGTTTCATCCATCCGGGCTGCGATATATATTCAGGGAAATAAAGACATTAAATGTACATCATTGCAGCACAGATAATCATCCTACCAAAAGGATGGTGGCTCTACCAGAATCATCAATCTACACTCAGACGATTGTCTGTCCTATGTACATTAAAATGAATTTACAAAGCTGAGCATGGGAATGCCCGCCTCAGCTAGATCATGAAAATATTATGAAGATAATGTATTGTATTATATCTTATTACAGGTCTCCTCCAAGCATTGAAAGAACTTCGGATCCTCATAATAAAGCATTTCACCCGACACCAAAAGGTTAACAGCCTCATACTTTAGGGGGCAACTGTTATAGACATTTTTGTGCCCTACAACCCTAAGCATGAAATGTCCATAAACCAAGGGCTCCTAAGTCCCTAAAAGTGTTGTTCTAACCCCTAAAGGAACAAGGTCAATAGATTATAGCTTCTCCCAGAAGTTCTCCATGAAAAACTACTCAGAATTGGTCAAAACAGGATCATTGCAGCTGCTCCACTGGCGAGGTGCATTGCATCTCACCCAAATGCATTGTGAGGGTGCATTGCATTTCAAAAGTCCCTTCTGTGGGGTGCGATGGGCGAGAAATGACAAATGGCAGTGTCATTCCGCGAGGTGGAGAGGCAATGGAAGCTTCCAGAATCTTCTCCTGTGACACTTGCCTCACTGAATTCGACCAAGGATGAGTAAGGTGCCCTCAGTCTCCAAGTGGAAGCAAGAACTATCAGAGAGAAGACAATAATCAAATCACAAGCTGACTCATCCCCCTTATAGATATCTATATATGGATCCCTCATCCCAGAGATTCAGAGGCTGGAATTTGCATATTGTAAGGAATTGCTATTAGTTTCTAGAGACAAAACATTAGATTGTTGGGTGGTCTAAGCTTTGTTTAAGGTGAAGAGGGGCTTCTTTGCTGGGAGGTTGACGCTGGGTCAGAACAACCAGTTGTAACTCCTCCTAGATCTTTTCTTGTTTTATAAATAAAAGCTATTTGAGTTTTCCTCCATGCTTTTGTATCATTGATGATTGTTACATTTGTATGGTCAATTTACATCTGATCCTAGATTTTTTATGAATATAGATCCATGTCTTTGTATAGTGCTATTCTTCTGTGATCTTGCAGGTACTTTGTGAAGCTGGGCGTGCAAGGGAGCAAGTAGCTGGGGACCATCAAAGAAGAAAGGGATCGAATCAAGGGATTAGCGCAAGACAGAGGTTAGTCCTTCCATTCCTCTCTATCTATAATTCATAAAGGAAAAACATAAGTAGCTTTTCTCTGTTTGTTTCTAAGGCAACTGTCACACCTTAGTCGGATAGAGCAGTTCTATATAGACACTTTTCCCTGTAACAAAATGGCGACTCCACTGGGGAAAAGTGTCTATATAGAACTGCTCTATCCCACTAAGGTGTGACAGCTGCCTTAGAAACAAACAGAGAAAAGCTACTTATGTTTTTCCTTTATGAATTATAGATAGAGGAATAGAAGGACTAACCTCTGTTTTGCACTAATCCCTTGATTCGATCCCTCTCTTCTTTGATGGTCCCCAGCTACTTGTTGCTTTGCACGCCCAGCTTTACAAAGTACCTGCAAGATCACAGAAGCATATCACTATACAAAGACATGGATCTATATTCATAAACAATCTCGGATTAGATGTAAATTGACCATACAAATGTAACAAGCATCAATGATACAAAAGCATGGAGGAAAACTCAAATAGCTTTTATTGATAAAACAAGAAAAGATCCAGGAGGAGTTACAACCGGTTGTTCTGACCCAGCATCAACCTCCCATCAAAGAAGATCCTCTTCACCTCAAACAAAGCTTAGATCACCCAACAATTTGATGTATTGTCTCTAGAAACCAACAACAATTCCTTACAATATGAAAATTCCCGCCTCTGGATCTCTGGGATGAGGGATCCATATATAGATATCTGTAAGGGGGATGAGTCAGCTTGTGATCTGATTAGTGTCTTCTCTCTGATAGTTCTTGCTTCCACTTGGAGACTGAGGGCCTCTTACTCATCCTTGGTCAAATTCAGTGAGGCAAGTGTCATAGGAGAAGATTCTAGAAGCTTCCATTGCCTCTCCACCTCACGGAATGACACTGCCATTTGTCATTTCTCGCCCATCGCACCCCACAGAAGGGACTTTTGAAATGCAACACACCCTCACAGTGTATTTGGGTGAGATGCAACGCACCTAGCCAGTGGAGCAGCTGCAATGATCCTATTTTGACCAATTCTGAGTAGTTTTTCATGGAGAACTTCTGGGAGAAGCTGTAATCTATTGACCTTGTTCCTTTAGGGGTTAGAACAACACTTTTAGGGACTTAGGAGCCCTTGGTTTATGGACATTTCATGCTTGGGGTTGTAGGGCACAAAAATGTCTATAACAGTTTCCCCCTAAAGTATGAGGCTATTAACCTTTTGGTGTCGGGTGAAATGCTTTATTATGAGGATCCGAAGTTCTTTCAATGCTGGGAGGAGACCTGTAATAAGATACAATACAATACATTATCTTCATAATATTTTCATGATCTAGCTGAGGCGGGCATTCCCATGCTCAGCTTTATAAATTCATTTTCATGTACATAGGACAGACAATCGTCTGAGTGTAGACTGATGATTCTGGTAGAGCCACCATCCTTTTGGTAGGATGATTATCTGTGCTGCAATGATGTACATTTAATGTCTTTATTTCCCTGAATATATATCGCAGCTCGGATGGATGAAACTAGATCCGGGGTCTTCAATCTCGTCTGATCTTCACTCGAAGTACAAGTCGATCCATGTGAGAAATGTTCTGAAGTCGAACATGGAAAGACATCGCTTGATTACCAGTCAATGATGTAAACTGTTAACAAGCGTGAGAGGAATCACCGTTAATGATAATGACCCTCAAGGTACTGCAGTACAATTCACGTGGTGTGAATAAAGGACTTGGCATCGAACACCACGCAAAATCTTTCGGTCGAAGGCCATTGATGTAAACCTGTCGCCGTAAGTGAGAAACTTGCCATTGAGGCATGCAAGCTTCAAAGTACTGAATGGGGTGTTCCTAGATCAACTTCTTGGATAATGAGCTGATGTCGACAATAAGTGATCCGTCACAGGAGGGCCTTAATGAATCCCACATCAATGACACGGAACGGAGCAATTGATTTTAATGGAGGTGAGGACGATCTGGTGATATACGGTTCAGGGTGGCGGTCATGAAAGAATGGAGTATAATGTATGGCAGTGGGTGAGACACAGGTGAATTCTCTGAATGACTTCTCTTGAACATACCGGCAACACTGATGTGATGGATCGGTAGCATTAACCCCAAATGTGGATGGTATGGCGTGACCATGGTGATGTGACCGACGAATGAAACAACCCAACCCGACTCGGACACGGAGCGGAAGTGTCATGTTCAAGAGCGACTTGCTACCAACAAAGTTTCTTTGAGTTTTCTTCCCAATTTTTCCCCAGTCATGGCTGACCAGTACCTCTTTATTTTTTTCAAGCTTGAGGAGGATAACATATGCTTGTTCTATAATTTTCCCTTCGGTCAAACCCATCGCTATGTTTTAACGAGCCTAGCGATAGTGAAACTCGTTCTCGTCTATAGACAAGTTTGTCGCTATTAATCTTTTTAACGAGTTTAACGAGAAAGATAACTCGGTCCTTTTCAATTTTAGAGAGTCTGAAAAGGAACGTAAAGGTAACTCCAAAATTCCTTTTTCGTCATCTAATCCCTTAAGTCTGAAAAAGTATAAAATAATACAGAAGGGATGGATTTTCGATTCTTTAATGAGCCGAAAAAAACAAGCGCTCGATCTTTTTGTATAATAATCCCTTAGGTCCAAAAAGATTGAAATCTAGAGGAGGGATAGCACTTCCTGTCCCTTTAACGAGCTGGAGAGGCCAATGGCTCGGCAATCTTTTCATATTTTATGAGTCAGTTGAAAAGAGCTTAAAGGAGACTCGTCTTTTGAGGAACGAGTGATACAACGGGTAGCAGCTGATTCCAGGTAAGGTTTGGAATTTTCCAATCACGGTAGTGTCACAAGGATGGCTAGTGAAATCAGTCTTCGCAGCTGTTCCTCAAAAATGGGTAAACAATCAAATGGAGGTGAATGATCGGCCAATCAAAAAGTGGAGGTGATGTTGCAAACACGACCAAGGCTTTAACGACTGAAGTACTACATTCACAATGGTTATTTACCGGGGAATAGTTCATTTTTTAACGAGCTTAAACACGGGTGGAAGCATTTGCTCATGTCTTATGTTTATTTTTTAACGAGCTTGAACTATGTGCTAAAACTGCTCGGTCAATCTAGTCATGTGATAAGAATGTCTCATATAAGATGACAATTTTTAGAGTTTTGCCCCACATCCTTTCTTTATGCGAGTTAGGAGACGACCAATCCTACGAGTTTAAAGGGTTAGAGGTCCTAAAAATTTAAAAAATAAATAGTCGCTCTTCGCTTGCACTCCAAAAGGTTTGCATGCCCCCAGGTATAAAATAGAGTTTCAAGGTTACCCCTTCTTTATTTCGTTAAAACATTTGTTTTACCGAGAGAGGCCTACCTCTTATAGGTTACCCAAAGATTGTTCTATTCACAGCACAAATAAAACATTTCTTCGGCGATATCTACCGAAATAGACAAAGGTGAGCGGCGGTGCTCGCCAACTCACATAACTTTGACAAGAGAATCTTGTTCCAGTCCAACTCCCCCTTCCAATCACGGACGGGAGTACGGAGGTCATATTCTCTCGCGGGAACCTACCCTATACCCGAAGTTTTCCTGCCGAAGCAGACCAGGGTGCATGCCCCCTGGGATTCAGTCATGTCCCCCCGAATCACTCGCGGTCATCAGGTAGACGGACTGGAGATTGAGACATTTCTTGCGTGAAAAGACCATTTAGGGATGGTATATGACTATTTGCTATGCGTGATCCGGGAAATGAAAGCTGGTCTACGAGCTTGACCACTCTTCCTTCGTGCGGAAAACACATCACTCTAAAGAGTGATGAGACAATGGCTCTCATGCAATAAATATAGTCTCGTCCAAGGAGTAGATTGTAATCTAGGGGTCCTTGAACTACCATTACGTTCATGTGAACGGTTTTCCCTCTCAATGTTATGGGCACATTGGGAAGGATCCCTAACGGTCGACTGGTTCCTTTATCAAAGCCTGTTAGATTTCTCATCTCAGGCAAAAGCGATGGCGAACCAAGCGCTTTCCAAGAAGTCGAGGAAAGGATACTCACAGAAGCCCCCTCATCTATGATGGTACCAGCCATAACCATTCTATATATTTGAACAATGATTTGGAATGGTATACTGGCTGGTAAACGGGGTCTGCCTAGTTGATTCCAGTCGAAGGAGACAACTAGGTTGCTTGGAGGTGGGACCGAATAGACGGCCGGGTACGACTTTGACGAACTTCCTTCCTGCGATAAAGGAATGGGTAAATTGCCCCCATGTTCGTTAGAGTCTGTGCTTATGAAAGAATTTGGACGGTGTCATTCTTGTTCTCTTCAGTGACTGTATCATCTGAAGATGGAACCTCTGAAGGCAAGACCGGGTCAACTGCCGCCTCGACCTTTTGACTTTCATCTGGTATGGATTTAGATGGTTTATGTTCAATGATAGGTGCTTCGGCCGACCACCTGAGTGGGCCAGCCAGATTTTCAACTAGTGACGGACTCAGCAAGAGTTCTTTATATCCAGGAGGAAGTCATAACGGTGAAACCGGACGATCGTCCAAAACTCTTTTAGCTTCGTCTAAGGGACAATGGTGGACGGCATGATCACCTTCGCACAGTTTACAAGGAAATCTATATTTTCCTTTTTGTCCTGGGGCTTCACTTTCACTAGTTGACGGTGTGTTTTCAACATGATCATCAGAGGTTGACGACACCGGCTTGTGCAAACGAGGAGACTAGTCCCTTAAGATCCGAGGGATGCAGGGACAATCTCTGTGATAGTGGTCTCCTTTGCAAATGACACATGGCGATTTAGGCCTGATCGGTGCAGTGTGTGGATTTTCGCTAGACGACACTCGTTTGCCCCCATTCACTTTTGGTTCCTTCTTCTTCTTCTCTTTCTTCTTCTTTTCTTTCTTCTCCTTAGGTACTTGACTTTTGGCTTTACCAGCCCCATAAAGTGAAGAGGAAGGAGGAGAGGAAGAATTAGAGGAAGTAGAAGGTTGGTGGGTAACTCTGGACTTTTCTAATTGTTGATTCGATTGTTCAGGAATTGTGGTGTTCTGAACGACAGAGGTTGAGAAAATCCATACAGACAAACCAATTGTCAATCCTGGAAGCGACAATGTGGCCATATGGGGTGCACCAACATCTCCCCAAGAGGAGAAGGGACTAGGATTTCCTCCAAGGGGAATACCTTGGTTGGTGGATTCCATTTTCTCAACCCAAGATCAACGTAGGAAAGGGGTAATGAATATTTCGTTTAAAATAAATTTTAGCCACTTTGACACAACTTGTTTTTTCAGTTTTTAAGAGTCGAGAAAAAACAAAAGATGACTCTAGTCGCCTTCGATTTTTAATGAGCCTGAAGTGACAAGTGCTCAGATGGACCTTTTCCGTTAAGGAGTCTGAAAAGGAACGAAAGGGATTGCTCTGGAGGTCTAGGTAGAGGGAGTACCAAACCAATCACAAAACTGCAGAATACTTTTTACGGTACAACAGTCAATCTTCCTGAATGTTGTGTTCAGTGCATTGCGATCGATAGGGCGGTAGAAACGGCTTCCTATGGATAAAGGATTTAAGCCTATAGGGGTCTCCCAAAATATACTCGACGGTACGTGGGAGCACAAGTCCATACTGGCACTTATCGTCTCAAAGTGGAGGAATCACCCAACCATCAGAGAGAACAACAGTTACCAGGCTTTACGACACCGGAATACGTCTCTAGCCTAGACCTCTAAATGTTGTGCGTTAAGTTCCAAAGCGTTGTTAGATTCATTGAATTGATTTTAAGTTGATCTTGTTTATGAAGTTTTCCTTTCGGGTTCACCACGAGATGTAGATGTAATTCCTAAAATGCAATCTAAGATGATAAACAAACTTTTTATCTCTTTTATGCAATGAAAATCCTAGCTACTAGGGAAAAGAAAGACTGAATCTTTTCACAAAGAGCAAAGAGGACACTGTAAATGCACTTTCCTAAATCAAGCCAAACAGACTGTCTATATGCAAATGCACATGCGTGTATTTGTTTTTTGACTTTCTTAGTATATGGATGCTAAAAAGAAAGTTGATGCACAAATTTAAACAAGTTTCTTTTCGAAATAAAAAACGGAGACGATTACGACACCTTATGATTTTGAAATGAACACTCGTTCTTGACACTAGAAAATTACAAATTCAGACCAAAAGCAATAGTAACTGGATAATCAACCATCAACAACAATCAAACTCTTTCCTACGATTGAAATCGACGCTTGCGACAGTTTCAAATCAAAGGGTGACAGTGCGACTATGTTACTTTTGCAAAGGAGAACTTTAAACGACTCAACAAACACACAAAAAAATCTACAGTTATTTTGTAAAAAGGAGGCGGAATAAAAGCAAGGAAAAGGTGTTTCAAATAGACATACACTGATCACAGGCAGCAAAAATCAGGAATAGAACTGGAAAGAATGATCCACAGAAACCACAACTACACAGAGCTAGTCTGATCAACGCACCTGTAACACAGAGAATCTGAAATGAAACGCAAGTTGCCCACTCGAGAAGTGCGCTGAAATTCAGAATCTCTGAACAGTACCTGTGCTGGGCCAGAAACGAGACTCTGTTTGGTCTCTGGGTCACAGTTTGCAGTTCAGTTCTTGGTTTTTGGCCGAGTAAAAAGAAATCAGTAATGCAACAATCAGGGGTAGATCTAAGGAGGATCTAAGAGCTATCACAAGGGCAATCAGATAGTTTGTAAATCAGCTGTTTAAATCATAAACATATCCAGTAGATGGATTGAAGTAGCAGTTGTCTACTTTGCATTTGTTATGGCAAATTCAGTTCGAATGCTACTTGTAAGTTTATGAAATAGACAACAAAGAATGATAAACAAACAAACTAATTATCTCCCCAGCGGAGTCGCCATTTTGTTACAGGGAAAAGTGTCTATACAGAACTGCTCTATCCCACTAAGGTATGACAGCTACCTTAGAAACAAACAGAGAAAAGCTACTTATGTTTTTCCTTTATGAATTATAGATAGAGAGGAATGGAAGGACTAACCTCTGTCTTGCGCTAATCCCTTGATTTGATCCCTCTCTTCTTTGATGGTCCCCAACTACTTGCTCCCTTGCACGCCCAGCTTCACAAAGTACCTACAAGATCATAGAAGCATAGCACTATAACCAAGACATGGATCTATATTCATAAACAATCTAGGATCAGATGTAAATTGACCATACAAATGTAACAAGCATCAATGATACAAAAGCATGGAGGAAAACTCCATGCTTTTGTGCCCTACAACCCCAAGCATGAAATGTCCATAAACCAAGGGCTCCTAAATCCCTAAAAGTGTTGTTCTAACCCCTAAAGGAACAGGGTCAACAGATTATAGCTTCTCCCAGAAGTTCTCCATGAAAAACTACTCAGAATTGGTCAAAACAGGATCATTGCAGCTGCTCCACTGGCTAGGTGCGTTGCATCTCACCCAAATACATTGTGAGGGTGCGTTGCATTTCAAAAGTCCCTTCTGTGGGGTGTGATGGGCGAGAAATGACAAATGGTAGTGTCATTCCGCGAGGTGGAGAGGCAATGAAAGCTTCCAGAATCTTCTCCTGTGACACTTGCCTCACTGAATTCGACCAAGGATGAGTAAGAGGCCCTCAGTCTCCAAGTGGAAGCAAGAACTATCAAAGAGAAGACACTAATCAAATCACAAGCTGACTCATCCCCCTTACAGATATCTATATATGGATCCCTCATCCCAGAGATCCAGAGGCTGGAATTTGCATATTGTAAGGAATTGTTGTTAGCTTCTAGAGACAAAACATCAGATTGTTGGGTGATCTAAGCTTTGTTTGAGGTGAAGATGGGCTTCTTTGCTGGGAGGTTGATGCTGGGTCAGAACAACCGGTTGTAACTCCTCCTGGATCTTTTCTTGTTTTATCAATAAAAGATATTTGAGTTGTATGTATCATGCTTGGGGTTGTAGGGCACAAAAGCATGGAGTTTTCCTCCATGCTTTTGTATCATTGATGCTTGTTACATTTGTATGGTCAATTTACATCTAATCCTAGATTGTTTATGAATATAGATCCATGTCTTTGTATAGTGCTATGCTTCTGTGATCTTGCAGGTACTTTGTGAAGCTGGGCGTGCAAGGGAGCAAGTAGCTGGGGACCATCAAAGAAGAGAGGGATCGAATCAAGGGATTAGCGCAAGATAGAGGTTAGTCCTTCCATTCCTCTCTATCTATAATTCATAAAGGAAAAACATAAGTAGCTTTTCTCTGTTTGTTTCTAAGGCAGCTGTCACACCTTAGTGGGATAGAGCAGTTCTATATAGACACTTTTCCCTGTAACACTCCGGCAATTCCCATGTGACAAGCACAATAGATAGAAATAACCAAGCATAGTGAAATGGCTTGGTTTCATCCGAGGCCTCTTGGAAGTTCATGAGGAACGCCTGATAGAGGTATCTAGACCAATTGAATAATACGCCATGCAAGCACTGGGTAGTCAGGTAAATTATAGGTGCCATAACTTCATCTACATGACATTTCCTCATCACCTTCCCTGCTAATATCTGGGTGGCCAATTGAACCACCAGATCTATGATAGAGAGGATTGAATAGCCTCGCGACTTTTTCACAAGGTTAAAATCTCTATTCATTATTTTTGTGAGGTCCTTTTCCCCCGTTTTTCTACCAAACTCCTTAGCTGGGTTCAGACCTTCATATGGAAGGTGCGTAATTTTTTTAATTAACATGTCTGTAATGGGTATAGGCCCTCCTAGCCATAGGCACCCATCGTGCACTAATGTGAGTAGCTGGCGCACGCAGATTGTGTTAATGAGGGTGCCGTGATAATGGGGCACCCATAGCAGATTCAATAACCCCGAGTTCTCCATACCATGAACCCATTCCTCCATTTCTAATGTGGTAACACCTAAATCCACGTAGTAGACATGCCTCATGTACTTATCTGTCTCTAAGTGTGCAAAGCTACCGTGATCTGCAAGGTCCCAGTCCTCCATTTTTAACAGTGGGATCCATATGAGTAGCAGACCTTGAAAAGGGACCTGCTCTAGTAGCAGGGGCATGGAAATGGTGAACTTCTAAGAATCTGGGTCCCTCAGGACCTTCACCTTTCCCTTCCGTAGAGGGATATTCTTGGGTAGTCTGGTCATCGGTTCTAATCCTTCAACATCAATGTCTTCTATTCCCTTGCCTTCTTCCGCCTTGAGGTCCATGACTTTCTCCAACTGCTTGTCTTTCTTTCGTTTTGCTTGTGTTGCAGAATGCTTTCTTGGTGATTCGCGCATGGGTACTTGCTTTTTCCGCTTATCCTTCTTCGATTTTGCTATTTGGGTGTCTCTGGTAGGCATAGGCTTTGGCCTGGATGACCTCCACATCGTAGGCACAGGAGCTAGAGCTTCCATATTAACAACTTCTGGGGCAGCTCCCTCAGAGGCAACATCACCACCAGTACTCACAGTTTCAGTGGGGCTTGGGCCAAGAATTTTCTTTAGAATAAACTTCTGATTGAGGTTAGACAACTTAGAAAATGCAGGGCTCATGACTAAATCTTCCTAATACAATCATTTCATAGGTGACAGACATCAAATCTCACTAGCAATTCTGAGGGCGCAAATTGTTCTCTGTTGGACTGACACATAATTTATAGGGAGTTTTGAATTCAAATCTGTCCATTCCCCCCAATTTATGATAATAAATGTTGTTTTGGTGGCATATATTCAAATATTTTTTCCTTAAATGTCGCCATCCCCTCCCCCTAGCCATCTTCTAGCCATCAAGTCATGAACAGTGACTCTAATGGTCATTTTCATACTATGCTTCATGGTACTTTCCTCCATGGCGCAACTTCCTGTGTGCAACTTCATGGATTACATTTTTGTCATTGTCTGCATAGCCTGCTTATTGTGTTTTCCTCCAAACCTAGCAGTGTGGTTTATATTCCTGCACTCCCTTGTAACTTCCTAGAGTAGTAAGACTATCCTACCACCATATAGTCATTACGCAGGATCCCCTGTATACAATTTCAGTCTACTCCCATTCACTCTTCCTAGAAAAAGTTCTCCATTCATCTTCGTGAGATGAACTGTGCCTTCATCCGTAATTTCTTTGATAATATGTGACCCTAGCCAATACATCTGGAATTTCCTTGAAAAATTAGTGAATTTACTATCATATAGAAAGACAAGATCATTTACCTTGAAAGTGTGAAGCTTGATGTGGTGATCATGCAATGCTTTTTCACATTCCTTTTGTACATGTTGATGGAATCCTATCAAAAAGTGATCCTCTTCGAGCTCCATCAATGCGTGAGGCATTCGTCCAAGGCCTTGTGATCTGCCATACTTATAAGAGCTGCTATGCATAGACTAGGCACAATATACTCCATGGGCTTTACAGCTTCAACCCCATATATTAATCTAAATGGTGTTTTCCTTGTCAGCTTCTTGCAAGTAGTCCTATAAGCCAATAGAACTACAGGTACGGCACATCACAATCATTTCACTGCGTGTTGCAGATATTTGTTAGCACATTCTCCAAAATCTTATTGAAGGCTTCAACAGTTCCATTAGCCTATGAGTGAAACAGTGTGCTCTTCTGATGGTAGACGTGCAAGTCTTCAGTCAACGTACTGATTGTTTCATTCAGAAAGTGTGTACCTTTGTCACTCATTGTTAACGGGAAAAGTGTCTATTCAGAATGACCCTATCCCACTAAGGTGTGACAGTGACCTTAGAAACAAACAGAGAAAACTACTTTTGTATTCTTCTTTATGAACTATAAACAAAGAGAAATAGGATGAACCAACCTGTGTCTTGCACTAGTCCTTTGATCCAATCTCTCTCCTCTTTGACAGCTTCCAGCTACCTGCTCCCTTACTTGCCCAGCTTCACCAAGTACCTGCAAGATTACAGAAGAAGGAAACTATACAAAGACATGGGTTTATATTCATAAAAAGCTTAGGATCAGATTTAAGCTAAACATACAAATGTAACAAACATCAATGATACACAAGCATGTAGGAGAAACTCAAATAGTTTTATTGATATAACAAGAATATCTAGGAGGAGTTACAACCAATGATTCCTAATCCAGCATCAACCTCTGTTATAGACATTTTTGTGCCTCGCAGCATGGAGCATGAAATGTCAATAATTACAGGGATCCTCAGTCCCTAAACATGTTGTTCTTACCCCTAGAAGAACAAGGTCAGCAAACCACAGCACTTCCCATCAGTTCTCCACCTGAAAAACACTCAAAACAGGCTATTTTTGGATCATGTCAGCTGCTCCACTGAGCAACTGCACTGAATGTCAACTGCTCCTCCTTGTACCTGCGCTGAAAGTCAAAACCAATGAAGGCTACCTACGCTGGGCGAGATTGGCCAAGTGGCACAGTCATCTGCAAGGTGTCAACTGCCCAGGAAGCTTCCAAACTGACACTTGGTTCAAGGGATTCGCCCTGTGATGAGTAAGAGGTACTTGATCTCCATGTGTAAGCAAGGATCTCCAAGTGGACTCAAGAACTGAAGTTTAACTAAAGTGGGAGAGGACACTAGTCAGCTTTATGCCAGCCTCAAGCTGACTCATCCTTTCTCCAAATCTCCTATATATAGAGCTCTCTCATGAGGTCTAGGGAGGCTGGAATTTTGTGCAAAGCAAGGAAGTGCTGTTGGTTTACAGTTAGAGCTATTGGGTGATTGCTTTTATAGAGGTGAAGAGGAGATTTCTTGCTGCTGGGGAGGTGCTGCTGGATTGGAGCCATTGATGGTTGTAACCTTCTCAGAACCCTTTTACTTCTATCAATAAAGCTTTGAATGTTCTCCTATATACTTGTATTGCATTGATGTATTGTATTTACTTGTATATCTGATTCACTCTAATCCATGCATCAGTTATGAGTACATGTTTCTTGTAGTTTCCCTCTCTTGTTTGTGCAGGATCTGTGTGTAGCTGGGCCGGCAAAGAGAGCAAGGAGCTGGGAACAAGAGACAAAGAGAGAGGACAGGATCGACAAAAGCAAAAGACACCGGTTGGTGAATCTTTTCTTCCTTCTCTGTACTTTCATAAAGGAAAATATCAAAGCTTTACTTTCAGTTGTTGCTAAGGAACTGTCACCCTTAGAGTCGGGATAGGGTCATTCCGAGTCGGATACTTTTCCCCACAACAAACTGGCGACTCCACTGGGGAGCCTAGTATCTTGTTGGTGTTTGTAGTATCTTTGCTATTCATTTCCTGAAGAAAAGAGTACCAAATCGAAAAGCTTTTGACTATATCAAAAGCGAAGTAGAGGGGCTGCTACTCTTGCTCATTTTCTGAGCAGATTCATGATTTGAAGAGCTGATCTACAAAAGACTCTTGTACTCTTTGTGATAGCTTTTCATCCTCTTGATCATCCCTTAGCCTGTACTTGACCTATAGCTTTTTATTTCAGCAAAAACAGTGCATTTTTGAGCTTTTTATGACCCGGAAATCCTTGTAAACGCAACTCTCGTGTCTCAGTGCAGGCTGTCCACAGGCAGTCTGCATTTCAGCGCAGGTACTCCCTTCGGGAACTGCGCTGAGAGTCAATTTGACAGACCAGAGCCTGCGCTGACCCAGTTAGGCTATGTCTTCCTGAGGTTTCCCACTGTGTCTTAGCCCTGTTTTCACTGATTTTTGCTGCTGATTGCTGGTCATTGTACTTGCTGTAAACCAACTTTCCTTGACATTATTCCGCCTCGGTTGTGTGATGAAACTGTGAGTGTTCTTTCAGTATTTCTTGCTTCAGTTACAGTTTCCCATTGTGAAAAGCGAACCAGTATAGCGGTGACCTCTTAGATCCTGAACTGTAAAAGTGTCTTTGTGATCTTAAGAGCTAGTTTTATTACTGTTCATGGCTGTTTGAGTTTGTTTGTTTTTCATTTTATGGTTTGAATCTATACATTTCCAGTGTCTAAACAAGTCGATCTTAAGGTTTCTTTCGATTTTGGACAAGCTTGTTTATTTTTCGCTTGAAATTAGATTCAAAAGTCATACAACAGTTTTCCTTTCTGTCTTACATCAACATTAAGGATAACGAAAAGAAATACATGCATTGTGCATATTTGCATTTGACTGTGTGCTTGACGATTTAGGAAAATTTGCATTTTAGTGTGTGTTCTATGATCTGTGCGAAAAGTTGTGTCTTTGTTTTCCCTCAGTAGATTAAGGTTTTCAAAGTTGAAAGATTGAAAAGTTTTGCTTCTCATCTTAGATTGCATTTAGGAAGTTGTATATATACATCTCGTGGTGATCCTTAAAGGCAAACTGCTAAGCAAGATCAACATTAAAATAAATCCAATTTACATAACAACGCTTTGTAACATAACGCAAACATCTAGAGGTCTAGGTAGAGACGTGTTCCGACGTCGTTAAACATAGTGACTGTCGATCTCTACGAAGGTGGGTGATTCCTCCTGAGAGTCGGTGGCACTAATACGGACTTGTGCTCCCGCGTACCGTCGCGTATATTGGGAGACCCCTATAGGCATTTATCCTTTATCCTTAGGAAGCCGTGTCGGCCGCCCTACCGATCGCGATGCAGTGAACACAGCATTCACGAAGATCGACCACCCGTACCGTAAAACGTATTCTGTGGTTTCACGAAAGGTTTGGCACACCCTCTGCCTAGATCTCCAGAGCAGTTTCTTTTGGCCTTTTTCAAACTCTATAACTGAAAAAGTCCAACCGAGCATTTGTCACTTCGGGCTCGTTAATACATCGAAGGCGACTAGAGTCATCTTTAGCTTTTTCTCGACTCTTAAAACATGAAAAAGCAAGTTTGTGTCTAAAATCGTCGTTAATAAAATTTATTTTAAGCGGAACATAATCACCTGTTATTCCCACGTTGATCTTTCAGTTGAAAAGTATGGAGCCCACCAACCAAGCAAGTAACCTTGGCGGAAGTCCAAATCCCTTCTCCTCTTGGGGAGATGTTGGTTCGCCTCATATGGCAACATTGTCACTTCCAGGATTGACAATCGGCCTACCTGTATGGCTCTTTTCAACTAATGTAGTCCAGATCGCCACTAATCCTGAGCAGTCGAATCAACAGTCAGAACAATCTAGAACTACCCACCAGCCTTCCACTTCTTACGATACTTCCTCTGATCCTTCATCTTCGCAAGGTAGAGCTGGCAAGAGTCAGCCTCCCAAGGAGAAGAAGGAAAAGAAGAAGAGAGAAAAGAAGCAGAAGGAGCCTCTGGCGAAGGCGACTGGGGGCAAGCAGAAGAAAGCTGACAAAAACCCACACACTGCACCGACCGGGCCTAAATCGCCATGTGTCATTTGCAAAGGGATCCACTTCCATCGTGATTGTCCTTGTATTCCCCGGATACTAAGGGACTGGTCCCCAAGGTTGCACAATCCGGTAGCATCAACCTCTGGTTGTCATGTTGATTGCAGTCCGTCAACTAACGAGAGTGAAGGACGAAGAAGGGGACCAAGATCACCCTGTCTATTGTGTGAAGGCAATCATGCCATCCACAAATGTCCATTCTTAGATGAGGCAAAGAGATTTTTGGAAGATCGCCCGGTTTCACCGTTGCGACTTCCTCCTGGATACCAAAAACTCGCGCCTAATCCCTCGATAGTTGAAAATCCAGTTGACCCGCTCAAGTGGTCAGCTGAAGTGTCGGTCATTGAGAATGAACCTACTGAATCTAGACCAGACGAAAGTCTAAAGGTCGAAACGGCAGTTGACCCGGTTCTTCCTTCAGAGGTTTCATCGTCCAATGACTCCGTCATTGAAGACCCGTCTTCAAATGACACCGTCGCCGAAGAGTCAGCTTCATGCGACACCCTCACTGAAGAGAATAAGGATGACACCATCCAGGTTCTTTTCATCAGCACCGACTCTGATGAGCGTCAGGGCAATGCGCCCATTCCTTTATCGCAGGAAGGAACATCATCAGGGTCATACCCGGCCGTATATTCGGTCCCACCACCAAGCAACCTGGTTGTATCCTTTGATTGGAATCAACTAGGCAGACCCCGGTTACCAGCCAGTATACCATTCAGAATCATTGTCCAGATCTATAGAATGATTATGGCTGGTACTATCATTGATGAAGGGGCGTCTGTGAGTATCCTTTCCTCTATTGCTTGGAAAGCACTAGGTTCCCCAGCGCTTTTACCTGAGTTAAGAAATCTCTCAGGTTTTGATAAAGGAACCAGTCGACCATTAGGAATCCTCCCCAATGTACCTATTACATTGAAAGGGAAGACCGTCAATTTAAACGTGATGGTCGTCCAGGGACCCTTGGATTATAACCTACTCCTTGGACGTGACTATATTTATTGCATGGGAGCGATAGTCTCCTCACTCTTTAGAGTAATGTGTTTTCCACATGAAGGAAGGATGGTCAAGCTCGTAGACCAACTTTCATTTCCGGGATCTCGCATCACAAATAGTCAAATACCAATCCTAAATGGTCTGTTCACTCAAGATTCGCCTCCACCCCCAGTCCTCCTTCCCGATGAGTGCGAGTGATTCGGAAAGAAAGACTGGAACCCAGGGGGCATGCACCCTGGTCTGCTTCGGGCAGAAGAAACCCTGGGTATAAGGTAGAATTTCCGCAGAAGAATGGACTAGTCCGTACCCCGTCCGGCGGTGGAAGAGGGGTTGTTCTAGAATAATATTCTTTTGTCAAAGTTATGCGAGTGAGATAATCAGCTTCTCGCTCCCCTTGTCTAGATAATCAGGATACCAAGGAAGGGGACCATTTGCGGTAGCAAGTAGTAACCATCTTTGAAGACAAGCCTCACCCATTAAAACATATGTTTTGAAGGATAAGTAGGGGCAGCCTCCAAAGAAAGAGATTCTATTGCTGCAACAGGTGGTCGCCATCTTTAGTAACCTGATGATAGACATCGCCGAAGAAAGAGATTGATTTGCGGCAACGAATAGAACCCTCTTCGGATAATAAGAAAGAGGCAAGCCTCCCTCAATAATACCATTGTTTTGTCTTTGAGTAGTGTTCTTATCTTGTCACAAATAGCTGTTCGTTAAAAGTTGGGCCGACGGGAAGCCTGAGTACCACGTAAGACCCCTTAAAATAACGAGAAGACTAGTATCGTTAACATTAGATTGGCAAGATGACAAGTAGCTGTGAACACCCAAAGAAAAGCAGAGGTAGGGGAGAGGAGGGGCAGCCTCGAAATTCTATCCTATACCTGGGGGCATGCAAACTTTTGGAATGTGGGCGAGGGACGACTATTTATTTTTTTAAATTTTTAGGTCCTCCCTTTAAACCTGTAGGTCTAACCCTTTAAACTCGTAGGATTAGCCGTTTCCGACCTTGCATGAAGAAAGTCTGTGGGGCAAAGGTAAAAACTTGCCAAATTGGAGCATAGCTTCGTGAGATAAAGCTCCTTAAAAAATAGCTATCTCACAGGAGGCGTTCTTATTCTATGACTGGTATATCGAGCAGTTTTAGCACATAGTTCATGCTCGTTAAAAAATAAACGCAAGATCCGAGCAGTTTTAGCGCATAGTTCATGCTCGTTAAAAAATAAACATAAGTTTATGAGCAGGCTTTCCTTTAGAGTTCAAGCTCATTCAGAAAAAATGAACCGGTAAATACCCTTCTGAGATCGTAAATTCATCAGCCATAAAAGCCTTGGTCGTGTTTGTGCACCGTCACCTTCACCGTCATTTGGCCGATCATTCACTTCCATTTGTGTGTTTACCCTTTTTGAGGAACATCTGCGAAGAGTGATTTCACTTAGCCATCCTTGTGACACTGCCGTGATTGGAATATTCCAACTTGTACCTGGAATCAGTTGCTATCCCTGTTTATCACTCGTTCCTCAAAAGACGAGTCTTCTTTGAGCTCTTTTCACTGACTCGTAAAATATGAAAAGTTTGCCGAGTTTTGGCCTTCCAGCTCGTTAAAGCGACCGGAAGAGCTATCCCTCCTCTAGATTTTAATCTTTTTGGACCTGAGGGATTATTGCACAAAAAGATCGAGCGCTTGTTTTGTTCGGCTCGTTAAAGCAAACGAAAATTCATCCCTTCTGTATTGTTTTATACTTTTTCGGACTTAAGGGATTAGATGACGAAAAAGGAATTTTGGAGTTGACTTTATGTACCTTTTCAGACTCTCTAAAAATGAAAAGGACCGAGTTATCCTTGTCGTTAGACTCGTTAAATTCGTTAAATAGCGACAAACTTGTCTTTAGACGAGAACGAGTTTCCCTATCGCTAAGCTCGTTAAATCATAGCGATGGGCTTGCCCGAAGGGCAGGTTATAGAACAAGCATATGTTATCCTCCTCAAGCTTGACAAAAATAAAGAGGTACTGGTCAGAAATGACTGGGGAAAAATTGGGAGAACATCAAAGCTTAATGGTAGCAAGTCGCTCTTGAACATGACACTTTTCTTCCGTACCACATCGGGTTGGCTTGTTTCATTTACCGGTCTCATCACCATGGTCTTCGCCAAACCATCCACATTTTGGGGTAATGCTACCGATCCATCGCATCAGTGTCGTTATATGTTCAAGAGAGGTCATTCTGAAAGTGTCAACCGTGTCCCATCCACTGCCATACATTATCCTTCATCCATTCATGATCGCCACCCTGAATCATATGTCACAGTTTGTTTTCACCTCCACTAAAATCATTAGCTCCGTTCCGTGTCATTGATGTGGGATTCATTAAGGCCCTCCTTTGACGGATCGCTTCTTGTCGACTTCAGCTCATTATCCAAGGAGTTGATCTAGGAACAACCCCATCAGTACTTTGAAGCTTGCATGCCTCAATGGCAAGTTTCTCACTTCCGGCGACAGGTATATATCAATGACCTTCGACCAGAAGATTTTGCGTGGCGTTCGACGCCAAGTCCTTTATTCACGCCACGTGAATTGTACTGCGATACCTTGAGGGTCATTATCATTATCGGTGATTCCTCTCGCGCTTGTTAACGGTTTTCATCATTGACCGGTAATCAAGCGATGTCTTTCCATGTTCGACTTCAGCGAAATTCTCACATGGATCGACTTGTACTTAGAGTGAAGATCGAACGAGTTTGAAGACCCCGGATCTAGTTTCATCCATCCGGGCTGCGATACATATTCAGGAAATATAAAAGCATTTGTCATGTACATCATTGCAGCAGATGATCATCCTACTCAAAGGATGATAATTCCAGCAGAGAATTATCGGTCTACCATCAGACGATCGTCTGTTCTATGTACCAAAATGTATTTATAAAGCTGAGCATGGGAATGCCCGCCTCAGCTAGATCATGAAAACAGAATGAAAAATAATGTATTGTATTGTATTGTATTACAGGGCACCTCCTCAGCACTGGAATGAACTTCGGACCCTCTAGATAAAGCATTTCACCCGATAAACGGCCTCATACTTTAGGGGGCAACTGTTATAGACATTTTTGTGCCTCGCAGCATGGAGCATGAAATGTCAATAATTACAGGGATCCTCAGTCCCTAAACATGTTGTTCTTACCCCTAGAAGAACAAGGTCAGCAAACCACAGCACTTCCCATCAGTTCTCCACCTGAAAAACACTCAAAATAGGCTATTTTTGGATCATGTCAGCTGCTCCACTGAGCAACTACGCTGAATGTCAACTGCTCCTCCTTGTACCTACGCTGAAAGTCAAAACCAATGAAGGCTACCTGCGCTGGGCGAGATTGGCCAAGTGGCACAGTCATTCTGCAAGGTGTCAACTGCCCAGGAAGCTTCCAAACTGACACTTGGTTCAAGGGATTCGCCCTGTGATGAGTAAGAGGTACTTGATCTCCATGTGTAAGCAAGGATCTCCAAGTGGACTCAAGAACTGAAGTTTAACTAAAGTGGGAGAGGACACTAGTCAGCTTTATGCCAGCCTCAAGCTGACTCATCCTTTCTCCAAATCTCCTATATATAGAGCTCTCTCATGAGGTCTAGGGAGGCTGGAATTTTGTGCAAAGCAAGGAAGTGCTGTTGGTTTACAGTTAGAGCTATTGGGTGATTGCTTTTATAGAGGTGAAGAGGAGATTTCTTGCTGCTGGGGAGGTGCTGCTGGATTGGAGCCATTGATGGTTGTAACCTTCTCAGAACCCTTTTACTTCTATCAATAAAGCTTTGAATGTTCTCCTATATACTTGTATTGCATTGATGTATTGTATTTACTTGTATATCTGATTCACTCTAATCCATGCATCAGTTATGAGTACATGTTTCTTGTAGTTTCCCTCTCTTGTTTGTGCAGGATCTGTGTGTAGCTGGGCCGGCAAAGAGAGCAAGGAGCTGGGAACAAGAGACAAAGAGAGAGGACAGGATCGACAAAAGCGAAAGACACCGGTTGGTTAATCTTTTCTTCCTTCTCTGTACTTTCATAAAGGAAAATATCAAAGCTTTACTTTCAGTTGTTGCTAAGGAACTGTCACCCTTAGAGTCGGGATAGGGTCATTCCGAGTCGGATACTTTTCCCCACAACAACCTCCCAGCAAAGAAGCCCCTCTTCACCTCCAACAAAGCATAAATCACCCAATACTCTGATATCTATCTCAAAACCAACAACAATTCCTTGCAATGTACAAAATTCCAGCCTCTGGATCTCTGGGTGAGGGATCCATATATAGATGTATGCAAGGAGTATGAGTCAACTTATGATTTGACTAGTGTCTTCTCTCTGTCAGCTCTTGCTTCCACTTGGAGACTGAGAGCCTCTTACTCATCCTTGGTCGAATTCAGTGAGGCAAGTGTCATTGGAGAAGATTTTGGAAGCTTCCATTGTCTCTCCACCTCGTGGAATGACTCTACCACTTGTCATTTCCCGCTCAACGCACCCTGGTAGTGCATTTAGGTGCGTTGCAACACACCTAGCTAGTGGACTTGGGTGCTATGCAACGCACTTGGCTAGTGGAGCAGCTGAAATGATCGTGATTTGACTGATTATGAGCAGTTTCTGGTGGAGAACTTCTGGGAGAAGCTGTAATTTGTTGACCTTGTTCCTTTAGGAGTTAGAACAACACTTTTAGGGACTTAGGAGCCCTTGGTTTATGGACTTTTCGTGCTTAGAGCTGTAAGGCACAAAAATGTCTATAACAATTGCCCCCTAAAGTATGAGGCCGTTTAAATGCTTTATTAGGAGGATCCGAAGTTCTTTCAATGCTGGGAGGAGACCTGTAATAAGACACAATACAATACATTATCTTCATACTGTTTTCATGATCTAGTTGAGGCGGGCATTCCCATGCTCAGCTTTATAAATTCATTTTCATGTACATAGGACAAACAATCGTCTGATGGTAGACTGATGATTCTGATAGAGTCATCATCCTTTTGGAAGGATGATTGTTTGTGCTGCAATGCTGTACATTTCAATGTCTTTATTTTCCTGAATATATATTGTAGCCCAGATGGATGAAACTAGATCCGTGGTCTTCAATCTCGTCCGATCTTCACTCGAAGTACAAGTCGATCCATGTGAGAAATGTCTTGAAGTCGAACATGGAAAGACATCACTTGATTACCAGTCAATGATGTAAACTGTTAACAAGTGCGAGAGAAATCACCGATAATGATAATGACCCTCAAGGTACTGCAGTACATTTCACATGGTGTGAATAAAGGACTTGGCGTCGAACACCACGCAAAATCTTTCGGTCGAAGGTCATTGATGTATACCTGTCGCCGGAAGTGAGAAACTTGCCATTGAGGCATGCAAGCTTCAAAGTACTGAATGGGGTGTTCCTAGATCAACTTCTTGGATAATGAGCTGATGTCGACAAGAAGCGATCCGTCAAAGGAGGGCCTTAATGAATCCCACATCAATGACACGGAACGGAGCAAATTATTTTGATGGAGGTGAAAACGATCTGATGATATATGGTTCAGGATGGCGATCATGAAAGAATGAAGTGTAATGTATGGTAGTGGATGGGACACAGGTGACTTCTTTGGATGACTTCTCTTGAACATGTCGGCGACACTTATGTGATGGATTGGTAGCATTTACCCCAAATGTGGATGGTATGGTGTGACCATGGTGATGTGACCGGTGAATGAAACAACCCAACCCGACTCGGGCACGGAGTGGAAGTGTCATGTTCAAGAGCGACTTGCTACCAATAAAGATTCTTTGAGTTTTCTTCCCAATTTTTCCCCAGTCATTGCTGACCAGTACCTCTTTATTTTTGTCAAGCTTGAGGAGGATAACATATGCTTGTTCTATAATTTGCCCTTCGGGCAAACCCATCTCTATGTTTTAACGAGCCTAGCGATAGTGAAACTCGTTCTCGTCTATAGACAAGTTTGTCGCTATTAATCTTTTTAACGAGTCTAACGACAAAGATAACTCGGTCCTTTTCATTTTTAGAGAGTCTGAAAAGGTACGTAAAGGTAACTCCGAAATTCCTTTTTCGTCATCTAATCCCTTAAGTCCGAAAAAGTATAAAACAATACAGAAGGGATGAATTTTCGATAGTTTTAACGAGCCGAACAAAACAAGCGCTCGATCTTTTTGTGCAATAATCCCTCAGGTCCAAAAAGATTAAAATCTAGAGGAGGGATAGCACTTCCTGTCGCTTTAACGAGCTGGAAGGCCAAAACTCGGCAATCTTTTCATATTTTACGAGTCAGTTGAAAAGAGCTTAAAGAAGACTCGTCTTTTGAGGAACGAGTGATAAAATGGGTAGCAGCTGAGTCCAGGTAAGGGTTGGAATTTTCCAATCACGGCAGTGTCACAAGGATGGCTAGTGAAATCACTCTTCACAACTGTTCCTCAAAATGGGTAAACAATCAAATGGAGGTTAATGATCAGCCAATGGAAAAGTGTAGGTGATGGTGCAAACATGACCAAGGCTTTAATGGCTGAAATGCTTCATTCACGGTGGTTATTTACCGGGGAATAGTTCATTTTTTAACGAGGTTAAACGCGGGTGGAAACATTTGCTCATGTCTTATGTTTATTTTTTAACGAGCTTGAACTATGTGCTAAAACTGCTCGATTAGATGGTCTTGTTTTGATTTTTACCATAGATAGCTTTGTCCTTCCAAAGATCGTACTGTATTTTCAACTGCTTCATCAAACTAGTTAGAAATGAACAATATTTGCTTGAAAACGAGATTAAAACGCTAATATTTTACTTTGAACTATGTAAAAGTAATTAAAAAGTGTTTTTTACCTCTCATTTTACCATTTCATTTGAACTTGGTTTGTTGGAGCTTTGGAGGTGTTTTCTCCCTCGATTTTCATCAGTTGATTTCGGGAGATTCTGTGGACGATTCGCGGCGCTGTTTGGACCAAGTAGGAGCTAAACCTGAGCTCTTTCATTTCATGGTTTCCATTTTGCATTTTGTGCTTTATTCCCTGCTTTTCTGAGCCCCTGGGGTTTGAGGGATTCGTTCTGCCATCAACGCACCCTCAGTGCATCGAAACCTACGTTGAATGCTGGTTTGTATGAAGGCAGTTTGAAATTCAACGCACCTAGATCACTGCTGTAGGTGCGTTGGGCGCAGAAAGGGAATTTGTTGCACAATTTTTCATGGAATTTTTTCCTGTTTCTCACCAAAATGAGGACCTAACTCCCCTCTTGTTGGTTTTTCAGAGATCTTGGAGCAAGATGACCCTTACATGGCGAGAACGTGAGCATGAAGAAGAGGACATGATTGCCCTGCATGATCCAGTTACAGTGAACGCGCTGCGGAATTGTGGCTTACTGAAGTTCTTCCGCATTTCTAGCATGAGACAGCAGATCAACTTACTGTAGTATTTGCTCGATGCTTGGGATCCTATCAACCAAGTTTTCCAGATTAGGGGAAAATCTATCCCCTTACTGCAGTAGACATCTATTTTTTGACTGGCTTGTCGAGGCGGGGTGCCCCCATCTCTTTGTCAAGTTCGGCCCGAGGAGGCGATTTTGTGAGAGATTATGTCCGCCGGTATTGCAGAGAAGGATCTCAGCTGAGTAAAGACGGCAAGATCATCATCCGTGATGTTATTGACAGGTCTCATAGGACTATCCTGTTTACTTTTGGTAGGATGGCTGGTAGTGCGTCTCTTCATGTGGCCAACAGATCCTATATGCAGCATGCCTTGGAATGCCTTCAACCGAAGGTGTTCAACTGGTGCGACGCAGTACTTCTTGTGATGAAGGAATAGTTGACCAAGATAAAGAACGGGAGGTTGAAGAACTTTGGGTACGGTTCTATTCTGATCACCTTTGCCTTGGAGAAGATACCACTGATGCAGCCGCGGTACATTGCACTCGACTTACCTTCTCCTACTGAACCACGTATGCAGAGATGGGTTGACCATATGTCTAGGCATGCTGGCCAATCTCAGATTTCATTTTCTGATACCTTCTTCAGGTGGTTTGATCGTCACGAGATGGTTTATGCCGAGTATCCATATGCTGACATGGACTTCCGGGGTGATCCAGATTTAGTACTGCCGGACGGTGAGTAGTGGGGTGCTATTGGTAAACTCTCTGACCATATTGTTGTTTACTGTTTTTGTTTATAATGTCCTTGTTTTTTATTCTATCAAGACTCTGATCAAACTCATGTGTACATGCAGATGTTGGTCATGTTCATCCAGTAGTTCACCTGAGAGTACCAGTTGTTGCTCCAGTAGGAGAGGCCGCCGGAAGGGCTATTCTTCGCGACCTCGATGTGGCCGAGACTCTCACAGCTTTGCAGGAGCAGGTTGAGGGCCTCACTCTTGGTATACCAGATGTGAGGAATGACGAGCTACCTTTGCGGTTACAGCGGCATACTACTGGTGTGCCCAGACGATGGACTCGTCTCCTACGCATGATCGCACAGGCTGTGACTTGCTATCACGAGCACCATTAGACTAGGGTGCCCCCTAGCATTTTGAATTTTTGGGTCGCATGACCGATTTTGTCTTGGTTACAGAACATTATATGTAAACCATAAACAGCTATATATATTTTTGATTTTCGGAGATTTATTCTGGTTGAGTTATATGATCCACATGTAAAATATTGATGATGTGTTTCCTTTTATAAATGTTGCAAATGTCTATCTAACACATAGTTTGCTAATGAGTCGGTTAATGTGTTTAAGTTTCTGGAAATATGTTGGTATTGAATAAGATCAAATTGTCTTTCCAAAATCTTAACCCTTAGGAACATGCGATAAATAGCTGGGTTTCAGACGGAATATATACCATTGAGTTGCAGTATTACGAGTTGTGAGTCTAGCCTGACAATTAGTCGGCGTATACCATGAGTGATGGCATCAGAGAGAAGTTCTATCAACGCACTATACTCAGTGATATTGTTCGTTGATC
The DNA here is from genome assembly GCA_031772625.1 of Pinus tabuliformis. Taxonomy (NCBI): domain Eukaryota; kingdom Viridiplantae; phylum Streptophyta; class Pinopsida; order Pinales; family Pinaceae; genus Pinus; species Pinus tabuliformis. Next base: position 2,015,286,077 of record CM062816.1, read on the forward strand.
GACCAATACATACACCTCTGAAACTTACTAACTCGCCGCTTGGATAAAAAATGGCCCAGGCTGTGGAGGACAGGTTCCGCGAACTACGACTCGCTCCGTTGGCATATCCAACACATGGTTCCAATGGGTTTGACATCTGAAATAAATGTAAAAAGGTGGATTAATCGACCAAAACAAACATTTTAGCGAAAACAAAAATACAACAAAAGCATACTGGTTACTACTATGCATAGTAATGCTTGAGGTACAACCCATTACGAGGTTGCGCCAGTGGAATTCCGTCGTAATCCATTAACTCGTAGGCTCCCTTTGCTAACACCTGCTTAAAAATATAGGGGCCCATCCATAAAGACTTAAATTTACCTGTTCCCAATTTATCGGATTCTTGGTCGTAAAGCAAGACCAAGTCACCTTCTGAGAAGACACGGGGTTTGACATTTTTGTCGAACTACGCCTTGACTCGTTTCTTATGGGCTTCGTTGGCCAATGCGGCGTCACGACGGGTTTCATCCAATTGGATTAATTCCAAGAAATGAGCCTCTTCTTCTGAAGTTTCGGGAGGAGATCAATTGCGAGTTTGAGAGACGAGATTTCACACTGGACTGGTAAGACTGCTTCTAGGCCATATACCAGTTGGAAGGGTGTGAACCCGGTTGCATTCCTGACCGATGTTCGGTAAGCCCACAAAGCTGAGTACAGGATTAGGTGCCATCTTCTTTTGTGAACTCCGATCATCCTTTGCAGCATGCGTTTCAGGGCCTTGTTGATCGCTTCAACTTGTTCGTTGGCCTGCGGATAATATGGAGTAGAGCTGTCGTGAGACAGCCCTAGTTTGGCAGCTAATTCAACCATCATGTGATTGCGAAAATGCGATCCATGAGCTGTGACTATAGCCTGCGATACGTCGAATCTGGCGACTACATGATTGAAAAAGAAAAGGGCAGCTGTTTCACTAGTATTATCTAATGTAGGCATCGCCTCGGCCCATTTGGTAAAATAGTCAACTGCGACTATGATATACCCATGCCCCCCGGTCGAGGTGGGGTTACATGTCATGAAATCGATGCCCCATTTGGCGAATGGCCCAATAGCAACTATTGGCTGTAGAGGTGCGGGTGGTCTTCTGGTTTTGCTATCAAAAATTCGAGAAGCATGGCAACTTCTGACTGCGGTTATGCAATCTTTGAACATTGTTGGCCAGAAGTAACCTGCTCGTAAGATTTTTTGTGCTGTCGCATACCCAGATTGATGCCCCCCACATGCGCCTGAATGACACCCATTCAGGACTTTTTCGGCCTCCTCATGGGTGAGGAACCTTCTCAGAACTGTATCAATACCACGACGGTAAAGTGTATCACCGACGATCATGTAGTCTTTTGCTTGGTATCGAATACGTTTTTGTTCAGAGTGAGTGGTGTTTGGCCTAAATTTTTGGGTTTGGAGATAAATGATTATATCCCCATACCACTCATTGCTTGTAGATATCAGAAACAAACTTTCATCCACGATTGATTCTTCGGATGTTTCATCGTTGGACGACGATGGGAGATCGCATAATAATTCTGCGAAAACTAGAGCTTTCTTTGACTTGGATTTCACAAATTCCAGATCAAACTCTTGAAGGATTGCTATCCATTTTGAATATTTGCCCCCCAACAACTGTCGCGACAATATATAAGTCACGGGGTTGCAATCTGACAGAATGGTAGTCTTCCGAAAGAGGACATAGTGTCGAAATCTTTGTATCGCTTGAATAGCTGCAAGCGCTAGTTTTTCAACATAAGAATATTTTCTTTCTGTATCATTTAAGTTCTTACTTAAATAATAAATAGGATGTTCAATTCCATCAACTTCTTGAACTAAAACCATTGCGATAGTCGTATCTGCTGCAGCCAGATACAGGTTAAAATCTCTTTTATAATCAGGGGCGTACATTAATGATGCTTTCATTAGGGAATCTTTTAAAGCATAAAAGGAAGCTTGCGCAACCTGATCCCAGACAAAGGGTACTTCCTTTTTCAAGAGACGAGTATAACCCTTACCATGTTCAACGTAATTTGGAATGAACCTCCTTAGAAAGTTTGCTTCCCTTGGAGTTTCTGAATCTGAAGAAAATTTGAAGGCGGAGGAAAATTTATGATTGCCTGGACCTTACATGGGTCAAGACGAATCCCATCCTTGGAGACTACAAAGCCAAGTAAATGATCAGAACTGACGCAAAATACACATTTGTGTGGATTGAGTCGTATCTTGTAGTGTCGGCAACGTAGAAATATCGCTCTTAAGTGCTGCGGATGATCAGTCCGCTTTCGCGAATGAGCCAGAAGGTCGTCGAGGTATGGTTGAATGATGTTTTTGATGTCATGGAAGGCATAATTCATTTCCCTCTGAAACGTCGCCCCTGCGTTCTTTAAACCAAAGGGTAATTTTCAATATGCGAATGTGCCCCACGGACAAATAAATGCAGTCTTTGACTGGTCTTGTGGGCGGATATTTATTTGATTATACCCAGAAAATCCATCCATGAATGAAAAGATTTCGCATCCGGTGCATTCATCAATTATCTGTTCAATGAAGGGTGTAGGGTAGTTGTCTTTTGGACAAGCTTGATTTACATCCCTATAATCGACGCACACTCTAATTGTCCCCTGTTTTTTCATAACAGTGACAATATTTGATACCCAATCGGTTAGAGGAATCGGGTAGATAAACCCAGCATGGAGAAGTTTTTCAACTTCTGCCTTAATGGCAGTGGCTTTCTTGGGGTGCACCTACCTTAGCCGTTGTCGTACTGGTTTGACATCCGGATACATCTTAATTTCGTGTTCAACGATACTCGAGTCGATGCCTGGCATTTCACTGTATGACCAAGCAAAGACATCTCTGAATTTGCGAAAAAGAGCGTTATATATTTCCAGCACTAAAGGAGAACAACATTTGCCGACATAAATATTCTCTACAACATCTGTTTTGGTCGAGATATTTATGGCTATAGTCTCTTCAATGTTGGATAAGTTTCGCTCGGAATCCATCGTATTTACAGTATTTGATAGAAAATCAACTACTGAAGGATGGTAAAGGTCATTTTGAGTATCTTCTTCATAATCCAAAAGAAGGGAACGATGGTGGGAATCATTCCATGGTGCTCCTTCAATTACCATAGCTTGGAGAATTCCTTCGTCGGTGTCATGCACTTGTGACCAAGGATCTGAAGGAGTGCCATATTCTCTAGACCTATCTATCCAAACGCTTGATGAGCGTTGATTTGGGTTTGCCTCCCATGCCAGAAACATTGATTGCTATAATATTTCTATTGGGCTCAGGGGCAAAACCATCGCATGATCCATGTTGATATCGTTTTCTGAGATCTTTGTGGAAGATATCATGTTGTAGGTTCCTATCGACGCTACTTCCGCCAGATTGATTGGAGTTGGAAGAGCAAAAGTTCCCATTAGTATAGGATCTTTTAGTAGGCCTACTCCGATATTCTGAAGTGAATGGGGGCTTCCATGGATCATGGTAATGCTTCCTGTAACTTGAGAACCATTGGGGAGGAAGTTTTTTTGATCGACGATTGTAATCCCTCCCTAAAAGGGAAATGAAATCTTTCTAAAATAGGTCGACACAACAGCTGCCATGGCATATATCCATGGTCGTCCCAGTAGGATGTTGTAATCAAGATTCCCATCAATGACTTCAACACCTATTTCTATTGTTTTCCCTCCTAGTTCAACTTTCAAGTTATTTAGGATACCGTATGGGGTATATGTCCTTCCGTCGAATTCTTTTAATGTCGTCGCAGACCGCGACAAGGTTGGAGATCCTAAAGTTTTCAAGCAACTCATCGACATAATACATGTAGATGCCCCCTCATCAATAATCGTTTGGTGAACAGTTTTGTTGAGGGCTTTCACTTGAACAAGGAAAGCTAATTGAGCTGGTAACTGAGGATCGTACCCTTTGTGGTCGAAGGATACAAGATTGGAATCCTTTGGATCAATCCCACCAATGGCCGATAACAAAGCCTGCCTTTGGGATGGGCAATTTTGTAGTACTTCAAGAGTCAACATAGCGGATGGCGATTGGGCCAAATCTTCCACTATGTTATAATGTTGCGCCACTCTAGCGCAGGGATTAAATGTCAACTTGTGTACTACTCCCTTTGGCGGTTTTATCGTCAATTCAGGGATGGTGGGTGGTACAACTTCTATCGAAGTTGTTGTCGAACTACTTGGTTGATCTTTATCCTTGTTGTTCGACGACTGCGGATTCCCGTAATCTTTGTTCCTTGTCGAAATCAAAGCATCATTCTGCTATTTTGAAATCGACAACATTAGTACTTGAGACGGGGAAGCATTTCCACTTTCAACCAGATTAGTTCCTGGGTTTGGAAACGGATCAGTTAACACTGCCGAGGTTTTCGAACTTTTAAAGAATCTCTTAAGCTCAGCTTTGTATGGACATTCTCTCGTCCAATGATCCTCATCGCATATATGACACCCTGCAGGGGGTTTCCTATTTCCAGGAGGGTTTGTAGAAGGTTTTTCAGGAGATGACTCATCCTGTTTCTTCTTCTTCCCTTTGCCTTTCTTCTTGCTTCCTGGTTGTTTGGTTTCTTTGCCCTTATCTGTCGATACGGCATTTACTTCCGAAGCAAGAAGTTCGTATTTTGCATTTTGACCTGAAATCTTACGGGCCTTCTTGGATGTAGCCTTTGTTGATTTCGTGTCTGTTGTGCCAATCACGCCATCGCCGGCATGAGAGTCATTGCTCGATTTAGGAGGAGGAGGAATTGAGAATTCCGGTCTAGGGGCATTAGGTATTTTGTCGTAGAGCATGCCAGACTGAGTGTAAATCAAGTCCAGATATTTTGCACGAGCGATCACTTGCTCTTCTGTTACGACTCCCCCCTTTGCCACATCTTCCGTGATGGAAGGCAGTAATGACTTGATAAACCATTCAGCTAATAGCTGATCGGGAACGTACGTTTTTACCATCCTACGACGACGTCGCCACTCATGTATATGATCAGATATGTGAGTGGCCGTTGTCTGTTTGAAGTTGGTAAGAAGTTTTGTTCCTATTTCATACCTTATTGGTAATTGAAAATGGGTTAAAAAGGTTGTGGCTAAGGTATTGGTAATTGAAAATGGGTTAAAAAGGTTGTGGCAATTCAATGTACCATTTTGCCGCTGGACCCTTTAATGTCCTCTGAAAGAGGTGAAGTCTTATCGAATCATCATTTAGGGTGTTTGATGAACACCATAGATGAAAGGTCATCACGTGATTCGATGGATCTTCACCCGGATTTCCATTAAATTTAGTAATATCTGATGGAAGTTTATGCGGAATCGCTGGCCACCAAGGGGCGTAAGCAATTGGATCATTTGTTAACCGGTTCAAATCAGGTAACTCTAAAGTTGCCACAAATGGTAACTGTTGATTCAGGTTAGGTGAAGCATACCCAGGATACGATGGAATCGCCTGAGCAGTTGGTCTTTGCATACCGGCATAATGCATTTGATGCTGGTATGTCTGGTAAGTTTGGTGGACTTGACCATTATAGAATGGTTGATTTTGACCGTTTTGAATGTACGGTTGTCCACTGTTCGCAAAGATCTGCTACTCAGCACCTTGGTATACTTGTTGGAATTGTGGTTGTTGGTATTGCACCAGCCACGGTTGTGAAGCCATGTGTTGTTGCCTGATACTAACCGTTTGACCAAGGTGAGGGGTAATTGTACCCATCTGGACCTGTGTCACCCCACTAGTTGGCTATTGTGGTTGAGTCACAGGGTCAAGGGGCTGTTGCATTACAACCTGAGAAACCTGAGGTTGGCATACAACAGGCAGCGCTTGAACTTGCGACACCGTCACAATAGCTGGCGTAGTCGGTATGTTCGACACAGGTACACATTGTTGCATCGAATACACAACTCTTGGTTGTTGAGGTAGTATAGGTACCCAACCACTTGAGGTAATTCCAGTATAACCTGAATGCTGTTGTGAACTCCCGTACGGATATCCTCCCGGAGGGGATAATGAAAGGGCATACTACCCCCCATACAGTGGTAATCCAGAACTCGAGGGAATTGTTTGCCCTCGGGGACCGGACTGCCCAAATTGACCTCCAAATGGATCAATTTGTTGAGACTCAACATAAGAATTTCCGGATATTATTCCGGATGAACAAACAGGAATGGACCAAACTGTCGAAATAGCCCCTGGGTGGGCTCCTTCTAGCGGTTGTGAGCTAGTCGGGACATATGGTATGCTGGCGAACATTGTCGGAGTGACAGCAGGGAGTTCTGCCATCGTTGTGTCAGAAGACACAGTCCTAGATGTTGACGATTGTTCAGACATTTGTAGTCTATCCAAAAGATTACCTAGCGATTCTACAGGGACTTCTGCTGGTGGTAGACTAACTTCTGATGTCGAAGGATATAGAGTGATCCCGACTCCAAAGTGTGTTGGAGTACTTGTTTGAGGATCTTCTACAATTTCTTCTATTGCAATCAGACCAGGTGGAAGGGGAAGACCGTCAGGTCCGTAAAATATTTCTGGTGCCGAAGGAGTAGCAAAAGATGTTTGAAGAGTAAGACTCTCTGAACCGGTTATAGATGGAACTGATTCAGTAACAAAAGTGTTTACTCTCAAATTAGGATCAGTACCACTGTCTTTCTGTGGTTGTTGAACTTCTTCTGTTGAGGCAGGGATTCCATAAATTTTTGGAGTAACCAGAGTCTCTGATGTCGTTGGAACACTTGTTCTAACTTTGATAGGAGACTTGGATCCGGTTAAACGAGTTCGCTTTGTCCGTACTGATTTCGCTTCCAGAGACAAAGACGGTTGACTCGTAAGCCTCCGCGAATGACGAGGTTTCAATTGACTTTCTTCCACGATTGCGGATTACTCGATCAACTAAAATAAAAGGGAAAGTATGTTTCCGTATTAAATGAATTTTAGACGCTTTTGACACAACTTATTTTTTCCAGTTTTTAAGAGTCGAGAAAAAACAAAAGATGACTCTAGTCTCCTTCGATTTTTAATGAGCCTGAAGTGACAAGTGCTCAGATGGACCTTTTCCGTTAAGGAGTCTGAAAAGGAACGAAAGGGACTACTCTGGAGGTCTAGGTAGAGGGAGTACCAAACCAATCGCAAAACTGTAGAATACTTTTTACAGTACGGCAGTCAATCTTCCCGAATGCTGTGTTCAGTGCATTGCGATCAGTAGGGTGGCCGACATGGCTTCCTATGGATAAAAGGTTTCAAGCCTATAGGGGTCTCCCAATATATACTTGACAGTATGTGGGAGCACAAGTCCGTACTGGCACTTATCGTCTCAAAGTGGAGGAATCACCCAACCATCAGTGAGGACAATAGTTACCAGGCTTTACGATGCCAGAATACGTCTCTAACCTAGACCTCTAAATGTTGTGCGTTAAGTTCCAAAGCGTTGTTAAGTTCATTGAATTTATTTTAAGTTGATCTTTCTTATGAAGTTTTCCTTTTGGGATCACCACGAGATGTAGATGTAATTCCTAAAATGCAATCTAAAGATGATAAACAAACTTTTATCTCTTTTCAGCAATGAAAATCCTAGCTACTAAGGGAAAAGAAAGACACAATCTTTTCGCAAAGAGCAAAGAGCACACTGTAAATGCACTTTTCCTAAATCAAGCCAAACAAGACTGCCAATATGCAAATGCACATGCATGTGTTTTGTTTTTCACTTTCTTAATATTGATGCCTAAAAAGAAAGTTGTTGTACAAATCTGAATTTGCTTTCAAGTGACAAACACAAACAAGCTTCTTTTAGAAATCAAAAGGTAGAGACGATTACGACACTTTATGATTTTGAAATAAATACTCGTTTCGACACTAGAAAGTCACAAATTCAAACCAAAGGCAAAAGTAAAAGTATAATTTACTGTCAACAGCAAATAAACTTCCTCCTATGATCAAAATCGACACTTGTGACAGATCTAAATCAAAGGACGACAGTACGACTATTATACTTTTGCAATGGAAAACTGTAAATGACGTAACAAACACACAAAAACATCTACATTTTCTTTTATACAACTGAGGCGGAATTACAACAAGGAAAAGGGGTTTTTAAACAGACACATACACTGATCACAGGCTGCAAAAATTAGAGACAAAACTGAAAAAATTGAGCAAAGAACCTCAGCTGCACAAGGCTAGGCTGATCAGCGCACCTGTTACACAGAGAAACTGGATTGCAACGCAGGTTTCCCTCTCGGGAACTGTGCTGAAATGAAGGAACTCTTCACAGTACCTGCGCTGGGGCAGAAACGAGAATTCTATCCGGGTTCTGGGTCATGGTTTGCAGTTTAATCTATGGTTTTTGGCCGAGTAAAAGCAATCAGTAATGCACAATCAGAGGGTAGATTTAAAGAAGGTCTAAGAGCTATCACAAAGGGCAATCAGATCATTTGTGAATTAGCTGTTCAATTCATAAACAGATCCAGTGAATGGATTGAAGCAGCAAATGTCTACTTTACATTTGTTAATGGCAAATGCAGTTCGATTTGCTACTTCTAAGTTTATTAAACAAACAACAAGAGAAACACAAACAAACTAACTAGACAATCGTCCCCAGTGGAGTCGCCATTTTGTTAATGGGAAAAGTGTCTATTCAGAATGACCCTATCCCACTAAGGTGTGACAGTGACCTTAGAAACAAAATGAGAAAACTACTTTTGTATTCTTCTTTATGAACTATAAACAAAGAGAAATAGGATGAACCAACCTGTGTCTTGCACTAGTCCTTTGATCCAATCTCTCTCCTCTTTGACAGCTTCTAGCTACTTGCTCCCTTACTTGCCTAGCTTCACCAAGTACCTGCAAGATCACAGAAGGAGGAAACTATACAAAGACATGGGTTTATATTCATAGAAAGCTTAGGATCAGATTTAAGCTAAACATACAAATGTAACAAACATCAATGATACACAAGCATGTAGGAGAAACTCAAATAGTTTTATTGATATAACAAGAAGATCTAGGAGGCGTTACAACCGATGATTCCTGATCTAGCATCAACCTCCCAGCAAAGAAGCCCCTCTTCACCTCCAACAAAGCATAAATCACTCAATACTCTGATATCTATCTCAAAACCAACAGCAATTCTCTGCAATGTACACAATTCCAGCCTCTGGATCTCTGGGTGAGGGATCCATTTATAGATGTATGCAAGGAGTATGAGTCAGCTTATGATTTGACTAATGTCTTCTCTCTGTCAGTTCTTGCTTCCACTTGGAGACTGAGAGCCTCTTACTCATCCTTGGTCGAATTCAGTGAGGCAGGTGTCATTGGAGAAGATTCTGGAAGCTTCCATTGTCTCTCCGCCTCGTGGAATGACTCTGCCACTTGTCATTTCCCGCTCAACGCACCCTGGTAGTGCATTTAGGTGCATTGCAATGCACCTAGCTAGTGGAGTTGGGTGCTATGCAACGCACTTGGCTAGTGGAGCAGCTGAAATGATCCTGATTTGACTGATTCTGAGCAGTTTATGGTGGAGAACTTCTGGGAGAAGCTGTAATTTGTTGACCTTGTTCCTTTAGGAGTTAGAACAACACTTTTAGGGACTTAGGAGCCCTTGGTTTATGGACTTTTTGTGCTTAGAGCTGTAAGGCACAAAAATGTCTACAACACTCATCAACACTTTCAGGTAGCCAAATCTCATTAAGACATGTTAAAAAAAAAACTTTGCTGCCATAACCCCTTTACAATCATCGACTAGTTGTGCTTCCACCCATCTAGTTAGATATTCCATCGTGGTGATGATAAATTTCATAGCAATTTTCTTCCCTGGGGGCTAAATTGTCCCAACAAAGTCAATCAAACATTTGTCAAATGGCTACAAGGATACTTGAGGATGTAATGGCAACTCATCCCTTTCTGATGGTCTGCCAGTTCTCTGACATGCATCGCATGCCTTATAATATGCCTTGGAATCCTTGTGTAGAGTTGGCCACCATAGACCTGTGTGAAGGTTTTAACCCCATACAGAAATTACCTGCATATGAATTCTAAGAATAGAAAATAAACAATGCGAGAGCATAACACATAAAACACATATATAGATAGATTTTCCCCTGGACCTCAAAACTGGGACTACCAGCTTGATTTTTCATTATGTTCCTTTCAATGTTACAATACATATATATACATGCCAAAGTATCCAATACCATGGACCAAAAAACCATCTCACCCAAAACCATGTGCTAAAACCATGCACAAACCCATAGGTAGGTTCGTCCCACCTAATATAGGGTCCCAAAAAAATTTCCCTGGGGCACTACCTCAGAACCCATAGAGGGGGGCTGCCCGTCCCCCTCAAATCCCTGTGAGCCCCCCACTACGCAATTGACACAATGAAGAGGGGGATCCACTACCCCTCTCACCCCCCAGCTAAATAGGGGGCTAGTCATGGAAAGAATATAACACAACCCAACAATGCGCGCAAAATCTTTTGTGCAGTCACTTTTCTTGCATAATGACTACCCGCAGCCCCTCCATGAGCTTCAGCAAGAATGCTGTCCCTCTAAAAATATGGCACATATATTCACAACATTTCATTTATACCCATCTTATATAGATGTCTCACAATAACTAAAAAATCTATTGCGCGCACTACGAGTTCCTCCTTTGGTTGACTTGTATACCCTTCTGGTGTCATCCCCATAGTCAAGAAGTGAATAATATCTGCAAAATGATTATCCACTATACCTATCGCAAAAAGCTTCATATCTAGAAACCCTCCATCCATATTATTAGGCTCCTCTCCTATTTCGATCCCTGACAGATGGTGAGGTCCCACATTTAACCTCCCTGGCTTCACAATTACCTCAAAATCATAATCCTGGAATAGTAGCAGCCATCTGCATATACCCCCCCCCCAACACAATCTTATTGACCAGGTATTCAAGGCAAAATTATCTGTGTACAACTTGAGATTCCCTCCTAACATATAATGCCTGAATTTCTGCAGCGTGTACACCATGTCCAATCCTTCATGCTCAGTCGTTGAATAATTCTTCTCAGCCTTCGATAATTGCCTACTCATGAAGGCTATAGGATTGTCCATTTCTCCTTCACCAACTTGCATTAACACTGCACCCAATGTAATGCAAGAGGCATCCACGTGTACATGAAATTTCTCTTTCCAATCAGTGAATATTAAGATTCGTGCAGTGACCGTATTTTCTTTCAATACATCTAAGTTGCGTTGAAATTCTTTGTCCCAACAAAATGTTGCATCCTTCTTCAGTTGTTTCTCCATGGGCACGTTAATTTGAGCATATGATTTGATAAATTTTCTACAATATCCTGTATGTCCCAGAGTCGCGTGCAACTACTTAATGATCCTTGGGGCCTCCAAATTCACAATTACTGCAATATTTGCAAGGTCCACCATCAGCCATTTCTTGCACACCATGTGACCCAGCAAGATGCCAAAGGGAACACATAATATGCATTTCCTCAAATCTGGCACGATCTGGTATTTGCGACACATATATAACATCAAGCACAGACTTGCTACATGGTGCTTTACTAATCTGAACACTGTCCAATCATCAAAGTATACTTCCAAGAACTTATGAATGAACTCTTCGAATGATGCGATGACTACGCAAGAAAATATCACAACCACATTCTTCAACCCAAATGGCATCACAGTGTATTGAAAACAACTCCATTCCATCGCGAAGGTCATTTTTCTCCTATCCTCTAGCACGATCTTGGTCTGATGATACCCACAGAACTCGTCATTGAAGGAATATGCCTCCTTCCCTCCAACATTTTCTAATACTTCATCAGTAAACAACGTTGGGAATGGGTCGTGGACACATGCACCATTAAGCTTCCACAGATCTACACAAATCCTTATTTCAGCCTTTTGTTTCTTCTCCTGAACCACCATCGGGCTCACCTAATCAGATTCTTCAACTGGTTCTATTATACCTGCCTCTAGAATCTTATCCAATTCCTGGTGCACTTTTCCCATGTATTTAGGATTAAGGTGATGTAGCCTCTGTTTAATAGGCTTCGTGTTCGCCTTCAGAGTGATCTTCATAACACCCAAATCACCAATTATGCGCTTCAAATCCAAAAACTTGGTAGCAACTATATCCTGATATTCATGGAGTAACTCAGCAACTTTATCCATATTAGTGTCGTCCCAATAGTCTCCAATCTTTGTAAACTTCATTTCTGCTTCAGTGCCAATATTTACTTGCTTTGTCTTCAACAGCACGATGATGTTCAGGTTGTCTATTTGTGGGCCCTAGACTTCACAATGCCATTCTGCCTCTAGAATGTTAATATTTCTCAGATCTTCATCCTCCTCTTTAGCAATTACATTATAGAACTCCATCACGTGGTGCAGCTTGGTGCTCCAATCGAGTTGGACCCCTCCCATGTGCTCTTGCAACATTCTGAAGATAACCACCTTAATTTCATGCAACTCTTCATCGATGCTTATGAAGCCATCTTCAAAATTGAAGGTCAATAAGAGTCCTTCCCTCAATATATCCCACTCTTCGGTGCCATGGCAGAGCTTCATTTCCAGATACCAATGCATGGGAATTGTATCCAAAGTATGGCAAAATATGTGTACCCACTTTGGCTGTGGCTCTGTCCCCCATGCTTTAGTCCATTTTGCTAAGTGATCACACAAATTATCCTTCTCCTTATATTTCTCAGTCAATTGAGTGTTAGGATGCCCAAACCGTAACCTCATCATTCTTCTATAATCTCGCAATCCATCAAAACTATCTTTATGCATACCCCACCATCATGCAGGTGTAGCATATAGTGCCAAATCTAATGCTTGGAAGAAGTGATCCTCAGGGACTTCACGCTCAAATTCATCCAAAAATTTATCTACGTCACTTAAACCATCATAGTATGGTAACTTCTGTACCTCTGACGAAACACTGTGTAGTGACTTCGTCATCATACTGCATTGTAGTGTGGATCGTTCATGCAAGAGACTCTACCAATGCTCCAACTCTTCGTCTGAATCAAAGGTACAGGAAGTCTCCTGGTCCCATGCAATCCATCCATTCACCGTCGAATTGATCCAGTCCTAATCTCACACCATTAATTTGTAGATTTGATCCAGTTCATCCTCACTTTCTTAATAATCATGGACTCGTTGAGTGTAGTGCGACCCTTCTGCAGGGTCCAACAGTACTATAACCTAAAGAGACTTCCTTTCAAATGATATTTTCCTATTCTTCATATTGATGACCCCATTCATATCAATGGCCCAATCAATTCCCAGGAGTGCGGGGTATGGATTACCATCATTCGACGGTCTCTATAACCTCAAAAATGTCCATCGCGCTCGCACCTTCTATATCAACGGTTACTCCATATAATCATCCCATTGGGATGATCTTCTGCTGATTCATCATCCTAACTTGAATCGGAGACCACTCCAATGCAGGTCTCCCCATCCTTTCCCATGTTTTCTTTAGCAAAACATTCGCATCACATCCCAGATCAAAAATGACCTAATCCATCTCATAATCCCCTATCTACCGGTGAGCCTCATCTCATGCCCTATTTGTGCCTTATGTTTGTAAATCTTTGTGACCACCCAGTGTCCTTCATGGACCTTCACTTTCCTAGCACATTTGTTTATTAATTCCTGCATTCCCTCCACAACTTTTCTATCACGCAACAGTTTTATGTAGGTCTCCAACAATGTAGTAAGCACAGAGGGATCAACTTCTTTAGGTGCATTGGTTTCTTGCACTTTTTTCTGGCTTCCTAAGGTGAAGGCCTCAGTGAAGCTTTTCTCGACTTCCATGAAATTTTCCTTAGCTCACTCCATATCAAAATCGACTTCCTTCTCTGGGACCTTGCGGACCCATCCATCATCTTCAGGTTATTTCCCTTTATCATCGCCAGTTGTTATTCCAATTCTCAGCACTATATTCATGTTTTGATCCTCCTTACGATGTTCAACTCTCATCATCTGTAAGTTCTTCATAGGCTGTTGAGGCTGCACTTTCTTCTCTTGCATTTTAGCTATCAACACCGGGCATTCTTCTATAGTATCATCAAACTAGTTGCAGTACTGACATGTCAAGCATATCTGATTCTAGCAGTCTCACGCATAGTGCCCTGTCATTCTAGAGTTGTAGTAGATGAGCTGACCATGGCCTCTACCAGGTCCTCCCCCTCCTCGACCTTGTCAACTTCCCTGATAACCTCCACATACCCCTCTGGAATCCTGATCTGGAGGTCGAGTTTCTGATTGCATCTGGTATGTAGGTGTTCTCTCCATCATCATCTCATAGCTTTGACAGTTGCGATCATCGTGGCCCACCGATTTGTAGAACTTACAAAACAAATACTGAGGTGTCTAGATGAATTTTTGAAGTAAATGACAATTATTGTCACATGTTTCCCAACAACCTGACAGATAGAGCACCATAGTGCAGCCCCCATTCTCGGCCCTACTGGGGCTTTTGGTTTCAGAGGAATTGGTCCCCCTCCTATAATATAATCCGCATACACTAGGCAGTGGTCTTTATCATGCCGCTAGATTTTGAACTTCAGAAACCAGACTTCCACGTGCACCTCTCGTTTAGTCTCCTTGTCTCTCTTCAAGCTCTGTAATTATAGGAAGAGGCTCTGTATCTCAGAGTGGATCTGCTATACCCCCAAGGTCTTGAATAGGCATTTCATGCAACCTCATTGTGATTTCCAAGGCTTCTAACTGTGTTCCTATCTTCTATTATGACAAATAAATTCTCTAGTGGGGCAGGAGCGAAGCTATAAACCATTCGCTATGCTAACTATCTCAGAGCTGCATGTTAGGTTCTCGAATTTGACACTTCAACCTCTGATCTAATTCCCATGTCATCTCATCGACCCTCATCATGATCTCTTTAAATCCAACTATTGACTGTGATTCATATGTAGGCTTACTAAACTCCTTGTTTAAAGTCACCTTAGTCTCTGCTAGTGATGCAAGAGGATTATCAGAAAAAAAAAAAAAAAAAAAAAAAAAAAAAACTTAATATATCAAGTTAGTGCATGATCCTATAGAGCGGTAACCATCTGTGCCTTCTTGAAATTGTCATTAGTATCTATTGCATTGTCTACACAACATTCGCAACAAAAAAGAATTGCTTTGTATCCTCACTCCCTATGCCCTTGAAGATCAAAAATTTCATCACATTTGCCATGTCAGATGGTTGTGATGGAGGTGGAGGTGTGGGTGAAGGTGTATGCGGTGGAGGTGGAAGTGGAGGTGGAGTGGATGGATGACTTACTCAAGGAATCCCCTGAGTGATTAGCTGAACAACACTTCACGACAGAGTCCGTTCAGCCCCTTCGTTATCACTTAAAGCAGGTCCAGTCAACAGACTATACTCCGATCCTGATCCTTAGCGGTTTCAAAAGAATCATCCAATTTGCATAGCTCTGAAAATCAAGGTAATGGAATCACCCATTTTTCACATAATAACATTTTGATCCAAGTATTCAAAGATCTTAAATACTTACCTCGTGTTCCTTTGAAAAATCTCTTCTTTGCTTCGATGTCACTGACTGAGGTATCAACTACAAATTCTATAACAAATCGTCCTAGAATTTAATCAAGCCAATGATCAACAACCTGCGCGATCTTGTTTTCAAAAGCTTGTAATTGTCGCACTAATTTAGGAGTCCACACTATCAGATTATCTAGCTTCCACCTTCCTTGACTATCTGTCAATTTATCCAACCACTCATACAGTTCAATGGGTAAGGTGCAAAAGAAGATATCGTGTATCTCTAGGTACAAGTACCTTTTCAACCACTCCTCCTTTGACACACACGAATTCCTATTTTCTTGCACTATGAACTCGTGAATCTTCTTATCCAACCACTTTTCAATTTCCTTCTTATTCAGATTCTAATGATGCAACATCACACATATCTTTCAAGAAGATCCAAGTCCCGAAAATGGAACTATTTTTTGGCTTAGGGGTTCCTAACGCAGGTTCAGAGTTAGTTGTGCCAACCAACAAAACCCTATACTACTGGCCCTTTCAGCAACAACCTGTGTAGTACAGGCTGCAGTCTCACCCAAAGAAGTATGTGGGGATGTTGGAACCATGTTTCCACATCCAAAGTTCAGTGTGATGTCTTTTACTGTCTCATATTTTCCTTCACGTAGATCGATAAACTCTTAGGACACACTACTGCAACTCTGTTAAAACAGCCTTCAAACCTTCGCAAAGGTCTATGATCAGTCTTTGCGGACCCTTAATAGTCAATTTATCCACTTACGCACATCAAAGAACAACCCTAAATTAGTGTTTTCACAGATATACTTAAGTTATTAGTAAACATTAGAGATATCATCAGTCTTCGTGAAAATACATAAACATGCCTTGCATACGTCATGAATAGTTATTCAACACAATCATGCAACATTTAACCAATATTCCATAGAACACATTATTCATTGACAACATATACCATAAATAGAAGTAAACAAAAATACACAAGAATTCTTTGGAAACTGTCTTTATTTATCTTTAATTCAGGACTACAT
The DNA here is from genome assembly GCA_031772625.1 of Pinus tabuliformis. Classification (NCBI taxonomy): domain Eukaryota; kingdom Viridiplantae; phylum Streptophyta; class Pinopsida; order Pinales; family Pinaceae; genus Pinus; species Pinus tabuliformis. The sequence goes on from CM062816.1 coordinate 2,015,302,668, forward strand.
ACTCAAATCTACCATGCGCACTCAGCTGCGGGGGTCTGCACACTCAGCTGCAGACTCTACCTAGGCCTCTACACACTCAGTTGCAGATCCTTTCAGCTCCTACCTGATCCACTTCCCTTCGCTATTACTTCTATTCTATCTACCCATTTCTTATTAATTCTATTTCAACATGCCTTAGACTCTCTAAGACACGCGTATTTATAGCCTTTTTCATACAATCCCACGGTCCGCAGACCATGGGTGGATCTCAAAACTGACTCAAAATTTACAAAAATAAGGGGCTAAAACACATGTGACTCCTAATCATCTACGCACTCTACATCCACAAATCACAGATACTTTACATTAGTTACAAAAATATATCAAAACTTGGGTTATCTCAACCCCAAAACTAACCCAAAGGACCCCATCCCCACATGGACCTTTCCAATTCCTCCTTGGATTCTTTCACTGCAGTAGCTAACTCATGAATTTTATCCATAGAGGCCCCCTCGGTTGGAATTTGGAGCTAAGGGATCTCACTGCACACTTGGGTAAGGGTTACCTCTAGTTGTTGAGTTTGCTGGATCACCTTGTCGCAAGCCTGCAATTCCTGTGATTTCTCCACAAAAATATGTTTATTATTAGTCTTTACCTCTTCGATGATCAAGAGAGCTCATTTTTCCCAAACGCGGAGCTCATCTGGGATTCCTTGGTGTAGCTCATGCAAGGTCTAGATAGAGAGTGCTGCAAGGTTGATACTCATGTTGGTCATATGCATCAAGTTGGCCTGATCTTCAGCGGTTTCGACATGTAGGGAACCCTTTGGTAGCATTACCACATGTAGGTCTAAAATCAATTCTACCTTTGATGCCCCACTCACCTCACTCGCACTCACTTTGGATCACTCCTGTCTGGACTTGCAATTCCTTTAGGCCTTATTACACTTTGCCCAATACCTTGTTGTACTAGTCCTTGATATGCCCAAATATATTTTCTATTGCGGTGCAAACAAGATTTCCTATATCATCAATATCCCCCTCCATGAGGGCCAATGGTTCACTACCTGCACACTTGTTAGACTTCTGCTTCTTGTGTGACCCCATTGAACTAGGATGTTGACTTATCTTGATCTAAAAGGGGGGGCTCTAAGCCCTCCGATCCAACATAGGGGCTAGTGCCCCCTTCCTCTTCATTTGTGGTTTCAACTTCAACATCTTTTTACTCTGTCTTAGGTTTGGTGAGGTTAATGGTGACCTGCGATGTGGCTGCTTGTGCAACTTTTCCTTTTGCACTTCCTTCGATTTTGTAGAAGCCTTCTATGATTCTTTCTATTTTCTAGAAGCCTCCTATGCTTCTTTCTCCTTATTTTTGATGGCCTCTATTGCAACTACTATTTTCCCCATTTCTACTTCTGGAGCCTTAATTATTCCTGCATCTTCACTAGATGGGGTGACCCAATCGCTCAACCATCAGCTGATGACCCCCATAATATCATTCTCCAGGACTAAGTGATGAGCCCCAAATTTGGTAACATTTTGGGCTCATTTGGCCTAACTACCTTTGCTCAACCCTTCATTTTTCATAACTTATGCATCATTTTTTAGTATGTTTATGTCGTTTGTACGAATAAGGGCAGTCACTATTCCTAGGTGGCTAACACGTGCTCATTTCAGGTTTTTTGACACATGATTGGAACAAAACCGAGCAGATAAGGACCAGGAGACAGCCAAGATGGGGTTGAGGATTCGTAGGAGGGTTTTCCACAACATTAAATGGCCTTCCTCGAGATCTTCACCCCCAACTCCGAGCTCCAACAGCCACCACAACCGGATTTAGAAGGCAGCCAAACGGATTTTGAGGAAGCAACAGTTCACTCCTAGTTTATTCAGCCAAGTCCCACTAATTTAGGAGGCCAGCTTGGGGCCTCGTGATGTATAAATGATAAGGCTTTAGCCTTCGTAAAGGACTTTTGAAACATTGTTTCACATTCTGCACTACGCGCTGCTAGCTTGGTTTTGCTCTTTTGTAGCCATTATTGGCATGCTCTTTGACTTATGATTATTATTTTTTAATGGAAAGCAGTCCGATTTGATCTCAGTTCTGAGTTTTTAAAAGGAGCCATAGCTCTCGGGGTTGGGCCCAACCTGAGAGCCTAAGGCCTCCTTCTTCTGTATTGTTATCTTTTCTTTTAGCATTATGGTTTTCTTTACATGCATTTGAAACACAATTTGTTGAGTTAGATTTCTTGGTGTGGTTAAGTAGGTCATTGTTAGAAGATAGAGTTGCTTCAGCTGTTTAGAATAGAGTGAAGAGATTGGAGTTGATAAAAGTTCCAGAAAAGGGTTGCCTCCACACTCATTTTCACCTCTTTCTAGGGGCTGGAATTGTAGACAGTGCTACCCACCAAAAACATTGGTTTACGTACTCATGCAATCTGTGGTGCAATATTTTCATTTGTAGAAGTTGTCCATGCGTTCAGACCTCTTGGAATGTTTCTTTGCTTCAGTACCATACATGGTTTTCCTTAGAAATAACGTTGTTGTTCATTGGTTCCATTAAACAGTTCGGAATGTTTTGATTATGTGCAGGACGTGGATGATTTGGTTCAATTTACACTATGCAGTGCTACTCCCTCACCCTCTCATCCTTCTAAGCCTTGCCCAGGCCAATTGCTCATCTCCCAATTAGACCCCTTGTCTCTCAGCTACTCTACTGCCCACGTTATCCTCCCTTTTCGACCTTCCATTCCCTCTACCCTCCTTCAGACAAACTAGCCTAGCACACCCCCATCATCATCTCATCTCTCTGTCACTAAGTCATTACAAACCCCTCTCCTACCTCCCTATCCACCCATGCAGTCTCTTCCACTCACCCGTCACCCAAAATCCGGTTATAGAACATCCTGTAGGAATTACTGAACATCCTGTAGAAATTCTGAAACATCCTGTAGAACCCCTGCAGACTTCCTGTAGAAGCTCATAAACACGGTCTCTTGGTAGCCAAACTTTGTGAAACTCTCTGGAAGGGTGTTGGGGACCCCTTAGACCCTCTCTGAACTTTCCCAACCTTTTTCAAGCCTTTCTCCTCCTTGATCCCCCTCTGCACAGTAAAAAGCTAGTTAAAAGCACATGCATGATAATTCTAATAATTGAAACAAAAATACAAAAGATGTTTTCTTCAGATAGAGGTAGTCTAGACACATGCATTTTACCTTCATAGAAGTAATGGAATCTCTTTCAGTAGTTTGCATTCCCATCTCTGCATCAGTAAGACTAGCTGGTAGAATTAGGGTTTGCTAGGGTTTGCGTTTCTTGTTGGCTTTCAGTTCCTTTCTGCAAATAGATTAGCTTCCTTTGAGTTAGCTTTCGTCCATCAGTTAAAAAGCTTCTTCTAAGAGCTCATAGAAGTTGGCTTGAGCCCCTAGCGGACTTGTGCCAGCTGACCAAGTGACAGCTGCGGCAAGAGCTAGTACTTGTGCATACAGCACCGTCGCTTCTAAGTTTGTTACGAACTACTGGGTTGCTAAAATTAAAGAAGGAAGCTCCAGGAGTTGTAGCATTATTGCTACAATACTGGAGCCCACCATCTTTTTGGCACCGTTGCCGGGGAAGCGTCAGAGTATTGGTGATTGTTGCTTTTCTTCTACTTTCCTACTCTCGCCTTCTGCTAAGTAGTATTTCATTTCCATTCTGCAATTTCCTTTCTGCAAAAGTAGCATAGACATTTCCTGCTTTCATAGATTAACATTTCAATTCCGCAATTTCATTTCTGCAAGTGTAGATTAGCATTTCAATTCTGCAAGCGTAGCCTAGCATTTCATTCCTGCAATTTCATTTGAGCAAAATAGATTAGTTCTTTCATGCTTTCATTTCAATTCCGCATTTCCATTTCAGCAAGATAGTTAGTTGCAATTCAATCTGTTTTAGTTTTGCAGGTACCAGAAAAAACAAAAGCAATCAGAAGTCTTTTCATTCCATGCCTCGTAGAAATCGAGATAAAACAGGAAAATTCTTACCCAACACCCCCACCACATCAATGAGTCACCCTTCTCTCTTCTTTGGTGACAGTGATCCAGAAGAACCTATAGGTGAACCTCCTGAGATATACGAAGATCCTATAGCAAAAGAAGAGTTAGAGAACACTCCATCTGAAGCTATGGCTGACAATAGGGGAGAAGATGAGAGAATTGAAGCTGCCTTCCCCATCTGAGAGACCAATGGAGACATGAAGATGAAGAACATCAGCCCCTCCGCTTTACCTCACTTCCATGGACTTACTACTGAAGACCCTGATACCTTCCTGTTTGAGTTTGTCGTCCTTTGTCAAACCTATGACTATACCGAAGATGAGCAAAAACTGAAACTCTTCCCCTCTACCCTTAAGGATGCAGCATTACGTTGGTTCATGGACTTACCTGGGAACAGTATCACCACTTGGGCCCAGATGCAGCAAGCGTTCAATACCAAATACCGGGACTACTGTAGGTCTAAGGAAACCAAGGGAGAAATCTTTCGGATGACCATGGGGAATGATGAGTCCTTAGAAGATTACGAGGAAAGGTTCCAACTTAGCTATAAACGGGCCAGGTGCACACTTGACCCTAAATCTCTTAAGTTGGTCCTGCTCCGAGGAGTCCCTGAAGACCTCTTAGATACCCTTCACATGCTAGCTGGAGGAGATATTTACCAACTGCCTTATGAGGACATAAAGACTGTGTTTAGAAACCACTCTAGGGCAGCCTGGAAAAGAGGTAGAGGAGACCTCCTCTCAGCTGGTATTCCTTTCTCCAAACATGAGTTTGCAAATCAATTAGAGGACCTCAAGAGTGAGGTGAGACAGACCATCGCCATGCAACTTGATACATTCCGAATCCAGCAGAATAAAGAGGAAGCTGAGAGGGCTTTGGCTATCTTCTGCCCTAGGTGTACAAGGAAACACCCTAAGAATGAGTGCCCATTACATTTGGTTGAGGTATGTTTTGTCTGTGAGGAGGACCACCCCACAAACCAATGTCCGACCTTACCTGGGCTTAAAGCCATGTATCAAGGGACAGAAGTGCCCACTGAACCTCTCTATTTCCTCAACCAAAGGAGGCCACATGGACCTAGACCTTACCAATAGGGGATGCAAGGGACACCCCAAGCTTATTATAGCCCCAACCAATCTGCTCCTATGCCCTCCTGCGGTCCCCCTGCTCATCCTTCCTGGTCTATACCTCCTCCATGGTCTTACCCGCCTCAGTACCATACTCAGCCCACTACTCATTCGTTTCACTCACATGCCCAGCCACAGCCTCAGTGGAATGCACCTCAATCGGGGTGGAGGCCCCAGTACAATACTCCTCCCGCCATTTTGCCTCCACCACCAGCTCAACCACAACCATTACCTCCTGCTCCTCCAAGGCAACCCCAAATGCCTGCTCAACCGAACCCGAACCGCAACAACAGACAGGCCCAGCAGGTATATACTGGGGAAACATCATGCCCTACCTATGCTGTGGAGATCCAGGAGATCAATCTGCGATCTGGAAAGACTCTTCCAAATCGCCAACCTCCTCCCCCAGAGGACGAGGAAGATAAACAAGAAAGTGAACCAAAGGCCATTCCACCCTTTCCTGAGAGACTAATGGCCACCACACAACCCAACCCAGAGGAGGATGAGCTTCTGGGAGAACTCAAACAGTTGTGTGTGAGAATACCACTTCTCCAAGCCATCAAAGATGTACCGATATACAACAAACTGGTTAAGGAAAAGTGTTTCAGACACCCAGGCAGGCGAAAAAGAGATGCTTCAACCATCAATGTCATAGGACAACTGTCTGATCTTATGTTGGGGCAGGCCATCTGCCCAAAGTATCTGGATCCTGGGAGTCCTGTAGTGGATGTCCACATCAATGGCACCATCATACCTCACACATTGATTGATCTGGGGGCTGCCATTAATGTGATGACCAGAGATACCATGCTCAAACTCAACCTTCAGGGTTCCTTGAGAAGACCTCGACAGTCCTGCAACTAACAGATCGCTCCACCGTGACTCCCGAAGGGATTGTAGAGGATGTCTTGGTCTCTGTTGACTCTTGGGAGTACCCTGCAGACTTCTTGGTTCTGCAACCAAAGGCAAAGCTTACTGGATACCCCCTTATTTTGGGAAGGCCTTGGTTAGCCACTGCAGATGCTTACATAAGCTGCCGTGCAGGAAACATGACCATCAAAAATGGTCCTATGTCCAAGCAGCTAGTCCTGTACCCTCCTGCCCAACCCTTATTAGAGCATGACTTACCACTTTGGTTGGAGGAAGGAGAAGAGGATGAGGTGTACTCAGCACCTTTGTGCACCCTAGACACCACTAGGGGAGGCCTCCCAACCGAGGATGATTTGATTGAGACCTTGATCCAGACTCCACCTCCCAGTGCATTGTCCTTAGAGGAATTGGTGGAGGATGCCCAAGCCAGCACCTTAGTGGACCTTTGTATGACCAACCCTGTCGCTCCCAGAGTCAAAAATGTGGAGTTCGGCCCTGAGAGAATGTTAAAGATCAGCTCCTCCCTATCTCCTTCCCAGGAAAAGGAGCTGTGTAGTCTGTTGGCCAGTCATCTAGATGCTTTTTCTTGGAGCTATAAGGAGATGAAAGGAATCCATCCTTCGATCTGTACCCATCACATCTAGATCAAAGAAGATTGTAAACTGGTTAGGCAACCCCAAAGGAGAATGAATCCAGCCCTTAAGGACATCGTCAAAGAGGAATTACAAAAACTGTTGGATGTCGGATTCATTTACCCCATCTCGGATAGCGAATGGGTGTCCCCTTTGGTGTTGGTTCCCAAGAAAAATGGGAAGTGGAGAATCTGTGTGGACTACCGAGAACTAAACAAGGCCACCAAGAAAGACCATTTTCCTCTACCCTTCATAGATCAAGTGTTGGATGGACTCGCAGGAAAGAAGTTTTTCTCTTTCCTGGATGGGTTTAGCGGGTATAATCAGATACAAATCAGCCCGAAAGACCAAGATAAGACCACCTTCACTTGTCCTTCGGGTACCTTTGCTTACCGAGTTCTTCCCTTTGGACTATGTAATGCTCCTGCCACTTTTCAAAGAGCCGTCTTGAGCATATTTTCTGAGCTAGTCCATGATTCGGTGGAAATCTATATGGATGACTTCATTCCTTATGGGTCCAACTTCCAGGAAGCATTGTCCAATCTGGGAAAAGTCTTAACCAAGTGCATTGAGATGAACCTGTCCCTTAGTCCTGAAAAGTGTGAATTCTTGATGACTGAAGGGACCGTGCTAGGCCATACCATTTCTTGCCAAGGGATACAGGTGGATCCTAACAAAATTGCTCTCATTAAGAAGGTTCCACCTCCTCAGAAGGTAAGAGATGTTCGAAGTTTCTTAGGATTAGCAGGGTATTATAGGAGATTCATTAAAGACTTCAGCAAGCTAGCCTCGCCATTATTTAGAAAGATGTTGAGTTTAAATGGACTGATGATTGTCAAAAGGCCCTGAATGAATTAAAGGACAAGTTGGTGTCTGCTCCAATCTTGAGAGGTCCAAACTGGGCCCTACCTTTCCACATCCACACTGATGCCTCAAACAAAGCCATAGGGGTAGCCTTAGGACAAGTTGAACAAAAACTTCCATATGCCATATACTTTGTCAGCAAAAACTTATCCAAGGCAGAACTGAATTACACTGTAACTGAGAAAGAATTCTTGGTCGTGGTCCATGCACTGAACAAATTCCGACATTATATCACTGGATATCAAACATTTGTACATACTGATCATGCTGCAATTAGATATTTAATGAATAAACCGGATGCGAATGCTCGTATTATTAGATGGTTACTTTTGTTGCAGCAGTTTGATTTGACTATTGTTGACAAGCCAGGTAAAGAAAATGTTGTTGCTGACTTTTTGTCTAGATTGGATTTACCTGCAGGAGAGGATGGAACAGTGGATGACCTGATGCCAGATGAACATCTGTTTGCTATTTCAATACTCTCTCCATGGTTTGCTGATATAGCAAACTACCTTGTCTCAGCACAGTTTCCTCCGCACCTATCCTCAAGAGAGAAGAGCAGGATCATACGGAAGAGTGCCTCATTCACTTGGATCGGGGGCAACCTGTTCAAGCTTGGCCCTGATCAGATCTTAAGGCGTTATGTAAGGGAGGAGGAAGTCTTTGATATCCTCCTAACCTGTCATGACGGGCCTTGTCGAGGACATTTTGCAGCCAAAAGGACTGCCTTCAAAATCCTGCAGGCAGGCTACTATTGGCCCATGCTTCATCAAGATGTCAGAAGGTATATCAGCCAATGTGACTGATGCCAAAGGATGGGGAAACCGAATCCAAGGGACGAAATGCCTCTCCAACCTCAAGTGACTCTTGAGCCATTTGAGAAGTGGGGTATGGATTTTGTGGGTCCAATCAACCCTCCTTCGAGGCAAAGGTCTTACATCATTGTGTGCACAGACTACCTGACAAAGTGGGCAGAAACCAAGGCAATAAAAGCAGCGACAGAAGAAAAGGTGGCCGAGTTCTTAAGAGAAAACATCTTCTACAAATTTGGCTACCCAAGAGAGCTAGTCACCGATCAAGGGAGCTAGTTCACCTCCAACTTAATTGAAGACCTACTCACTCATCACAAAATCAAGCATAGGACTTCCACCCCTATCATCGTCAAGCAAATGGGCAGGTGGAAGTCACCAATAGAGCATTGGAAGGGATCTTGACTAAGGTGGTGAGCAGCAGCAGGAAAGATTGGGCAGATTGCCTAGTTGAGGCCACATGGGCTTACAACACCACTTGGAAGACCACAACCGGCTTCACACCTTATGAGCTGGTCTATGGGAAGAGAGCTTTGTTGTCAATTGAGTTCGAATACAACACCTTGAGGATGGCAGCTCAGCTGGACCTGGATCTCAGCCATGCCCAACAAGAAAGGTTATTGCAGCTGAATGGATTGGACGAGCACCGAATGCAGGCCCTTCTCCACTCAGAAGTGGTTCAACTTCAGAGGAAGGTGTGGCATGATCAACACCTCAATGACAAGAAATTTCAGCTGGGAGATTGGGCGCTGTTGTATGATTCCAGGCATAAGGATTTCAAGGGGAAGCTGAGAACCAGATGGCTGGGACCATATGCAGTGGAAAAATGTAATGACAATGGATCTGTTCTTATTCATACCATTGATGAGGAGGCCATCCCCATGCTTGTTAATGGGCATCGACTAAAGATCTACAGAAAACCTCTCTCAAGACAAGAATTCATCAAAACTGTGGAAAAATCAGTGCTGGTCATAGAGAAGGGGTCTGCCTCTATTTTGGGCATACCCTGAAGATCTTTAAAATAATAATAATAATAATAATAATAAAGATCCTTGGGTGAAAACATTTCTGAGGCTCCCAAGGCAGATGGTAGGGGTGAAAACCTCATTGAGGCGTCCCTGCTGTCTTTCTAAAAATGTTTGAAAAAGACCCTTGAGTGAAAACCTCTCTGAGGCGCTCAAGGTAGATGGTAAGGGTGAAAACCTCATGGAGGTGCCCCTGCTGTCTTTCAAAAAAAAAAAAAAAGAGAAAAAAACAAACAAAGAAACAGGGAAAACAAGTTCAAGATTTGGCAATGCATGCAGGTTGCAGGTATTCCATGCAGGAGAAGAGGCCCCCCAAATCAAAGACAAGGGTCCCTACTATGCTACCAGGTGACCTCACCAGTACTCCCTCCGGAAACACTCATCTCTTCCAAGGTCTGGGCATGATTTGATCACAGATTAGCCTCCAAGAAGCTACAGGACTTTGTACAGGAAGTTCTGTATTTCTACAGGAAACTTCCTGTAGAATCTTTGGACGGCCCAGAACCGACTGTGTGGGGAGATCTAACGCCCGAGGTCTGACACGGAGGCATGCAAGCTAATGTTTTCTCCATCACGCACTGCTGTCGCCTCCTTCTACCACCCCAGTTTCCATGCAATGGAAATACCTGCACAGTCAAATCAGAACATTGAATTATCAGAGGAAGTGATTCTCAAATGGAAAAAAGGATGCAGAGACACCATGCACTACTTATCAAAGCCATCCGAGGGCCCTATGATCATGACCGTGATGCCACCGTCTCCACCATTTCGGCATGAACCCGAGGAGGAAAAACTGCTACAGGACATCCTACAGAAATCCCGTAGCAGTTCATCCAGCTAGAGTGTACACCATCAAGGCGCCTGCAACACATAGAGCGGGCACATGCACCATCCGTGGCCAGGTAATAAGCGTCGTAACCAAAAACAGTCTGCGAGGAGGAACCCCCGTACCTGTGCATGAAGCAGCAACAAGCAAATCCAATCACCCTCGTCCTGAAACCTGAAAATAACGTCGCGACCGCACAGGTAAGTGCCTCACCCTTTTTTCGTCAAATTACATGAATAATACTCTAAAATGTTTGCAAGTGTGGAAATGAATGGGTTGAGCAGTCGGGTAGCCATTCAACTGGCCACCACAACCAGTCAGATGGTCTCGTCAAATTTGGAAAGTGTTGGTCGTGGCAAGCAAAACGGGTAATGGACACGTGAGAAGCGTCCAGTCGGGGAGAAGCGGCGATTTAACGGAAATGGCGGCGGCAGATCTGCAGGGAATGATGCGGTAGTCAGGGAGACTTGCAGTGAAATGAGTAGGTGACATCGTCCGACGGTCCGGCAGGGACAACTCACCCCCGCGCCATGAGTTCGGCCAGGATTCAAATCCACCGGCTAGATCGTCACTCCACTCATTTATCACCAGTCGTTTTGCAGTCGAGTAAGCGTCCGAATTTCTCTGAAGCTCGTTACTCCAAGTCCTCGGCTCGTTCAGACGTCTGGTGGTGGCACAGAAGGCGCAGAACCACTGACGTGCTCTCTGGAACCTGTGCGTGACTTCTACAGGAAGCGGAGCTACAGGAAGCTAGCCGCTACGGAGGAAAATCGATCTATTCACATCAAAGGTGGCGAATTGGAAAAGGTAAGCCTAAACCTGTTCCTCCCATGCAATTGGTTTGAAGGGTGGCAAAGTCGACATCCTCAAAAATGTAAAACTACAGTCTGAGCATAAAATTACAAGCGTCTTCTTCCTTTTGCATGAAAATTGTTGTCGTAGTATATGCAGGGTTTTCTACAGGATGTGGTTTGTAATTGAGCCCCTGTCAAGGCTCATCTGTAGATAGCCAAGAATTCACGAATTGTGTGCATGACAGAGGCGTAGTTCTGCGCTCTGTCTCAAGCAATTCGAAAGGCCATCTTTTGATACGCACCCGCCACCTCCGGCTAACATAGCAGGCTTTCACCATGCCGGGTGGATTCATCAGAAAGGAATCGATAGACTCAAAGAAGCTACGGGAAAACCCGGAGGTGGTAGAACTGTTCACTCGTGTGCGATGGATGTCGTTCTGTGACAAGCTTCAAGGTTATGATGATGAGGTGGCAGAGGAGTTCCTGCGAGCTTTGAAGCCAAAATAAAAAACGCTGGCCGTTGTCAATTTCAGGGGTTTGAATCTCAGACTCACCCCACAGTTCATCAGCAGAGTCACTGACCTCCCATTGGGGGTACCGTGGGACAAGGAGGAGAGGAAATTAGGCCAGAAGGCTAAAAAGGAGTTCTTTCCACCGGAGGAGCAATTCTCAGAGGATAAGAACGGGGTTCGCAGAGCTAGCCTATAGCCGCTTTGGAGTGAGGTCAGCCTCCAAATTATGAAGTATATCACATGCGAAGGGCGATTTAGCATCGTACATGGGTACCATTTCCGGCTGCTCATAGAATTGAGGCACCAAATGGACCTACCTTCAGAAAACAAGCTAAGTATTCCTTACTTCCTCTTGCAGTCCATGACTGAATGTGCCACCAAATTACGAGAGGGCACGCTAGACCAGGTAGCCCATCATGGGCTCATTAAGCTCCTCGTGGAGGATGCACTCCACACCTACACAGTCCCTCTCTCGTGGGAAGCCTTCCGAAATCTGGCTAAGGATGGCGATATCAAAATGTTGACCGAGGAGCTCACCTCCTCCAGCAGCGAGGAGAAGGAGCCAGTACACACAGAGAAGAAAGGGAAAGGCCAAGAACCCGTGGCCAAAGCACCGAAGAAAGAACAAAAGGGGAGGCAAGAGAAACCCCAGGTCGCCGAAAAGGAGGGTGACAAATCCACATTGACACCCAGAGAGAAAAGGCTACAGAGTAGGGTGGAAAGGATGGAACAAGTCCACGTCAGTAAAGGAACCTCGAAAGCAGCCTCAACCAAGTCAAAAGGCAAAGCACCCTCAGCCAAACAGGCTAAAACGGTGCCACCTGTTTCTACAGGAAAACCAAAAACGGCTTCTACAGGAAGCCAGAAATCAGCTGATACAGGGCCTTCTACAGGAAGCCCTGAGAAAGGAAAACCGAAGGAGAAGACAGCTGAAATTCTTGCAAGGGAGGCAGCAGCCGTGCTGGCCACCCTTAGTACACCTCCTAAGCCGAAGGAAAAATTAAAGAGGGAGGTCCCTCTGTATTTCAAAGCTAGGAGAAGTGTGAGAATCAAAACGGGCAGGCCCCAACCTCCATCCAGTGGCCCAATTACTATAGAAGATACCCCTACCTCGCCAAGGGAGAGGTCCCCCTCAAAAATATCTGTCACTTATGAGCGAGGGAGCCCGAAGACAACTACTTGGAAGGAGAGAATGGACAGGTTGGCTTCAAAAGCCCGGCTACAGGATGCTGAGGCCGTTCTACAAGAAACATTAGCCCGGCTTAAGGAGACAGAGAGGATGGAGGGAGAGGCACCCTCATCACCACTTAGGGAAGATGAAGTAGAGCCACCGAGGGAAGAAGAGAAAGAGCATATCCCGGAACCTAGTCCCCAGCCCAGCTTGAGCTCGTATTATAACTTTTTGGAGGCTGGGAAAATTATTCCACAAAAATTCACAGTGCCGCTTTTCTTTGCGTTAGAGGAAGAAAGAGTGAGAACCCACACGTGGATGAAAATAGCTAAATCAAAAGGAGTGGCAGATATAGGACCCTTGGAGGAACAAATCAAGGAGGCACGAAAAGAATTAGCTATGGCCAAACACGTGGCAAACTTCCAGCGGGTATTCCTACAGGAAGAGAACGAGAAACTTAAACTGCAGCTACAGGAACTGAAGAAGGAAAAGGGCACATTCTCAGGGGACACTACAGCAGAACATCAAGGCAAAGAAGGACTACAAGTTGGTCTTGGGGAGCCAACCTCGCATCTACAGGAAAGGGAACTGCAAGCACAAATCGAGATACAAGCTCTCAAACAGCAGTTGCAGCAAAAAGAGGCACAATTGGCTTGCATGGCCAGTTGGGCCATGGATGCTCTACAATGTAGACAGCCGGCCAAATCTTATGGCCTGTACCTACGAGACCAGTGGCTGCAATTTCAGATTAATGCATTGGCACAGAGGGGTATCTCCCAACTCCAAGACCCCCAACAGTTCACAGCGTTATGCAATAACAGTTCATCAGAGGATAAGGCCAAACTCTCGGAGTTCTATCTCCATAATTTGGCCCTTCCTAATGTGACTTCATGGGATCCCAACACAATTGTAGGGGATATGCAGTTGATGGCATTTGCCTCATGGTTGAACCATGAAGAAAAGAGGGCAGCAGAGGTCAAAGAGGTCATGGACCGAGAATTACATGAGCCACTGCTGATTAGAGCAGAGCCAGGGGATCCCACTGCATCGATATCGGCCCACCAACACTTAGCCACCAACCCTCAAACTTTATTGAAATACATGGATCAGCAGGCTCAGGCCATAGCACATTTCGAGGATATGGAGCGACTATTAGGGGACAACTGTGTTCATGCTTGCACCCGCCGATGGAACACATTGTCCCAGAGCCTTAAAATCAGAGAATATCATACTCCAACTCGAATGAGGGAAGCTCTAGCACGGGTGCCCCTCTACAAGAAGTCCATACAGAACCTCCAAGCCAGCTCGATTGGCCTCAAGTTAAGCCCACCTCTGCTGTTAGGATTGATGGAAGGCAGCACAGAAAAAGAAGAGCATAAGCAGTGGGAAGAGGTGGAAAGGAAGGTTGGGTTCCATGCCAGTGAGGAGGAGACCACTTCAGAAGCCTGGGATGTGAGGGTGGTGGTGAAAGCAATGAAGGACGAGGAGCCGGATTAGTTGCTCAGGGATAAGCAATCATTTTAGCTGGGGGGTGATGATGAGCCCCAAATTTGGTAACATTTTGGGCTCATTTGGCCTAACTACCTTTGCTCAACCCTTCATTTTTCATAACTTATGCATCATTTTTTAGTATGTTTATGTCGTTTGTACGAATAAGGGCAATCACTATTCCTAGGTGGCTAACACGTGCTCATTTCAGGTTTTTTGACAGATGATTAGAACAAAACCGAGCAGATAAGGACCAGGAGACAACCAATATGGGGTTGAGGATTCGTAGGAGGGTTGTCCACAGCATTAAATGGCCTTCCTCGGGATCTTCACCCCAAACTCCGAGCTCCAACAGCCACCACAACCGGATTTAGCAGGCAGCCAAACGGATTTTGAGGAAGCAGCAGTTCACTCCTAGTTTGGTCAGCCAAGTCCCACTGATTTAGGAGGCCAGCTTGGGGCCTCGTGATGTATAAATGATAAGGCTTTAGCCTTCGAAAAGGACTTTTGAAACATTGTTGCACATTCTACACTACGAGCTGCTAGCTTGGTTTTGCTCTTTTGTAGCCATTATTGGCATGCTCTTTGACTTATGATTATTATTTTTTAATGGAAAGCAGTCTGATTTGATCTCAGTTCTGAGTTTTTAAAAGGAGCCATAGCTCTCGGGGTTGGGCCCAACCTGAGAGCCTAAGGCCTCCTTCTTCTGTATTGTTATCTTTTCTTTCAGCATTATGGTTTTCTTTACATGCATTTGAAACGCAGTTTGCTGAGTTAGATTTCTTGGTGTGGTTAAGTAGGTCATTGTTAGAAGATAGAGTTGCTTCAGCTGTTTAGAATAGAGTGAAGAGATTGGAGTTGATAAAAGTTCCAGAAAAGGGTTGCCTGCACACTCATTTTCACCTCTTTCTAGGGGCTAGAATTGCAGACAGTGCTACCCACCAAAAACATTGGTTTACGTACTCATGCAATCTGTGGTGCAATATTTTCATTTGTAGAAGTTTTCCATGCATTCAGACCTCTTGGAATGTTTCTTTGCTTCAGTACCATACATGGTTTTCCTTAGAAATAACGTTGTTGTTCATTGGTTCCATTAAACAGTTCGGAATGTTTTGATTATGTGCAGGACGTGGATGATTTGGTTCAGTTTACACTGTGCAGTGCTACTCCCTCACCCTCTTATCCTTCTAAGCCTTTCCCAGGCCAACTGATCATCTCCCAATTAGACCCCTTGTCTCTCAGCTACTCTACTGCCCACGTTATCCTCCCTTTTCGGCCTTCCATTCCCTCTACCCTCCTTCAGACAAACTAGCTTAGCACACCCCCCTCATCATCTCATCTCTCTGTCACTAAGTCATTACAAACCCCTCTCTTACCTCCCTATCCACCCATGCAGTCTCTTCCACTCACCCATCACCCAAAATCCGATTATAGAACATCCTGTAGGAATTACTGAACATCTTGTAGAAATTCTGAAACATCCTGTAGAACCCCTGCAGACTTCTTGTAGAAGCTCATAAATGCGGTCTCTTGGTAGCCAAACTTTGTGAAACTCTCTGGAAGGGTGTTGGGGACCGCTTAGACCCTCTCTGAACTTTCCCAACCTTTTTCAAGCCTTTCTCCTCCTTGATCCCCCTCTGCACAGTAAAAAGCTAGTTAAAAGCACATGCATGATAATTCTAATAATTGAAACAAAAATACAAAAGATGTTTTCTTCAGATAGAGGTAGTCTAGACACATGCATTTTACCTTCATAGAAGTAATGGCATCTCTTTCAGTAGTTTGCATTCCCATCTCTGCATCAGTAAGACTAGCTGGTAGAATTAGGGTTTGCTAGGGTTTGCGTTTCTTGTTGGCTTTCAGTTCCTTTCTGCAAATAGATTAGCTTCCTTTGAGTTAGCTTTCGTCCATCAGTTAAAAAGCTTCTTCTAAGAGCTCATAGAAGTTGGCTTGAGCCCCTAGCGAATTTGTGCCAACTGACCAAGTGACAGCTGTAGCAAGAGCTAGTACTTGTGCATACAGCGTCGTCGCTTCCAAGTTTGTTACGAACTACCGGGTTGATAAAATTAAAGAAGGAAGCTCCAGGAGTTGTAGCATTATTGCTACAATACTGGAGCCCACCACTAAGTAAGGAAACCTGTGCCATGTTCCCGAAACATCCTTCTTCATGCATATGGACATGTTGCAAAAATATTCTTTTAAGTCTGCCATATTATTATACTACACATGTAGACTGGGTGACAACCGTGTCCGTTGGTTGATCACCATCCGCAACTCTAACTTGAGCAATACTTAGAACATCTTGGCTTCAATTATAGAGTTAGGATCCTTTGTGTCCCATAGCAAGGTAGGTGTTTTAGCCTCGCGAAAGTCAGCATCCAGTGTTGGGAACTGGTTATCCTCACGCGTCCTCCAAGCTACCAGCATGATTAATAACAATAACAACGAGTAGTGGAATGGATTTCCGTCCTCCTGGGCTTCGCGACAATCCTCCAAGAATTCATGGAAGAGGTACTTCATCCAATTTAATTGGACCCCCTAGATACACTATGTAGTTAAAAATACCACTGGTTCTTGCACTTCATCGACATGACGCTTCCGCATTATTTTTCTTGCCAAAATCTGTGCAGCAAACTACATAGCTCCATCTGATATATAGCTAATTTCGTATCCTCACGACTTCTTCACCAACCTAAAGTCACTCTTCATCTGATCGATGAGATTCTTCTCCTATGACTTCCCCACAAAAGAATCTGCAGACTTCACACCCTGATAAGCTAGTGTAGTGATTATGTGGACCAACATATCGTCAATTCGAATGGGCCCTCCCAGCTAGAGGCACCCATGATGAACCATCACCAACAATTGACGCACACAGATGGTATTAATTATGTTGCAGCTAGAATGTGGGACTTACAACATGTTGAGCAACCCTTCGCGCTCAATTCTGTCCACCCACTTCATTCGAACAAGCCTTGTGACACCCGCCTCCTCGTAGTAGACATATTTAAAGAATTTATTAGGTTCTAACTATGTAAACTTTGCATGATCACCCAAATCCCAATCTTATATCTTCAGAAATGGTACCCGGGCCAACAAGCCACCCTCAACAATTATCCTTTGGCAGCAATGGCATGAAGACCTTGTATTTCAATGAGTCAGGGTCCTTAGTCACTTTGGTAGTTGATTTCCTAGGGGGAATATATGGTGGTAGCCGAGTAATTGGCTCTACATCCTCCACGCTGATATTTTCAACCCCCATAGTCAGCTCTTCCTCATCTGTATCTTAGGGTTCCACCGACTGCTTATTATTATCCATACGACCCTTCTGATAAAGCAGGGGTTACTGTGGCTTCTTCTGGTTTTTCTCTCCTGCTGCGGTGGCAATAAGTTTTGGCCTTGGCAACCTAGGCGTTATGGTAGGGACTGGTGGTGTTGCAGTCATCTTTTCAAGGCTCTCCCAGAAGAGTTTCTTGTTCCACTCAAGAAAATCTACCTCAAATCCAAGCCCCTTATGCAAAAAATCCCTCTCTACTTCTTGCCAATCTCGTCTAGACATACAACAATTGTCTATGCTCATACTTAGGCGCAAAATCCCAAGACAATCTCTCTGGAATCAAAGTGTTTGAATGTGCAACAGGATGTTGTATTTATAGCCATTTTTGAATTAAAATCCACTGATTACCTCCATATCTCCCTCATTAATGTTCTTTTGGTGGCATAATTCCAAATATCTGTTCCTTAAATGCTTTCCCTAGGCTCCCTTTAACGAAAAAATAGTCATCAAATCAACTACAATGCTCCTAATTGTCACTTTCTTCCCAGGTTGCCCGAGACCCACCTTGCCTCCTCCGAACCCTTACGTAGCCTAATCTCTTTGCCAAACTTTTCTCCTGACAGAGTGATTTATAGTCCTGTACATCCTTCCAACTTCCTAAAGTACTAAGACTATCCTACATCTGTATAGTCATCTCATAGGAGCGGGATTTCCCCTGTACCTCCCATTGATTCTACCCAGATATATATCCCCATTCAGGTTCGTGAGCTGAACTGCTCCCCCATCCATAATCTTCTTGATGATGTATGGTCCCAGCCAATGCATCTCAAACTTTCCTGGGAAGTTAGTAAATTTGTTAACATATAGCAGTACTAAATCTTCATTTTTAAAGGTTCATTACTTAATGTGGTGATCATGCCATGCATTTTCTCTAGCATTCTACATCTGCTGATGAAAACCTTCCATGAATCGATCTTCTTCTAACTCGAGTATCTATACGAGGCATTATTCGATTATATCCTGATCTTCCATCTCCGTGACTATAGAAATCCTCAAACTGGGCACTATGTATTCCATTTCCATCACCACTTCCTGTCCATAAGCCATTCGAAATGGTGTCTTTCCAGTCAACTTCTTACATGTAGTTCTATATGCCCAAAGAAAAACTAGTATGCGCACATCCCAATCTTTCTTATTCACATTACAAATCTTCATCAGAGAATTCTCCAAGATCTAATTGAAATCTTCAACTATTCCATTTGCTTGAGGATGGTATGTTGTGCTCTTCTAAAGATACATCTGGAATTCTTCTAGAAAAGTAGTAATCATTTCATTCAAAAAATGTGAACCCTTGTTTCTCATCAAAATATTAGGACAGCCATATCAAGATAGAATGTACTCAAATATAAACTTCGCATTTATAATTGTGCTAAAATCCTTCACGGGTTGCACTTGAGCCCACCTAGTCAAGTATTCTTTCGTCGTGATGATGTAGCGGGCTCTTGTCTTCTTTCCTGGTGGCTGAATAGGTCCCACAAAATCTATTGCCCATTTCTAAAATTCTTATAATGATACTTATGGGTTGAAAGGAAATTCATCCCTTCACGACGACATCTCTGTCCTCTACCAGACATCGCATGTCCTACAATATTCTTTTGAATCCTTGTGCACAGTGGTTCACCACAACCAAACTTGCAGGATCTTCTATGCAGTCGCTTTCCCATCATAATGGCATCTAACAACTCCTCCATGTTCTTCGGTGAGGATACTTTGTGATTCATAATCCAACACATACCTACGCAAAACTTCATCTGGCCCCATTTTGTCCAAGTTCCTAGAAATTATAGAGAAATCCATAGCCCTGACCACCAATTCCTTCTTCTGCTACATTGCATATCATTCATGAGTTCTACCCATAGACAAAAAATGGATTATATCTATGAAATATTCATCTGCAACATGCACAACAAATTTCAGGCAATCCTTCATCAAGGATTGTACATTCTTCACCATTCTAAAGCCGCGAAAGGTGATTGGATCCAACATTTAATCTTTGTGGCTTAACCAATTACATTGAACTCATACTCTTGAAATAACAGTAACCACCTAAAAATTCCCCCCCCCTGAAAAAAAAGCTTGTTGACTAGGTAATTCAAAGCAAAATGGTCTTTATTCATTTTGAAGTGCACACCCAACATATAATGTTTGAACTTCTAGAGTGCATATACCATTGCCAACCCTTCGCGCTCCGTGGTTCAATAATTATTCTCCACCTTAGATAGTTTTCTTCTCGCAAATGACATCATATGATTGATATCTCCTCCGCTTGGTGGGATTAAGACTGCTCCTAATGCTATGAAGGATGTATCGACATGCACATGAATTCTTTCTTCCAATCGGGGAACACTAGAATAGGTTATGTAACCATCTTTTCCTTCATAAATTATAAGCTTTTCTGCAAATCATCATCCTAGAAAAATGTCACATATTTCTTCAATAATTTCTCCATGGGCACAGTCACCTATGTGTATGCCTTAATAAACTTTCTATAGTATCTTGTATGGCCCAATGTTGTGTGTAACTATTTTACATTCCTTGGGGGATCCAAGTTGATAATCACCACAAATTTAGTAGGATCCACGATCAACCCTTTCTTACAAGCAACGTGGCCCAAACGTATCCCATATGGTATGAAAAATATACATTTCTTCATATTTAGGGAGATCTGATACTTCCTACAAGTATCCAGCATCAGGAGAAGACTTGAAACATGCTTTTTAATGAACCCAAACACCATCCAATCATCAAAGTAGACCTCCCAAAATTTTTGAATAAATTCCTTAAAGGCGGCGACTACCGCCCTAGAAATGATCGTAGGGGCATTCTTAAATCCAAAGGGCATACATGTATACTAAAAGGAGACTCATTCTATGGCGAAGGTAGTCTTACTTTGATCTTCTGGTGCGATATTGATCTGGTGACATCCTGAGAATCCATCAGTAAAATAGTATGCTTCTTGACCACCCACATTCTCCAAGACTTCATCTCTGAATGACGTAGGGAATGGATCATGTACACCAGCATCATTAAACTTTCTTAGATCTATGTAGATCTTGATTTCACCCTTTGCCTTGTTCTCTTGAACTACCATAGGACTAACCTAGTCTGATTCCTCTACAGGTTCAATAATCCCTGCTACAAACATCTTATCCAAGTCTTCGTCCACCTTTTCTTTGTATTTAGGATTCAATCGGTATGGACGTTGCTTTACTGGCTTCAGATCTGGCTTTAGATTGGTCTTCATAACACCCATATCACCTACTATACCCTTTAGATTAGCGAATTTTGTTGGAAACAAGTCTTGATATTCAGGTAATAACTTCGTGACCTTGTCAACTGCGTCCTCATCCTAGTAATTTCCTATATTTGCAACATTTGGCTATGCTTCTTACCCAATGTTCACTTGGTTGGTCTTCAATGGTTTCGAAATGTCAGGCACCTCTACCTTAGCTATAGTGACTTCGCATTGTCCTTTTGACTCAGGGATATTGATATTCCTGGGATCAGACTCACCCACGTCTATGGTAACATTGTAGCACTACAGAGCGTGGCGCAATTGTGTGCTCCACTCAGGTTGTACCCACGTGATAGGCTCTACAGGTGTACTAAATATCATGACCTTGATTTCTTGTAATGCTTCATCAATACATTTGAATATGTCCTCAAAACTAAATGTTAGTAAAAATCTATCCTTCATAGCGTCCCATTTCGCAGTTTCGTGTCGCAACTCTGTTTCTAAGTACCAATTCATTCGAATAGTATCCAAGGTGTGGAAAAATGTATGTACCCATTCAGGTTATGGTTCCTCTCCCCATGCTTTAGCCCAACGAGCTAGATGATCGTGTGGATCATCCTTCCCCGTATAGTTTTCAATAATACGGGTGTTTACATAGCCAAATCATAACTTCATCATTCTTTGGTACTCCTTCTAGTCTACAAAGTTTTTCTTATGTGGACCCCACCATCTGGCAGGCATAGCTCTCAATGCGATGTCCAATTCCTGGAATCGATGGTCCTCTGGGACATCCCTTTCAAATTTATCAAGAAACAAATTTACATTCTCTAAGCCATCATAATATGGTAAATTCTCTATCTAAGTAGATATACACTGGAGTGATTTAGTAAGCCTACTGCATCACAGCGTTGATACTTCGTGCAATATATTCTGCCAATGCTCGAGAAACTCATCTGCATCCTGGTTATAGGAGTTGTCCCTTTCCCAAGTAATTCTTCCATCCGTCGTAGGATTGATCTAATCCTTGTTCCACATAGTAATATTATAGATCTATTCAATATCATCCACCTCATAGTAATCTCTGATTGGTTCAGTATACCACGCACCTTCGATTGGATCTAGTGGAACAATGACTCTTAGTTCCTTCTTCCCAAACATTGTGATGTGCTTCTTTAGGTTGATGACCACATTCATATCAAATTCCCAATCAATTCCATGCACCCCCAAGTAGGGATTACTATCATCCACTATTTCGATTACCTAAAAATCATCTGTAGAGTGTGCCCCTTCAATGCCTACAGTTACTCCATGTAGGCATCGCATAGGAATAATATTATGTTGGTTCGACATTCACAGCTGAATTGGGGATCACTGTAGCAACAACTTTCCCATTATTTCCCAACTTTGTTTAGGAAAAACATTCGTATCAGATCCCAAATCTAAGATCTCTTGGTGCATTTCAAATTATTCAATTTGTGTAGTCAATCTGATATCCTGACTAGTCCTTTTCTTATTTTTATATACTTTATGCATTGCATGCTGTTTAGGTAGCGACTTACCCTTACTGGCATAGTTGTCTATTAATTCTTGTAGTCCCTCCACTGATTTCTGGTCCCTTAAGAGCTTCATGTAGGTTTGTAAAAATGATTTCAATACTGATGGATCTATCTCCTGTGCAGCAATAACTTCTTCAGGCTTCTCTGTTCATGCATTTTGGTTCTTTGATGTGGAATCTCCTAAATCCACAAAGATCTTCTTTGCCTCCATAAATGTTTCTTTTTCCTTATGCAAATCAAATTCAGTATCTTTGTCTCTATCCCTATGCACCCATGTACTCTCTTCTGGTTCTTTCCCTACGACTTTATCTTCCCCATTAGCTACACTACTTTGCATAACTATATTAAGGCTAGGCCCATCCTTGCATTTTTTTGACCTCATCATCTAGATATTCTGAGTGGGCTACTAGTTCTTCTTCTCTTTCATCTTTGCGATGAGTATGGGACAATCTTCTATTACGTGGTCAAACTATCGACAACACTGAAAAGAGGGGTGTTTCGAGTTTTGATAATCTCATGAAAAGTGGCCAGGTTTCCCACAATTATAACAAACCATTTGTGTGCAACCTCTTCCAGCTCCTCCCACTCATCCTCATCCTCGTCCCTGAAATCCTCCACGTGCTGTAGGTGAACTTTGATCCTGCTAAGGATGTGTCTCAACATGTACTCTATATGTTGGAGTTCTGTCCATCATTATCTCATAACTTTGGCAATTGCGCTCATCATGGCCTACAAATTTACAGAAATTGTAGAATAGTTGTTGGGGAGTCTGTACGAACTTCTATAATAAATGGAAATTTTTAGTTACGTTTTTTCCTATTATTTGGTAGATAGAGCACCAGGGCACTACACCAATGTGTGATCCAGTGGAAGTTTCGGGCTTCAAGGGGTTAGGACCTCCCCCAATTAGATAGTTCTGATATACTGGCCAATGAACCTTTTCATGACCATTTCCATTGCACTTTCAGCACCAAACTTTAGAACAAGTCTCATTTTTTACCTCTTTTCCATTCTTCAGTTCCTATAACTCCATATGAAGGCTAGCAAACTGCGTTTGAATCTGCTGCACTCCCAGATTCGTATCTTGAATAGGCAAAGCCTCAAACTTCATTGTAATTTCCAGCACTTCAACTGAGATGTAATCTTCTGCTATGACAATGGTAACCTCAAATAAGGAGACAATGTAGTAATATAATACTCCTTATGTTTCTCATCAAAAATCTGTAGATTAACCTTTTGTAGCAGACATTTTAGTCGTTTGTCCATATCCCATGCAGATTCATTCACCTTTTGCTTAATTTCCTTGACCTTAGTCAAATATTGGGCTTGAGGCTTTATCTTCCTAAATTCATTATTCAGTGCATCTTTTGTGTCTTTCAATGATGCAGTTGGATTAGTCATACTATACTTGATATACCAAGAAAATGCCCTAAGTAGATTCCAAGGATTGTCTTACCTTGACACCCTTTTTGCCTATACTTCTTCCTTTTTCCTTATACTTATCACCTAAATAATGCAATTAACACAAGGTTTTATTAAAGTTAAGCATTTAAATGTCTTCTTCTTCATATTTGTCTATAATATACCTTATTGTTTTGTTAAAGTATGCATTTGGCTATGGAATTGCCCTGTTTCTGCTGCTAATCTGAATTTCCACAGCTATCTCCTTTGTTAACAAGGTTTAGATGCTATAGCTCAACCAAGGAAGATATGGATGGATGAGTAAATGTTCCCTCATGGATTATTTCCTATTCTCCTGAGCCAATCCTTCAAGGAGATCACATGACAACATGGTCAACCTTAAATTCAACTGTAAGATTATTGTCGGGACAGAGACCGAGTTTTCTCGAAATCTTATCAATTTTCTTTTCGAAATAGAAAATCAATTATTTAGTGATATAGTTTGATTTAGTAGGATCGGAATAAAGATATACAGGCTTGAAACTCTCATACTTTTATATAGAGAAGTATTATAAAAGCAATGGCCTCTCTGTGTTTTGGGTGCACGTCGATACATGTAAACTTTAAGAACATCTTGTTACACTTGTTTGTGAGTAATAGACATGGTTTATGTTTTCTATACTCCATTGATTAGAGATTGTTGATTGTTTTGTGGAGGGCCTGTTATGAAACCAACTCACAAAAAGATAGAAAAGAAAGATCAAATCCTTAGAAATAAGCCTCTTCGAGGGGGCAACCTCCTTTACATTACAGAAATGAACATTTCTTGGATGATACAAATGACAAAACCTCCTTTCTATATATAGGAGTCTAAGGGGTCACAATATAACCAAAGTCAACCTAACAATAATAATATAAGGGCACAAAAAGAACAATAGTGGGCTCTATGGGGCACAATAATAACAATATGGGGACAATAAGGGTAGAACAATAACAATAACGGATACAATGACAACAGTGATGGGGGAATAACTAGTATTATAGGGACCTAACATGCCCCTCTCCTTCAAAAAAGTGGTGTCATTAATGCTTGAGTAGTTCTGGATGCTTCTGTATAAAATTCTCATCCTCCCATGTGGAATCCTCAATGGGTAAGTTCTTCAACTTGATGAGATACTCTGAAATTGATCAATTTTGTAGATGTCGAGTTCTTGTTTCTTTGACTGCTTCAGGTTCCAATATGATTTTTCCTTCCTCATCAAGTTCTACAAATATTGTTTGAATTGGGAGCTTGTCACCTATAACCTTCTTTAAGCATGAAACATCGAAAACTGGGTTCACTAGAGAAGTTGCAAGAAGCTCTAATTTGTATGCCATAGTGCCTATCTTTTGCAACACCTTGTACAGACCATAATACTTTGGTGATAATTTATTATCCTTCTTAGCTTGCTTGAGGGACATTTGTTTATATGGTTGTAGCCATAGGAATACCCAATCACCTACATCAAAACTTCTTTCGATGCGATGTTGATCTACCTACTGTTTCATTCTATTCTTGCCCAAGGTGAGGTTATCCTTTAAGAGTTGGAGAACTTGTTGTTGATGCTTGATGTGATATTCCACTTCTTGAACCTTAGAATTTTGTCTTAGATATGATGTGATGGATGGTGGATGATATCCATAAAGTTCCATAAATGGGGTCATTTTTGTTGTAGTATGGAAGGAAGTGTTATACCACCATTTAGCTAGAGGCAACCATTTGATCCATTGTGTATGTTTATCAGATACAAAGCAATGAAGATATCCATCCAAACATTTGTTTACTATCTCATTTTTCCCATCAGATTGAAGGTGATAAGATGAGCTATGAGCTAACTGAGTACCAAGAGAATAAAATAATTCTGTCCAAAAAAATCCAGTGAAAATGGGATCTCTGTCGCTTATAATAATCTTTGGGTTTCCATGTAGCTTTTGAATTGTTTCCATAAATGAAATAGAAATTGTACTTGCTTTAAATGGATGAGATCATGCACAAGAGTGTGCATACTTGGTAAGTATTTCAACTACCACCATGATAACACTCTTTCCTTCGGACTTGGGAAACTTGTGATAAAATCCACTAAAGCCTCCTCACAACATTGGCTTGGAATGGGTACATGTTGTAATAGACCTGGGGTCTTAATTGTTTCAACTTTATTTTTTTGGTAAACCAACCATTTAGCCACAAACTTTTGAATATCCGATTTAAGTCCATCCCAAAAAAAATCCTTCTTAACCCTATGGTAAGTTTTTAGAAATGATGAGTGCCCTCCTAAGGGAGAGGTGTGTAATTCTGATGCCAGCCTAAGCAAAATTTACCCACAGTTTGCATATAAAATGCATAATCTCATTTATCCCAGGAATTTCAATTACCCTTCCTAGGCAAACCTTCAAGAATTAAGGCTTAAGGCCCCTTAATTAAATCTCATGCGGAAACATTATAATTGACTGTCCATAGTCTTAAACTTTAATAAAGCCTTTCCAGCGGAGCTTTATTCACCCTTCCTAAACTTTTCTTAATCCTTAATCCCGCATGTATTAACCATACCCTCTTAACTTTGGTCTCAACTTAACTCAATGTTAACCACATCATGGTCCCAGACTTGGTTAAACTCAACTTAACCTTTCAATTCATTAATCCCACTTTATTTCTATTATAATTCTCCTATAATAGAAATATAACATAAAACACACCTAACCTTACCTTTTTGCCAATCCACGGCCTTTGCATGTTTTTCGACGCTCATCTTTATCCATTCAATCTTCCACCATTGATTTCAATTCCTCATATCAACGGCTGCTGCGCGATTTCCATTCATCCTCCAGAACTTAGACAAACTTAAACACACGTCCATAAAATTCTTGGGTCCGCTAAGGCCGAAGTCCTATCGGCTTCAATCTTCATCACTGATCTCATCATTTAATCCAATAGTTGATGGTTCACCCAACCAACAAACCTAATCGCTGATCCTCCACCGTTTGATCAAGGCACACTTGATCCAACGGTCAGCAGTGATATCAGATGGACCACTCGCATGATGTTTACCTGACCTTACAGAGCGGATAAGGAATATAAATCCTTGATCTATAAATGTTTGGGTCTGATTTTGAACTTAAAGTTCGATCACTTTATGACTTGATATCCATTGGATATACAAGGCCATCAAAACTACGGGTTTGCGGGACTTCAACTAGCACATGGATTAAAACAATATTAACCCCCATAGTTGTTGTGATCTAAGAGTTGAATATGAGATCGATGTCTAGGAGCGAGTGTGGGACTTCAACCACGATCAAGAAAATCCATACTTTCCTACCCCCGCAATTGTTGATCACCGTCGATCTATCAGATCTATTAATTTGATGATCGAGATCTATTCCTCTGCGATTCTTCTTCTACCATATATATCTATTGATCTAAACTATCTAGTGGCTCCGATGCACGTTTACTTCCTTCCTTCATGCCTTTAATTTCTTTGCCTTTACATGGTTTCTCAAAGTTCTATGTGGTTTTGGGTTCCTCCAGGGTTTCTGTTCTTTGATTGTTCTGCAACACAACTCCCTCTTGATTTAACTCCACATACTGTTAAACATTGTCACTCCTAAACTTCACATTGATCCTTCAATTGGATTCAATGATCTGACAGAATCCTTCATCCTCACTTCTTCTCTGTGTTCTGCCCGAACTCCACCTGCATACATATACTATGTGGAAACTTCTAATTCACACACAATTCATAACTCCATTAATCAATACACACCACACACTTAAGAATCGAATTCTCTGTATATGTATATATATATATATATATATAAACAAATGATTACATAATGAGACTCTCTGTCTCTCTGGCCTAATTTTCTAATCAATGGCCTATGTTTTCCTACCTGCTCGTAGGCTTACAATCAAACCTCTAACTCATAACCTCTAACTAGCTAACCAGCTAACTATCTAACTTGACTAACTCTTTTTATGCCTTTTAGATTTACATTTATACAAAAAGAGTCTATAAATAATTTCTAGTTCATATCCTTAATAATTTCAACTAAAACCTAAGAAACCTCTCAATCCTATAAATCATTAACTAATTCCTAATTCAAGATCTTACAATTAATTTCAAAAGCTATCAATTCATATGAACTCTCAACTATCATGATTCTCTCATGTTCCCCTTCATTCAAGAACATTTACAATATACCTCACAATACTTAATTAATTTCTATTTTCATTAAAATCACTCAAAACATAAGTAATTACATTAATTCAACACTTAGGAAACCAACTTCCTTAAAACACAAGAACCCCCTATGTCTACTAAAATATAATGATTCTTATGAGCTGAATTCTCCTGTATCAGACTCCCAAAGTAGAAAACATTCATGATCTCCTAATCATGTGCCTTCATATGTTGATAGGAAACCTCCAGGGTCCCAAAATTTATTTTGTAACTGCCGAAATTCCTTGCACCTTTGCTAATGTTGTAGTTATGTTGTCTTCTATTTCATCTTCCTCTCCTTGTCAATCTGGTTCAAGTTCTAATTGATCATCCTTCTTGCTATCATTTTCTTCATCCTAGACTGTTTCATCATCAAATCCCATAGTTCTTCAATCTCCATTTCCAACACATCCTTGGGTTGGTCCATACTCTGCCATTTACTACTATCTGTTTCTCTCTACTTCAGGTTGTTGTTGCTATCCACTAACTTCGGCACCTTCACATTATGCATGTCACTGCACACTGTCCACTCATATTTAAACTGTTGATTACTTTCCTCAGCTGTTTCTACTTCAGCTTCTGCAATTACTCTTGATATTGCTCTAGGTGCTGCTGTAGATATTGCTTCCACCAAAAATTCCTAAGTATCGTTGAAAATATCTTCCTCTGCAACATCTAATTTTTGCTCCTTTTCTACAACAAAATCTATAATCATAAAACAATTGTTAAAATAAAAATCATAAGGCTTCTATGCCTTTTATTCCTTTGGCAACAATTCAGCTTCCTGCTCGAATTCTTCCTCCTTTATCAGCACATCAATATGCTGATTTGAATTCTAAAAAGAATTCACGAGACTGTCAGCTAGTCTCACCTCCACACCATCTATTTCAATGATGTCTTCCTATCCTTGTCCACTATAGTGTACTTCTTCATTCTCATTCAGTTCTGATTTTACAACCTAAACACTTAATTTTTTTTTTCCTATCCTTTTCTCCAAAAGACTTAACTCATGCTATAAATTTTCCATTTCACCTAGAATTTCTCCTAAAATCTCTCTACAATCCTCACTATCTTCTTCTTTGTCGCAAGTATAACTTCTAGTTTACACTACTTATTTATTATGATCCTCCATCTTTGTGATAGTTTTAGATGTTTGTCCATCACTCTCCCTTTGGCCATTTAAGAAAATCAATTCCTCGTTGTTCTAACCAATAGCAAATTCCTTATCATAAGACATAACTATTGCATCTCTACTAAAGATATTTCCTCCACTAGGCAAGGAATTTATGAACTCCTTCTGCTATAATAACTCAACTTGATCTTCATTTGAAAGACAGTCAACATCATACTTTACTTGGCAAATTTCAACTTCATTCAAGACAGTTCCATAAAATGGTTTTTCTTCTGCAATACCTGCATTCACACACAACTTGTCAGTTGTAAAACCAAAAGAACTCATGATCTCATTTGATGATTTAATCATCAATTCCTCCTGCTATTCCAAGTTCTTTACATGACTCAGAAATATTTCAATAGTCTTCTCTTCAATCTCATCAAGTAGTTCACTTGATTGCTTGATATCCTTCTCTACTTCTTCTTGCCTTTGGCCATCCTCATGAGTCCAACTTCCTCTACTTTTAGTTCTTGCAACATGCTGAAAAGTAAAAACTTTCCCAAATATGTACATGTATTTATATGAGACCTATCTATCTCATATTCTTTCATAACAGAATTTATATTCTTCCTTTCTTCTTCCTCCTTTACGACAATATCAACAAATTGTCCTTCTTCACATGTTTCACCTGCAAACATACACAAATTATCAGATTTAATATCATGTGACCCTTTGGTCTCACTTGAAGTTTCAGTCTTCAAGTCTCCATCTTCACCCAGAACTTCACCCTGCTCTACTTCACAACTGGAAACTTCCATTTCCAACTCAGCCTCTCTGAGTTCTTCCACTAGGTTCTTCACTTGCCTCTGTTGTAGCCTTCTTTGTAACTTATGCCACTTCACTGGCTTTTTCTTCAAGACCCAACCTAGTCTTTGGCTTTCCTCAAGTATCATCATTAATACATTGAGTTGTTCTTTCATCTCAGCAATCTCTTTGTCAATTTTCTCTTGACTCATTCTCTTGCCATTTGCCTTGGAATTCTCTTTCTTCACTTCTCTTCTGTTGTGGTCTTCTTCAGAACCTCCACTATGACCATCAGTAGTCATATTATTCTCAATCTCTATGATTTCTTCACTCACTCACTATGAGTTGCATTAAAGCCTCTGCAATAGCAAGTCCTCTCTGCTGCCACTTACCTCACCAAGCTTTCCTCTATACTTGGTCTTTTGGCAAGCACTTGGTTCTCTATCTCTGGAACCTCTTTGAGCACTTCTCTCTACTCCTTCTAGGCTTCAACTCATTTGTGCCTTTCAAAAACACAATTTTCCTCTTTATCCAACCTCTGTTGGAATTCCTCAAGGTTCTGCCACATTCTACTTTCATTCAAAAACTTTTACCAGCTTCTTTTATCCTTTAGCAATTCCACCCACATCCTCTGTCGAATTGCCTTTGTGAGCTACAACAATACCTCTACAATAACAAGTCTCCTTCTTGCTACATATGCCTCACTAAGCTTCTCTCCTTTGAGCTCAGTCTTTTGACATCTCTCTGGTTCTTTCCTCTGGAACCAATTGAGCACTACTTGCTCTAGGTTACTACAATCTTCTCACCTTCTTATGCTGCTACCTTCAAGATCTCTGCATGATCTTGTTCTACCATTATCCTACACTTTGAATGGATTGTTCTCTGTTTCTTGCATTTGTAAATTCTGCTGCACTTTATCCCTGTGTGCCTACTTGTCAGATTAAAATCTGATCTCCTCTTGCCTGCATACACATCTTAAAACATAACTCTCTTCTAAATTTCCCAAAGAAATTTTTAAATAGAATTTCCTCATTCTACTCTGGTACCAAATGATGCTAGCCTAAGCTGACTTTACCCACAGTTTGCATATAAAATGTATAATCTCATTTGTCCTAGGAATATCTATTACCCTGCCTAGTCAAACCTTCAAGAATTAAGGTTTAGGGCCCCTTAATTAAATCTCATGCCGAAACATTATAAATAATTGTCCATAGTATTAAACTCAACATTAACCACACCATGGTCCCAGACTTGGTTAAACTCAACTTAACCTCTTAATTCATTAATCTCACATTATTTCTATTGTAATTCTCCTATAATAGAAATATAACATAAACTACACTTAACCTTACCTTTTCGCCAATCCACGACCTTGGCACGTTTTCTGACGCTCACCTTTATCTGTTCAATCTTCCATTGTCGATTCCACTTCCTCGGATCAATGACTGTTACACGATTTCCATTCATCCTCCAGAACACAAACAAACTTAAATTCACGTCCATAAACTTCTTGGGTCCACTCAAGCCCAAGTCCTATCAGCTTCAATCTCCATCGTTGATCTCATCATTTAATCTGACGGTTGATGGGTCACCCGACTGTTGGGCAGCAGATCCCCCCATATTAGGTTTTTAGGGCTTAAAGCTGAGTTCTGGTCAATGTAACTTAAAGACCCTACAAAATGCAGGCGCGAAGTGTGAGAGTCTAGGGTTGTCCACCCTAAAATATTGTAATTTAATATAGAATGTGTTGACCTACCCATGGTCTGCGGACCATGGGAATGTATAAATAGAGTGAGGCTCTAAGTGTAGAAGTCAGTTTTTGAGTCTTGATTTTAAGTGATATGGGATTTTGAATAAGGAATTCACTCTGATTTTGTAAGTCCGAGTCATGGGTTCTAGTAATAAGGAGAGGCTCTGTAGCTGTGTGCATAGAGGCCTGGTAGAGTCAGCATTTGTGTGCGCAGACCCCTGCAGCTGAGTGCGCAGGGCGGAGTTGGGATTGTATTGGAACAAAGGACTAATAAAAGATAAGTTGATTCTGAAATATTGTACATCTCCTTGTAGATATGTGTGTTTACACTATTGTTATATCTTTGCATCTCGTTACTGTTTATGATTACGCATACTTATTATGAATGTTGAATGGTTAATGAGAATATTGGGCCCACATAATTAAGTTAAGATCTATAATAATAACATAGTAAGGATCAAGGATCTAGAGAGTGTCTCTTTGCGCTCTTTACAGAGCTACGCAAAGATCAGATGGTCGCGCGGAGCAGCGCAAGCACAGGATTGGTTTGCGAACTTCCCAGATCTCATCAAGACATCCCTAGGGTGTGAAAACTTGGTTCCAGCACCCTCCCATACTACCTTGGGTGAGACCTCAATCCGCGCTCCACGGATTTTTGCCGAAAGGGCCGGTAGTTTTGGGATTTGTTTAGCTAAATCACTTTTGAACCTGGGTCAGGCCCCAACAAGCCAACAAATGGTTTCGTTGCTAGGACCAGGATCTGCCTAACAGATGTCTGATGTTAGAACACTAGAACCCAACAAAGAAGGAAATTGAAGAGCGGTTGGACAAAAAGATTCATGAGTTCGTGACACAGGAAAACAGAAATCCACAGATATCCGAGAAAAGGTGGCTAGATCGCTACGTATATACGAAAATCCACGAGATCTTCTTCACGTCCTTCTATTCTAAATTGTATGAGTGGATCGTGAGGCTAGCTGACAGAAATGGAAGGTAGAAGCTCGATCAACTGATAGTGTGGACTCTGGAGTTAGTGTGCAGACTAGAGGCATCAGATGACAAGATCGCGCGAGCTATGGACCATTGGCTCAACCGGATAATAGGAAGGTTTCTCACTAAGTTCGCGGTGGACACAACCATGAGCTATAGCGAAGTAGAGTGACGTTTTCTCAAAGGACCGCGAGGTAGGTACATTAAATCCCTCAATACCTGGATTTAGATGCGGTTATGTGAAAAATAGGTGATGTGAATACATTAATGTTTGGAACGATGCGAAGTGGAAATATCTACAAAGGTACCGAGGTATTAGGGAACAGTCCCTTAATTTCGCCTTCGTGAGAGAGAAAAGAAGAACGCGCTCAGGTTTCTCTGAGGAGTGCGATCTGTTTGATCAGGCAGTGCATTCCGTAGTTACCACCTCCACTTATGGCACCACCTGCTTCACCTCGCTCACCTCCATCTTCACCCACCACACCACCACCACCCCCACGGTTCAACATGGCGAGCGCGGTCAAACTACCCGTATTCAGAGGAGTAGGGAATGAGGATTCAGACCAATTCTGGTTCATGGTAAGAGCAGTGTGGAAAGCACAAGGGGTCATGGATGACAACATTAAGAAGGCTACATTGGTGAGCGTACTGCAGGATCGTGCGCTGAATTGGTATATCAAGCACTCGAATGATCACCCAAATGTAGGAATAGAAGAGAACCAGACTGCACTAAGCAGAGAATTTAGTTGGCCGAAATCAGAGACATAGTCACTCATCGGATTTAAATAGATCGTGATGCTTCCAGGCGAAACCCCTTGGGATCTAGATTAGAGGACAAAGAGTAGGATCCATGCGGCTAATATGATGCTAACGGATGTGCAAAACTATGCATCGTTTGTGGCGTGTTTGACACCACACTTGAGGACGGTGCTGTCACAGCATAAGCTTTCAACCCAGGCAGAAGCATTGGAAATGGCGATGAGGTTGTATGAAACACTCATACAGGATCCAGGATTGGGAGTCCAACAAATCCACGTGCAACTACAAAATCTATGCTTGGAGATGCAGAGTTTGAAGCAAGATAGGGCACCACGACCAAAGGCACACGAAGAAGTGTGGTGTATAAAATACAAAGGCCAGGGCCATGACAAAGACCACTATCCAGTATTCGTGAACTACTTGGCAAGAGGGGGACCAATGCCATTGAGACCAGAAGCGCAGGCAAGGTCAAATGCAACACCCATTCTATGGTGCACAATCTGTCAGATAGGAAGAGAGCACACGACGGATAACTGTCATTTGTTGCAGAAGTATACATAGACTCCCAAACAATTTTGTAATTTTTGTAGATCCCTAGGCCACAATGAGCGTACTTGTTAGAGTTACGAGTTAATCATGGATCAAACACCAACCTATCAGATGCAAGCAGAAACGTGAGCCCTTGACCTAGTAGCGGGAATGGCGCATGGTGGATTTCAAGGGCAGGGTCGAGGACGAGGAGGAATGGGGCCAGGAAGGGGCCGCAGATAGTTAATCTCTTACAGTTGCAAAGGACCAGGGCATTACACTGATAATTGTACCAACCCGACGAGACTATCTTGTTCATACTGTGCTCAATTTGATCATGAAGCAATGAATTGTTCTATGTTAATCGCGCAGATGTGAGAGAAATGGGTACTTCAGCCTACTCCAATGCAGAATATTCAAATGATGAGGTTTGAACAACGCGAAGAAGACCCAAATGTGAATATGGTGCTCTGAAGTGGTGCAACTATAAGGGAAGATAAGCGGAAGAAGCCCGAGGAAGATACATGCGTTCGCAAGGCCCCTACAAAAGAACCTAAGTTTGATTCGGAATGCGCAAAGGAGATGTTTATGGAAGCTAAGAAGAGCTTTGTGGAGTCCTCTACTTCAGGTAGTAAGGATCAACCAGAGCTAGGAATGGATCCTTCTATGCTTACTACCATTTTAGAGACATGCATGAAACTGTTGCGCAATAATAAGGCAGTTAAAGGACTACAAGAGTTAATAACTAGGTGCACAGGGTCAGGTGAACTGCACGTAATCTAGAAACTAGGAAAGCATACATTGCACACTGGGAGGGAAATGAGATTAATGTCGCAGATTGGTGAATATGAAATGGATCAGGTAATCCTAGACTTGGGATCAGACGCGAATGTATTACCAAAGCAAACATGGGAACGCATGGGCAGGCCCATGTTACAGTGGTCCCCTATTCAATTACAGATGGCGAACCAACAAAATATCTTGTCCATGGGGAGGTTGCAAGGGGTAACAGTTGATATCGAAGGCGCAAGCACGCAGATGGACTTTGAGGTGATAGAGATTGTTGATGACAGCAACCCTTACCTTGCGTTGCTAGGAATAAACTGGGCCACTGATATGAATGGAGTCATCAACTTGAAGAAGCGGAAGATGATATTTGAGAAAAAGACTCTATGCGTAGTGTTAGCACCTAAATCTGCCTTAGGCTGAAGGAAGGAAAAAATTAGGGTAACCACAAACCACACTCAGTCTGGTAGCTAGCCCTACCAGAGTAGGAGAGGGATCTCTCCGAGTGACGCTCATTGAATAGATAATCGAAAATGGTCTGAGATGACTTACAATGCAATATTTACCTTAGGCTAGTATGTGAATATGGATTTTGGAAACAATTTTATGAAATTATTGAGCTTCTAGGATGTTATGGGACCGACACTCAGTAAAGAACAGAGAATTTAATACAAAGGCACAGATTATTCTGTGAGGCAAGGTAGGTGGAAAATGCAACAATTTTAGTTTGAAGTACCGCGGCATGAATAGATTGCTGAAGAAAGTGAAAAGGGCATAGTGACATGAATCCTTTTCAACAGAAGAATAACACTGAACATGAAATTTTCCCACAGGCAGAGCAACAAAATTGAATTCTACCTACTCTCACTCAGAAAATTTCACTAGAAATGAACATGAATTGAATTATGAAACATAACGAAATAAATATGAAAATAGAAGAGACACATTTGCTACACTTACAACCACAAGAATCTCATGAAACAGAGCCACTGCCATTCATTAATTCTCTGTCAAAAATACACAGTGAAGAAACAAAGTGTCTTTCCCACAGTCTCCCAGAAGTTACAAGCCAACCAACCCTTTTCAAATAACTTGCATACAATATATAGAATGTGTGAGGAAGAGATAGAATGCACAAGGGTTGGGGAGTTACTCAAATCATTACAAAATGGAGATGGAGAACCAACCATCAGCTACAGGTGCAATGCTACAAACATGACATTTGGCTTGGGGTGACCATTTGCCTTCCTTCGCCACTTCTATAGAAGCCAATCTGGAGAAAAAACACTTTAAATGCCTCCTTTGGTGCCAAAAAACTAAAGTGTAGATGAGCAGGTCCACTTGGAGAAGTCACGAACCGCAATTTCGCGAAACGGAAGCAAATTGGCAATTTTTCCTCTGTGCGCCGTGTCATTTTCTCTATGCATTGCACTACTGTGGGGCCTGTTTTGGGGAACTTGCAAGTGTCCAAAATGTGCCCAAGTGGGCTTGTTGGAAATCCTGTCCTGTCTACTTTCTAACCCCACTAGAATTTTTGAATTTGGTGCTCATTTGCCCCTCCAAATCTTCATTCTCCCAAGACTGCTTCCTCTGTGTCAAAAAAGTGGTAGAGAGGCCATTTTTGGGTGTTTTTTGACCTTTTGGAGACTCATACCTTGCCCAAATTTCTTGCACAGACATCAGTAGTATTAATTTTCAATGCTGAATCCAAAACTGCAAGCCATTCCTCATTTGGAGCTCTAGAAATTTAGCGTCGCACCAGTGGCGTGGTGCACAGGGAGAAAATCCTTGTCTTTTGCCCAAAAAATTACCATGTGACCAAAAATTGCCCAAATTTTTTGAAATTTGGGCTGGAGGTTCCCTATGGGGTGTTATGATGGGCCAAGGAAGCCTCAGCCAAGATTTGAAGCTGATCTTGCTCTTTTGCCTCCTTTTCCTTTCTTGTTGCTTTCCTCAATTTCGCTTTCAAACTCCTTATTTGGACCTGTGCACTCATGTTTTGCACCCTGTAACAGAAAGCCATATGTCTCAGTAGAGCAAGGTCCTGGTTGGCCTTGTCCAACAACCTCTCCAAATTCATGTTGACCCTCTCGAGATTGGCCTCCTGATCTTCATTGGTTTCTTGCTCCAATGATGTGAGCTCAACTCTTCTTCTTTGTGTAGCTTGGCGATGCTCACGAATGTTTCGCAGCTCCATAATTGCCTATTGATCCTCAAGCTACTCGTTTGTATGCTCTAGGTACTTGATGATCCATTTGGCCCTCTCCACATTGAGTGACAAGTCTTGGATCTCCGTGTTATGCTCCTGAATAGTCATCCTAAGTCAGGCGCTCTCCACATCTGCATCATCATCCTGAATGAGGATTAAATCGGCCTCCTGTTTCACCTGATGGCCTCTCGTCATGCATAGGCTTTCTTGTCCTTGTCCTATATTGCTCTGAGGGAAGCATCAACAAGAAAATCCAACTTAACCTTCTCTTTTTTCCTGATTAGGGTTTCCTAGAGTATTTTCTTCAACTGCTTGATTTTGACTTTGGAGACCTGATTCCTTATGTAGCAATGAGTAGCCATGTGTCTTTGAAATTTGTTGTCTCTTTTGGCCCTCTTAAGGAGATTGTTTAAATGGAAATTTACTTTTTCAAGCCAAAACTCCCTATTTTCATTGATTTCTCCTGCATTTAGGTCAACTGAAGACATCTGCTCCCTTTGTTGCTGAAGTTCCCTTTTGAGTCCTCTAGTCTTTGGACTTTTCCTTGTCACTTGCTCTTGATGCTCATCTTAATCATCTGTGTCAACTAATCATTTTCCCTTTACATCTTCTTTGCTAACATCAACCTTATGCTTATTCAAGAGTAGTTGATTTACCTTCAATTTCTAATTATCCTACTCTAGGAATCAAACCATGAAGTTGGCCTTAGAAAAATTGTCCCTAAGCTCTTTGACCTTACCACCTTTCTCCATGATGACCTAATCTACTATCTTATGCTATTCATTAACATTCAAGTTTACTATATCAGTGTAAAGATGGAATTTCTCCTCATCTTGCAAAGGTGCCTTATGTTGTGATGGTGATCTCTGTTCTGCTGATGTAGGCTTGGACCCTTCCATAATGTTTGGAGAAAACAATGAGTTTTTAAACCCTGGCAGCAAATTTGTTTGTGTTGGGTATGAATCTTTGTTTCAACCTTTATCGCCATTACACCACCGTCACTGAGCACAAAAATGGATGAAACACTGAGAGATTGACCCCACCTGGAAAATTCAAGGGATTGAAGGCAATTGGTTGCAAATTCTGAGAAAAATCAGCCTTGGCAGCTTTGTGTGCTGCACCTTCCATGTGCGTCGTGCCAGTGTAAATTTACACTGAAAAATTTCTCCCAGTGTACCGCGCTCTCTATGTGCGTCACGCCTTTTTGCAGGATACTTTGGGAGGTCTTCTCGGTGTCCAAATTGGGCGTAGGATAGCTCGTTGGAATTTATTTGAGTCTACTTTCCAACCCAAGTGCAATTTTTCAATTTGGAGTTCATTTGCCCTGTCAAAAATCAAATCTCCCAAGACTGGTCAAAATGTGCCAAATGAGGCTGCCTAAAGGCAGAGTGCTGTTACAGTCAACTTTTGAATGCCCTCCTCAACTCCAAATTGATCTCATGATAGCTCATTGGAAATCTCTTTGTGTCTAGTTATCATTTGACTCATCAAGCAAGTCATTTGGCCAACTGAGCTAGGAGAAAACGTGATTTTTCCAGGGTCACTTCAGAGGTGCATCAATTCTCCCGAGGCAATTGTATTTTTGGAATTTCTCTAAAACCATGGCACCTGTGTAAAAAGTGAAGGAGGTTTTTCTTCCTTGGTATATTGTGGACAAAAAAATCTCTTAGTTTTCCCAAATTCATCTTTTCGTGCTCAGAAACATCATTTGAGTGAAACCTATCCCGATGTGTGGGACAAGGGATTTGCCGAAATGAAGCGAAATGAACGGGATAGGGGGCTTATAAATTCTTGAGAAATTTTTTGGGAAGTGGGGAGGGATGTTAAGAAGTAGGGAAAAGTGTAATTTCAAAGATTGAGTCAGGGGAAGGGGTCCAAAAAGGCAAAACACAGGTCCAACCTAGAAAATTGCCAGGTTGTAACAAGAAACTAGGGTTTGTGCAAAAATGAGGAATTTGGGGGATCTCAGTGATGGGAAGTGTTTGATAAGGTACTTTAAGGATAGGGGGAGGTGTATGAATAGTAGGATACCAGTTTTGCCAATGATTTTGCCGTCCAAGAGAAATTTCCTTCAAAACCCTAGGAAAGGGAAATGACCTTACCTAGGCGCAACTGAAGCATGAACAAGGTGTAAAATGACCCAGTGGGACTTGACATGATAATAAAAACTCTCTGAATGATGGTACACTCAGCTGAATGGTGATATGGACCGACATTTGGACGCCTTTGACAAGGGTAAAATCAAACCCTAGACCTAATGCCTAGTGACCAAATTTTGCTTGAAGACTCACTGAAATGACAAAATTTGACCTTGACACCTTAAAATCACTTTTTATGAGCATGTTTGATCACTGGAGAAAGGTTGCAAAGACTGACACTAACATGTAGTAGTTCCACTAGATCCAGCTAAAGGAGCATGCTACACTGAACCTATGCATGACGATGAAGGCGACAATGAGCTAGATTGCATTTACCAGATAACAGCACAAGACGAGGATCGAGTGAACCCACCTGTAGATGGGAGAATCTCATGGAAACGAAACAGTTCCTGTACTTCGGATTCAGATAAAGAAATAGAACGCTGGAAAAACTTGTTGCACAAAGTGACAACGCTGAATTGCAACATGATGATTAGGTCACTGCGGTGCATGATGACTGAAGCAAGGGAACTGCCAACATATGATGGGGTAACAAGGGTGGATGAATTCTTAGACAAATTTGAATGTGTAGTACCAGAACAATAGTGGTGTGGTGCACTGGAATGGGTGTTACACACAACACCCACACAATGGTGGAGTACACATTAGAAGACTATTGGAAATTGGTGCGAAGGTAGAAGACAGATGTGCTCATGATTTGGAATTCCACAGTGTCGAACGAGAATAGAGAAGCCAAGACTAAGAGGTTTGCATGCTCACTTGTGTCGATGGGTGCAGACGTGTGCCGTGAAAGCATACCACAGACTAAGGATCGAAAATCAGAACCCGATGCGGCAATAGGGAATGTGATGCTTGCCACAAATATTCCACAATGGGGCATTCAAAAAGCTATGTGGAATCATGAACAGAGTTCACCAAGTGAGACAAAATGACTGGGACCTATGCATACCAAGATTTCGATGGGCCTTTATGGCAATAAGCAAAAAATGGAGCGTGGAAATGACCCCAACACCAACGAGAAGAAATGAAACTAGGAGAGTAGAGAAGAATCACCAGACCATAGCTCCTGCAGTTGGGCTAGGACGCGAGGACCCGGTTAAAGGAATTTGGTAGTTACAAGAAGCCATTCGGCGAGGGAGCTTGAAACTTCGCGAACTCGATGAAGATTGGGCATAGCTGAGGAAGAAAATCATGACATTGGACGAAAAAATCAGCAAATTGAACTCTGAAGTCACGTAAGTTGGCCGCACTAAGAAACTAAGCACGATGTGACAAAGTCTGAACAACCCTACTACTGCATTCGCGAAGAAGTTGCAACCCTACTACCATGGCTGCGACCGCACCTTACTAAATAGGGGAGCATACCATACAAAGAAGAATGAGATGAACTAACGAATGGAAGGATAGTTGAAGGGTGCCCGCGGCTTAGGCTGGAAAGAAAATTGAAGGCTCGCACTGGGGGTGCGACCACTTGACTATCTGTAGGAAGCATAATCTCAACACTCCAAGCAGTTGAAAGAGAGCGCGAGACTATAAACAAGTCTATAGGAGAGCTGCGTGGGAAGGAGGTTACGTGTAGGGTCAGTATGTCACAGGGGTCGGGGTCACACATAAGGGGTTGCACTACTGCGTGAGTAAGTTGGGAGGTCACCGTTGATGTCAGTGTTCATGACAAGAGTCCAATTTAAGGAAGAAAGGAGTGGGCAGCGGGCGGCGGGCCATTAAGACAAGAATTAAGAGCTAGATTCGAGACGATCTGCTGCCAAGAAGGTATTAATGACTTAGAAGTGGAGGGAATGGTCGAATTCAAATTCAAAAGATCTTATAAAATCCCTTCGAGTAGCCTCGAGGCAACACTTCGTTGTTTAAGATTTGAGCCAGTACAAATCGTTAAGCACCAAGCACCCTTACCACCTGTAGACACAATGACGGTTGCGAGAACCAGAGTGTGATTTGCGGAAGTTACCCCAGAGCCCCATGTGATCCAGGAGGGGCCTAGAGAGGTGGCAGTTGCACCAGAAATTCCTAAGTCACCACATACACCGCCACCATAGAAGCAAAAGAACACAAAGGGACCAGTCTGTGTATCACCACGGAACCTGTGGTTTAGTAAATTGTCAATGGCAAAGAAGGCCAAAGCTATCACCTTTGAAACAGAGGAGGAGGAGGAAGATTTGCAAGCCCTAATCACCCAAATTGAAGCACAGGACGATGAGGCAAAGAATGTCTCCCAAGTGACTTCGGCGATAAAGTTACCCCCCTACATCCCCTCATGGAGGGGGACAACTAAGATACCGAAGGCCCGGGAGGCCATGAAGAGTGCACTCCAGACCCCGCTCCTTCCGGATGAAATAAGGTTTGAAAGTCCACTGGTGGGATGGATACCTAATATAAAGTTCGAAGACTGGGACCTTGTGGATAGCGAGAAGTTCCCACAGTTGGTCGTGGAGAAATTACTATAGCAGAAATGGTTACGTGGTGTGGAAAAGGTTGGGTTACTCCATCTCTGGTGGATACCCCACTACCACCGTGTGCCCATCACAATTTTTGTCATTCGGCAGCTATTGTTTCTAGTACATGATGGGTATCTCTGGCTGAAGGAGCTGATTCCCATCACGACCCATTTAATTCACCAGATTTCTCGGTTGCCCATCAAAGGAAACAATCCCATAGCCATAGCATGAAAGAGCAGCGACTTGGCCCTCACAGAAGCTATGAAGGCCAAATATAAGCTAGAGAAGAGGAAGCGGGGGTATGTAATAGCGAGCATCAAGGACCAAGGGGTGCGTGTAGCAATCCAGCTGTTGGCCGGCAAGCTAATGAGGAAATGCCACGTAGACGAAGTGCCAATGTCTGTAATCACATTGGTAGAGCAATGTGTAGAGGGGCTCTAGTTCAACTGGGTGTGTTTCTCTGTGATGAGTTTTTTGACAAATTGTAGGGAGGCCCAAGAGTAGGGTAAGACCTTCCACTATGCATGGTTGCTCTTATCCATCCTGTTGATTGTCAGGGAGCTGCCGGAGAATAGCCAGTTACCCACCATTGAGAGGAACCTGCCTGAGGCCATAAGGTACACTTCGCTCTAGGCTACGAAAGACGCGACGAGGACTTGCGAAATAAAGGTGTTTTGGGTGTTCGTGGAGGCAAGCATCCAAACATGGATCAACGACACACCATGCTTGTCCCCTACCGTATATAACAGTTTGCAAAGCGTAGAAAAGTTCAAGGTGGATATGCATAACTTGTATATCCAAGCACGCAAGGATCTAGCCCAAACATGCGTAAAGTTGTTGTTCATTGCAACAGATGATGCAATCCTCAACATGATGGCATCATGGTCTCCAGAGTGGTGCACCCCAGACTTGGTAGAACTAGGAAAGATCGCAGCACAACAACGGAAGAAGGAGACCAAGCTACACATCGCGAAGCTAGCGAAGAGAAAGCGCCAGGAATAGGAAGTAGCCACATAGTGGAAGGCGGCTGAGGTGTTGAAAAGTGTGAAACAAGAAATGCTAAAAATAGAAAATGCTAAAATTAGCACTACTATAAATAGTCTGGCTATAAATAATAGTTCAACCATTGGAGATCTTAGCAAAAATGGGTGAAAAGTGAAAGTGCTAAAAATAGCTTCTCTAAAAATAGCATTTCA
The DNA here is from genome assembly GCA_031772625.1 of Pinus tabuliformis. Classification (NCBI taxonomy): domain Eukaryota; kingdom Viridiplantae; phylum Streptophyta; class Pinopsida; order Pinales; family Pinaceae; genus Pinus; species Pinus tabuliformis. The sequence continues at coordinate 2,015,345,328 of CM062816.1, forward strand.
AGATCCCTTCTTATTTTAATCGGTAGCTAGACTAAACATAGGAAGTAAAATTCGAAATTGATATCAACAGAAGTTTGAAAATTAATTAATTAATTCATATTGAGTTAATTAGTTAAGGAAAATCAAACTTGAAGTCTATGTGGGGACATGCAACAGTTTCTCCATTAATTGAGTAATTTAACCTTCAGTTAAAGAAATAAGGATGAGTTCTAATATTGAATTGTAATCAGTTGACTTAGTTTAACTTAGTCAAGTCCTGTTAGATTAATTTAATAGTTTGTTAAATTAATGAGAGTTCAGTTAGTTAATGCTTGCATGCATGTAACTATTGTATTTCAGATAATTGAGTATTCACTCATGGATAACTCATGCATGTCAGTTCAGTCAGAGACCCAGTTGAGATCAGATGGAGGGATAGTGTACTATTAGTTGCTAGGATATTCCTTGCATGCAGAAGGAATATTATTCCTTGAGGATTGCATAGTTGGACCTGAGGTTATAGTGAGTGTGATGAGGCCAATTCACACATGTGATTTCATTGGACCCCAATCAAAACTGTGCAATGAAATAGGAGGCTTGGAGGGCTTTAGGAGGATATATTCTATGTCTATTGAGTCTGTGAGAGGTATTGTTTGATTATAGAGAGAGCAGGATAGCTTGAGAGCTGATTCTTTTTGTAACTTGAACAAAATTTCCACTTGTATGATAATACAAAGTTGGGGTTTTAGGCTAGTTCTTTCCCCAGTGATATATCTTCTATGTTATGGTTGATTACTTCTCATTCTCAGTTATATATGTTCATGCTTGATGATGCTCATATCTATTTAAGATTCCACAAAGTTTATGGTAGAAGTAGATCTAGTATTATGCTTTAGTACATTGCATATATCAGTTGATCTAAAGGTGAAAATTCTACATGGTATCAGAGCAAAGGTGATCAAGGAAGAACAGTATACAAGCACGAGAAGTGTGAAGTTTGGTTTCTGAATATTGAAATGAGTTTTTATCACATCTATTTCACTGATGGCATTCAGTGGTTTAAGACTTGAATATGCCCTTGATGGTAGTTCGAATTATATAGCCTGGAAGGATCGCATGGAGGCAGTGTTAGAAGATAACGATCTAAAGGACTTCATTGATCAAGAAGTCCAAAAGGTGATTGATGCTACTCAACTGGGGAATGGAAAAAGTGTGTGGCTAGAGCAAGGAGAATCGTCTTGGAGGGAGTTTGAGATCACATTGTCTTAAGCCTCCATGGGAAGGAGACTCCATTTTTGATGTGGAAAACATTGAAAGATCTTCATCAGAATAGTAGGGATCAGAGGAAGATGGCACTAAAAGACAAACTTTGAAAGATCAAGTGCAAAAAGGGCGACACAATCTCTACATTCCTAAACAAGCTCACCACTTGCAGGGATGAGCTTGGAAGCATAGGGGTCGTGACAGCTAATGACGACATGGTGAGTCTAGCACTCCTCGATCTTCCTAAGAGCTAGCATAGCTACCAGGACTTGGTTAATGGAAGAGAGAAACTGCCAGATTGGGAACGACTTTGGTCAGACCTAATGCAGGAGGAGATAAGGCGAAGCACCAGGGATGGATCTTCATCAAAACAAGATGATAAAGAAAATATAGCTTTAGTGAGTAAAGCTAAGAAAGTGAAAGGGAAGGTGTCCCAATCCAAATCTTCTAATGGTGGGAAGAAGGTTGACAAGTCGAAGGTGCGATGCTTTCACTGTCATGAAGTGGGCCATTATGCTATGAATTTTCCACAGAATAAATCGAAGAAGGGTTCCTCAAAGGGATCTGATGGTGATGCACTAGCTTCACAATTTGAGTTGGATTTCTCTCTTATCGCATGCATGGTTTCATCCACGATGGGATGTGTTTGGTACCTGGACAGTGGAGCTTCTTTCCACATGTCAGGTGACAAGAATCTTTTCAATACATTGGAGGAGAAGGATATCCAGATGTGGATCAAGATGGGTGATGATGGAAAGTACTGTGTCTTAGGTGAAGGTACAGTTGTGTTTCAGAGGGAGCATGGTGCTCCTCTCACCCTATCTACTGTTAAGTATGTACCTGGTTTGAAAAAGTTTCTTGTGTCTGTTGCTATGCTAGAAGATAAAGGCTATGATGTAGTCTTTAGTAAAGGAAAAGTTTTCTTGAGGCATTTCAGCACCGAACAGACCAAGCGAATTGGGATTTGAGTAAAGAATCTCTATAAGCTAGAGGTAGAATATTGTGTTGCACTAAGTTCCAAAGTAGAGGTGGTGCAAATCCAAGATGTTGGCGAGCTATGGAATAGAAGAATGGGCCACTTGCATCACGAGGCCTTGAAGATCATGCTGCAAATTTCTACTGGCTTACCCAAGGGAAAATTGGAGCAAACAGACACATGCAAAGGATGCACCCTGGGTAAGTATGAAAAATCCTTCTTTCAAGATCAGGATAGTACAGTTGGAGCAATCCTGGAGCGAGTTCACTGAAATGTATGTGGACCATTCTCTACAGCCTCCACCGCTAAACAAAGGTACTATGTTATTTTTATTGATGATTTTTCTCGTAGATGTTGGATCTATTTTATGCAAAAGAAGGATCAAATCTTCTTGAGCTTTTGTGAATTTAAATCCTCGGTAGAGAAAGAATATTTAAAGAAAATGAAAGCCTTGCGTAGCGAAAATGGTGGAGAGTATGTTTCCCAATAGTCTAACGATTTCTATGCCGTAGGAGGAATTAAAAGGGAACTGACGGCACCCCATAACCCATAACAGAATTGGGTGGTCGAAAGGAAGAACAGATTTATTGTGGGAGCAACTTGAGCAATGTTTCCTGACCAAAGCCTACCACTTCATCTGTGGGCTGAGGCATGCAATACAATAGTGTATCTTCAGAAAAGAATTCCTAATCATATCTTGGGGATGAAGACACCTATAGAGGCTTTTTCGGCGAAGCGACTGTTACACAAAAATATCATCACCATGACTATTTGCAGTCAGTATGGGTCTATCACCACTTATACTGTCCTCCTAATCAAGTCTGAGACCTCAGCTCTTCAAGTCAAGCTTTGAAAATGAGAGAAAGACATTGAAAATCAACAAAGCTCTGGTTCCGCACTTTCTCTCACTGTTCCCTGCGGTCCTGCACCCCCTGTTCACAAAAACTGCGGATCTGCCTGCTCTGTCCCTAAAGGAGTGGGTGTGGACCCCTGTGAAAGTCAAAAAGGTGCAAGTTTATTCTAAAAAACTCACATTGGGTTAATTCTAGATGATTCTAGAAGGAATTTTGACATGGATTGGTCGCTCTTAGGTGGTTCATGCATCCCAAAAGAGAAGGAGCTAATCCCTTGATGAGAGGAGCTATCCCTTTGAAGGAGGACCTAGTAACTTCCCTCCATTGCACTATAAATTAAGGCATTGGGCTGGTTGCTAGGGAGGTTAGAAGCTGAACAATTTTGAGGGTAAATGCTGGTGGAGTTGAGACTTCCTAGTTAAGCTTGAGAGGAGAGATCACATACCTTTTTGGCTTCATTGGGAAGAGAGTGAAACTTGTCAAAGTAGAGAAGACTTCTTGTTGGACCTTGGGAGGAGCTTGTACAGCATCAAGGCACAGGTTGTAAAGTTCTTCTTTGATTTGAATTAATACAATCAGATTCATTTTTCTCAGCAAATTGTCTTATGTCATTTGTTTCATGAATTCCTTGATCATCATGTTAAGTATTCTTTATGATATTGGCTTTTCAGGTGATATTTAATTTGTTTTCTTGTTTGTGTTTGCAGCTTCGAAACAAGGGAGCTCATTTGGATCAAAGGAGCGAGGCTTCCACAAACTTGCATTGGACCCAAGGTAGGCCTAAAACACTTGTTTTCCTTTGTTTATAAATGCATATTTAGAGAAAGATAGTTTTTGATTGGCTTGCTTGTCACTAGATCTCGTTAGATTCTAGGAAGGTCTATCTTGTCCGCAAGATCGACTCATTCCGTGTGACAAAATAGTGACTCCACTGGGGACTTGATTTTTTCCTTGTTTTTACTTTGACCTGAGAAACTGTGTTTTTGTTTCTGTTTTTGGCGTGTTGTGTGAGGAATTGGGTAGATTCCGTAGATCTAGGATTATTTTTTGTTTTTCATAACTTTGGGAGAGGACCGCACCCTCGGATTGGGACACAGTGCAGACCTATCCGCACTTTTTCTTTTAGCACAGAGCAGTACTGCAACTGTGTGAACTGTGGGCCTGCAGACCCTGTCAAAATTTTGGAAAACCTAAGATTTTTTCTATTAGTCAGCTTAGTTTTTGTTTAGATGTTATTATCCCCTGCCTAGACCTGCATATAACCTGTCAAAATCTTTTCTTAGGTTAATTCCATTGGTGTTAGGGTTTTAGGTGAAATCCCTAGAAGTTTTGATTGTTGGGTTTGGTTTTCATTTTGGTCTTGTAGTAGCTATGAGCTTAGAAGTTGTAGAAACCTCAGATCACCTTGGTTTTTACTAGCCTTCTTATGAGTCTGACCATTTGCAAAATCTACCTTTGTTGAGGAATCCACCTTGTGTTTTCTCTTTACGAAACTTCGAAAAGGCTTGTGTTAAAAGTTTGGATTTCATTTTTAGAAAAGAAAACAAAAATTGGTTGTTTTTTGACTGATTTGTGATTCTGGACAAATTACTCCTTAGTTTTCTTATAGCTAAGTAAAACATCCTTGAAAAAGACATCTTGTAAGCTTTGACTTCAAATAGTTTTTATAGTTTATAGATCTCAAGATTAGTCATTTCCATAGTTTTGAGTGTTTTATAAAAAATAAAAAATCTCTTTTGGAAAAAGTTTGTTTTTGTAGTATTTGAGTGTTTTGAAAGAAAAGGGAAATTTTTGTGAAAATAACTAGTTGTCTCGTTTTGTGTGCATTGGAAAAGACAAAAAGCTCTTCTTTTAATTTGTTTGTTAAGAAAGATTTTTGTTTACAAGTATTTGCATTCTCAAAATCTTTCCTAACTAGAAGTTCATTGAAGGGAAAAGATTGCTTAATCATCTTAAGTGCATTTTTTAGTGATTTCGAGTCGAGTCTTCACACCACGAGTTTCATCTCCGCACCTCTTGACTTAAACAAAAACCAATAAAAATAACGCTTAAAGTAAAATCTATCTAGTAATCTTTTTGTTTCTAGGGCTCTGATACACCAACATAGCTTAGGCTAGTGTCTTGGAGCATGGAGTAATTAACTCTCCAAGACAGTAAAAAAAAACAAGTCGCTGTATCTTGCGGTAGGAGAGAAATCCAATTGTTGCATTTATGCTCTGGGAAAGCTCCTCTTAAAGGAGAAGCACGAGATCGTGTCCAAACCAGTGTGGTAATCAAGCCTTCCTCATTGAGAACAACGCCAAATATTCACATATTAAAAACAATAAACCTCGGATTAACCATTGTCGAGGAGCCTTGGGTCACTTGTTGGTAAACCTTGGATTATGTCAAGGAGCCTTCAAGGGGATTGAGCTTGTTACTCTGCCCATGCATGCGTATCAGATCGTAGACTGTTCCCCCAAGTATATTTGTTTCCGTTGGTAACCTTAGTGACCATATTCTATAGGATTCTTCCTAATGTGACAGTGGTGGGAAGATCCCACTATACCTGGAGCAGACGTTGGCTAGACTCACTTGGATTTTCTGGGGGGTTCTCTTCACTCGAGACGGTTTAGTGGAGGAACTTGTGCCAGTCTATTCATTAAGTAGGTTGCCGGGGTAACTGTTCCAACCGCCATTTCTATATTGAACTCTGCGATGTTGGGCTTCATCACCAACTAGTGTTTACAGTACGGAAATTTACTGTTTGTGTGTGGTTTGATCTCCTAGATTCTTTAGGCGTGTGATTCAAACTTGTTTGGTTCTTTAGAGGCTTTAGGTGGTTTTGATTGAGATTTTACTTTGTTTTCGTGTGAAGTAGTTAAAATTTTTAATCGTGGCTGAATTACTGAGGAAGTCCCGTAGACTTCGGGGCCAACCTCCTGAGTTTTCACCGAGCTAGCCTGAAGGGTTAAGAGCCCTTGTAACTCCTAGAGACAGTAGAGTTGGGTCACCTGAAGAAGGAGAGTCTTCTTTGGTGGTACATCCTGATTTTCAAGCTTTAGTAGCAAATTATAATCCATAATCGGTGTCTGTTTCCGAAATTAGTGGTAGCTTTTCATCTACTAGTGATATAGGTGAGGAACCTGAAATATCCAAACTTGAAAGTGAATTTGCTGCTACTCCAACATCGGGGTTCACCTCTCCAACTTCTAGTGGTCCTGGTTCACCCAGGGTAGAAAGAATAATTACCCAAAATCTTCCTTCTGGACTTATAGCTATTGAAGAACTTGCTATTTCGAAAGAAGAAGTAGGCATCCCTATCCCTGAAAATCAACCTGTCATCGAACTGAGGGAGTGTGAATCAATTTTTTACAGTCCACCTAGGAGCAGTGCTTGGCATCTTTCATTGACTAATTTTTTGGAAAACCTAGAACTAAGTTTTTCACCACCTCGTATTCCTTATCACCCAACACCTAGAGGTTACTATCCTCCGTTAAATATGTCAAGACAGTCGTCCATGTTTACTCAATCGCCAGAATCCTTTTTGTACGGTGGTCTTTCTGTTCCCTCTAGGTGTCAGTCACTTTCTAGTACTTTTGCGGGAGCGTCCCCTCAACCCATTGAACAAGGGTTATTAACTAGAAACAACGGTACTAAGCCGTTGAGTGTAGAAGATATTCTCATGATGTCAGGTACTATTCCTAATCCTCAACCTCAAGGTGGTCAGTTACCGCCTGGGGGGCAGCCTCAAAATCCTCAATTATCGCCTGGGGGGCAACCTCAAGGTACCCAATTTGCGCCTGGGGGGCAACCTCAAGGATAGTACATACCTATGGGATAGTACGTTCCTCAAGGTCAAGCCCAAACTCAACATGTATCTCAAGGTCAACCCCAGTATCAATATGTACCTCAAGGTCAACCCCAGTATCAGTACGTGCCTCAAGGGTATCAACCCCAAGGTCAGTACTTGAACCAAGGTTTCCAACCACCCTTCGATCAATCATATGTTCAAGGAACGGGAAATGTACCTTTGAATTATCAACCCTACCCTCAACCCAGTTATGGTCCTCAATATTCTCAACCTGTTATGGGTCTGTACCCCAGAATGAACTTAGTGTGGGATCCATCGCAAACTCAACAGGTCTTGCAACCGAATGTACAGTTGTCATCTCAAACTGGACAACCCTTAGTTTCTGGTTCACCCTAGCAACCTGTCCAGTCTACTATTCAAACTTCTGTACCTTCGGTAGTTTCTCAGCCTGGGCCTAGTACGCCTCGTACTCTGCCTCAAACGACTGCTACAACTACTGCAACATCTATTCAATCAACCCCACCTACTTCTGGAGTATCGATAGGTATGGTTTCTACTGTTCCTGTATCAAATCCTCAGACATCTTTACCTCAGTCTGGATCCACAATTCAAACTTCGATTGAGATGCCTGTAGGACAACCTGGTTCAAGTACGGTTGTCACAAGTCAACCACAATTTACTGATCAACCGTACCAGGGACAGTACCAATTCGGTCTTGATGTGCAATAGCCAGTCTATCAGTATCAACCATACCCTGGATATACATATCACCAACCTCAACAACCCTAGTACGGTATGGTTAATCCTGGTTTTCCGGGAGGATACAATATCCCAAATGCAATTCCAATTCCTAGTTATCCTAGATATCCTCCTCCTGGGGCTAGTCTCATGACCTAGAGTTTTAGGGACCCTAATCGTCAGTTACCATTTATCACAACTTTGGACTTTCCTGAATTGCCGCGCCTAACGAACGATCCCATTATCTATCTTCTATTTTGGCCGCCAATGCCGAATAAGTTTCCTAGTGATATTCCTAAGTTTGAAGGCAAATCAGGAGAGGATCCATTGAACCATGTGATGACTTATCACCTCTAGTGTGCGTCTAATTCCATTTCAAATGATTCAATCCGTCTAAGGCTTTTCCAGCGCACTCTAATTGGTCTTGCGGCCAAGTGGTACATTGAGTTACTGCGAGCCACTTTTTATAACTTTAGTCAGTTAGATACCTCATTTTTAACTCATTTTCAGTTGCCAGTCAGATATGACAATGGCACAGAATTACTAACTTCATTAAAGTAGTCGACGTCCACTTACATTTCAGATCACATTCATGAATGGAGATGTTGATGGTGTTTAGTGAAGGTTTTTATTCCGGATTAGATCTTAGCTGAATGGTTTGTAAAATCTTTATTGCCAAAGATCACTGAGGATGTAGCTAAGGCCGGAGTCGTTACTAAGGAGCAATTAATTGCTCAAGCACAGTACCTTGACTTAGTTTATACTCAGTCAGGTATGTTACACGAGAAAATCCCTGATCTTCCTAAGCAAAATCAAATCGCTGCAGCTCCTTCAAGGTCTCATGCCGCTGATGGTATGATTGGTACGGTTAACACCAAAAGTAAGAAGAAGTCTTCCAAGAATTCTTCTCCTATGATAACCTTGCCAGATCCCCCAACAGGAGATTATTCCTTGGAAATTTCTGCCGATATTCATGTTGTAGAGTCTTCTACAGCCAAATCAAAATCCGATGGTAAGAAGAAAGGGAAGAAGAAAAATAAAACAGATAAAAATTCGAAAGAGAAACCAGAAAAAGCAGAATCAAATGATGAAAAACGCAAACCTCGTTATCCTTGTCTCATTTGTGATGAAGAGAATTTTACAAGAGACTGCCCTCATCGTGCAGAGGTTGCGAAGATTGTGAAAGGTTCCCAAACGCCCGCTGTTTTAAAGGATCGTTTTCCAAGTCAAGATAGTAAGATGATAGGTTCTTCCCCAAATGCCAATGAAGAACCCATACTGATGATGTCCCATGTTAGGAATGCGACTCGATCACATGATTATGGTAGTAAAAGTCTGTTGATGGTAAAGAAGCGTAATCTTCTCATTCTAACCCATCAACCTCAGCTCCCGGTTCCGATCCACTACAGATCGAGAAACCTAATCCAGACTTAGTAATCAAACCGCCCGCCAAGGGTATACTTTCAAAGTCAGCTTTCAATCCACATGCGAGAGTGGCTCAAAGCTATAACATTGTTGAGGATTTAGTTGTTTCACCTTCAGTAATGTCGGCTTTGGAAGTGCTACAATCATGTCCAGCACAGCGTAAATTACTTTTCTCGGCTATAGGAGCTGTTGATGTTCAGGACTCGAACCTAATAATTTTCGATCTAGAAAATAGTACACTGTGCTTCCCTCATCAAATGGCTTTCCAGATCCCAGTGATAGTAAAAAACAAACCTATTCATAGAACTGTGATTGATGAGGGAGCCTCAACGTGTATTATGTCAATATAGTGTTGGAGATCGCTTAGTTCTCCTTCACTAAATCAATCCCCGACGATTCTAAAGGCCTTTGATGGACGTGGGCTTCATCCTTTTGGCATTCTACAGGATTTACCTATAGGGGTTGAAGGTAAAACTGTTAATCTAGATGTGGAGGTGGTTGATGCCCCTCTAGATTACAACCTTCTCTTGGGTCGTAGTTGGTCTTACGCTATGACAGCTATCGTTTCATCGGTCTTTCGGGTTATAAAGTTTCCTCATAATGGAAAGATCATAACAATAGACCAGTTGGCTTACTTTTCATCTGACCCAGCCTCTTCTGAAAGCATTCAGCATGTCGGTAAAATGACTATCCCGTATAAGGATGTTGGAGTGGGACTAGTTAAAGATGCCGGTTTATTGGGAACTTTTCCTTTTCCTTCCGATCAACGCATCGTCTTCTTTTGCAACCATTCATATGATTTCGTCAGACACCATTGTTTATGATGATCCTTGGATCGTACCTTCTGAATCTGAGATAGACTCATTTGGTGATGTTATGCCTTTGAGTCCATATGAAATTGCGTATCAGGTTGTGCAGTCGTTTTCCAACCCATCTTCAACCAAAATTGACTTAATGAATATCATCCATGAGGAATCACTTTTCACATCAAACTCGGATTCAATAACGTTTTCTAAACTTGTTCACATTGATGAGAAAATTCGTGAAATCCTATGTGTCGATGATTTACCATGGGAAGATCTCCATCATAGATCTTCGTTTTTACCCGAGAATGATCGTTTTGAAAATGATCTTTCATCAATGTTTACGACTGAATATGTCAAGGAACCTCAGAATCCAATGAAAAATCTTGATTCAGAGTTAAATTTGGGAAACATTTCTCGAACTATTCCTATTGACATTTCGGTTAAGCTTGGAACTGTTGAGAACATTCATATAGTTGCCTCATGTACAAAAGATGAAATTCAAATATATAAGGCCCTATTTCAAGAATTCCGCGACGTGTTTGCCTGGTCATATGAGGAAATGCCAGGAATTGACCCTGCAATTGTTGTTCATGAAATCAAAACTTACCTGGACGCTAAACCCATCCAGCAATGTTTGCATCAGATTCACCCAAGAAAAGCTGCTGCCATTAAAGCAAAAGTTGAAAAATTACTCAAAGCTGTTGGCATTATGATTCAAGTGTTGTCCTTGATGGCAACTCACTCAGAAGGTTGGTACAGGTGCTCAGAGACTGGTACAGGTGATGACAACTTAACTAGAAGACAGATCTCAGTACAGCAGGACAAGAAAGAGATATACGCAGGTTCAGCAAGGAGAATCAGCGTGTACACGCAGGTTGGCTTCAGCAAAAGCGCGTGTATGTGGAAACGTACCTTTGGTCCATGGCGGTTAGTCCTTGGAAGTTGTGCCTATGGTTTCGGACCATTGTGTCTCGACGGGCGTGTCGATCCCTAGTATTGAAGTTGATGGTATTGTGTTTCTATGGTTTTGGCTCTTGGTATTGAACAAGGCCTAAAGCTATATAAGGAGAAGATCACTAGGCAAAGGAGTATGGATTGTGTGTGGCTGACGCAGTGAGAGGATCTGGTATTGTTGGTTATCTGTTCGGGACGCTTGGTAAGGGTCGGATCTGACAGCAAAGGCAGAAGTAATCATTTCTAGATCTGCACGCGGGTTGCCTTTGGAGAAAGCGCGTATACACGCGGTTTTGGTACAGTGAAGTAGCGTATGCATGATAAGGGTTGATATTTCAGGTTGTTGCTGATTCTGGTGGTTGTTGCAGAGTTCTAGATTCTGATTTGGGTTCTGTGTTCTTGATGACAGGGTTTCAGTGATTCGGTATTGGGTTGTTTAATGAATTATGATGCAAGTATAAGTTGATGATTGTATTGCGGTAATGTTTGCTTTGTACTCTTGGATCCAGTCTGAAAATTGATGAAACGTGGTCCCTGAAGGTTGTAGGGTCAGCACCTACGTACTAGTAAATGGATCAGCTAGTACAAGAGCTGAGGGGGTTGTAGCTCCCTTCCAAAAGTAGTTGGAAAACAAAAGAGAGGGTTGTAGCCCTCTGCAGGTTGTAGCCTGCATACTGGTAAAGGACTGCACCAGTATATTGTAAAAGAAGTTTCTCATTAAAGAAAGAAAGAGACGAATTGCAGCAGGTGGTTTTCACCCACATTGGGTTTCCACCTTATATCATGGTGTTCATGTGTGTGGCTCTTGTGTGATGATTCTGTTCTGTTATACTGCACCTGTTTACTCCTAAATTGCTTAATAATGTTCTGATGCATTTACTGAAGATAAGATTAACTGAATCATAAGATATCTGCATATACGCTAGTTGCTTTAGACACAGTCGCGTGTACACGCTGGTTCACTTAACAGAAGTCGCGTATATGTTTCTGAGTAGGAAATTGAAAAGGTTTTATTAATCTGATAATACTGATTCACCCCCCCTCTCAGTATTATTTCCAACAATTGGTATCAGAGCAGGTCCTTCAGAGGAAGCTTGATCGCTTGAAGGAAAATATCCATCAAAATGGCTAATCCAGAAAGAGAGGCACACATCAGGCCACCAGTCTTTGACGGGAACAATTTTACTCACTGGAAGATAAGAACCACTGCATATTTACAGTCTCTTGGAGCAGAAGTTTGGGGACTCATAGAAGGAGGATACAAATTCCCATCAGCAACTCCTACAGATCCAGCAGAGAAAAAGCAATATGAGCTCAATGCCAAAGTAGTTAATGTCCTATTGGGTACTTTGACTCAATCAGAATTTATGAAGATCATGCATCTCAAATCAGCTAAGGAAATATGGGACAAAATCGTTACAAGCTACGAAGGAGATGATCTGGTAAAAATAGCGAAGCTTCAAACTCTCAGAATCCGGTATGAAACTCTTAAGATGCGAAGTAATGAAAGCGTAGCTAATTATTTCCTGCGTATGGATGAGATTGTGAATTGTATGAGGGATCTGGGTGAAGAATTTGAGGAAGTTGTCTTAGTTCAAAAGGTTTTGAGATCTCTGTCTACTAAATTTGATTCTAAAGTATCTGCCGTAGAAGAAAAGGAGAATGTGCGAAAACTTACCATGTCACAGCTTCACGGGATCCTAACTGCTTTTGAAATGCGACTAGAGGTACCACCAGAGGCCGCATTCGAAGTGTCAGAGGAAGAAGATGAGGTAAATTTTGTCAAGAATCTTGAATGTGGAACTGGACGGTTCAAAGATAAGCTGCCTTTCAAATGTTTTCTATGTGGTAGAGTTGGTCACTATGCTGCTAGATGTCCTCATAACAAAGAAAGGATATATGAACAAGATGGTAGAAGCTATTATTCCCATATTAAAAGTTCATTTAATGATAGTAAAGATATTAGAAGTCTCATGGCGCACAAGAAGAAGAATGCTTCATCCAATGATAGCGAGGATATTAAAAGTCTCATGGCACATGAAGAGAAGAATGCAGAAACTGAAGAAGCTGCCAAATTAAAAGAACTATTGGAAACAGAAACCAGGGTAAGGGAGAAATTGCAGGATATAGCAAAAGATCAGAGCACAACTATTCAGAGACTTGAATCAAAGATCCTCTCTCTAAAAGAAGATCTTGAAGATCAAGAACATGAAGTGATCAAACTAAAGCGACAAGTAGAAGAAGGGAGAAAAGTTGAAGAAGACCTAAGGAAGCAGTATCTGAAAAAGGAAGAACAACATCAAGTTGAGGTAAATATCTTGAAAGGTAAACTAGAAGAAAAGGATAAGCTTTTACGATTTCAAGATAGTTCTAAAGTCTTGGATGATATTCTTAATAGTCAAAGATCTCCTGCTATCAAGACTGGTCTTGGTTTTCATGAATATGTTGAAGGTGAATCTAGTTCACAAGGTGAGACAAGAAACTCTAATGAGAAATCTGAAATGCTCGAGGAACAACCAAGAAAAGAAATTCCTCAAGGAAGATCCTTTACTCCTAACTATGAACGTGATAGACGATTATTTCCTCCGCTGAATAAAGTTGAATGTTATGTATGTCATAATCTTGGACATGTTGCAGCCAGATGCAGAAGTAGAATGGTTCAAGAAAGATCATCTCATCCCAGGTATTTCAGAGGGTATTGCTTTGCCTGTAATGCATATGGACACAAAGCATTTGAGTGTGATAGAAGGAACATGAAAAATATAAGGTGCTATACATGCAACAACTATGGGCATAAAGCAAGGGAATGCAGAAGCAGATTTCAAAATTCAAGACAAGGGGACCATACATCATCACAGTTGCAGGAATTGAAGAAGACAGAGACAGAAAGGTGTGGAATAACTCAGACAGCTGACATAACAGACACAGGGGAATCTGAAAGTGATGAAATTCAGTATTCCATCCTGCATACGCTGATAGACTGAAGACAAGTCGCGTATATACGCGAGTTACAGGCTGCAAAGTCGCGTATATGAAGAAAGGGCAGCAGAACAGACCCAGGTTCAGTCATGGTTGGCTCAGGCTCAGGGGGAGCAGAACAGACTCAGGAAATGGTTCAGACATGGTTGGCTTACACTCAGGGGGAGAATATTCTTCGAATAATGCATTGTTGGCATTATGGTTAGAAGGTATTGATAAAGTCTATGAAGCTAAATGATACATCTTACTGTTTAGGAATGGTATTGCAGGCTGATGGTACAGATCATGATGCTGTTGGTGGCTTTCATAAGTCTTGGTCTAGATATTTCATCACTATGTCATGTATCTCTTTTATGATGTCAAGGTCATGTAACGGCCTATGTTGGTTTCCCCACTATGCCTGGGATGAATGATGAAATGTTCATGTATTATCATGTATCTTCACATGGTTAGGTGAATGAGTCAATATTGGGATATCCCCACTAGGTTGGGTGATGAATGTATGTTGAGTCTTTTGATGATAGGAAGGTCTTCTATGATGTATAAGTCTTTGTTCTTCTTGTAGAACATCTTTTACAGATCTTGCCTACAGTCAAGGGGAGCATGAACAGCACAATTCAGCAAGAGCAGGATGGATAGATTGGTACACTTTGGCATACACAAAGGGGGAGCACATTTGGAGAATTCAGCATATACTCAGGGGGAGTATGGACAGCAGTATGGTCAGCAGAAGGTATACCAAGGAAGAGAATATCTTGGTCCACCCTTTGCCCTTGATGTCAAAGGGGGAGAGTGACTTGGTGTGGTGGTTGCCATCAAGTCCAAAGGGGGAGATTGTTGGCATTATGATTCAAGTGTTGTCCTTGATGGCAACTCACTCAGAAGGTTGGTACAGGTGCTCAGAGACTGGTACAGGTGATGACAACTTAACTAGAAGACAGATCTCAGTACAGCAGGACAAGAAAGAGATATACGCAGGTTCAGCAAGGAGAATCAGCGTGTACACGCAGGTTGGCTTCAGCAAAAGCGCGTGTATGTGGAAACGTACCTTTGGTCCATGGCGGTTAGTCCTTGGAAGTTGTGCCTATGGTTTCGGACCATTGTGTCTCGACGGGCGTGTCGATCCCTAGTATTGAAGTTGATGGTATTGTGTTTCTATGGTTTTGGCTCTTGGTATTGAACAAGGCCTAAAGCTATATAAGGAGAAGATCACTAGGCAAAGGAGTATGGATTGTGTGTGGCTGACGCAGTGAGAGGATCTGGTATTGTTGGTTATCTGTTCGGGACGCTTGGTAAGGGTCGGATCTGACAGCAAAGGCAGAAGTAATCATTTCTAGATCTGCACGCGGGTTGCCTTTGGAGAAAGCGCGTATACACGCGGTTTTGGTACAGTGAAGTAGCGTATGCATGATAAGGGTTGATATTTCAGGTTGTTGCTGATTCTGGTGGTTGTTGCAGAGTTCTAGATTCTGGTTTGGGTTCTGTGTTCTTGATGACAGGGTTTCAGTGATTCGGTATTGGGTTGTTTAATGAATTATGATGCAAGTATAAGTTGATGATTGTATTGCGGTAATGTTTGCTTTGTACTCTTGGATCCAGTCTGAAAATTGATGAAACGTGGTCCCTGAAGGTTGTAGGGTCAGCACCTACGTACTAGTAAATGGATCAGCTAGTACAAGAGCTGAGGGGGTTGTAGCTCCCTTCCAAAAGTAGTTGGAAAACAAAAGAGAGGGTTGTAGCCCTCTGCAGGTTGTAGCCTGCATACTGGTAAAGGACTGCACCAGTATATTGTAAAAGAAGTTTCTCATTAAAGAAAGAAAGAGACGAATTGCAGCAGGTGGTTTTCACCCACATTGGGTTTCCACCTTATATCATGGTGTTCATGTGTGTGGCTCTTGTGTGATGATTCTGTTCTGTTATACTGCACCTGTTTACTCCTAAATTGCTTAATAATGTTCTGATGCATTTACTGAAGATAAGATTAACTGAATCATAAGATATCTGCATATACGCTAGTTGCTTTAGACACAGTCGCGTGTACACGCTGGTTCACTTAACAGAAGTCGCGTATATGTTTCTGAGTAGGAAATTGAAAAGGTTTTATTAATCTGATAATACTGATTCACCCCCCCTCTCAGTATTATTTCCAACAAAAGCAGGTTTCATTTATCCGATTTCGTTAACGGATTGGGTATCGAATATTGCTCAGGTTAACAAAGAAGCAAGGAACAATAAGAATATGTATCGATTATAGGGACATTAATCGAGCCTGTCCAAAGGACAATTACCCAACTCCATATATCGATCAAATCATTGATGATTTTGCTGGTAGCGAAATATTCTCCTTCATGGATGGTTTTTCCGGATACAATCAAATCAATATTCTACCTGCTGATCAACCAAAAATGGATTTCATTTGTCCATGGGGGACATTTTCTTATTGCAAATTACCTTTTGGGCTCAAGAATGCAAGGGCAACTTTTCAAAGGGCCATGTCTTATGCGTTTCATGACATCAAGCACAGTGTGCAACCCTATCTCGATGATTTGCCTGCTCATTCATTACATCGAGCTGATCATCTCATCCATTTACGAGCAATCTTTATGAGGTGTAGGCATTATCGGATTAGGTTGAATCCACACAAGTGTGTTTTCTGTATAGAAATGGGTCGATTGCTGGGGTTTGTTGTTTTGAAATCCGACATTCGCATCGATTCCTCAAAGGTTGAAGCTATAATCAAATTGCCTCCTCCTTCGAGTCTTTGCCAACTCCAAAGTTTGCAAGGGAAAGCAAACGTTTTACGATGATTCATTCCTAACTACGCTGAGGTTACAAAGGGTTTTACCCGGTTGTTGAAACATAACACTCTATTCTATTGGGATGAGATAGCTCAAAAATCTTTTGATGCACTAAAACACGCGTTGACCCATGCACCGTTATTGCATCCTCCCAACTACAACCAGGACTACTTCTTGTATTTCGCCGCCTCTCATTCCACCATTGGAATGGTGTTAGTACAGGAAGATGAATTCGGTACTGAATATGTGATATATTACCTTAGTCGAACTTTAAATCCAACTGAGCTAAAATACTCACGTGTGGAGAAATTGGCATTGGCAGCTGTTCAAGTTGTCCAACGTTTTCGTCACTACATTTTACTACGTAAAACTACAGTAATTTCTGATTGCAACCCTATGATCTACATTTTGACCAAGCAATTGCTAGGGGGCAAGTACTCCAAATGGATTGTGATCCTGCAGGAGTTCGACTTGGAATTTGAAAAATCTAAGTCTAAGAAATCTTTAGCTTTTGCGGAGTTAATGTGTGACTTCCCGCATGCTGACACATAAACTGTGGCAGAGGAGCCCATTGCGGATGAATCCTTGTTTCTAATCAGCACTTTAGATCCATGGTATGGGTATATCATTGTTTATCTCCAGACCCAATCCTTTCGGCCAGAAATTTCAAGGTCAGAACGTTGAAAAATACGATTCCAGTCCCAACAATTCAGAATTATTGGAGATAATCTTTATCGCCGTGGGGCGGACTCTGTTTTTCAACGTTGTTTAACTCACAAGGAAGCTGAAAGGTTTCTAAATGCCTGTCACTCTGGAGCGTGTGGCGGTCATATGTCTGGGTATGCCACAGCCCAAAAGATATTGCGCGCTGGCTACTTCCCAACGACAGTCATAAGTCTGGGTATGCCACAGCCCAAAAGATTGTATTAACGCGGTACAAAAATGCCACAACTGCCAAATTTTTGATCGAAAGATGTGCGCTCCACCTGCTCCTCTCCACCCTATAATTGTAGTTGGTCCTTTTGCCAAATGGGGTATCGATTTTATTACAAGTAACCCTCACTCGGCCGGGGGGCATGCGTATATCATCCTTGCGGTAGATTATTTTACCAAGTGGGCCGAGGCAATGCCTACATTTGAGGAAGATGGCAAAACAGCTGCAATTTTTGTGTTCAATCATATAATTGCTAGGTTTGTGTTCCACAAGCGATTATCACTGATCATGGGCGTCATTTTCGGAACGTTATGATGAACGAACTTACAGGCCAGCTTGGCTTCTGTCACGATAGTTCAACTCCTTATTATCCATAAGATAATGGTCTGGTTGAATCCATCAACAAAGTTTTAGTCATCATGATCTGACGAATCATTAGGATTCATCGGTCGAATTGGCATAACATGCTATTTTCAGCACTTTGGGCGTATCGAACCTCAGTAAAAACATCAACAAGGTTCACTCCTTTCCAACTAGTTTATGGTCTGGAAGCTTTGTTACCCATTGAATGCGAAATCCCGTCATTGCAAATGGCCATCGAGTTACTTCCAGACACTTCCAAAGAGGAAAAACATTTTTTATGCTTGGCTCAATTAGATGAGAATCGACGTGACGTTGCATTGGCGATCGAAACTCACACAAAATGTATTAAAGCTCAGTATGATCGAAATGTGACCCCTCGAAATTTTTCGGAAGGAGACCTAGTCTTATTGTACGATTAAGCTAATGATAAATTAGGCGCTGGAAAATTCGTTCCTATGTGGCATCGTCCCTATGTTGTTAAGAGAAAGCTAGCAAAAGGGGCCTATGAATTGGTAAACTTTGATGGGGACTCTTTAGGTAAACCCAGAAATGGTCTTTACCTGAAGAGGTATTATGCTTAAAGGATGGGTGTGGAGATTTTTAGTTAGGATAGTTTTCTTTCTAGCTGGTGTGTTTTAGTTTAAAAAGTGTGCTTAGCTTAGAGAGTGTTTTTCGTCATTATTCCTACTTATCTTGGTTTTACTCTTGATATTGCAGATGTTGATGCCTCTCCAAACATACATTGGTTTCGCTGATGGTGCTTGTCGTAATACACGGAACATTTCTTCTGTAGCTTGGGTTATCTATTCGCCCTCTAACGAGTTGGTATGTATGCATGGGGTAAGCCTGGGTCAAACAACGAACAACATTGCCAAGTATAGTGCAGTGATTGAGTTATTATCTGAATTTATTTCATTTGGGATTCAGAGTTTGATAGTGAGGTTAGATTCTGAACTCGTTGTATTACAGCTTAATAGAGTGTATGCCATTAGAAATCCAGTGTTATTGAGATTATTTTTGAGAGTGCGTCTCTTGGAACGTGAATTTGATTATATTGAATATCAGCATATTCCAAGATCTTTAAATACATTAGTAGATGCAATTGCTTCTCAAATGTTAAGTAGACATTTGCAATAATCATACATGTAAATTTAAAAGCATTCCATAACATGTTTTACAAGATAAGCCGGTAATAGTGATATATATAGGAGTGTGTCAAAATATACATTGTCCTAGATCATAGGTTAAAAAACACCTTATGATGGGCAAAAATGATAAGTACAAAAAGAAAAAATGTCATATGTGTCTACAATAGGCGATCATCCTATCACTGGTGATGATCTCGATAAGAAACCACTGTACGGGCCACCTTACAAAGGAACCTCCTAAAAGGTCATGGGACCCCAATCACATAGCGCTGTAGTCGATGAGGAATGTCATCTATGCCGGTCTCTGGAATGTCCCCTGTCAGGCGCTCTAGATGACTCTCCAACTCGGCCAAGGTCTCTGCTGATTCGTCTTGTGGGGCTGGCGCCACTGCAGCTGGTTGTTTCCTCTCGTAAGGCTGGAGAGTGGCTGGTCACTATGGACCCACATCTGCATTTGAAACTTTTACTATCAGTATTGGGATGACATAAAAACAAAAGATAAAATAAAATAGGAAAATGTTGAAAATGATTTTACCTGAGTCATCCCATTCCTCTCCTGGTGGAAGAGCCATGTTTGGGTCACCGCTGTTAACACTCAGGTTGTTCCCTTTGACTCCTAAGGGAATACGGCCGAGGTAACCACTAACCAATCTTTTGGCCACAGGTCCTATCCTACCTGTAACTAGAGAGGGCTCTCTCTTTACGATTTAACTTTGTTTTGATAAGGTTTTAGGCTAGTTATGATGCACAAGGTTTTGTTTTAAATTTGCTGGATGATGATTTCAGTTAGAATAGGTATATTTTTATAGGGTGATCTAGGCCATTCGACATGGAGTCCGTGATGTTTAATTGCTTGATATGTCTGTCTTGAAACACCAATGATGCTACAGAGCCAGATAAGTGTCTATGGAACAATTCTTTAAATCTGTGATTGGATGGGATGAACTCAGGGCGTGAAAGGCAACTAAGGATATTTCAGTAAGCTGATATGGATAGCAGTGGGAACATTAATTAGGAGCATTCAAGAATTCCTTAATAACATTCACGTTGATAGAACCAATACAAACATGAGCAATTAAGAATTCATGTTTATGATTAATTCTGAAGAAAACGTATTCAACAACAGAGATTGAGCACAGGGTGTAATCAAACATTTCCTATACCATTCCTTTTCTCTATCGTTAGACTAGTGAAACATGTATATGATTTAAGTAGACATAGGAAGACAAAACATAGTTCAGGATGACTTATTGTTCCAATAGACAGCACAGAAATTCTGTAACAGCACGCAGGGCATCATTGAGACATCAAACATTCAAGAGAGAATGAACTTTTCCAACCTTTTACATTAGATCATCTGAAAATATACAATATATTGTCCCAGAGAGAAAATCACCAACCCCAAATATGTTACAAGGGGAGGTATATATACAAAATTTAGATACAAAAATATCTAGCTGATGAATTAATGGCTCATAAATAGTGTGCCAACTCCTGAAGAATTACAACTGAGAGAGTAAATGCTGTAATAACTGCTTAGTGCATTAGCTGTCCAAAACTGTCAGAGAATTTTGACTTTGTGACCCACTGAGTTGGTTGGAGCCATGTCGCCCAAAATCTGCACGTTTCCTTTGTCTTGGCTTGCTTTCGTAGTATCATGCTGAGTCACTTCTTTTATCCGCTCTGCCTGCTGTCTCCACGTTGCTTTTTGACTTTGGTTGACCTACAGTTGATTAGGACAGACCAAACTGAGTTTATTGAGGCAAAATTTGTAGCATTGCCTGCCACCAATCTTCCTTGGGTAGTTGGTGTCTTCGTATCTTTATCAAGGTTTCATCCGCTTCTGTATACCTGTAAAAATTTGGTGGGACCTCAAATAAGTGATTAATCTCATGCTCAATGTAAAATAGATTTTCAAGCCTGTCATAGAGGCTCTGCCCTGATGGAGGTCCTGTTTCCTCAGAAGTACTGGCGGATGCTGTGATCTGATTTTCAATAAACAATTTCATCCTAGTGGCATATTGCTCACGGGTGAGTAGTCTTCCTATGTCGGTCAATAGGCTGGGCAATCCTTTGTCTTGCAATGCTCCCATTTTAAGCTTGTAGTCATCCACCTCAGCCTGCATTTCATGACATTTTCTCTCCACAGTTTGCACAAAGTTTCTGAGGGTTAGCACTTTTTTAACTGTTAGGACAGCATCTGTTCTATTGATGATGTTTAGGGCTGCCAGTTCCTCCTTGGTCTGATTATTGAGGAAATGTATCATCCTATTGGCTTGCTCAGGCCTATTCCCTAGTGCTGTTCTGGCCTTCTGGCTTTCAACTTGTGCTTGGCCTATTAATTCCATCTGTTCATGCACTGTTTTGATTGACTTCCACTGTCTAGTAATGGAGTGGTCAATCCGGGCCCACAGAATCCTTTTTATCTCTGCCAGAGTATTTTCTAATTTTAGTTCCTTCTCTAAGGCCTTTATTTTGTCCTTCAGGGCCTTAATCTCTCTGGTCTGCTCTGCTACTGTCATTTTGGATTTGTAATACTTAGCTTCCAGCTCTGCCAATTTCTCCTTGGCTTGTTTGATTTCTGTCGCCTGAAGCTCCAGCTCTTTGATAACTTTTGTCAATTCATCCATGTTTAAACTAGACTCAGGAGCTGTTGTAGTTGCTGCTGCCGCATCTGTTGTTGTTGTAGCCGTTGGGGCAGACTGAGGAGGTTGGGAGGTTGATTCTCCCTGTTTGTCTTGGAGTGCCTTTTCCAGCTCCCCTTCCAGATCAATCACTCTTTGGTTCAGCTGCATTATTAGGTCCAATTGATCCTCAGCTTCCTTTTCTTTCTGCACTTCTCCTGTTTGAGGGTGCTCAGTAGGAAGCAATTTCAGTCTCTTCTTCAACGCAACAATGTCATCATCTTTTTTCTTCATAAGGGCCCTCACACCCTTAGGATCCTTAGGATCATGTCCTAGGTCCACAATAATGTCCTCCAGTGTTTTGATTCTGTTGTCTTTGGCCGTGGAGGACATTCTCTCCAAGTCCAGCTGAGTATTGGTGTTCTTCAGAGACTCTTTTAATTCATGGGCCATTGTGGCCCTGTCTACTAGTGTGGCATAGACCATTTCCCCTGTTTGCTTATGCAGTTCTATCTGATCCATGGGGTGAAGGTCTTTTGCCATGACCTCCAATTTTGCTTTAACAAAATCCGCAGCCGACTGAGGCTGTTGTACCTTGGGTTCAAAATGGGTGAGGATCATCTTTTCCTCTTTGATGTCATAAGCTGCCATCAACCTTTCTTGTTTGGCAGGTGTTTTCTTGAGAAATTGTTCATTATCTGCTTCTTCAGCAGCTCATTTTATGCTTTAATTTCTTTGAAGGAGGCCTTAGTGCTGGATGGCTTCTTGCTTTGTTGGGTGGAGGAGGACACTTCCATGCCATGCTGTCTTCCTTGTTCTTGTTGAAAAGAGCTTGTGGCTGTCTGTTGGCTATCCTCTCTTTCTTTCCTTGGGCTCTCAAGGATCTCCTCGCTAATTTCTTCTATGACCGGAGAATCAACCCTTTGCCTTTTGGCTTCGAGTTGCTGAGAGGATCCACTAGCAGGTGTGGACTCCTCCCGATCCCGTTTCTTCCCCCTTTCCTCATGTGCAGGGGTCTGTAAGGCAGGCACTGTTGGTGCCTCTGTTTGTGGTGGAGGAGTTTGCTCTTGCTGCTGCCCAATTGAGGAGGCAGGTTTTTCTATCACTACTTCTTTTTCTGCACCCATTATCCCCTTGCCTTTTTCTGTACCTGATGCTGATGTAGATGGCCCCTGGGTGACTAGTGCGGTTGCAGCAGTGGATGTACCTTCTCCAATTGGATGCAGCTGTTTGAAAGTTACCTGCTGCACAGAATCTAAGTCAAGAGTTCCTTCTAAATCCTTGACATTTCTTTCCATTATTTCTTCTTGAGTTAGTTCCTCAATTAATGTGCCTTGCAACCATTCATCTTCGTTGGCATACTGCTCAATTTGTGGATATTTATAGTGCTCATACCCTAGCAGCCTGTATTTGACTCTTCTAGCACTGATGAAGCCTTCGGGGTCATAAGGGACCCACCAGAAGCTTCTCTTTAGCTTGTATTTATCTCTAAGAATTTGGTCAGCCTCTTGCCAACCCTCTTTCTTATTCATGATAAAGGGGCCCATATGGTCTTTGAACTTGAGATGGGCTTTCTTCTTGGCACTATGAAAGTGGGTGAGGTCAGAGTTAATGAGTTGCCTATAGTATTCCAAGGCGAACATTCTCATCGATACTTATCTTGGGAGCCTATATGGACAGAGCTCATAGCCATAAATTCTGATGACTGTATGGTTTTGGTATAGGTACCAATCACCTATTTTATAGTTCTTAGACAACTGCAAAGTTTTCTGGATTTCAAATGACAGTTTGGGAGGAGGGGATCTCATTAATAGGCAAGAGACCGGGTAAACAAATTGGTCAATAAATTCACAGTACGAATATGGTGAATCTTGAACTTGGTGGAAACCTGATGACCAGAATATGACAGACCTCCTCTCTCCCCTAGAATCGAGTTTCTTGATGGGGCATTGAAAAACCTCAGACTGATAATACATGAACAAGTGGTAAATATATGATGAATATTTGAACACACCCTCCCTATCCACTTTCAAGAGTTGGTCATGTATTTTGTTGGCTATAAACTTGGCAAATTTATATTTGTAGGCAGGAGGCTGGCCTGGGCTCTAAGCTGCTAATAATACCAGCACTGTCTCATCAATGTGCTCACTGGTTTTGTAGCCCAACACATAGGAGATCATGTCAACTAGGAGGTTGCCTATATCAGTGAAATGGACATGCAGGTAAGGAGGTGGCCCTGTAGGCTGGCGGTCTACCCTCATGAATGTCTTGGTGACCTTCTCAATGTCAGCAGTGGAAAGTTTGGCGCCCGCATCCAGTAAATAGTTCATGGAGAAGGGAAACAACAGCTGAGTTTGCTTGAAGCTGAGCATTTGGTTGATGGAGTCAGGATTGATGTGAAAGAGTATGCTCTCGGATGGAGACTTGACAGTTCTCTGAGTTGGATCATAATTCTCAGCACATAAGCAGATGATTTCTGGAAAAATATTAACAGATGGAAGGAAATAGTAAGGCAGATTGGACTCCCATATCCCATATGTGTCATTGTTGCTCAAATAGCTGTCTCTCAATTGGCGAAAGGTCTGTAAATGGTTCCTGTCACCCACAAGGTCTTGGATGAGGTAATCTTTGTCAGCAAGAGGCATGGCCTCAAGCTACTTGTTTGGTGGATTCATAGGAGTGATATTGAGAGCTGACGGTGTAGCCATTTGTAAAATTTTCAGGTCTTTGACTATAGAGTGCAGCTTCTTGGTGTAACAATCTGAATATGATAGCTTATGAGGCTTTAGAAGTGACGTGGCAGAATGAATGCAGCTGGGGCCAAATTTGCCTTTTGGAAGGAGCAACTTGGAGGAGTAGACTTCACTCTGGTTTCTTCTGGTGAATTCTCAGGATTTATAGAGAGTAAGGTCAACTGCTGAGGAGAGGGAGAGTACAAGTTGGTATAATGAGGCTTTTCAATCAAAATTTCGGCAAATGGGAACAATGCCGAGCAGGTGGGATAGTGAGTCAGAAATTAAGCCCGAGAATCGACTGTGCAACAGTGAAATTTGAACAGAGGGTGCTTTAGATCCTTTTAGGCTAATTATTAACAGGCCAACACCACTAATTTAGGAGTTCCTTAGGTAATTCAATGGCAAATTTGCAGATAATGGGAAGAATCATGGCAAACGGGTCGGATTTGGCGAAATACCTGGATAAACTAGTGCCGAGGGCCAGCGAATTGACTTGAAGACGGAGAATGTCGTTGAATTTGCAGGCGGCAGCGTCCAAACTGGCGAATTTTGAAATCTGGAGGCAGTTGGAGGTGACCAGCTAAAAAGCACGGCTACGTTTGTGCAATGAAAATGACAAAAAACGGTCATTTTTGGCCCTTTTTAACAACAAATTTGGCGCATATGCGCTTTGGCGCTTTCCTGAGATGACGTCAGCATGACATCATTAGCGGGCCCCTGGTACGGATTGGTGACGTGGATGCTTGTTATAGACATTTTTGTGCCTTACAGCATGAAGCACGAAATGTCGATAATCTGAGGGATCCAAAGTCCCTAAACATGTTGTTCCTACCCCTAGAGGAACAAGGTCAGCAAACCACAGCACTGAAAATCAGTTCTCCACCTGAAAACTCTCAAAAACAAGCTAATTCTGGATCATGTCAACTGCTCCACTGAGCATCTGCGCTGAATTTCAACTACTCCACTCTGTACCTGTGTTGAATGTCAAATCTAATGAAGGCTACCTGCGCTGGGCGAGATTGGCCAAGTGGAACAGTCATTCTGCAAGGTGTCAAATGCCCAGGAAGCTTCCAAAATGACACTTGGATCAGGGAATTCGCCTTGTGATGAGTAAGAGGATCTAGATCTCCAAGTGGAAGCAAGAAACTCCAAGTGGACTCAAGAACTGAAGTATAACTGAAGTGGGAGAGGACACTAGTCAGCTTCATGCCAAACTCAAGCTGACTCATCCTTTCTCCAAATCTCCTATATATAGAGCTCTCTCATGAGGTCTAAGGAGGCTGGAATCTTGTGAATGTAAGGAAGTGCTGTTGGTTTGAGTATAGAACTATTGGGTGATTGCTTTGAAGGAGGTGAAGAGGAGATTTCTTCTGCTGGGAGGTGTTGCTGGATTGGGCCTACTATGGTTGTAACACTCTCAGAACTTTACTTCTTCCATTAATAAAGCATTTGAGGTTCTTCTATATGCATGTGTCTTTGTGGCATATTGATGCTTGTATATTTGATTTATTCTAATCCTTGAATCAATTATGGATGTATGCTTCTTGTAGTTTCCCTTTCTTGTGCTTTTGCAGGATCTTTGTGTAGCTGGGCCAGTGAAAGAGCAAGGAGCTGGGAGCAAGCAGCAAGGAGAGAAGATTGGGTCAAACATTAGCGGAAGACAACGGTTAGTGGATATCTTTCTCCCCTCTCTTACATCTCATAAAGAAGTAATCTTGAATAGCTTTGCATTCGGTTGTTGCTGAGGTACTATCACCCTTAGAGTGGGATAGGGTCATTCCGTATTGGATACTTTTCCCAACAACAATGTTGACAGGGATGACAGTGTGGAGGGACATGGTGGAACAAATGCGGCAGTGTGAGGACAGTGTGGCGGGCAACATGGGGTCGTGGCGGGGGACGGGTGTGACGTCGAGCTGACTGGGTGATGACATAATGGGTGCGGTGGTTTTGAGGGAGGCAGTTTCCGGTTTCCCTGCACTTCCTTTGGGGGAAGGTGGTTTCGGGGGGGAGGGCTCCGAACAACCCCGGCTGCCGACACGTGGCGGGGGTACGGTGGCCAAAACCACCCATCCCCCGGACGTTATATGTCGGCACATCCGGGGCTCACATCACCCGCCCACCATTGGATCGAACGCAGCGGGAAATCAACGGCCGACGGGGCCTGTGGAGTGGCGTGCAGGTTTGAGAGCGGGACCCGCCCGATTTTTAAATGATATTTAAGGGTGCGGGCCTTCAACCTTAGTTTTGGTGGGTTTTTGGGGTTTAAATTAGCGTATGCGATGGGGCCACCATATAACAAAGGTTTTTTAACCACTTTTAGCAAAACATTGGGTTCTAACTTTGAGGGGGGATTATTTTGCAAGGGTTTTCGGGTGAATGGTGGTTTTTAGGTTATTAATTTAACCAAGGGTTAGATTAATTCCTGGGTAAGGGTTGACTATAGTCCCAGATGGACTAATGTCTCCCATGAAAATGTTACTTAGGTATAATGCTAAAGGGGGGGAATATTTACATATTTTTTGGGTTTTTGCATAAAATGCTATAATAGTAAGGGGAAGGGGGGGACTTAGGGAACTATATAGTAAGTTTAGAAGTTAATATGAATTTGGGATGTGAAAGAGGAATAGAGAGCTAAGTTTCAAGGAGTAAACTTAGATTTAGGAGCAGATGAGAGTGAGAAATGATTTTAGACAAGAAATGTGGCTTCTTTTCGGAGAAGAAGGTCACAACTTGTCATGAATTTCACAAATGAGAAATGCAAGGAGGACTATTTAGGCAGATCCTAAAGTCCTCAAGGGGATGTTAGTAAGAAAGATTTTGAAGGGAATGAGGGAAGTTAGACATGCTTGATGGTGTGCCATATAGATCATTGTTCTTGCCTTTCTCCTATTGGTGAGATCATATATGATTTTCCATATATCATGTGTTTAGATCTTGTTTTTTGCAACCTCCAACTGCCTACCCTGCCTAATAGGCCTAGCATTTTTTCTTCTTTTGGATGGGTGCACTTAGCCTTGCAAACCCTGATAATCCTCTTTTCTTTTTGCTGCCCTCCTATCTAAATCTACCCTTATGTCTTCCAAGGGCCCATATTAAGCAGTTGGGCTCCTTCCTTTCTCTATCCAACTAGTCATCTGCCAAGCTTGAAATGTTTGGGCAGGTACTCTCTCTCTAGTCTAGAACAGGCAATTTAAAACATGGCATGGCCCAGCTTGAACTGTTGGACCATCCATCAAGATAGCAGTGGAATTTTGGTTAGCCACTTTCATGGTCTTTGTTTGGGGTTCATTTCAATTATTTTTTCTGACCAGTTCATTTTCTTGCCTTTTGCTTATTCTTTTAAGGCATACCCTCTTTACATTTTTTAACTATCTGCTTCTTTCACAAAAATGGAACCTCTGTATCATCAAAGTGGAACATTTTTGGCCCTTCCATTGTCAATCATGAAAAATGATACCCTATTGGTATAGGAGGCTAACAGTGGCTCCACTTGGGGATGGCCTTTCGAGGTGGAAAGCCTAGAATAGCAGGTCAGATGGCCTTATTTCTCCATTCTTGTCACAGTCTGAATTTGTCTTTTGTTGGAGATCATTGTTCTGAATCCTAGATACTTGTATGAAATACCCACTAAGCTAATTTGCTGTGAAATTACAGCTCTGTTTTTGCTTCTTTCTCTGAGTATTCAACATCACCTTGATAGTTCCCAAGTGTTTTCTCTTACTTTCCAATGATAGGACCAAAACATATATCAAAAATGGTGCAGTACCCTGATGTTTCTCAAAATTTTCTCCACTCGGTGCTTTATTTATTTGCTGTAAATGAAATTACTGAAAATACAAATATTTATGTACAACATATGACTGTGCAGTGTTTCATCAAAAGGGGTCAAAATAATGCTTGAGCATCCTCCCATTGACTGGGCCTTCCTCAGTGTTTGAGCCATCCAAACTCTTTAGAAAATATGTGTTATTACCTTGTACAGCATAAATGACATAAGGTCCCTTCCATAAGAAATCAAATTTACCATGTTTTCCTTTATCCTCCCTCCTGGAATCCCATCTCAGCACTTTACTTCCTATGAAGAAGTCTTCAACTTTGGTTCTTTTGTCAAATACTCTTTTGAGCTTTTCTTGCAGTACTTGGGTTCTTTGATAGACTTCCTCTCTTGTTTGTTGTAGGTGAATTGTCTGATTGATCCTTCTTTGAATGTTATTGGGCTCAGCTTGTATTTCTTGCAGCAACTTGATTACAGGAATACC
Source organism: Pinus tabuliformis (assembly GCA_031772625.1). Lineage (NCBI taxonomy): Eukaryota > Viridiplantae > Streptophyta > Pinopsida > Pinales > Pinaceae > Pinus > Pinus tabuliformis. The sequence goes on from CM062816.1 coordinate 2,015,373,959, forward strand.
TAAAGATGAAGGAAACCTTGCTTCCATTCCATAAACTAGTTCATATGGGCTTGTGCCAATGGATCTCTTGGTGGTCAGTCTGTCTGCCCACAGTGCATTCACCAACTTCTTATGCCAATTCTTTTTATTCTCCTCCAAGACCTTTTTGATGATATTGATAAGGCTTTTGTTGGAAGACTCAGCCAAGCCATTGCCTTGAGGATAATAAGCAGTGGAATGGCCCAAGGTCATGTGATATTTATGGCAGAATTTGATCATTTTCTTGGACTTGAAGGCAGCGGCATTGTCTGTAATAATTTTGTCTGGACAGCCAAACCTAGATAAGATGTTGGTTTCTAGGAATTGTATAATGATGGAGTCATTGGCCTGCCTGCAAGGGACAGCTTCTATCCATTTGGTGAAATAGTCTGTAGCAGTCAGAATCCACCTATGATGGCCAGAGGATGCAGGGTGAATTTCACCAATAAAATCTAAACCCCATTGCTAGAATGGTCTCTCAATTGAGATAGGCTTGAGTGGTAAAGGCAGTAGCTTTCTTTTGCCCTAAAAAATTTGGCATTTGTGACAAGACATTACAAATTTTCTCACATCAGTAAACAAGGAAGGGCAATAAAATCTAGCCCTTAGGATTTTATCAGCTGTGGATTTCCAGTATAAATGCCCTCCACAGTCACCTGCATGAAATTCCTTGAGGACATTGTTAGTTTCATCCAATATTAGGCAATTAAGTAAAATTCCTTCATGATTCTTCCAAAATAAAGCATTGTCTATGATACAAAATTTTGATGCTTTCATTTTCAAAAACATTTTCTTAGTTCTGGACAACCCTGGAGGAGCTTGCAGGTTTAACAGTACAAAACATATATCAGTATACCAGGGAGATTGCATAAAGGCTTAGTTGATCTGTGGAGTCGCCATCTCCTATTCGTTGTCTAGTTCGTTAATGTCGAGGACATGTAAATTGGTTTCGGTCATTAGCTTGGCTAGACCTTGCCCTTTTATGAGTTTGGTAGGCTTGATTTCAATGTCATATTCTAAGATATTGGCAATCCATTTGCCCCTTTTTCCTTCAATTCCTTCTTGGGTCAGGATGTCCTTAACCACTGCATTAGGGACATAGGAAATTATATGAGAGTACAAAATATATATTCTAAAGTCTTTGATAGCCTTCACCAATGCATAGGCTTGCTTTTCCATAATATTGTATTTCAAGGGGGCATCTCTAAGGGATCTGCTAAAAAATGAAATGGGTTTTTCACATCCTTGGTCATCTTTTTGTAACAGAACAGCAGCAATTGTATGCTCAGATGCAAAAGAAAAAATGATGAAATCTCTATCAAACCTAGGGCTTGTTAGGACTGGTGTGTTTGTCAGTGCTCTTTTGATATCCTCAAGGGCTTGTTTAGCTTCTATGGTCCATTTGACCTTGGAATCCTTCTTCAACATATTGTTCAACAGTCTTATGAGCTCGGCCAAATTAGGAATGAATCTTCTCAAGAAATTAATCTTACCTAAAAAACCTTGCAGTTCTTTGATATTTCTTGGATGGGGAACCTGAAGGATAGCTTGAATTCTGTCCGGATCGATCCTAATACCATCTCTTGAGATTATGTGCCCTAAGAGTTTACCTTCCTCCAGGCCGAACAATGATTTCTTTGGATTCAAAGATATGCCATATTTTCTGCAAATTAAGAAAACTTGCTTCAGATGTTCTAAGTGTTCTTGATCTGATTTTGAAAAGGCGGTAAGATCATCGAGATAGACAACTAGGAAATCATGGAGTTCTTTAGCAAAGGCAATATCCATTGCTCTTTGGAATGTGGCCCCTGCATTTTTTAGTCCAAAAGGCATTTTGACATACTTGAAAGTCCCCCAAGGTGTTGTAAATGCAGTTTTGTCTTGATCATCAGGGTGTACTAAAATCTGATTGAAACCAGAGAAGCCATCTAGTAATGAGATCCTAGAGGCTCCCACTACCCTTTGTAGGATATGATCCATTTTTGGTAAGGGGTAATGGTCTTTGAGAGAGACTTTGTTCAAATTCCTTAGATCAACACATAGTCTAATCTCTCCCATCTTCTTCCTAGCGGGCACTAGGTTTGGAATCCACTCTGAGAACCTGATTGGAGCAATGATTCCTACTTCATACATACGTTTAAATTCTTTTTCGGTGAGGGGAAGGAGGACCGGATTCACTCTCCTAAGCTTTTGTTTAAAAGGTTTTTGGTTTTCTTTGAAAGGTATTGTGTGTTGGATGACTGTGGTATCATAGGACTTGAGGTCCTCGTAACTCCAAGCGAAAATATCTTGGAATTCTTTGAACAGTTCAATGTATTTCAACTTCTGATCAGCTGGTAATGCCTTGGATAATTTTATCATTTTGGGATTGTCTGTGGTTCCAATGTTACAGTCTTCAATTTCAGCATTTAGAGGTTGCATTTTTGGTTTTCTTGAGATGTCATTTGAATCAAACAAATCCTCTAAAGGGGTTAAACCTGTGGGCAGAAAATTGTCCTTTAGATCAATTACTTCGGCTTCTGTTTCAGCCGTTTCATCAAAATCTGTTTGCTTCAGCTCCTGTACATTTTCGTTGTTAAAGGTGGTGGGATGCAAAACCAGATTTGTTGTTTCAGCTGATATATTCTGTGTAATTGTGTATGCCTGTGGTTGATCATCTCTAGTGCTAGTATCAATGTTTATGCTGGAAAATTCTTCCTTTAAAGTGAGGAAGTTATTTATGTGTGTGTCACTCTCGAAGACTTGCCAATTCTTGATGTTATCCGGGACTGCAGGTCTATGTTTGATTTCAGCAGTAAAAGTGTGATTGGGTTTGAACGGTAGCTTGCAAGTGCTGGCAAAGGTTGCCAGGCTATGAGCATGTAGATTGAGCTCTCTAGAAATTTTAGTTAACTGGGATTCTGAGAAGGTATCAAGTACTTGGATAGCTACTCCTTTATAAGCTCTTAACCTTAGATCATTTGTGATAAAGTTTCCTTTCATATGTTGTATGATCAAATCTGAATCTCCTAAGATTGAAATTTTGGTTGCACCTAAATTTTTTATGAGTTTGAGACCTAACAGAAGGGCTTCATACTCAGCCATATTATTTGTGCATCGAAAATTTAGCCTATATGCATGACCTTCAGCTCTGTCATTCTACATATTTTGAATCCAGACTCCTGCTCCAGCTCCTAACTTGTTTACAAAACCATCAAATTCTAAGTACCATAAGGTCTCATGATTAAGATTTGGATCTAGATTTTTAGAAAGTCGGATCATGGGCAGATTGGTTTCTTGCAAGTTACTTGATACATCATGCTCCTTTGTTATATCAGTTATACCTACAGTCCTTTGGTCTTGGGAGGCACATTGTTCATTCAATTCCTCTGTCTCTGCTGCCATTAATAGTTCAGAATAAGCCTTGTTGCAGATGTCAGCATTATAGAGAATAAATGAATCCATGTCAGAGTGTATTGAATAGATTGGGAAGTTTTGGGGCTTCTCTTGACTGCTTACCACATATTTCAGTAATGTTTCGCGGTATAATCTCTTTGGCTGTCCAAAGACTGAAATGGTAGCGTAGGACATGTCTAATTGCAAAGATCCTTGGAGTTTTCCCCCCCAGGATCTAGACAAGAGCATACCATACTTAGGAGGTATGTCAGCTACCACTACATCCATCAAAATTGTTTTGGTTGGGTACTGGACCAGGGAGACACATAAATCTTTAATCAAGCCCAAGCGCCTGACTTGGCTTGAATCAAATGAGAATAGATCTTTATAAGGTCTTGTGATGTCTAAGTCTAGTTTTTCCATTACAGATTTGGGAATTAAGTTGTGTGAGGCCCCGGAATCAAACATTGCATTGTGTAGAACCTTATCATGAATGTTTAAACTGACATAGAAGGGTGGAACCCCTCCATTTGCTGTTTTTCCGTTAACTTCAGGACCAAACAGTAACTCAGGTTGATCATCTAGAACATTCACAACATCCTTATTGTCTGATATTTGGAGTGACCTATTAATCTGTTGTCTATACACTTGATGTTTGGCCAATTCAGAAAGGGGGACTGATATCTTTAGCTTACTTATTTCTGTTTCCAAGTTAAAGGGCTTTTCCATTTGAATTTTGGCATTAAGTGCAGCAGATTTTTCCTTTTCAGCTGGGTTTTCAGTGGTCCTTTCTTCTTGGTTGGTATGATTTAGAGTGAAATTGGTACCATATTTATTTTCAGGGATGGTATTTGACCTTGCCTTTGAAGGATGGGGTGGGGCTGGCTGGTTTTCATAGGGCTTTTGATCTGAGATATCCTCCATAGTGACTTTTGTGGTATGTGGGTTTGAGTTGCCAGCAGATTCTGGAAGGAAAGTCTTGTCATTGGTCTTTTTTGACTGCTTATTGTCCCTTGTTTTAAGAGGTTCAGATACCTCTATAGTTCTACTCCTTAATTTATACTATTTATGTACCTCATACACTACTGCTGCATCATAACCTTCCCTGAAATCAAATGATTCTCTTGACTTAGTGTGAAATTGATATCATTATAAACCTCTTGATCTTCTTGTGTTAAAAAGACCTGATGTTCACTGTCTAAACCCATTAGGTTGATGTGAGGCTCCTCAGTTGGTTCGCTAGATGTTGAGGCCTTAGCATAATTTTCTTGGAAAGGAGGTCTAATATGCTGGTCAAGATCAGTCCTTCCAACATTTGGATTTTGATTCTTTCTAAAATTTGGATTTCTAGCAGTGCTTGGTTGACCTTCCCATGATGATTTTCTTTCTATGGTTTCTACCCTGTCCCCAAGTCTGTCCATACCTTTGATAATTGCATCTAGCTTTTGCTCAAATGCTGAGGGTTCTTCCTTAAAAGTGGTTCTTCTCTCAGCTCTTGCCCAGTTTCTTTTGGCAATTAGATTTGCCTCTACACTTACAACTATGTTTTGCATGTCTGCCAGGGTCGCAGGGGCTCTTTCCCTTAGTTGATATGCCATATTAGCATCAAACCCATCGAGGAATTTGATCAAAGCTAAATCAGGTGGAGGCCTAAGATTTTGGGGAATGGCATCATAAACAGTGTTGAATCTGGTGCAATAATCTAGGAAAGTTTCTTGTGGGCTTCTCTTTATGGTGTCATACTCAGATAAAATGTGTAGAGGGTCCTTTTTCTTTTCCCATCTGTTCAAGAAGGATTGATAGAGAGCACCCGAATTAGCTATGGAATTTGTAGCAAGTGCTTTGAACCAAGTTCTTACTTCACCTGTTAAACTTTGGACAAAAATTTTCATCCTCACATCATCATCGTCTATTTCATAGTTTTCTAAGTAATATTGCATTTTCTTGGTATGCTGTAAAGCAGTATAGGTACTGGTTCCATCAAAATAAGTGATCTTACTTTGGTAGTCCTGAGGCATAGCCCCAGGATTACCAGGTAACTGTAGGGGAGCATAACGATTTGCCATATTGGCAGGGATGAATGGGCCAATAGGTAGAAGGGGAACAACTGGAACGACAGGGACAAAAATAGCAGTTTGTGTATTGGATGGAGGTGTCAATAGTATGTTTTGGGTAGTGGATGAGGAAGAGGGGGAAGATTGGGTTATGTGAGGATGAACCAATGGCTTAGGAGGGGTCGGGATATAACTTTGCTGAACTACCTCAGGGATGGAATCAGCAAATTCTTCTGGTTCCTTTTGGTTCCTCAGAGCCTTAGGAATCAAATTAGCATTATCAAACACAGGTGGAGGATTGGGGTCAGGATTTGACCTGGTATGCCTAGTTCTCTTTTTAGGAGCCAGCCTCCGAATTTGTTTTTGGTATTTTTGAGAATATTTTCAGAATTGTCAGGGAACTGCTCAAATTTTGGAACAGCAATCTAAAGCAGACAGCAGTTGAAAAATTCGTTCTTTTCCCCAGTGGAGTCGCCAATTATGTTAACACTCAGGTTGTTCCCTTTGACTCCTAAGGGAATACGGCCGAAGTAACCACTAACCAATCTTTTGGCCACAGGTCCTAGCCTACCTGTAACCAGAGAGGGCTCTGTCTTTACGATTTAACTTTGTTTTGATAAGGTTTTAGGCTAGTTATGATGCACAAGGTTTTGTTTTAAATTTGCTGGATGATGATTTCAGTTAGAACAGGTATATTTTTACAGGGTGATCTAGGCCATTGGGCATGGAGTCCGTGATGTTTAATTGCTTGATATGTCTGTCTTGAAACACCAATGATGCTACAGAGCTAGATAAGTGTCTATGGAACAATTCTTTAAATCTGTGATTGGATGGGAAGAACTCAGGGCGTGAAAGGCAACTAAGGATCTTTCAGTAAGCTGATATGGAGAGCAGTGGGAACATTACTTAGGGGCATTCAAGAATTCCTAAATAACATTCACGTTGATAGAACCAATACAAACATGAGCAATTAAGAATTCATGTTTATGATTAATTATGAAGAAAACGTATTCAACAACAGAGATTGAGCACAGGGTGTAATCAAACATTTCCTATACCATTCCTTTTCTCTATCGTTAGACTAGTGAAACATGTATATGATTTAAGTAGACATAAGAAGACAAAACATAGTTCAGGATGACTTATTGTTCCAATAGACAGCACAGAAATTTTGTAACAGCACGCAGGGCATCATTGAGACATCAAACATTCAAGAGAGAATGAACTTTTCCAGCCTTTTACATTAGATCATCTGAAAATATACAATATATTGTCCCAGAGAGAAAATCACCAACCCCAAATATGTTACAAGGGGAGGTATATATACAAAATTTAGATACAAAAATATCTAGTTGATGAATTAATGGCTCATAAATAGTGTGCCAACTCCTGAAGAATTACAGCTGAGAGAGTAAATGCTGTAATAACTGCTTAGTGCATTAGCTGTCCAAAACTGTCAAAGAATTTTGACTTTGTGACCCACTGAGTCGGTTGGAGCCATGTCGCCCAAAATCTGCGCGTTTCCTTTGTCTTGGCTTGCTGTCGTAGTATCATGCTGAGTCACTTCTTTTATCTGCTCTGCCTACTGTCTCCACGTTGCTTTTTGACTTTGGTTGACCTACAGTTGATTAGGACAGACCAAACCAAGTTTATTGAGGCAAAATTTGCAGCATTGCCTGCCACCAATCTTCCTTGGGCAGTTGGTGTCTTCGTATATTTATCAAGGTTTCATCCGCTTCTGTATACCTGTAAAAATTTGGTGGGACCTCAAATAAGTGATTAATCTCATGATCAATGTAAAATAGATTTTCAAGCTTGTCATAGAGGCTCTGCCCTGATGGAGGTCCTGTTTCCTCAGAAGTACTGGTGGATGCTGTGATCTAATTTTCAATAAAATTTGTCATCCTAGTGGCATATTGCTCATGGGTGAGCAGTCTTCCTGTGCCGGTCAATAGGCTGGGCAATCCTTTGTCTTGCAATGCTCCCATTTTAAGCTTGTAGTCATCCACCTTAGCCTGCATTTCATGACATTTTCTCTCCACAGTTTGCACAAAGTTTTAGAGGGTCAGCACTTTCTTAACTGTTAGGACAAGATCTGTTCTGTTGATGATGTTTATGGCTGCCAGCTCCTCCTTGGTCTGATTATTGAGGAAATGTATCATCCTGTTGGCCTGCTCAGGCCTATTCCCTAGTGCTGTTCTGGCCTTCTGGCTTTCAACTTGTGCTTGGCCTATTAATTCCATCTGTTCATGCACTGTTTTGATTGACTTCCACTGTCTAGTAATGGAGTGGTCAATCCGGGCCCACAGAATCCTTTTTATCTCTGCCAGAGTATTTTCTAATTTTAGTTCCTTCTCTAAGGCCTTTATTTTGTCCTTTAGGGCCTTAATCTCTCTGGTCTGCTCTGCTACTGTCATTTTGGATTTGTCATACTTAGCTTCCAGCTCTGCCAATTTCTCCTTGGCTTGTTTGATTTCTATCGCCTGAAGCACCATCTCTTTGATAACTTTTGTCAATTCATCCATGTTTAAACTAGACTCAGGAGCTGTTGTAGTTGCTACTGCTGCATCTGTTGTTGTTGTAGCCGTTGGGGCAGACTGAGGAGGTTGGGAGGTTGATTCTCCCTATTTGTCTTGTAGTGCCTTTTCCAGCTCCACTTCCAGATCAATCACTCTTTGGTTCAACTGCATTATTAGGTCCAATTGATCCTCAGCTTCCTTTTCTTTCTGCACTTCTCCTGTTTGAGGGTGCTCAGTAGGAAGCAATTTCAGTCTCTTCTTCAACGCAGCAATGTCATCATCTTTTTTCTTCATAAGGGCCCTCACACCCTTAGGATCCTTAGGATCATGTCCTAGGTCCACAATAAAGTCCTCCAGTGTTTTGATTCTGTTGTCTTTGGCCATGGAGGACATTCTCTCCAAGTCCAGCTGAGTATTGGTGTTCTTCAGAGACTCTTTTAATTCATGGGCCATTGTGGCCCTGTCTACTAGTGTGGCATAGACCATTTCCCCTGTTTGCTTATGCAGTTCTATCTGATCCATGGGGTGAATGTCTTTTGCCATGACCTCCAATTTTGTTTTAACAAAATCCGCAGCTGACTAAGGCTACTGTACCTTGGGTTGAAAATGGGTGAGGATCATCTTTTCCTCTTTGATGTCATAAGCTGCCATCAACCTTTCTTGTTTGGCAGGTGTTTCCTTGAGAAATTGTTCATATATTTGCTTTTTCAGCAGCTCATTTTGTGCCTTAATTTCTTTGAAGGAGGCCTTAGTGATGGATGGCTTCTTGCTTTGCTGGGTGGAGGAGGACACTTCCTTGCCATGTTGCCTTCCGTGTTCTTGTTGAAAAGAGCTTGTGGCTGTCTGCTGGTTGTCCTCTCTTTCTTTCCTTGGGCTCTCAAGGATCTCCTCGCTAATTTCTTCTATGACCGGAGAATCAACCCTTTGCCTTTTGGCTTCGAGTTGCTGAGAAGATCCACTAGCAGGTGTGGACTCCTCCTGACCCCGTTTCTTCCCCCTTTCCTCATGTGCAGGGTTCTGTAAGGCAGGCACTGTTAGTGCCTCTGTTTGTGGTGGAGGAGTTTGCTCTTGCTGCTGCCCAATTGAGGAGGCAGGTTTTTCTGTCACTACTTCTTTTTCTGCACCCATTATCCCCTTGCCTTTTTCTGTACCTGATGCTGATGTAGATGGCCCTTCGGTGACTGGTGCGGTTGCAGCAGTGGATGTACCTTCTCCAATTGGATGCGGCTGTTTGAAAGTTACCTGCTACACAGAATCTAAGTCAAGAGTTTTTTCTAAATCCTTGACATTTCTTTCCATTATTTCTTCTTGAGTTAGTTCCTCAATTAATGTGCCTTGCAACCATTCATCTTGGTTGGCATACTGCTCAATTTGTGGATATTTACAGTGCTCATACCCTAGCAGCCTGTATTTGACTCTTCTAGCACTGATGAAGCCTTCGGGGACATAAGGGACCCACCAGAAGCTTCTCTTTAGTTTGTATTTATCTCTGAGAATTTGGTCAGCCTCTTGCCAACCCTCTTTCTTATTCATGATAAAGGGGCCCATATGGTCTTTGAACTTGAGATGGGCTTTCTTCTTGGCACTATGAAAGTGGGTGAGGTCAGAGTTAATGAGTTGCCTATAGTATTCCAAGGCGAACATTCTCATCGGTACATATCTTGGGAGCCTATATGGACAGAGCTCACAACCATAAATTCTGATGACTGTATGGTTTTGGTATAGGTACCAATCACCTATTTTATAGTTCTTAGACAACTACAAAGCTTTCTGGATTTCAAATGACAGTCTGGGAGGAGGGGATCTCATTAATAGGCAAGAGACCAGGTAAACAAATTGGTCAATAAATTCATAGTAAGAATATGGTGAATCTTGAACTTGGTGGAAAACTGATGACCAAAAGATGATAGACCTCCTCTCTCCCCTAGAATCTAGTTTCTTGATGGGGCATTGAAAAACCTCAGACTGATAATACATGAACAAGTGGTAAATATATGATGAATATTTGAACACACCCTCCCTATCCACTTTCAAGAGCTGGTCATGTATTTTGTTGGCTATAAACTTGGCAAAGTTATATTTGTAGGCAGGAGGCTGGCCTAGGCTGTAAGCAGCTAATAATACCAGCACTGTCTCATCAATGTGCTCACTGGTTTTGTAGCCCAACACATAGGAGATCATGTCAACTAGGAGGTTGCCTATATCAGTGAAATGGACATACAAGTAAGGAGGTTGCCCTGTAGGCTGGCGGTCTGCCCTCATGAATGTCTTGGTGACCTTCTCAATGTCAGCAGTGGAAAGTTTGGCGCCCGCATCCAGTAAATAGTTCATGGAGAAGGGAAACAACAGCTAAGTTTGCTTGAAGTTGAGCATTTGGTTGATGGAGTCAGGATTGATGTGGAAGAGTATGCTCCCGGATGGAGACTTGACAGTTCTCTGAGTTGGATCATAATTCTCAGCACATAAGCGGATGATTTCTGGAAAAATATTAACAGATGGAAGGAAATAGTAAGGCAGATTGGACTCCCATATCCCATATGTGTCATTTTTGCTCAAATAGTTGTCTCTCAATTGGCGAAAGGTCTGTAAATGGTTCCTATCACCCACAAGGTCTTGGATGAGGTAATCTCTGTCAGCAAGAGGCATGGCCTCAAGCTCCTTGTTTGGTGGATTCATAGGAGTGATACTGAGAGCTGATGGTGTAGCCATTTGTAAAATTTTTAGGTCTTTGACTATAGAGTGTAGCTTCTTGGTGTAACAATCTGAATATGATAGCTTATGAGGCTTTAGAAGTGAGGTGGCAGAATGAATGCAACTGGGGCCAAATTTTCCTTTTGGAAGGAGCAACTTGGAGGAGTAGACTTCACTCTGGTTTCTTCTGGTGAATTCTTAGGATTTATAGAGAGTAAGGTCAACTGCTGAGGAGAGGGAGAGTACAAGTTGGTATAATGAGGATTTTCAATCAAAATTTCGGCAAATGGGAACAATGCCGAGCAGGTGGGATAGTGAGTCAGAAATTAAGCCCGAGAATCGACTGTGCAACAGTGAAATTTGAACAGAGGGTGCTTTAGATCCTTTTAGGCTAATTATTAACAGGCCAACACCACTAATTTAGGAGTTCCTTAGGTAATTCAGTGGCAAATTTGCAGATAATTGGAAGAATCACGGCAAACGGGTCGGATTTGGCGAAATACCTGGATAAACTAGTGCCGAGGGCCGCCGAATTGACGGAGAATGTCGTTGAATTTGCAGGCGGCAGCGTCCAAACTGGTGAATTTTGAAATCTGGAGGCAGTTGGAGGTGACCAGCTAAAAAGCGCGGCTACGTTTGTGCAATGAAAATGACAAAAAATGATCATTTTTGGCCTTTTTTAACAACAAATTTGGCGCATATGCGCTTTGGCGCTTTCCCAAGATGACGTCAGCATGACGTCATTAGCGGGCCCCTGGTACGGACTGGTGACGTGGATGCTGACAGGGATGACAGTGTGGAGGGACACGGTGGCACAAATGCGGCAGTGTGAGGACAGCGTGGCAGGCAACATGGGGTCGTGGTGGGGGACGGGCATGACGTCGAGCTGATTGGGTGATGACATAATGGGCGCGGCGGTTTTGAGGGAGGCGGTTTCCGGTTTCCTCACACCGCCTTTTGGGGGAAGGTGGTTTCGGGGGGGAGAGATCCGAACAACCCCAGTTGCCGACACGTGGCAGGGGTACGGCGGCCAAAACCACCCATCCCCCGAACGTTATATCTCGACACATCCGGGGCTCACATCACCCGCCCACCATTGGATCGAACGCAGCGGGAAATCAACGGCTGGCGGGGCCTGTGGAGTGGCGTGCAGGTTTGAGAGCGGGACTCGCCCGATTTTTAAATGATATTTAATGGCGCGGGCCTTCAACCTTAGTTTTGGTGGGTTTTTTGGGTTTAAATTGGCATATGCGATGGGGCCACCATATAAAAAAGGTTTTTTAACCACTTTTAGCAAAACATTGGGTTCTAACTTTGAGGGGGGGATTATTTTGCAAGGGTTTTTGGGTGAATGGTGGTTTTTAGGTTATTAATTTAGCCAGGGGTTAGATTAACTCCTGGGTAAGGTTTGACTATAGTCCCAGATGGACTAATGTCTCCCATGACAATGTTACTTAGCTATAATGCTAAAGGGGGGGGGGGGGGGGAATATTTACATATTTTTTGGGTTTTCGCATAAAATGCTATAACAGTAAGGGGAAGGGGGGGTCTTAGGGAACTATATAGTAAGTTTAGAAGTTAATATGAATTTGGGATGTGAAAGAGGAACAAAGAGCTAAGTTTAAAGGAGTAAACTTAGATTTAGGAGCAGATGAGAGTGAGAAATGATTTTAGACAAGAAATGTGGCTTCTTTTCGGAGAAGAAGGTCACAACTTGTCATGAATTTCACAAATGAGAAATGCAAGGAGGACTGTTTAGGCAGATCCTAAAGCCCTCAAGGGGATGTTAGTAAGAAAGCTTTTGAAGGGAATGAGGGAAGTTAGACATGCTTTATGGTTTTCCATATAGATCATTGTTCTTGCCTTTCTCCTATTGGTGAGATCAGATATGATTTTCCATATATCATGTGTTTAGATCTTGTTTTCTGCAACCTCCAACTACCTACCCTGCCTAATAGGCCTAACATTTTTTCTTCTTTTGGATGGGTGCACTTAGCCTTGCAAACCTGATAATCCTCTTTTCTTTTTGCTGCCTTCCTATCTAAATCTACCCTTATGTCTTCCAAGGGCCCAGATTAAGCAGTTGGGCTCCTTCCTTTCTCTATCCAACTAGTCATCTGCCAAGCTTGAACTGTTTGGGCAGGTACTCTCTCTCTAGTCTAGAATAGGAAATTTAAAACATGGCATGGCCCAGCTTGAACTGTTGGACCATCCATCAAGATAGCAGTGGCATTTTGGTTAGCCACTTTCATGGTCTTTGTTTGGGGTTCATTTCAATTATTTTTTCTGACCAGTTCATTTTCTTGCCTTTTTCTTATTCTTTTAAGGCATACCCTCTTTACATTTTTTAACTGTCTGCTTCTTTCACAAAAATGGAACCTCTGTATCATCAAAGAGGAACATTTTTGGCCCTTCCATTGTCAATCATGAAAAATGATACCCTATTGGTATAGGAGGCTAACAACCGCGAAAATCTACCCCAGCGTAAGGGAAGTCCTGAATAGCAAAAACCTGGTTTTCCAACCAATTGAAATACTCAGGTTTGAATCGAATGACCTTTGTCCCCTCGTCAGGATGACGGGCCATAACTGCAACCCATCGCATCACTTTGGGCTCTTGAGGAAGCCCATCTCCAACAGTAAGGTGTTGTGGGACCAACATTGGGACCCTCTCCAGACCAAAACTCACAATTAAAGAGCCATAACCAATGGTCTTCAATTGTCCATTCTTGGCTCTGGTCAGTTGGCCTTTTACATTAGCCAACACAGCATCGCACCAGTTGAAGATGGTGCCTCAAAAGCAGTCAACTACCATCCGCATCTGGGATCCAGTGGCAATATGTAGTGCGACACTCCCACAAAGCTTGGTAATAGTAAATGCGATCACAATGAGTTCAGGACGGGATATGGTTTTATGTCTATCTCTTTGTCTCTACCCTGGTTGTTGTAGAACTCTAGCTGGAGGCTATCGACAGACTGGCCACCTGGCCTAATCCCGAATAGAGTCAAGTCTTCACCTCTCTTAGGCAAACTAGTCAAAAAGTATATGTCTGCCGGCTCAATTTCAAGCTGGTGGCCACCAATGAGAAGCACTGGTCTTGTATCCTCCACCTGTCTACCAGCCACTGCAAGAAGTCCACCTGGGCCCTCATGCTAGTTACGGCCCAGAATTTGTACAAGCCGCATGCCTTCAATGCATCAATCGAAGGTTTGTGATTTAACGCGGCAAGATCTACGTCCTCATGTTCTCGTTCTCACCAATCAAGCATGATGTACACTCTACATCCAACAAAAAGGCAAATTAGAATGCAAGAAATTAAATTGTTTGGGTCAATTTTGAGAAGTTTTGGGTTAAAAACCCTTGCTGCAAGGACTGCACCCTCTCTATTAGAGACAGTGCGTGGGTCTGCACCTTGCCTTCATGGAAGGTGTAGACCCCTGACTTTTTCCCCATTGAGAAAAAGTCGGGGTCCGCGGGTTGCCAGTGTTATGCCTGCGGGCCCCCGCGCGTGGGTTTCTTGCCTAAAAACGCTCTAAAAAATGAAATAAAACCCTAAAACACAAATTGAAACGGTTGAAATTAATGAGTAGGATGATGTGGATTACTTGGAGGAGACGACGTTCGATTCTGACGGATGGATTTTCCGTAATCTTCATGGGAAGTTTCTGACCAAAAGCACTATTTTCTCACCCAAATCTCAAACGGTAAAAATGAATTGACGAAGACCCTTTTTATAAGTTTTTTGAATAAATGAATTGTAAATTTGTTTATGTTTCACTTTAGAAAGGTAACTTTTGCAGCATTTTTATCCATCTCAAATATGTACGAGTGATGTTTGCAATTTTTGTTCAGGATAACGGATTTTTCAGGCAAAATCGGTCATTTTCGACGGAAAAATATTTAGAGTCACCTTTAAGCTCTTTTCTGACTCCTAAAACATGAAAAGATCGCCAAGTTTTTCTTTTTAAACTCATTAAAGCGGAACTAAAAAGATGGTCCACTTACAGCTCTTTTCTGACCGTAAAAACATGAAAAGATTGCAGGATTTTTGTCGTTTCAAATTCGATATTGGTTATAAAATGACGTGTCGTTGATCAATTTTTTACTTTTTCGGATCAGGGGCACTAATTACGAAAAGTACTCCTTGGTCGTAAAGATCAAGCGGTTCTCTCAAGTATTATTTTATACTTTTTGGGGCTTGGGAGACACAAATTTCGAAAAAGGTCAACCTTGGAGTCTTCTTAAGTTTTTTCAGACTCTCTAAAATTGAAAAACGTCGAGTTTCTCCTATACTGGACTAGTTATAATTTAACAGTAAAGGACCTGTTCAATTACAAATAGGAATGAACAACTCTTTCTTAGGGTTTGAATTTAAACTAAGTTGGACTCATCCAAAGGATGAGCTTATAATCAAGCAAATGTTATCCTCCTCAAGCTTGTCAAAAATAAAGAGGTACTTGCCAGAAATGGTGGGGGAAAAGAGAGAAAAATGAGCCTGTTTGTCATACTTTGTAACCACTCTTGAACACGACACTTTTATTCACCTGGGTTGGGAAATCCTTTGCCTAACAGTTGATCAAACCACATTTAAAGTCTTCAGTCGGTTTCTGGGTATTAACTTTGGGTCAATTGTCACCAAACCATCTGTTGTGTCGTTATGTGTTCAAGAGGTCAGTGCCATTAAGCCATTCATCTGCAAAATATCTGTCATCCATCTTGACCATCCCTGAGTCAGTCCTTGCAACTAAATTTCTTCAACTTGATCTGTGATTTCGTGTTGTAGGCTTGCCTGTGATGGATCACTTTCTATCGACTTCAGCTCATTATCTAGAAAGATGATCTATAAATCGTCAATACCTTGGGATCTGCATGCCTCAATGGCAGGTTTCTCGCCTTTGACGATAGGTTGCATCATTGACCTTCGATCAAAGGATTCCATGACATGTTCGATATCAACACATCTATTCACATCTCATGGATTGTACTGGGTACTTTGAGAGCCATTGACATCACTGGTGGTTTCTCTCACACTTGTTAACAGTTTACATCATTGACTGGTAATCAAGTGGTTTATACCATGTTCGACTTCAACACATTCATTCGCATGGATAGAATCATACTGTTTCAGGAAGTAGAAATGAAGACCCTGGATCTAGTTTCTGCAATATAGGCTGCGAGGAATTTTGTATTCATTATATTGTGGACTATTCATAAATAGATGGTTGCATCCATACTGTGTCTACATGTGTCTATTCTTGTGATGTATTACAAGATCATTCCTATACCAGAGCAGTAGTTAGTTTTCTAGTCAGTTTTGATCTGAGTATGGGAATGCCTACCCCAGCGATGATATGATCTCATATATATATTTTGCATTGAATGTTTTTATAGGTTCCGACCAGGCTCTCCACAAGATGATCCTCGAAATGATAAAGTACTTCACTCTTCCTAAATGATAAATGAAATCCTCATCTACTACAGACTTCGCACTTTAGGGGGCAATCTGTTACACAAAAATATCGTCACCATGACTATTTGCAGTCATTATGGGTCTATCACCACTTGCAATGTCCTCCTAATCAAGTCTCATACCTCAGCTCTTCAAGTCAAGCTTTGAAAATGAGAGAAAGACATTAAAAATCAACAAAGCTCTGGTTTTGCACTTTCTCTCACTATTGCCTGCGGTCTCGCACCCCCAGTTCACAAAAAAATGCGGACCTGCCCGCTCTGTCCCTAAAGGAGTGGGTGCGGACCCCTGTGAAAGTCAAAAAGCCGCAAGTTTATTCTAAAAAACTCACTTTCGGTTAATTCTAGATGATTCTAGAAGGAATTTTGACGTGGATTGGTCGCTCTTAGGTGGTTCATGCATCCCAAAAGAGAAGGAGCTAATCCCTTGATGAGAGGAGCTATCCCTTTGAAGAAGGGCTTTATCCCTTTGAAGGAGGACCTAGTAACTTCCCTCCATTGCACTATAAATTAAGGCATTGGGCTGGTTGCTAGGGAGGTTAGAAGCTGAACATTTTTTAGGGTAAATGCTAGTGGAATTGAGACTTCCTAGTTAAGCTTGAGAGGAGAGATCACATACCTTTTTGGCTTCATTGGGAAGAGAGTGAAACTTGTCAAAGTAGAGGAGACTTCTTGTTGGAGCCTGGGAGGAGCTTGTACAACATCAAGGCACAGGTTGTAAAGTTCTTCTTTGATTTGAATTAATACAATCAAATTCATTTTTCTCAACAAATTGTCTTATGTCATTTGTTTCATGAATTCCTTGATCATCATGTTAAGTATGCTTTATGATATTGGCTTTTCAGGTGCTATTTAATTTGTTTGCTTGTTTGTGTTTGCAGATTCGCAACAAGGGAGCTCATTTGGATCAAAGGAGTGAGGCTTCCACAAACTTGCATTGGACCCAAGGTAGGCCTAAAACACTTGTTTGCCTTTGTTTATAAATGCATATTTAGAGAAAGATAGTTTTTTATTGGCTTGCTTGTCACTAGATCTCGTTAGATTCTAGGAAGGTCTATCTTGTCCACAAGATCGACTCATTCTGTGTGACAACGGCCAAATGTGAGTCACTTCTGCATCTTTGGATCATCAGTTTACTGTCATGTGACCAAAGATGCTCGGAAGAAGCTAGACCCAATAGCTGAATTGGGGATACTTATGGGGTACATAGATACACCCCACAACTATCGTGTGTATCTGCCTGCCAGATAGAGGACCGTAGTGTGTAGGGATCTGAAGTTAGACGAGCAGAGAGCCATGTGGGAGCTCAAGTTGCATGGTGATGAGGAACTTTTAGTTGCAAAGGACAAGGAGCCTCCTGATGATGTGGATCAGCCACATGCAAAGGATCCAGTAGTGGAGACCATCACTCCTAGAGATTCTTCCAGAGATGAGTGGAAATGCTCGTGGGAAGCTGACAAATTGATGCTAGATGTGAGAGAGAATGTGGGGCAGCCATCCTCTTAGCGTAGAAAGAGGAGATCTCTAGAGAGATACACTGACTACATGGCCCTGGTTGGGGAGTGTGTAGCAACTGAACCTTCTTCTTTTCAGGAGGCAGTGTAGCAATCAGTTTGGGTTGATGCAATGGTAGAATAGTATGA
The DNA here is from genome assembly GCA_031772625.1 of Pinus tabuliformis. Classification (NCBI taxonomy): domain Eukaryota; kingdom Viridiplantae; phylum Streptophyta; class Pinopsida; order Pinales; family Pinaceae; genus Pinus; species Pinus tabuliformis. The sequence goes on from CM062816.1 coordinate 2,015,391,725, forward strand.
TTCTATCATATGGAATAGTGTGTGGGATGTTGTTCCTAGACCTGGGGACAATTCAGTGGTTAGTTCCTGATGGATTTACAAGGTAAAGCAAGCAGCTGATGGCAGTGTTGAGAAACACAAGGCAAGATTTGTGGCCTGAGGTTTCTCACAGGTTGAGGGGATCGACTACAATGAGACCTTTGCTCCCGTAGCAAGGTACTCATCTATCAGATCAATGCTAGCTCTATCAGCTCATATGGGTTGGAAGATCCATTATATGGATGTGAAGATGATGTTCCTCAATGGGAAGATTGCGGAAGAGGTATACATTGAGAAGCTCGAAGGATTTGAGACCTTCAATCACGAGTCGCATGTCTGCTGACTCAATCGAGCACTATATGGGCTGAAGCAAGGACCCCGTGTTTGGTATACCAATATCGAAAACTATTTCACCGGATTGGGCTTACCCAAGAGTGAAGTAGATGCGAACCTTTACCACATCATGGTAGAAGGTAATCCATTGATTATTGTACTTTATGTCAATGATCTGATTTTGATAGGTGATGATCAGCTGATCAAATCTCGCAAGGAGGACCTTCCAAGAGAGTTTAGGATGAAGGACTTGGGCCTCATGCACTACTTTCTAGGCATGGAAGTGTGGCAGAAAGATGGGGAACTATTTTTGTCTCAAGGCAAGTATGCCAGTGAGATACTCAGGCGCTTTCACATGGAGAAGTGCAAGCCCATGCACATTCCTCCAGCTGGGAACTAGAGGAAGGAGGATGCTACCTCAGGTGACGTAGTAGCTACTACTATTTATCGGCAGCTGGTGGGTTCACTCATGTATCTGGTGGACACATGACCCGACTTATGCTTTGTGGTGAACCAGCTGAGTCAATCTATGGTTCATCCTACCAAGCTATTTTGGAAGGTAGTAAAGCATGTGCTGAGATATATCAAAGGCACTACACAGTACGGATTTTTATGGTACAGATGGATAGAGGGAGTGAAGCTGCAAGGCTTCATGGATGTGGATTGGGCAAGTAGTCCATCAGACCGGAAGAGCACTTCTGGAGGAATCTTCAACTTTGGTTCAGCTGCAGTTTCTTGGTACAGCAGGAAACAGAGATTAGCTGCACTTAGATGAGCAGAGGCTAATTACATGGCTGCTAGTCAGGCAGCATGTGAGGCCATTTGGATGTGGAAGATTCTAGTGGGATTTTTTGGTTAGATGATGGATCCTACAGTGATATACTATGATAATCAGAGTTGCATAAAACTCTCTGAGAATCCAATGTTTCATGATAGGTCCAAGAATATAGATATCTGTTACCATCATCTACAGGACTGTGTGGTCAAGAGGATCATGATGTTGCAGTATGTTTCGACCGAGGAGCAGGATGCAGATATTTTGACTAAGGCATTGTCAAAATGCAAGTTCAAGTTCCACAGAGACAGGATCGAGGTTACTGATAATCCCTTTCTTGTTGAGAGGGAGTGTTGAAAAGTGTGCAACAAGAAATGCTAAAAATAGAAAATGCTAAAAATAGCACTACTATAAATAGCCCGGCTATAAATAGTAGTTCAGCCATTGGAGATCTTAGCAACAATGGGTGAAAAGTGAAAGTGCTAAAAATATATTTTCTAAAAATAACATTTCAGGATCCCTTCTTATTTTATTCAGTCTCTGGACTAAACATAGGAAGTAAAATTCGAATTTGATATCAACAGCAGTTTGAAAATTAATTAATTAATTCATACTGAGTTAATTAGTTAAGGAAAATCAAACTTGAAGTCTATGTGGGGACATGCAATAGTTTCTCCATTAATTGAGGAATTTAACCTTTAGTTAAAGAGATAAGGATGAGTTTTAATATTGAGTTGTAATCAGTTGACTTAGTTTAACTTAGTCAAGTCCAGTTAGATTAATTTAACAGTTTGTTAAATTAATAAGATTTTAGTTAGTTAATGCTTGCATGCATGTAACTACTATATTTCAGATAACTGAGTATTCACTCATGGATAACTCATGCATGTCAATTCAGTCACAGACCCAGTTGAGATCATATGGAGGGACAATGTACTATCAATTGCTAGGATATTCCTTGGTGAATATTCCTTGCATGCAGAAGGAATATTATTTCTCAAGGATTGTGCAGTTGGCTCTGAGGTTATAGTGAGTGTGTTGAGGCCAATTCACACATGTGATATCATTGGACCCCAATCAAAATCGCGCAATGAAATAGGAGGCTTGGAGGGCTTGAGAAAGATATATTTTATGTCTATTGAGTTTGTGAGCGATATTGTTTGATTACAAAGAGAGGAGGATCGCTTGAGAGCTGATTCTTTTTGTAACTTGAACAAGATTTCCACTTGTATGATAATATAGAGTTGGGGTTTTAGGTTGGTGCTTTCCCTAGTTTTATATCTTCTGTGTTATGGTTGATTACTTCTCATTCTCAATTATGTCTGTTCATGCTTGACGATTCTCATATCTGTTTAAGCTTCCGCAAAGTTTATGGTAGAAGTAGATCTAGTATTATGCTTTAGGACATTGCATATATCAGTTGATCCATAGGTGAAAATTCTATAGCAGCAGTGAGAGAGCAGATGGAAGGAACCACAACTGTGCCCACCGAAGAGACCGAGGAAGGTCAGGAAATGTCCATGAAGTAGGACATATAGGGGGAGGCTGAGACAAAGGAACGCATTGACCCTACACCAAAATCGACCCAACTCAAGAGGCTACGTGTCCAGTAGAAGCCAACCGCATAGAAAAAGATAAAGGCAACAATGACCTTCAAGGGAGACCTTGTTGACATGGGCAAACCAGTTTGCAGTGCCACCAAGGATGCTTTAGAAGAATTGATGACAGAGCAGACAACTGTGGTGGGGGCACTCAGAGCGCAGTTGTAGGCATTACAAGTGTGACTCCCAGGAATGATGACACCACACCTTCCGGAAGGTGCATCTGAAGCCGAGAAAATGTTGTGCACCAGCACAATGAACACTTTGGTGTTACCAAAAGGGATAGTCTTAACAGAAGCTAAGGGTGACATGAGGGGCTGGGGGTTGAATTTGGTGGCCATTCCTAGGAAAACCCTATACCAGCTACAGGATGGGGTACCTGTTGAGCTTTGCGCCAGGGAGGGTTGCGCCCTCCAAGTCTTAAGCAAGCAGAAGTTAAATTTAGAACAGCGCAGCTTGCAGCACGACAACCTAGTCGCACAAAACCAGGGATTAGAACAGGCCGTGGAGGTGGCCTGTAGCAACATACTGGAGTTGACCATGCTGGTGGCACTCCCCACAATGGAAAATATTAACCAATTAGTAGCTGGAGTTTGGAAGACCTAAGAGGAGGTCATGAAGGTTCAGTTGGAGCTAAACTTGTAGATCAGGGAGCTACGACTGAAGGCCCAACACTCTACACCCCCAGAAGTCAAAGAGAAATGCCATCGCGCCATTCAATCGGGGTTGGAATTGATAGAGCATGCTGTACAGTACTGCATAGGATTGTTGGATCAGTCCCTCTTCATGCTCACTTCACTACTAGAAGACCCAACACTACAGCAGTTAGAGACAGAAGCGCGGGAGTTGCAGCAGGCCTATGACAATGTTCAGGGGACTGCGCAAACAGTCACCCTTACTTAGTGACTGGAAAAAATGAGGGAAGCCCAGGCTCTAAAGGAACAGGGGGACAGTGCGAGACAGAAGGAATCAGGGCTTAAAGCATGCATCCAGCCTTGGCTCGAGGAAGCATTCACAGTCACCGCCACGATCGAGGGGAAGCTGGCCGAGATGCAGGATACATATGCGCTAAGGCAAGAAGGTGCCTTTGACAACGATGCATCGGAGAGTCATGTACAACTGATACAATGAAAAATGGAGGAATGTGTGGCAGATGTGAGCGAAGTGTAGAAGTTGCTGGATGGACTCCGACCAAAGATCACCGCACCAGCCGAGTGACTCGAGACGAGTCACGATAATTCTTTTGGGGGCCTGTTGGGCAGCGGATCCCCCCATAGCGGGTTTTTTGGGCTTAAAGCTGAGTTTTCGTAAATGTAATGTCAGGACCCTACAAAATGTAGGTGCAGAGTGTGAGAGTATAAGGTTGTCTGCCCTAAAATATTGTAGTTTAATATAGAATGTGTCAGCCTACGCATGGTCCGTGGACCATGGGAATGTATAAATAGAGCGAGGCTTTGAGTGTAGAAGTCAGTTTTTGAGTCTTGATTTTAAGTGATATGGGTTTTTGAATAAGGAATTTGCTCTGAGTCTGTAAGTCTGAGTTGTGGGTTGTAGTAGTAAGGAGAGGCTCTGCAGCTATGTGTGCAGAGGTTTGGTAGAGTCCACGGCTGTGTGCATGGACCCCTGCAGCTGAGTGCACAGGGCGGAGTTGGGATTGTATTGGAACAGAGGATTAATAAAAGATAAGATGATTCTGAAGTATTGTACATCTGCTCATATATCTTTATGTTTATACTTTTGTTGTATCTTTGCATCTCGTTACTGTTTATGATTATGCATACTTGTTATGAATGTTGAATGGTTAATGAGAATATTGGGTCCACATAATTAAGTTAAGATCTATAATAATAACACAGTAAGAATCAAGGATCTAGACAGTGTCTCTTCGCGCTCTTTACAGAGCTACGCAAAGATCAGATGACTGCGCGGAGTAGCACAAGTGCAGGATCGGTTTGAAAACTTCCCAGATCTCATCAAGACATCCCTACGGTGTGGAAACCTGGTTCCAACACCCTCCCATACTACTTCGGGTGAGACCGCAGTCCGTGCTCCGCAAACTGTTGCCAAAAGGGCCAATAATTTTCCAATTTGTTTGGCTAAATCACTTCTGAACCTGGGTCAGGCCCCAATAAGCCAACACTGACCAACAAACCTAATCGTCGATCCTCCACCGTTTGATCAAGGCACACTTGATCCAATGATCAATAGTGATATCAGATGGACCACTTGCACGGCATTTACCCAACCTTACGATGCCGATAAGGAATATAAATCCTTGATCTATAAATGTTCAGGTCTGATTTTGAACTTAAAGTTCGACCACTTTATGACCTGATATCTGTTGGATATACGAGGCCATCAAATCTATGGGTTTATGGGACTTCAACTAGCAGATGGATTAAAACAGGCTTAACCTCTGTAGTTAACTATGATCTAAGAGTTGAATATGAGATCGACGGCTAGGAGCGAGTGCAGGACTTCAGCCACAATCAAGAAAATCCATACTTTCCAACCCCTGAAGTTTTTGATCACCGTCGATCTATTGGATCTATTGATCTGACGATCCAAATCTATTCCTCTGCCATTCTTCTTCTGCCATATATATTCATCGATATAAAGGATATGGCAGCTCCAGTGCATGTTTACTTACTTCCTTTGTGCCTTTAATTTCTTCGCCTTTACATGGTTTCTCAAAGTTCTCTGTGGTTTCAAGTTCCTTTAGGGTTTTTGGTCTTTGATTTTTCTGCAACACAACTCCCTCTTGATTTAACTCCGCGTACTCTTAAACATTGTCACTCCTGAACTTCACGTTGATCCTTCAATTGGATTCAACAATCTGACATGATTCTTCATCCTCACTTCTTCTCTGTGTTCTGCCCGAACTCCACCTACATACATATACTATGTGGAAACTTCTAATTCACACACAATTCATAACTCTATTAATCAATTCACACCACAATTCAGAATTGAATTCTCTGTAGATATCTATCTATATATATATATATATATATATATATATATATATATATATATATATATATATATATATATATATATATATATACAAATGATTACATAAAGAGACTCTCTGTCTCTCTGTCCCAATTTTCTAATCAGTGGCCTCTATTTTCCTACTTTCCCGTAGGCTTACAATCAAACCTCTAACTCATAACGTCTAACTAGCTAACTAGTTAACTATCTAACTTGACTAACTCTTTTTATCCCTTTTAGACTTACATTTATACAAAAGGAGTCTATAACCAATTTCTGGTTCAGGTCCTTAATAATTTCAACTAAAACCTAAGAATCCTCTCAATCATATAAATCATGAACTAGTTCCTAACTCATGATCCTACAATTAATTTCCAAAGCTATCACTTCCTATGAACTCTCAACTATCATGATTCTCTCATGTTCCCCTTCATTCGAGAACATTTACAATATGCCTCATAATACTTAATTAATTCATGTTTTCATTAAAATCACTCAAAACCTAAGTAATTATGTTACTTCAACACTTAGGAAACCATCTTCCTTAAAACACAAGGCCCTCCTATGTCTACTAAAATACAACAATTCTTCTGAGCTGAATGCTCCTACATCAAATTCCATAACAATCTTTTGTTTGAGTTGGGAAATCTTACATAGGTATAACCAATCTTTGTACCATAATGAATCATTTTTCCAACTAAATGTATCAGATGTACTGGGATCTTGTTGTAACTGTTGAATGAGTTCCCACACTTCTTCGTCATTCTTCCATTCATCCCTTGATTTGTTTATCCAATCTAGTTGGATAATAGAAATGACACAAAGAAATTCCTCCACATCCTATTTTTCTCTTGCGAGTGCATCTACCACAACATTTTGCTTCCCTTTTTTGTAGATGATTTCAAAGTCATAACCCAACATCTTTGTGACCCATTTTTTATACTCTTCTGAAGATAATCTTTGTTCTAAGAAGTATTTAAGACTATCATGATCTATTTTTACCTTGAAGTGTTAGGTAGGGTCCCCATTTCTTAAGTGCATGTAGTATTGCCAGCATTTCCTTCTGATAAATAGCTTTGCGTAAATACTTTCCTTTGATTGGATGTCTTTCTAAAGCAATGGGTCTTTCTTCTTGCATGAAAACAACACCAATTCCATCTCCTGAGGCATCACATTCCACAATAAAGGTTTTTGTGAAGTCCAGTGTAGGTAAGACAATGCTTGGAACATTGCCTCCTTAAGATGTTCAAAGGCCTTCATTCCTTCTGGACTCCATGAAAATGCATCTTTCTTTAATAATGGTGTTAGAGGTGTTGCTATTCTCCCATAATTCTTAACAAACTTGCGATAATACCCTGCCAACCCAACAAATCCTCATAGATGCTTTATGGATGTGGGGATTTTTCATTCGTTAATTGTTTTAATTTTTCTAAGGTCTACCTTAACACCTTCATGAGATACAATATGATCTAGATATTCCACCTCTTGTACTCCAAAGATATATTTGGAACCTTTTGAATATAATTGTTTCTCCTCCAATTGTTTGAGCACCCTGTCGACATGTTGAACATGATCCTTCCAAGACTTGTTGTAGATTATTATATCGTCAAAAAATACGAACACAAATTTTCTAAGGAAGGGTTTGAAAATGGAATTCATCAAACCTTGAAATGTAGAAGGTGCATTGGTAAGGCCAAAAGGCATGATGAAAAATTCATAATGACCCTCATGAGTTCTAAATGTTGTTTCTGGAATGTCTTCAGTCTTCATTATGATTTGATGATATCCTGAACAAAGATCCAACTTGGTGAAGTAAATTGAACCATGCAATTCATCCAATAATTCGTCAATGACAGGAATGGGGAATTTATCTTTAATAGTGAGCTTGTTGAGCTCCCTATAATCTAGACACATGCTCCACGATCCATCCTTCTTGTGAACCAATACTACTGGAGAAGAGAAAGAACTTTCACTAGTATAAATTATACCAACCTCTAGCATTTCTGCAACCATACGTTCAATTTCACTCTTTTGGGCATAGGGATATCTGTAAGGCCTGATGTTTCGAGGAACACTCCCTGGAATCAAATGAATACCATGATCATGATCAAAAATATGTGGCAGGACTTTGGGAGTCTCAAACACCTTGGAATGATTTTCCAAGGCTTTTTAGAGATCTAGAGAAATAGATGATTTCGATGTAGGAACGTCTAGTGAACATAATTTTTCAATTATGCCTCATTGTTCTTTCTTTAGAAGATTTTTCATTCTGTTAGAGATGATTATCTTTCCTGGTTTCCCTGCGATACCCCTTAATTCAACTTCCTTTCCTTCTGAAGAAAATTTCATGAAAAGTTCTTTAAAATTAAAAGCTATTGTATCCAAGGATTGTAGCGATTGGACTCCTAGTACAACATCAGCACCACCCATTGGAATGGAAAGTGTTGGGCTATTCAATACATATTCTGCCATGGATAGGTTGATATTATTTCACTTTCCTGAGAAATTTATGGTTCCTCCACTTGCAACCATCACTTGACACTCTGGTGTTGGATATAGGAAGAAATTCAATTCCTTGGCTATCTTACAATGAATAAAATTAAGGGTACTGCCCAAATCAATCAACACTATTACCTTTTTCTTCTTGATATGCCCTTCTATCTTGATAGTTTGAGGATTGGTAATTCCACCCAATGCATTACAAGATATGGTCAGATTCATTTCCTCTTTCTCTAGGGTTTGTTCCCAGTCTATATCGTCTTCTTTTCATGTTTCTTGTTCCTTTTCTTCCTCCTCTTAACAATCTATGTAAAATAATTTCTTCTCAGCACACTTATGGTCTTCACTGTATTTTCTATCACAACTGTAACAAATCCTTTTTGTTATTTTTTCCTCCAATTGTTGTCGTGTCAACCCTGTAGGTTGTGGATGTCTAGGGGCAACAACACTTCCATCTTTGTGATTGTGAGTGGTAGGCTTCCTTGTTGCCATAATTTTTCTTTCCATTTTTCTTGCCAACCTAAATGCCTTCTCCAATGAATCAGGTTCCCAAAGGCGGTCCTCATGTTGGATGTTATCCTTTAAATTCCCTATGGACACATCAATCATATGCTCCTTTGGAATATCTTTTACCCTTATATTCAATTTTTGGAAGTCCTCAATGTGCTCCATCATTGAACCCTTTTTTTTTAGATTTATCAATTGGCTAAAAAATGTGTTTTTTTTGTATCCTCATAATGTGTTGTCATTTCATCTGTAAAAATAGCCCAAGTGACAAATTTTTTATGAGAGAAAAGCCATCAATACCATAAAAACTTATTTGCCTCCAAATATAAAGTTGCAATGCATATCGTTTGTGTGTTTTGCACATTTTCGAGATCGAAAAATTGCTCCATCTGTAGTATCCATGATACGAGATCCTTGCCATCAAACTTCCTCATATCGATCTTTGGAACATGGTGGTTCTTTAATCCAATGTTAGAGTCTATGAAATATTGGTTAACATTTATTTTGTTCTCTTCATGAGTTTCCATTACCACCCTTTCACCATTAGTAAGCATTTCTTGTAGGAACTTTGTTAAATTTGTCTTCAAACCTTCCATCTTAGCTTCCACGCCATCCATCTTAGCTTCTACGCATTTCTTTAAACCATCCATATTAGCTTCCATGCCATAAATCTTAGCTTCTACGTCTTTCTTTAAACCATCCATCTTAGCTTCAGTTACTTTTTGCGCGAGCGAAATTTGTTGCACTTGGTCTCATAATTTTGATATATCATCTTCCATTTCTTCTTCTTCTTCATGAGTCATGCTAGATCTTTCTAGTTTCTAACTACGTGTTTCCTTTTTCTTTCTTTGAGGCATCAATCACTGATAATAATGCTTCACTATGCCCTTTGAATTCCTTTAAACTAATTTTTGAAACCAAACTTATGCAAAAATAAAAAATAAAACTACAGAAATTTTTTCACTTTGTATGAGCTCGATATTGAATCTATTGTATCTCTATAAATTTGGATCTCAAATTTCTTAAATTGCTTTGTACGGTACCCCTCTGAGCACACTTTCTAACCCTACAATTCTGATCAAGATTGGATTCTCCAATGAATAGTTATGCTAACTCTCCCATGATGACCTGATTATAGACTGGTTCAGTAGAGCGAGCTTGTATGAAGTTCCATGTGTCAGTGTTTTGACCTTTAGACCTGAAACTGATACATAGGCAACCACAGTCCATCCTCTTTCTATAACTTCCTATGAAATTTCATTCTGATGCTCAGAAAACAAGTTACGACGATTTTCCCCATGTCACTTGTTGGAGATATAATTTGGGATCCTGTAAAAACCCTAACTTCCTTGGATCATATCTCCGAAAATATAGCGAGACAAGATCCAAAATTCGGACCCAAGGTTCAGAGAGATTTCAGCTCAAATAGTTATTTTTTTTTTTCTTTTGAAACGTCACAGAAAAAAAAAGTTATGGCAAAAATTCCACAATGACCTGTTTGGAGCAGCGAAACCCTAGAATCCAAGCTCTGATACCAAATGTTATGAAACTAGCTCATAAAAAGATAGAAAAGAAATATCAAAGCCTTAGAAATCAGCATTTTCGAGGGCGAAACCTCCTTTACATTACACAAATGAACAATTCTTGGATGATACAAATTACAAAACCTCCTTTCTATATATAAGAGTCTAAGGGGTCACAATATAACCAAAGCCGACCTAACAATAATAATATAAGGGCGCAAAAATAACAAGAGTGTCCCTTAGACTCAAAGGCTATGGAAACTTGTGTCATATGTGTAGATAACCATGATACTAAGGAATGTCCTTCTTTACTAGGTCTCAAGGTTGTATTTAATGAGGAAGGAATACCAAAACAAGTACACTGTCTCTACTTTATAGCCAGGAGACAATGGAAAAACTCTCAACCAAATCAACCACAAGGCTTTAGACCACAACAATTTGCTCAGTATTCACAAACTAATTGGAATCCATCTTGGCAGCCTTAGGCTTAGCCACAATCACAATCTTGGAATCAAGGACGAAAAAGTCCTTATGGGGCTTATGCTCAATATCAACAATATTCACCATCCTATCTTCCACCGCAATTTCTACCCTAATCTAATCAAATTCCTCAAGCTAATCAATTACCTCAAATCCAAGTTCAAAATCAAAACCCACATCTCTCCCTACCATTTCCACAAAACCCAAATCAACTACCCGCTCAACCACTTCTGAACCCTAATAATAAAATACCACAACAACCTGCGTACAACATTGAAGGGAGAAATCCTCAAACCTATGTAATAACTCCACTAGATCTAAATAATGTCCAATTAAGGTCTGGAAGAGTGTTACAAAGAAAAAGCTCTATTGTTATTCCGGAAATGAGACCAATTTTTCAAAAAGATAAAAATCAATCTGAAGAAGGAGATACCTCTCTCCCTCAAAAAGAAAATAATCAAACAAAATTTTTTCCAATAAATACTCCTATCATAGAACAACCCTCGGTATTAGTTAGGCCACCTTTCCTTGAACAGTTGAAAATTGATGAAGGAGTAGAAAAACAAATTACATTTCCTGATTATGATATGTTGGATGAATTAAGAAATGTTTGTATCAAAATTCCTTTCTTACAATGTTGGGGATGGAATCCCTCCCGAGGCATGTTTTGGGGCTCAAAGCCCATGTTTTGCCCGAATGATGTTGTAAATCCCCGCGAATTTCGGGCCCAGAAGTATGTTAGAGTCTTAGGGTTGTCTGCCCTAGTTTGTAATGTAATGTAGAACTACCCATGGTCTGCGGAGCATGGGATTGTATAAATAGAGCAAGGCTCTAAGTGTAAGAGAGAATAAAGAAGAGGATAGTGAAGAAGCAAAGAGCGAGAGTCTAAGTGTCTAAGTGTGTCTTGGGTCGTAGGGTAGGAGAAGGATCTGCAGCTGAGTGCGCAGAGGCCTAGTAGTCCACAACTGAGTGTGCGAACCCATGCAGCTGAGTGCGCAGGGTGGAGTCGAGTCTATAACTGAAGGAATATAATAATAAAGCGAAATTTTATCTTAATTCTGTATACCTGTTCTTGGGTTATTACATGTTTGATATGAATTTCAAATATACTGTTGTTTTACTGTGCACACTTGTATGAATGATTTATATTTATAAGTATACTTTATGCATGAAAATAAGCTAAGTTAATCAACTAATAGGAGAACACTAGTAAGGACTTGGGTAATAACAGCATTCAGCCCCCGAGTAGGGCTGCATGAAGGCAGCATCCCAGGCTGCGAGGTACGAGTAAGTGCGCACAGTGACGTACGCGCAGGGTCAAAACGTAGACTACTTGAACTCATCAGACATCTCTAGGGTGTGGAAACCTAGTTCTAGCACACTCCCATACTACTTCGTGTGAGACCTTAGTCCACGCTCCACAAACTGTTGCCAAAAGGGCCAGTAGTATCGGGATTTGTTTGGCTAAATCACCTCTAAACCTGGGTCAGGCCCCAACAAGCCAACAAATGGTTCCATTGTCGGGACCGGGATCTGCATGAGAGATGTCTATTGTCATGTCACTAAAATCCGACAAAGAAAGAAATTGAAGAGTGGCTGGACAAAAAGATTAATGAGTTCGCGGCGCAAGAAAATAGGAATCTGTGAGTATCGAAGGAACAGTGGTTAGGGCACTACTTATATACGGAACTCCATGAAATTTTCTTTGCATCCTTCCCCTTTGAGTTGTATGAGTGGATTGCGAAGCTAGTAGACAGTCAGGGAAGGTGTAGGCTCGACAAACCAATTGTGTGGACTCTAGAGTTGGTGCACAGACTAGAAGCATCAAAAGATAAGATCGCGCATGCTGTGGACCATTGGCTTGATCGAATTTTAGGAGGGTTTATCACCGAGTTCGCGATAGACACGTGTTGTGGCCACAAACAACCCCCCTCTTTGTTTAGTATTAGCAATAACACTAAGCAAATGGGGACCCTTAATAAAAAATCCAAAAAAACATTTTTATAAAAACTTTTGTATTTAACTCCTTAAAACTATATCACATCGCGAGAAGAGAATAAAGCATTTCCTTATGAGCATAATAAACTGTAAAGAGGCGACGCGAAATTCATCGCATCGCGTACATTATGAAGCGCTCTTAAATAAAAATCTTAAGAAATCTCCGACGGCCGATGTGCGACGTCGCATATCGCAATATCGCGTAAGCTGCACCCAATGATTTAACGACTCGTCGCGATCTGCGATCTGCGATAATCTAATCTGAAAAAGTTGCGATGACACATCTAGGTAATGCAATGACGCGATGCTGCTATCGCCCATCGCAAATTTCCTCCGCTCAACATTCAAGAAAAGTTGTCTATAAACCAAAATTGGGCGCGCGCCTTAAAAGAAATTAATGAATGTATGCCAAAGTATTCAAGAAGGACAATTTTGTGTTTTTCGAAGAGTCAGTTCACGATGAGTGTCATGATTTTATACATTCATAGAGGTTGGAGCTTTCGTATCAGTATTGATTATCATTACTCTTTTCCTTTGCGTGAACTGCAGGAATGAAAAACAGGAAACAATATCAAGCAATGAGTAGGAAACATCTAAGGAAAAGGGGAAAGCGTCAATGCTCAGAGAACAGAGAAGAGATGCCTTCATAAACGAATGCCGCATGCAAAAGAACTGCAGATTCCAGAGTATCACTCAACAGATGTTGATGTCAATAGGTGATTCAACATTCAAGGTCAGAAAGCTCACAAAAGCAGCATGTTACGAAAAATCCTGAAACTTCTACCCGGCGAAGGAAAAAGCGCTAAAGGCGGAAAATGCACTAGAAAAGCCCGGAACAAAGAATGGAGGTAGTTTTCGATGCGCGATTAGCGCCTAGCGCTAATCGTGCATCGCTAAGAAAATTGTTCAGAAAGCAAAGTCCCTAACTTGCTTAGTCATTCGCAAGGCCGGAAACCGAAATAGCAAAAGCAGAAGCAGTTTGAGAGAAATTTGGGTTATTACCAAGTATACACACAGTAAATCCACCCAGCCAAAGGAAGATTCTCAAAAATATCTTCTAGTTTACTAGAAAGTGGTGCCAGCGCTTGCCATTTCTATTTTCATAGCTCAAACAAAAGCAGAAGACGACCAGCCGACTCTTCCCAGGCGAATGTTGCATGCTCGCAGCACTGAGGAGCAAATACAGAAATAGTTAGGAATTAGATTCAATTTTTAGAAATAGTTTTGCTTAAGAAAAAGGGCGGTCATTTAAACCGTATCCGAAATTTATGTAATTAAGTTATTTTAGTTAGCAGTATTTAAACCCTTCTCATGCATTTGGAGAAGGGTCCATAACTTTGTCAAAAACTTGTCCTTAGAACATGCACTTTTGCACCCTCGGAGGGGGTTTTGATGAATGGATGGATCAAGGTTTATTAATGTTTGCATTTGATATCTGCTACTGATGTTGCACTTCTGTACTATTAGTAGATGTTAGAGCAAGGAGAGATAGATCATTGTTGCTTGAAGCTTATGAGTAGAACCAGTCATAAATGGTACTTTTATCTCTTGGCCATTTTTGCTTATATTCTTAAAGTGATATATAGTCTGTAGTTGTTTATATGTTGTTGCATGAATGTCTGAGTTACCATTTGGCACTTTTGTACGGTGGAGCCATTTATTTATGTTTGATATATGAATAACTTATTATGCGATGTTGTTCACAACTTTTTTGCCTAACTTTTTATGCAAAGTGGTTTATCTTAATTGATTTCCATTCCTATGATAGCTGAATGATCTTTATTACCAATTATTGTCTGAAATCTTTTTAGATCACATAATAGAAGAAATACACCCTGGGTTAGCATAGATTAGATGTGTTGTTTCTCATTAGATTACAATAGCATAGAGTTAGTTTAAAAGTTTGAATTAGATTAGCTTTAAGTATTTTTATATTAGCAAACATCCAACTCTGCACACACACACACACCCTTAGATTGGGAAACTGGTCCCATTATCCTCAGTCGGACCCGCTATACCAAACGGATAAGGAGCTGCCAACCAAGGTCCGGACCGGGTGGGTATCCCCCTTGTTGTCGAACCGATTTTCGGGGCTTCAACATATTTGGCGCTAGAAGGAGGGCACAAACTATGAATGGCACCTAAGTCAAAATCTAAATACCATTCTGAGAGTAAATCGCCCTCATCAACTCCCCCAACTTCCCCAGCAAGTTTAAATCCTGAGTCAGAAGTCGCTCGAGTATTAACCGCTGCTACATACCCTAATATTTTAGACCAATCTACCATTGAACCCCCTGAAGTTCAAACTCTGATTCACAAACTCCAGGGATTTTTCATTTCTATTCAGAGGTCTGATAAATCTCAAAGCAGCATGACTTCGTAGTACAATCCTGCTCATCCCCTGACCAGATTAAAGAGTGAAAAATTTGGCATCCAGCCAACTGAATTCCCTCTCCCCACCAGGAAAAGAGCAAGGAAAAAACCACAAGAGTCTAACAGTGAGACTCTTTGTTGGGTCCCTATAATACTAGTGATTACCCCATTACTATTGTAGTTATACCCCTTATTTATATTGTTGTGCCCCTATTACCCCCATATTGTTATTTCTGTGCACCATAGAATCCCTCTATTGTTATTTTTGTGGCTTTATATTATTATTGTTAGGTCGGCTGGATTATATTGTGACTCCTTAGACTCCTATATATAGAAAGGAGGTTTTGTCATTTGTATCATCCAAGAATTGTTCATTTATGTAATGTAAAGGAGGTTTCCCCCTCGAAGAGGCTGAATTCTAAGGCGTGGATCTCTCTTTTCTCTCTTTTTGTGAGCTGGTTTCATAACATTTGGTATCAGAGCTTTGGATTCTAGGGTTTCGCTGCTCCAAACAGGTCATCGTGGCATTTTCGCTATAATGTTTTTTCTGTGACGTTTTAGAAGTCGCAAAAGAAACCCATTTGAGAAGAATTGGCGCTGAACCTTGGGTCCAAATTTCAGATCGTTTTGCGGGATATCTTCGGAGATATGATCTGAGGCATTTGGCCTTTTTGCAGACTCCTGAATTACATTCAAAACAGGTGACCTGGGGAAAATCGTCATAACTCTCTCTCTGAGGATCGGATTGAAATTTTGTAAAAGGGTATAGAAAGAGGACAGACTGTAGTTTCTTTTGTGTGTGTTTCAGATTCAAAGGTTGAAACAGTGACTCGTGGCACTTCGTACAAGTTCTCTCTTCTGAACCAGTCTAAAAGCAAGTCACTGTGGGAGATTTCACATAACTCTTCCTTGGAGAATCAAATTTGGCTCAGACTTGTGGCATTGGAAAGGGGATGTAGAAGGCTACTACAGGTAGCAATTTCAGAACTGGATGATCCGAAATTACAGAGATACATCAGATTCAATATCAGGCTTCTATAAAGTGAAAAAAGGTGTGTAGTTTTTTTTTAAATTTTTGTGTAAGCTTGGTTTAACGGAATTCAAAGGGCATAGTAAAGCATTATTATCGGTAACTGATGCCCCGAGGAAAGAAAATGCAAACACCTAGTAAGGAACCTGAAATCTCTAGCATGACTCATGAAGAAGAAGAAGAAATGCTACATGATATATCAAAATTACAAGAACAAGTGCAACAAATGTCACACTCACAAAAGCTAACAGAAGCTAAGATAAGTGGCATGGAATCTAAGATAAAGGGCATGGAAGCTAAGATGGATGATTCAAAGACAGATTTGAAGAGAGACATGGAAGATTTGAAGATAGATTTGAAGACAGATATGGAAGAATTAAAGAAGTTGCTACAAGAAAGGATCACTAATGGTGAAAAGGTAGTAAAGGAAACTCATGATGAGAACAAAAGAAATGTTAATCATGATACCATAGACGCTAATGTTGGATCGAAGAATCACCATATTCCAAAAATCGATATGAGGAAGTTTGATGGCAAGGATCCCGCTACATGGATATTACAGATGGAGCAATTCTTCGATCTCAATAATGTGCAAAATGCACAAAAGGTACGTATGGCAACTGTATATTTGGAACCAAATCAGTTTGTATGGTATCAATGGCTTTGCTCTCGTAAACAATTTATCACTTGGGCAATTTTTATGGAAGAATTGATAGCACATTATGAAGATACAAAAAGCAACACTCTTTTTAGCCAATTGATAAGTCTTAAACAAAAGGGTTCAGTAATGGAGCACATTGAGGAGTTCCAAAAATTGAACATAAGGGTAAAAGATATTCCAAAGGAGCATAGGATTGATGTGTTCATAGGGTCTTTAAAGGATAATATCCAACATGATGTTCGCCTTTGGGAACCGGATTCATTAGAGAAGGCATTCAGGTTAGCAAGAAAAATGGAAAGCAAAATTATGGCAACCAGGAAGCATACCACTCACAACTATAAAGACGGAAGTGTTGTTGCCCCCAGTCTTCCACAACCTATAAGGTTGACACCACAACAATTGGAAGAAAAAAGAGCAAAAGGGCTTTGTTACAGTTGTGATAGCAAATACACTAAAGGTCATAAGTGTGCTGAGAAGAAATTATTCTACATAGATTGTGAAGAGGAAGAAGAAAAAGAGCAAGAAAGGTCAAAAGAAGAAGATATACTCCAGGAACAAAGCCTAGATGAAGAAAAAAATAAATCCGACCATATCTTGTGATGCATTGGCGGGAATTACCACTCCTCAAACCATCAAGATAGAAGGAAAAATCAAGAAGAAAAAGGTAATAGTGTTGATTGATTCAGGAAGCACCCACAATTTTATTCATTGTAGGGTAGCAAAAGAATTGAATTGCTTCCTATATCCAGCACCAGAGTGTCAAGTGATGATTGCAAATGGAGGAACAATAAATTGCTCTAGAAAGTGCCATAATATCAAGCTATCCATGGGAGAATATGTATTGACTAGCCGAATGCTTTCCATTCCAATGGGAGGTGCGGATGTTGTACTAGGAGTCCAATGGCTACAATCCTTGGGTACAATAGCTTTTAATTTTCAAGAACTTTTCATCAAATTTTCTTCGGAAGGAAAGGAAGTTGAAATAATGGGTATTGCAGGGAAACCAGGAAAGATAATCAGCTCTCATGGTATGACAAAGCTTCTAAGGAAGGAGCAAAGAGGTGTAATTGCACAATTATGCTTGCTAGATGTTTCCACATTGGAATCATCTATTTCTCCATATCTCCAAAAAGTCTTGGACAATCATTCCAAGGTATTTGAGACTCCCAAGGGTCTCCCACCTATGCGTGGTCATGATCATGCTATTCATCTGATTCCAGGAAGTGTTCCTCCAAACATCAAGCTGTACAGATATCCCTATGTCCAAAAAAGTGAAATTGAACGTATGGTTGCAGAAATGCTAGAGGATGGTATAATTCAACCGAGTCAAAGTTCTTTCTCAGCTCCAGTAGTATTGGTGCACAAGAAGGATGGATCATGGCGCATGTATCCAGATTATAGGGAGCTCAACAAGCTCACTATTAAAGATAAGTTCCCCATTCCTGTTATTGATGAATTACTGGATGAATTGCATGGATCAATTTACTTCACCAAGTTGGATCTTCGTTCGGGATATCATCAAATCAGAATGAAGATTAAAGACATTCCAAAAACGGCATTTAGAACTCATGAGGGTCATTATGAATTTTTGGTCATGCCTTTTGGCCTTACCAATGCACCTTCAACATTTCAAGGTTTGATGAATTCAATTTTCAAACCATTCCTTAGAAAATTTGTGTTAGTATTTTTTGATGATATACTAATCTACAGCAAGTCTTGGAAGGATCATGTTGAACATGTTGACAGGGTGCTACAACTATTGGAGGAGAAATAATTATATGCAAAAAGATCCAAATGTTTCTTTGGAGTCCAGGAGGTGGAATATTTGGGTCATATTGTATCTCATGAAGGAGTTAAGGTAGACCCTAGCAAAATTAAAGCCATTAAGGAATGGAAAATCCCCACATCCATAAAGCATCTGCGAGGATTTCTTGGGTTGACAGGGTATTATCG
Source organism: Pinus tabuliformis (assembly GCA_031772625.1). NCBI lineage: Eukaryota > Viridiplantae > Streptophyta > Pinopsida > Pinales > Pinaceae > Pinus > Pinus tabuliformis. Next base: position 2,015,410,470 of record CM062816.1, read on the forward strand.
CAAGTTTGTTAAGAATTATGGGAGAATAGCAGCACCTCTAACAACATTATTGAAGAAAGATTCATTTTCATGGACTCCGGAAGCAACAAAGGCCTTTGAACATCTTAAAGAGGCAATGTGCCAAGCACCGGTCTTAGCTACACCAGACTTCACAAAAACCTTTATTGTGGAATGTGATGCTTCAGGAAATGGAATTGGTGCTGTTCTAATGCAAGATGAAAGACCCATTGCTTTTGAAAGTCGTCCAATCAAGGGAAAGTTTTTAAGCAAAGCTATTTATGAGAACGAAATGTTGGCAATACTCCATGCACTTAAGAAATGGCGACCCTACCTAATGGGAAGACACTTCAAGGTAAAAACAGATCATGATAGCCTTAAATACTTTTTAGAACAAAGATTATCCTCTGAAGAGCAACAAAAATGGGTCACAAAGATGTTGGGTTATGACTTTGAAATCATCTACAAAAAAGGGAAGCAAAATGTGGTGGCAGATGCACTCTCAAGAAAGGATGAGGATGTGGAAGCATTGTTGTCTGCCATTTCTATTATCCAACCAGATTGGATAAACGAAGCAAGGGAGGAATGGAAGAATGACGAAGAAGTGTGGGCACTTATTCGAAAGTTACAACAAGATTCCAATACTTCTGATACATTTAGCTGGCAAAATGATTCGTTATGGTACAAAGATCGCTTATACCTCTATAAGAATTCCCAGCTAAAACAAAAGATTCTTATGGAATTGCACACTCCTCCCTTAGGAGGGCACTCAGGATTTTTAAAAACTTACCACAAGGTTAAGAAGGAATTTTTTTGGGATGGCCTTAAATCAAATATTCAAAAGTTTGTGGCAGAATGTTTGGTTTGCCAGCAAAATAAAGTTGAAACAATTAAGACACCGGGTCTATTACAACCTTTATCCATTCCAAGCCAGCGTTGGGAGGAGGTTTCAATGGATTTTATCACAAGTTTACCCAAGTCTGAGGGAAAGAGTGTCATCATGGTGGTAGTTGACAGACTTACCAAGTATGCACACTTTTGTGCATTATCACATCCATTTAAAGCCAGTACAATTTCTACTACATTTATGGAAACAATTCAAAAGCTACATGGAAACCCAAAGATTATTTTAAGTGACAGAGATCCCATTTTCACTGGAAATTTTTGGACAGAATTATTTTCTTGTCTTGGTACTCAGTTAGCTCATAGCTCATCTTATCATCCTCAATCTGATGGGCAAACTGAGATAGTAAACAAATGTTTGGAAGGATATCTTCGTTGCTTTGTATCTGATAAACAGACACAATGGGTCAAATGGTTGCCTCTGGCTGAATGGTGGTATAACACTTCCTTCCATACAGCAACAAAAATGACCCCATTTATGGAACTTTATGGGTATCAACCACCATCCATCACATCATATTTAAGAGAAAATTCTAAGGTTCAGGCAGTGGAACATCACATTGAACATCAACAGCAAGTCCTCCAACTCTTAAAGGATAACCTCGTGTTGGCACAAAATAGAATGAAACAACAGGCAGATCAACATCGCAGTGAAAGAAGTTTTGATGTAGGTGATTGGGTATTCCTACAGCTACAACCATATAAGCAAATGTCCCTAAAGCAAGCTAAGAAGGATAATAAATTATCACCAAAGTATTATGGTCCGTACAAGGTGTTGCAAAAGATTGGTACTATGGCATACAAATTGGAGCTTCCTGCAGCTTCTCGATTGCACCCAGTCTTCCATGTTTCATGTTTAAAGAAGGTTATAGGTGACAAGCTCCCAATTCAAACAATATTGCCAGAACTTGATGAGGAAGGAAAAATTATATTGGAACCAGAAGCAGTCACAGAAACAAGAACTCGACAGCTACGAAATCGATCAATTTCAGAGTATCTTATCAAGTGGAAGAACTTATCCGCTGAAGATTCCACATGGGAGGATGAGAATTTTATGCAGAAGTATCCAGAACTACTCAAGCGTTGAGGACAACACTTTTTTGAAGGAGAGGGGCATGTTGGGTCCCTATAATACTAGTGATTACCCCATTACTATTGTAGTTATACCCCTTATTTATATTGTTGTGCCCCTATTACCCCCATATTGTTATTTTTGTGCACCATAGAATCCCTCTATTGTTATTTTTGTGGCTTTATATTATTATTGTTAGGTCGGCTGGATTATATTGTGAATCCTTAGACTCCTATATATAGAAAGGAGGTTTTTTCATTTGTATCATCCAAGAATTGTTCATTTATGTAATGTAAAGGAGGTTTCCCCCTCAAAGAGGCTGAATTCTAAGGCGTGGATCTCTCTTTTCTCTCTTTTTGTGAGCTGGTTTCATAACACTCTTTCATCTACATCGTCCATTTCAACTCCCTCACCGTGAAGTCAACCACCCACATCTTCATTCCAAACCATCATTCATCCGCTTACCGGAACTCCCACAACCCTTCTTCAATCATCTACGATCATATTATCCTCATCTTCCCAGCCACAGGGATCATCTTCTGCGTTTTCATTCACTAGCAACTCAACGATGGCCTAGTCTCCATGGAATAATCCTGGGGCAGTTTTAATGCCTCCACCCTTGAGTCAAATACTGGACCATCCTGAGAAATGGCTACCCAAATTCAATCCAGAAGCAGGCATGCTAGCAGAAGAACACATAAACAATTTCATGCTTTCTGTCAATCTCAACAGAGTTACTAACGAAGATGCTGTTGTTCGGCCTTTTCCCTATACAATGCAAGGAACGGCCAGGTCATGGTACTTTTCATTACCCTCCGGGTCTATCACAAGTTGGGACATTTTTCAAAGTCAATTCCTCACCAAGTTTGGTGATGACAGATCAATGGCAACGTTAATCAATGACCTATCCAACCTTAAAGCGGAGGCTAGAGAACCCATCAAAGATTTCAATTTACGGTTCAATAAGATCCTCAACAAAATTCCCACTGCTTCCCTACCCAGCGAAGAAGTACGATGTGAATGGTATATTACGGCCTTACCATCAAACTTAGCAATCTTCGTGGATAGGGCAAATAAAAAAACCTTAGTTGAAAACTTGACAGAGGTGATAGCAATAGAGAAACGCGTAATAGCCCTAGAAAAAAGATCTGCGTTAGAGGAATGCAAGTCTAAAAAAGTCACCTTCAAAGAAGACTCCAAGAAGAAACAAACAAAAGACCCTTTCGATTTGGAAGGATTGCAGAAAGTATTAAAGACCATGTCCAATGAGATGATTGACATAAAAAAACAAGTAGCAGAAACTTCTTCAAAAAAGCCCTACAGAGCTTTTAAAAGAGGTCCTTCAATGGATGTGAAACCACCCAACGCTATTTCAAATGTCGAATCCGAAGAAGAGGAAGAAGAAGACAGTACCTTTGAAGGACAGACTGATGATGAAGAAGTTGTGGAATTACAAGGAATGTGGGATTTCATCCTCCCACAAGAAAAAGATCAAGAAGCATTTCCGGTTAGCACACGAAGCAAAAATCAACTTGATCCTCCCCAAACTACCCCTAAGCAGAAGAGCGCAAGCTCTGCAATAAGAGATAAAGTCGCAACAAAGAAAACAACCGCTAAAGCGACTCAATCTAGCCTAGTCCAACCAGATCAAACAACTCCATCAAGAACACTGATAGTGTCGGATGAAATGGAATAAAATATTATTGACGACATGAAAAAGACTAGGGCTAATATTACCCTTTACGAATTGAGCAAATTGAAACATCAACAGAAGATAATGATGAAAGAATTACATGCTGTGCCTATTACATCTTTGCCTATAGCTGTAGCTTCCCACAACATGGGAAGACCTCCAACCAACATGATCAATAAGATTGATCCAAATGACATCGCCTTGATTGGAGGAAGATCAAGATCTCACACTCCCCCTTTTCTTCTCACTTATGAAATTTTCAATAAGAATGTGCACAATTGTTTGGTAGATTCTGGTGCTTCAACGAATATTTTACCCAGATCAATATGTGCCAAGTTAAATGTCCAACCACAAAAATCCGCAGTGCGCATAGTTCAGTTTGATTGATCTCAAGTAGAAGTGATTGGTGAACTTAATCAAGTAACCATAAGATTGTCATCTAACCCGAAGGTATGTCAGGTTATTGACATTCTAGTGGCTGATATCCCAGAATTCTATGGCTTGATTCTTAGCAGGGATTGGTCCGAGAAACTCCATGGATACTTTTCAACCGACTGGTCACACATGTGGTTACCCTATAATGGCAAACCGAATCAAATAAAGGTTGAACAAGAATTACACCAGAAGTACATAGTAACGGAATTGGAGGGAGAAAATGAAGCAATAGCGTATAATAGCAGTATCATAGGCAATTACTCGGTAGATTCTTTTCTCGGCAATTTCAATGCTCATACATCACCATACTTAGAAAATTCAGTTTTATCCCAAGTCGAAATTTTTTCCCAAACTAATAATTCAAAGTGTGTTAATTTTGTAGATAAACATGTAAATACATTTTTGTTTTGGAAATTATATTTTCATGGCTCTAAATCTAACGAAGGAGCAGGAGCAGGATGTGTTCTGATTAGTCCAGAAGGAAATAAGACCATGCTTATGTGCAGACTCGAATTCGATTGCACAAACAATACAACAGAATATGAAGCCTTGGTGCGAGGCCTATACAAAGCAATCGGGTTGAATGTCAAGTATCTTAAAGTCTTCGGAGACTCTGAGATTGTCGTCAAACAGGTACGTAATACTATACATTGCCTATCAATTCATTTAAAACACTATCAATCTTTAGTACAAGATCTGACTGAGCATTTCATAGCATTCAATATTTCTTCAATCCCAAGACTCCAAAACGCAAGCGCAGACCTTTTGGCTAACGTAGCCTCTAGGCTTATTCCCTCTGAAGAGTTTAGTCCAGATAGATTCTCAATAGAATTGATCTTTAGACCATCCATCCCTGACAACATTACAAATTGGAGAGTATTCATCGATGATCCTGATATTGTAAATTTCCTCACTTCCGAAAGATCCTACTCCAATCAGATAATTGACGAAGACCATCACGATCTACAAATACAACAAATGGCACTAATAATGCTATACCTAAATCGGTGGTTAAGTTAGAAGACTTATACGATTTGAAAAATCGGTTTAAAAGGCCTGCCAATTCAAATCTCTACAGTTCAACTCTGAACTACGAATTAGTAAACCTAGGGACCGATGATAAACCACAAAACGTTACTATAGGCATAGGCCTGGCCCCGGAAGAAAAACTAGCGTATATTCGTCTTTTGAGACAATATAAGAATGTCTTTGCCTGGAATTACGATGAGCTGAAGATGTACAACACTTCTATCATTCAGCACACTATTGCTATGATTGACAACGAAAAACCTGTCCAACAGAAACTGAGAAAGATCCACCCCAATTTAGAAAATCAGATAAAAACTGAGCTAAAAAAGTTATTAAAAGCCAGAATAATTTTCCCCATCAGACATTCCAAATGGGTTTCCAATATGGTACCCGTTAGAAAGAAAAGCAGAGATATTAGAATTTGTATCGATTTTCGTAATCTCAACAAAGCCTGTCAAAAAGACAATTTTCCTCTCCCACCTATGGAACAGATATTACAGGCAGTAGCAGGCTCAGAACTGATGTCTTTCTTGGATGGATTTTCAGGATATAATCAAGTGCTGATACATCCCGATGATAAGTTGAAAACCACATTTAGAACTAAATGGGGCACATACGCATATCGGAAGATGCCATTTGGTTTGATCAATGCCGGCGCTACATTTCAGAGAGCCATGGACATCGCATTCAAGGGTTTAGTCAATAAATCCGTAGTAATTTATTTGGATGATATAATAGTGTACTCCAAGAAGCGAAGCGACCATCTCAGAGACTTAAAACAAATCTTTCAACGATGTTTAAGGTATGGGATTTCACTTAACCCAAAGAAATCTTTTTTCGCATTAAGTGAAGGAAAACTTCTAGGATTCATAGTGTCAAAATCCGGTATTCACATTGAGCCTCATAGAATCAAAGAAATTTCTGCAAAATGTTGGCTGGAGCATCACAAATTCCTGAAGTCCCATCTGAAGAGGTACAACTATATGAGGTAAGCCTAAACGATGCAGAATCATTATATGCTGACATCATTTATTATCTTAAGAACGGATATGCTCCATCACACCTAGATCACACTAAAAAAAGAGCTCTGAGATTGAAAGCTAAACAATATCAGCTCATAAATGATGTTCTTTTTAGAAAGAATTATGATTCTGTTCTTCTTAGATGTCTTGAGAAAACTGAAGCTGAAAAGGTTTTGCAGGAACTCCACGACGGACCAGCAGGCGGACATTATGTTGGATATGCTACTGCACATAAGATCTTACGTGCAGGATATTACTGGCCTAAGCCGTTCAAAGACTCACACAGTTACGTAAGGAAATGTCAAGTCTGCCAAACAACTGCTGGAAGACAAAAGAAGCCATCCCTGCCACTACAGCCAGTAAACATCGAGCAACCATTCAGTTAGTGGGGCTTGGACATAATAGGTGAGATCGTTCCTCACTCTTCTAAGCAGCATAGATACATCCTCACGGCAACAGATTATTTTACTAAATGGGTAGAAGCAGTTCCCCTCAAGACAGCTAATTCTGAAAATATTATTGAATTCATAGATCAATTTATAATCACTAGGTTTGGATTACCAACAGCTTTAATGTTTGATAATGCATAATACTTTTTTGGGAATGCAATGACTGAGTTTGCACTTAAAAGAGGGTTCAAACTGAAATATTCTGCCAACTACTATCCGCAAGGTAATGGGTTAGTTGAGTCAACAAATAAAAACCTAATCAGGATTATTAAAAGAACAGTTGACCAGAACCAAAAGAATTGGCACAAAGCTTTGATAAATGCTTTATGGGCAGATAGAATAACGAAGAAAGCTTCAATCGGCACTTCTCCCTTTAATTTAGTTTATGGGAAGGAAGTGGTTCTTCCAACTCACTTAGTCATCCCCTCTTTGTCTTTAGTACAATACATCGATGAAGTATCTACTTCCTCCATACAACTAAGAGAAATGGAAATAATTAAATTAGAAGAACAACGAGAACAAGCTAAGAAAACCCATGCTCATCACCAAGCGCTGATAAAATCCTCTTTTCATTCAAGCATAATGAATAGAAAAAAATTTCAGATGGGAGATTTAGTTTTGAAATGGGATAAGGCTCATGAAGAAAAGGGCAAACATACGAAATTTCAAAAGATGTGGCTTGGTCCTTTTCAGATTGTTGAAGTCATATGTCCATCAACGTTTGTGTTGCAGGATTTAGCAGGTAGAAGGGATTCTTTGCCTATTAATGGACAAATCCTCAAAAAATATTTTCCATAGAAGATTATTCTTCTATTTTGTAGAATAGTTTTGGTTTTTCTTTTCTTTTGCATAATAAAACCAGTTGTAAATGGTTACTACAGGTATTCACGGAAAAGACACCAATTCTCTTTCAGATTTTAAGCTTTTCACTTGTATAAATAACAAAAATTTTCATAAATCTGATCTTTATTATAGACAGATAGAGTTTAAAAAACTTTAGCCTAGATATGATGCTAGTTTCAACTTCAAAAATTTGATGAAAGCAACCTTTAGCGAAGAAATTGTTTTATATCAGCACAATGAAAGGTATCAATAGCAAAATAAGGGTTCTCTGTAAAACTGCTATTTTCAAACTCTATTATTGTCGTCCAGAGCTTTCTTAAGGAAAAACAATGACTTCCTCCCCGCTAAAGAAAATCACAACATTCAGAGGAACAATCCAAGAAACACTATTTCTTAAAAGAATAAGAGGTCTCATCACGAGCCGGCTTATCATGATCACAGATATTATAACTTGCTGACTTTGCCAATACTGTCTACCAAAACAGGGCAATGACTCAAGATTGTTGCAATCAAAAGACAAGGGGTCTCATCACGAGCCAGCTTGTTCAGCAAAAGTGTAAATCAAGTGAATGACTGTGTCATAATTTGGCTACCAAACCAAGACATTGTTCTTTAGAGAATAAAAAAGGAAAAAGTGTCAATGTGGATTTTTCTTCGAACGTTGTAGATAGCCTTAAGCAGGATAAAGGATCATTGCTGGGTAACAGGTAACACTGTCGAGGTTATGGATGCCTGTTGGCAGCAGAGGCTCTACCTACGACAAATGAGTGCATTTTAAAAGCCGACACACAGAGAAGACTTTATTTTACCTTTACAAGACCAAGTAATGGCTGATGTAAATACAAGGACAAAGCCTGAGGAAGCAAGCAATTAGAATAGAAAAATGTTGAAACAAAATATCATTAATAGGATAAGGCATAATGTACTCTATCTGTCCATAACGAAATTTAGACCTATGAAAATTTTTCTGTTTTGGAAGTTAGAATTCAATAGAAAAACAGAGATAACTGGTTCTTCCAGTTGAATCGCTATTGTTGTGGCCACAAACAACCCCCCTCTTTGTTTAGTATTAACAATAACACTAAGCAAATGGGGACCCTTAATAAAAAATCCAAAAAAACATTTTTATAAAAACTTTTGTATTTAACTCCTTAAAACTATATCGCATCGCGAGAAGAGAATAAAGCATTTCCTTATGAGCATAATAAACTGCAAAGAGGCGACGTGAAATTCATCACATCGCGTACATTATGAAGCGCTCTTAAATAAAAATCTTAAGAAATCTCCGACGGCCGATGTGCGACGTCGCATATCGCAATATCGCGTAATCTGCACCCAATGATTTAACGACTCGTCGCGATCTCGATCTGCGATAATCTAATCTGAAAGAGTTGCAATGGCACATCTAGGTAATGTGATGACGCAATGCTGCTATCACCCATCGCAAATTTCCTTGGCTCAACATTCAAGAAAAGTTGTCTATAAACCAAAATTAGGCACGCGACTTAAAAGAAATTAATGAATGTACGCCAAAGTATTCAAGAAGGACAGTTTTGTGTTTTTCGAAGAGTTAGTTCACGATGAGTGTCATGATTTTATACATTCATAGAGGTTGGAGCTTTCATATCAGTATTGATTATCATTACTCTTTTCCTTTGCGTGAACTGCAGGAATGAAAAACAGGAAACAATATGAAGCAATGAGAAGGAAACATCTAAGAAAAAGGGGAAAGCGTCAATGCTCAGAGAACAGAGAAGAGATGCCTTCATAAACGGATACCGCATGCAACAGAACCGCAGATTCCAGAGTATCACTCAACAGATGCTGATGTCAATAGGTGATTCAACATTCAAGGTCAGAAAGCTCACAAAAGCAGCATGTTTACGAAAAATCCTGAAACTTCTACCCGGCGAAGGAAAAAGCGCTAAAGGCGGAAAATGCACCACAAAAGCCCGGAACAAAGAATGGAGGCAGTTTTCGATGCACGATTAGCGCCTAGCGCTAATCGCGCATCGCTAAGAAAATTGTTCAGAAAGCAAAGTCCCTAACTTGCTTAGTCGTTCGCAAGGTCGGAAACCGAAATAGCAAAAGCAGAAGCAGTTTGAGAGAAATTTGGGTTATTACCAAGTATACACACAGTAAATCCACGCAGCCAAAGGAACATTCTCAAAAAAATATCTTCTAGTTTACTAGAAAGTGGTGCCAATGCTTGCCATTTCTATTTTCATAGCTCAAACAAAAGCAGAAGACAACTAGCCGACTCTTCCCAGGTGAATTTTGCATGCTCACAGCACTGAGGAGCAAATACAGAAATAGTTAGGAATTGGATTCAATTTTTAGAAATAGTTTTGCTTAAGAAAAAGGGCGGTCATTTAAACTGTATCCGAAATTTATTTAATTAAGTTATTTTAGTTAGCAGTATTTAAACCCTTCTCATGCATTTGGAGAAGGGTCCAAAAATTTGTCAAAAACTTGTCCTCAGAACATGCACTTTTGCACCCTCGGAGGGGGTTTTGATGAATGGATGGATCAAGGTTTATTAATGTTTGCATTTGATATCTGCTACTGATGTTGCACTTCTGTACTCTTAGTAGATGTTAGAGCAAGGAGAGATAGATCATTGTTGCTTGAAGCTTATGAGTAGAACCAGTCATAAATGGTACTTTTATCTCTTGGCCATTTTTGCTTATATTCTTAAAGTGATATATAGTCTGTAGTTGTTTATATGTTGTTGCATGAATGTCTGAGTTATCATTTGGCACTTTTGTACGGTGGAGCCATTTATTTATGTTTGATATATGAATAACTTATTATGCGATATGTTGTTCACAACTGTTTTGCCTAACGTTTTATGCAAAGTGGTTTATCTTAATTGATTTCCATTCTTATGATAGCTGAATGATCTTTATTACCAGTTATTGTCTGAAATCTTTTTAGATCGCATAATAGAAGAAATACACCCTGGGTTAGCATAGATTAGATGTGTTGTTTCTCATTAGATTACAATAGCATAGAGTTAGTTTAAAAGTTTGAATTAGATTAGCTTTAAGTATTCTTAGATCAACAAACATCCAACTCTGCACACACACACACACCCTTAGATTGGGAAACTGGTCCCATTATCCCCAGTCGGACCCGCTATACCAAACGGATAAGGAGCTGCCAACCAAGGTCCAGACCGGGTGGGTATCCCCCTTGTTGTCGACCCGATTTTCGGGGCTTCAACAACATGCTAGTCAGCTACAGTGAGGTGGAACAACGCTTCCTCAAAGGACTGCGAGGTAACTACGTTAAATATTTGAACTGATCTAGATTTAAACAAGAATGCAACAAATTATTGAGGTAACCATAAATACAAAGATGCAGCGGTAATAATACTTCGTTTCATTAATGTAAAATACTAAAATATGGTTACAAACAGAAATGTAAATAAACCAGCTAGGGCTACATGCCTCTGGACTATGTTATGATGAGGCTCGAAGGCCTATTTATTGTTGAGAAACAATGGAAAATGCTTAACATCCCAAAACCTAACCTTAGAAGATGAAACGCCAAATTGTGGGCCCCGTTTTGGGTAAGTTGGTACATCAACTTCCCGGGGTCGTAACTTTGGCACCCGATCTTCGTTTGACGTGTACAATAGCTCATTAGAAAGATCTATCCAAGCCCTACAACCTTGGGAAGAGAAAAAATAGTTGATGGACCCATGTTTCTCTAATATTTCCCAAAAAACGTCATTTAGGGCCTCAAAACGGCTCCAGAAGTTCAGGACCCAAAAAACTACTAAAAATAGTAAATCATGCTACAATTACGGAAACTAAAAAACTGAAAGAGATAGTTGTGGGGGTCCAAATTGGATAGGTGGGTGGCCACCAACATCCACCTAGATCATTCCTCCCCCCTTAGGAAGCAATGGTCCCCATTGCATTAAGTTCCTCCATCTGCTGAACTTGGTCCCTGGTGCGTTGTTCTGCAACTTCTAATGTGTCTAGTAATGGTGGGAAGCTTGGTCGACGATAGTCCACATTGAACACTCGGTGAAAGTGAAGGAATGGAGGAATGTTGTGCTCCAAAGCATTGTTTCTTACAGCCTTGGTAATGTTGTAAGGACCATGTCGGAGTGGTCTGAGCTCCTGATGGGTTCTGGTAAGGCGTTCTTTCTGTCGATGCAACCAAACTTTGTTGCCGACCTGAAACTTGTGTGGTACCCCTGTGGGTGAGGAGAAGTTGTTCCTATGTTATTTCATGACCATGTCCCTCTGTTGATGATGTTGCTGTGTGGAGGAACCCTTTTCGAGGGTCATGAATGTCGCGACGATCTTCCCCTTACTTTAGGAGCGAACCAGACCGAAAATAAATTTCCTAGTTTGTGAGACGAGCTTGTTGCCTTTCTTAGCATGGATCAAAGAGGTGGTGGTAAGGGGGGATACCTCTGGTATCCTGTATAATGAATTACCCAAAGAAATAATAATAGCATGAGGCCTTGACTCATACACAACATGTCACCTCCACAAGTATGGTTGGCCTAATAATACATCACAAACATCCAGAGGTTTAACATCACACAATACCTCATATGTGAAGGGTTTGATGATGTAGGGAAGGCGACACTGCTGGCGAACTCGGAGATCTCGTCCTTGGTGAAGCCACCCAATACTATACGGTTGTGGGTGTGGTGTAGTCGGTAGGCCCAACCACTTCACGACCTCTGCTAAAATGAGGTTCTTTTGGCTGCCACTGTCGATAACGAATTATAGTGGTGAACCCTTCACCCACATATGTGAGTGGAAAACATGGTACCCCTCCTCTGGATCTTTGAGCTCATTCTTTTGGATATTGGTGGTGGAAATAGTGGTGCTAGGCTTTGCATCAATGATCTACTTCCCCATTCCATTCCCCTTGTTGGGTTCTTACGTAGGGTCAGAACATGCATTTGATTCTGAAGCTTTCAACTCGGCCACCAGTGACTGCTTGGCCCGACACTCACTTGTGTTATGAGTGGGGATCTTATGGAACTCACACCACTTTCCCGTGTCCTTCTTCAAATTCATGGTGTTGTTCTTTTCTTGTTGCTTCAATGGGTTGTCTTGGGTCACCCCGCATTGGCTTTGTCCTTTGGTCTTCAGATTCACAAATCCAAAGTCTCGCCTCTTCTGTTTGAACTTTTTCTCAATTTTGACAACGTATCGGTACATCGTGCTGAGTGAGGAGATGTTTAGGAACTACATTTCTTCTTGGATGTATCTGTGTAGGCAGCCACGGTATTTGAGTACCAGATGAAACTCAGAATATTTGATACCCAACTGTGTTCGAAGGGTATGAAAAATGTTGGTGAACTCTGGTACATCTTTGTCCCTTCCTTGCCACAGCGTGGTCCACTTTATGTATTTGTCCTCATAGCTTTTAACAGGGTAATACCACTCCTTAATGGCATCTCGGAATGAATTACATGTGGGTGCAACTAAGAACAATGAACCTGTAGTTTCATCCTTCTGCTCGTAGTAGGTTTCCCACCAATCCTTGATGTGGGGTGCTGCTTTGAGAAGACCGAAAATAATCTTTTCCCGACTGGGAAAATCATGAACAGAGAAATACCCATCTAGCAGATTTAACCATTTATCTACGACATTTGCATTTATTGGACCCTCGAAGGTATGGATTTCAAAATTAACTTGTACCTTAAAGGGTGTGGCGTTTCCAGAGTAGTTTTTGGAAGCTGATGCGTCGGCTTTGGGTAGCCACGGAAGGATCTGGACAAAGCTTTCCATCATCGCGTTCCTTTGTCACTCAAAGGCTTCTTCAAGCAAGATTTTGATAGGATATTCTGCCACCTCATTCTTCTTTTCATCCGCCATGGGAGGCCATAGGAATTTTCAAGGCTGGTCTTGTAAAGGTTCGACCAGTTCATGCCATAACTCCTTATATCCCGACCTCATTGGGGACATGCAAAGAAAAATAGAGAAAAAGCAGACCGTTCTGATACCACTGATCTGGATTTAATCCAGAACACAACAAGTTATAGAGAAAACCATAAATACAAAGATGCAGCAAAAATAATACTTCATTTCATTAATGTAAAATACTGAAATATGCTTACAAACAAAAATGGAAATAAACCAACTAGGGCGATGGTAGCTTATCTCTGAGAAGAGATCTGATGGCTACATGCCTCTGAAATGTGTTACAATGAGGCTTGAAGGCCTATTTTTTGTTGAGAAATTGGAAAACCCTTAACATCCCAAAACCTAACCCTAGAAGATGAAACGCCAAATTGTGGGCCCCATTTTGGGTAAGTTCGTACATCAACTTCCTGGGGTCATAACTTTGGCCCCCGATCTTCATTTGACGTGTACAATAGCTCGTTAGAAAGATCTATCCAAGCCCTACAACTTTGGGATGAGCAACATCAGTCCAATGACCCATGTTGCTCTCAGATTTCCCAAAAAACATTGTTTCGGGCCTCAAAACGGCTCCATAAGTTCAGGACCCAAAAAAATGCTAAAAATAGTCAATTGTGCTACAATTACGGAAACTAAAAAGCTAAAAGAAATAGTTGTGGAGGTCCAAATGGGATAGGTGGGTGGCCACCAACATTCACTTGTGTCATGAACACTTGGATTAAAATGCTACTGTGTGAAAAGCGGGTTATGCAAATAAATTGATGTTTTGGACTACGCGAAGTGGGAGGATCTATAGAAATGAAGGTAGTGCAGAGATAGAAACTAGCCCCTTGATTTCACCTCAGTGAGAGAGTGAGGAACAACTCATGAAGGTTTCACTAAGAAGTGCGATCAGTCTGATAAGGCAACAAATTCCCCACATACCACCTCCACCTACACCACCACCAGTTTCACCATGTTCATCCCCATCTCCACCCACATCACCTCCACCACCACCACAGTTCAATATGGTGAGTGCAATAAAATTGCCAGGATTCAAAGGAGTAGGGAATGAAGATCCAGACCAATTTTGGCTCATGGTAAAGGTTGTATCGGAAGCGCAAGGAGTCACGAATGACAACATAAAGAAGGCAATGCTGGTAAGCGTGTTGTAGGATCACGAACTCACATGGTAAATTAAGCATTCAAATGAGAATCCAAACGTAGGGATCACATATATCCAAGTTGCGCTAAACAGGGAATTTAGCAGGCCAAAATCAGAGACACAGTCGATCATCGCGTTTAAGGAAATTGTGATGCTTCTAGTGAGACCCCCTCGGAGCTGGATTAGTGACTGAAGGGTACGATTCACGAAGCCAACATGAACTTGATGGATAGGCAACACAATGCATGGTTTGTAGCATCACTAATGTCACATCAAAGTATGGTGTTGTCATATCAGAAGTTATCCACCTAGGCCGAATCTTTAGAGATTGCAATGAGATTGGACGAGACCCCAATACAAGATCCTAGCCTAGGAGTCCAACAAATCCATGCGCAACTGAAAAAATTGTTTCTGGAAATGTAGAGCATGAAACAGGAGAGGACAACTCTCCCAGAAGTGCGTGAGGAGGTATGGTGCATAAAATGCAAGGGCCAGGGGCATGACAAGGACCATTGTCTAGTCTTCATGAACTACCTAGCGAGAGGAGGGCCAATGCCATTGAGACTAGAGGCACAAGAAAGACCAAGCATGATGCCTACATTATGGTGTGTGATTTGTTAGATAGGAGGGAAGCATGCTACAGATAACTGCCACCTATTACCAAAGTATACACAGACATCCCAACAGTTGTTATGTAACTTTTGCAGATCAGTAGGCCATGATGAGCACACCTGTAGGAGTTATGAACTGATGATGGATCAGACTCCTACTTACAGAGTTCAGGCCAAAATGCGAACCCTTGATCAAAATGCAGGGATGGCGCACACTAGATTTCAGGGGTGTGGATGAGGTATAGGTAGAATGGGACCAGGAAGGGGTCGCGGACAGCTGATTTGTTACAGTTGTGGAGGGCTAGGCCATTATGCCCGTGATTGTACAAGCCTGGTGAGGGCATCATGTTTATATTGTACCCAGTTTGATCATGAGCCAGAGGACTACGCCATGCTGATAGCAAGGTTGCACGATAAAGGAACACTCCAGCCTCCCCCAACTTAGAACTTGCAAATGATGAGGTCTCAGCCGCACGAAGAGGACCCAAATGTAAACATCATGCTCTGAAGTAGTATCGCGACAAGAGATGACAAGGGCAAGCAGCTAGAAGACAGTTCTTGGCTTCGCAGGGCTCCAACAAAGGAACCAGAGTTCGATTTGGAGTGCGCAAAGAAGACATTCATGGAAGCTAAGAAGAGCTTCACGGAGGCCTCCACTTCAGGTAGTAAAGACGAACAAGAACCAGATATGGACCCATCAATGCTTGCTACCTTTCTAGAGACATGCATGAAGCTGCTGCGCGACAACAAGGCTGTAAAGGGACTATAAGAACTCATCACTAGGTGCGTTGGGGTAGGAGAACCATGCATGGTCCAGAAGCTCGGGAAGCACACAATGCAAACAGGAAGGGAGATGAGATTGACTACGTAGATCAAGGAATACGAAATGGATCAAGTGATTCTAGACTTAGGATTGGATGTGAACATACTACCAAAGCAGACATGGGAGCGCTTGGGTAAGCCCATGTTGCAATGGTCTCCTATTCAATTGCGAATGGTGAACCAGCAAAAGATCTTACTGATGGGAAGATTGCAAGGAATAATGGTAGATATTGAAGGTGTGAGCGCACTTGAAAATTTTTAAGTGATAGAGATTGTCGAAGACAACAATCCCTATCCCATACTACTAGGAATAGATTTGGTCACTGATATGAATGGAGTGATAAATCTAAAGAAGCGCAAGATGATTTTTGAAAAAAAGTCACTACGTGTAGTGGCACCTTCAGACCCTGCGGAAGGATTGTACTACACAGAAGCAGTGCGAAAAGATGAGAGCAATGATGATCTAGACTATATCAACAAGATAACCTCTCAGGAATAGGACTGGGTGAATCCAATAGTAGATGGAAGGATTTTGTGGGAGCGCAAAATCTCTTGCACTTCAGACTCGAATGAGGAAATAGAATGATGGCAGAACTGGTTACACGAGGTAACCACGCTCAATTGCAACATGATGGTAAGATCACTATGCTGCATGATAAAAGAGGCAAGGGATCTACCTATGTATGATGGGTTGACAGTGGTGGATGAATTCCTAAACAAATTTGAAGCAAAGTACCACAATAGTAGCGTTTCGACGCTCTGAAATGGGCATTACACGCTACACCTGCAAAGTGGTGGGGTACATGCCAGCATCATTTTGAGGACTGACACGAATGCATAAGGGTGATGTTTATACGATATGAAAAGACTCAGCTATAGAGGGAAGCTGGGCGGGATGGATGAAATAGATTGCCCACCCACCTCTCCAAATGGGTACGGGCGTATGGTATGCAACCTGCATGAACGCACATCATGCTCACGATAGGAAACAGGAACAACAAGTAGGAGCAGGCAAGACGAGGGTGTGAACAATGCAATATGATAAGATGAAGGGCACCAAATATTATCCATGGGGAAGCCTTTGACAAGGTGTGTGAAGTGTTGAACACAGTCCACCATGTGAGACGCACTGATTGGGACCTGTGTACCAGCAGTTCTATGGGCTTATAGGACCATGTGCAAGACCCTAACCATGCAAGCACTTCTAAAGCTGAAGTATGAAGCAGGGGCCGTAATCCCTATGCAAAGCCTAGTCTGCACATAGTAGCACCTACAGATATGATGGTCCGCAAAGACCGGAAGGAAGGAATCACACAGCCATGAGAAACAAAACACATAAGACTTGAGGAAGAAATCCGACGGGGAAACTTTAGACTCCACGAACTTGAAAAATAAAGGGTACGATTAAGGAATAAAAGCGCTATGATGGACATGGAGGTCAAGAAGCTGGAGGACGAGATAAAGGAAGCATTTTTCATTAAAGAACCTAGGATGGTAAGGCAAGGTGCATATGATCATACTGAAAAGTTTGAGCACTATCACCGTGAATTGGTTAGTCTGTTGCCTTGGCTTCAACCGCATATCACCAAACGTATTGACCAGGGTAGTGCGTTGCACATAGTAAAGTGCGCAATGCCGACCACAACAATGGAAGGTGGGGATTCTCTATGAACCATGATGGAGGATGGGATGGAGCTCCACACGGGTGGTGCGACCACCTGACTAGCCGCAGGAAGGACAGTATTAGCGCTCTAGGCAGTTGAAAGGAAGTGCGGGACTATAAACTATTCTACCCAGGAGCTGCGTGATATTGGGGATGCGCGCAAAAGCAGAGTGTCACAGAGTCTGTGTCTGCAAATGGAGGGCTTCGCTGCTACACGGATTGGCTAGAAAGTGACCGTTGAGGTCACTATTCACGATGGGATGTGTGACTTGAGGCCAAATGGAGTGGGTGGCAGGAATTTAAGATGCGCTTTATGGGAAAGATTTGAGAAAATTTTCCACCAAGAAAGCATTAGTGGACCGGAATTGGGGGGAATGGTCGAATTCGAATTCAAAAGGCGCTTTAAAAAACAATCGGCTTCCCAACGAACAACACTTGGTCATTTGAGAATTAAGCGATTGAGTAGAGCACTAAGCATTGAGAGCCGAGAGATAATCAAGCCCCTGAGTTCGCGAGTGACAAAATACAGCCTAGAAACGATGACAACACCTAAGGATGGTTTGGGAATTGAAGAGGTAACTACCGGTGAGGTCGCGCAGACCCCAATGGTGGAGGAGGTTCCAGAAGGCGTCGAGGTTGTGATAGAAATCCCCAAATCACCACGAATGCCAAGGCCCAAGAAATATAAATAGGAAATGGCCCTCATACGCGTGTCCTCGATGAACCAACTACGCAGCAAGATATCAATGGAAGAGAAAGGGAAAGCTGCAACAATCAACACAGATGAGGAAAACAAAGATTTGCATGCCCTTGTCATCACAACAAAAGAAGACGAAGACATGGAGGAGGATATTCAACCTACACGCTCTGCAACAAAACTACCTACATATGTCCCTCCATGGAAAGGGGAGACCAAAGTGCCGAAGGACCTGGATGAAACTAAGAGTTCACTCCGGACCCTGCTCCTTCCAAACGGTATTGTGTTTGAAGGTACGCACCTGGGCCGCGTGCCAAACATGAAGTTTGAAGTTTGGGACCTTGCTAACCATAAGAAGTTCCCTCACCTAGAGACTGGGAACCTCGTGAAGCAGAGCACCAATGGGGTGGTGACAACGTTAAAGCTGCGGAAGTGGCTGTGTGGTGTGGAAAAGGTCGAGTTGTTGCACTTACTATGGGTACCGCATTTCCACCATGTGCCCATCACCATTTTCATCATCAGGCAGGTGCTCTGGCTGGTGCATGATGGGTATCTATGGTTGGAGGAGCCTATCCCCATCACGACAGACCTAATCCACCGCATTTCTCAGCTCCATGCAAAGGAGAGGACCCTGCAACCATAGCTGAAGGAAAGGACAGTGATTTGGCCCTTGCAGAAGCCATGAAGACAAAATACAAGATGGAGAAGAAGAAGAGGGGTTAGTCCATCTCCAGCATCAAGGACAAAGGGGTATGTGTAGCAACCCAAATCCTGGCTGGCAAAGTTATGAGGAAGTGCTGCGCCGATGAGGTACTGGCACTTGTGGTCACACTGGCCGAGAAGTGCGCGGAGGGGGTCCAGTTCAATTGGTCTGAATTCCTCTGTGAGGAATTTTTGAAGAACTATCGCTAAGCCTAGGAGCAAGGCAAAACCTTCCACTATGCATGGTTTTTGTTATCCATAATGTTGGTAGCGGGGGAACTGCTGGACGACAGTGAATTCGCCAGTATTAACAGATAATTACTAGAGGCTGCAAAGTATGTTTCGCTCTGGGCCACAAAGGACACGAAATGGATACACGACACCAAAATATTCTGGGTGCTCATGGAGATGAGCATCCGAATGTGGATCCATCGGAGGTTGCACCTATCGCCCATGGTGTACAACAGTCTGCAGAGTTTTGGAGACTTTAAAGATGATATGCACAACATTTTTATCAGGGCATGTAAGGATCCACTGAAGTAGTGGATGAGGCTACCTTTTGTAGCCACTGACGATGCCATTGTTAATTTCTTGGAGACATGGCCTCTGGAATGGCATGTGCCAGATCTGGAAGAACTTGAGAAGGTTTTAGTGCTGAAGAAGAAGGATGATGCCAAGCTACGCGTCACACAATTGACAGAGAAATGCTGGAAGGAAACAACAATAGTTAAGGAAAGGGCAGTGCAGGAAGCGACACAGAAAGCCGCCAAGCAGAAAAAGGCTACAGAAGCAGGAACAACAACATAAGCGGCAGAACAAGTAATAGCGAAGGCGAATGGGGACCAAGTAATGTCCTCATAGGGGTAGGAGGAAAAGGAAGCAGAAATAATAGAAGGGAGACCAAACCCAGGGATGGTGTCCACATAGCTGAAGCACCCACACACGGCAGAGAGAAGGATTGAGGAAGAAGGTTAAGGCCTCAAAGTTGGCCATTGACCTGATCACCTTAACTGAAGGTGACCTCCATGACATCAGCGAGACGGTTCGCGATGTCACTAATGAGACCCTTCAAGATTTTATGCAGGAGCACTAGACTGTGTTGGGGGCCCTCAGGGCATAGCTAGAGGAGTTACAAGTGAGACCGCCTCAAGTGGGTACCCTTTCCACTCACCTCACAGCAGGATCCTCGGCAGTAGAGCAGATACTGCGCACACGAATGGAAAACACAATAGTTTTACTGGAAGGGGCCCTAGTAGCAATGAATGAGACCAACAGATTTGTGGTTAACATGATCAAAGGGCTTAGCCTTAATTTGGTTTCCCTTCCACGAGAGACATAGTATCTGCTACAGGATGGGATATCAGCAGAGTTGCGCGCTAGGGAGAGTCGCGCGATCCAAGTGCTCAGCAAAAAAAATATAAACATGGAATAGCTAAGTCTGCAGTGCAACGAATTGGTGTCACAAAACCAACAGTTGGTGCAGGTGGTAGACGACACTTGCCGACGTGTCCCGGAGCTGGCCATCCCAGTAGATCTACCAATAGAGGTGCGGATCCATAGGTTGGCAACCAGAGTTCGTGAGGCTAGAGAAGAAACGACCAAGGTTTAGCTGGAGCTGAATCTTCAAATTGCCGAACTGTGGTTAAAGGCGTAGCCTTCCACTCCGCTAGAGGTCCGAGAATAGCATGCTAGTGCTATCGTAGTGGGATTGGAAGAAATTAGAGGTGCAGTGCAAGAATGTACCACTTTGTTGGAGCAAGCACTTGAGGTCCTCACAACTCTATAGGAGGACCCCAACATCTAGCACCAGGAGGCAGAGGTGCTAGAACTTCAATAGTAATACAACAGTGTCTGAGGAACTGTGTAGATAGTAGTCCTCACTCAGTTGCTTACAAGGATGCAGCAAGTTCAGGCACTCAAGGAGGAGGTGGATGTGGCATGACATAAGGAGGCAGTTCTCAAATCACACATCCAGCCATGGATCTACAAGGCTTTCACTATCATGGCAAACATTGAAGGAAAGCTCGCGTACATACAGGGGATGCACATGTTGATGCAGAGAAGCACCCCAAACACGGAGGTCTCAAAACAGAGGATGCAACACATTTAGCATGCAACGGTGCAGTGCGCTACCGACATCAGCACAGTTCGAGGACAGTTGGAGGGACTCCATGCCAAGATCACTATGCCAACAGAGTGACTCTAGGGCGAGTCACGATGTTCGTGCTTGGGGCCTATTGGGCATGGAATCCACACCGAGGCATGTTTTGGGGCTCAAAGCCCATGTTTTGACCGAGTGATGTTGTAAAGGCCCATGAATTGCAGGCGTAGAAGTACGTTAGAGTCATAGGGTTCTCTGCCCTAGTTTGTAATGTAATGTTGGCCTACCCATGGTCCGCGGACTGTGGGATTTTATAAATAGAGCGAGGCTCTAAGTGTAAGAGAGAAAAAAGAAGAGGATAGTGAAGAAGCAAAGAGAAAGAGTCTAAGTGTCTAAGTATGTCTTTGGTCGTAGGTTAGGAGAAGGCTTTGCAGCTGAGTGCGCAGAGGCCTAGTAGTCTGCACCTGAGTGCGTAGACCCCTCCAACTGAGTGCACAGGGTGGAGTCAAGTCTGTAACCAAAGGAAGATAATAACAAAGAGAATTTTTATCTTAATTCCGTATACCTATTCTTGGGTTATTACATGTTTGATATGAATTGCAATTATATTGTTTATTTACTGTGCACACTTGTATGAATGATTTATATTGCTAAGTATACTTACACATACAAATAAGCTAAGTTACTCAACTAACAGGGGCATACTAGTAAGGACTTGGGTAATAACAGCGTTCAGCCCTAGAGTAAGGATGCACGAAGGCAACATCCCAGGCTACGAGGTACAAGTAAGTTTGTGTAGCGACGTGTGCAGAGGGTCAAACCGCAGACCACTTGAACTCATCAGACATCTCCAGGGTGCGGAAACCTTGTTCTAGAACCCTCCCATACTACTTTGGGTGAGACCTCAGTCTGTGCTCCGTGGACTGTTGACAAAAGGGCCAGTAGTACCAAGATTTGTTTGGCTAAATCACCTCTAAACCTGGGTTAGGCCCCAACAAGCCAACATACAAGCCATAAAAGAAATACCAATCTTTGCAAAAACAATCAAGGAATTAAGTACTCAAAGATTAGGAAGAAAAGGAAAGGACATAAAAAGAATTCAATTAGGTGGAAAAATTTCAGACATCATGATGGGGAAAACAACAATTCAAAAATATTTAGATCCAGGAAGCCCCATTGTAAAAATTCACATCAATGGAACTGAAATCCCAAACACATTGATTAATCTAGGAGCAACCATAAACATAATGAGTAAACAAGTTATGGACTCACTTAAGCTTCCTAACCTACAATACACACCAACGCTATTACAATTAGCAGATAGGTTTGTGATCAAACCTAATGGTGTATTGGAGGATGTTTGTGTATCCTTAGATTCCTGGGAATATCCTGTTGATTTCAATGTCTTAACACCCAAGAATAATCTAGGAGGACATTCCTTAATCCTAGGAAGACCTTGGCTAGCTACAGTTGATGCTTTCATCGATTGTCGATCAGGTGACATGTTTATTTCAGATGGAAATTCTACAAAGAAATTTACATTATACCCTCCTACAAGAACAATAATAGAAACAAAAAATGAAGAATGGATAAATGATGAAGATGATATACAACCTGTTTTTACTAGTGAACAAGTAAGAGAGGAAGACCAAATTTTAAATCTATTGGAAAATAATGAATATTCCTCACATTATGAATGTAGTCGAAATGAATATATCTCATCTAGACATGTATCATTGCTTTCTATGGAAAAAAATTGGAATTCCTTAATATAAATCTTTCTAGGTAAAACTTTGAATGTTAATGAAAACTTAGAAGAACTACAAAAGAATCAATTGGTGGAAATATTACATAAACATTCTTCTTCTTTTGCATGGGAATACACTGATATGATAGGAATTGATCCTAAAACTCGCACACATCATATCTACATTGAACAAAGTGCAAGACCAGTTAGACAGCCGCAACGAAGAATGAACCCAAATCTAAAAGAAATTGTTAAGGAGGAATTGCAAAAGTTATTAAATGTAAATTTCATTTATCTGATATCAGACAGTCAGTGGGTTTCACCTTTCGTAATCATTTTGAAGAAAAATGGAAAATGGAGAGTATGCATCGATTACAGGGAATTAAGTAAAGCAACAATAAAAGACCACTTTCCACTACCTTTCATAGATCAAGTCTTAGACACATTAGTAGGGAAAAAGTACTTTTCATTTTTGGATGGTTTTATTGGATATAGTTAGATTCCAGTAGCACCTAAAGACCACCTATCCATTGGGAACTTATGCTTATTGAGTACTTCCCTTTGGATTATGGAATGCTCCGGCAACATTCCAAAGAGAAATCCTCAGAATTTTCTCTGATCTTATTCATGATTGTGTGGAAGTATACATGGATGATTTCATAGTTTATGGTGATTCTTTTATTGAAGCACTTGGAAATTTAGAAAAATTGTTAATAATATGTAAATAAACAAATCTTTTGTTAAGTCATGAGAAATGTTTCATGATGTTTAACGAAGGAATTCTTTTAGGTCACCATATTTTAGGTAATGGAATTAAGGTGGACTCATCCAAATTCGAAGTCATTTCTAAGTTATCAGTGCCAAATTGCCAACGAGATGTTAGAAGTTTTCTTGGTTCTACTAGATACTATAGAATATTTATAGGAAACTTCATAAAAATTGTATCTCCACTCTTTAAACTTCTTACCAAGGAATGTGAATTCAAATGGGATTCTGAATGTCAAACTACCTCTGAAACTTTGAAAAAGAGAATTTCTAAAGCACCTATTTTAAAAGGACCTAATTGGAAATTACCTTTCCATATCTCAAATGATGTGTCAAATTCAACCTTAGGAGTTGTGTTAGGGAAAAAAATATCTTACTCCTTATGCAATCTATTATACTAGTAAAAATTCAACTTTGGCAGAGTTAAATTATACTGTAACTGAGAAGGAGTTTCTAGCTATAGTTCATGCCATTAACAAATTCGGACATTATATAATTGGCTATGAAACTTTCATTCACATAGACCATTCTGCCATTAGATACCTAATGAATAAACCAATCGCTAACGGGAGAATAACCAGATGGCTCTTATTATTACAAGAATTTAACATCTCCATTCTAGATAGGCCGTGAAAATAGAACACAATTGCTGACTTTTATCTAGAATTCAAAATGATAATAATGATCAACCTGTAGCGGATAGATTTCCTAATGAATATCTTTTTGCAGTATCTATTAAATCACCTTGGTATGCAGATATTGCTAACTATTTAGTGACAGGAAAAATGCCATTTCATTTGTCTCCTAGAGAAAAGAGGAGAATAGTCTACAATATCACATCTTATTCATGGTGGAAGTAGGAAAGTGTTCCCTCTATGGACAGAGGCAACCCCTCTAGCCCTAGAGCGGGTCTAATCACAACAAGGACAGATCAACAATATATTTCCTTAAACAGTCATAGTTGGAGGCCTACCTCAACCGGTGGTCGATGAAGTTCCGTTGCGCTGCTCCAACTTCCGCTTCCTTCCCCTCAATGAGTGATCAACCTAAAACAATGCAAAGGAAACACAACAAAGCATGTAACCGGAAAAAGCAATGATCTATTTACTCACAAAGTCAAGAAGTCATGAGCTATCAAGTAAATTACATACAAGACATAGGAAAGCATCATTGATTATATTAATAATGAAATGAGATCAAGCTTACAACCGAGTCTTGACGTCGCAAGCCTTCCCAGAGGGTCCAACCAGTGTGTTTCTCAAGCATTCACTCTTTGAAGATGGATCTCCCAACATAAAATTTCTCTCTCTCACTCATAAGTTTTAACACAAAGTTAAGGGCACTTCACACCCTTCCACAAGCTATCAACAATCTCACACCTGTCACACCCACACCAGCTATATATCAAACTCAAAAGCACTAAAAGCACTGCTCAATCCAAGGAATTACCAATTAGTTGATCATATAAAAGGTGAGTGTTTAAATAGGAGAAGGAGTCTCCATAAAATGTGGAAGAGAGAGATCATCGTCAGGGAAGGTAGCACAAATGATGGAACTGCCATACTAGAGGAGGAAGGGCGACACAAACTATGCCAACAACAAGGTCTAGAGACATCTAGAAGGCCGACTGTTGGAATGAATTCACCCAATATGGATCATCGTGAGTTTATAACTAAGCTTTAGCACTGACATCGCTAATAGGTAATGTATCCAGTCAAGCCGTCGCTAAAGATAGCAAATAGCCTCACGCCAGAGCATGAAATCATACCGTCGCGGGAAATAGATGTACTTCTGCACTGGAAACATAGCTGGACTTTTTTCGAACGCTGTCCGTCACATATATTAAGTTCATTCTCGCGATGAGGCAGAAAACTTAGGAAAAGTGGGTCAATTGGCAACATAAGAGAGAATTTGTTTAGTATGAGCATGTTTTACTTGGACACATGACACAGTAGAAGGACTGGGGTGAAAGTAGTGACAAATTACTATGTAACAAATGCCCCCTAAAGTATGAAGCTTGAGAGAGTGGGAAAGGTGAAATGCTTTACGAAACTGTCTGAGCTAGAACACCATTTGGAAGAACCTACAGGTGCAAGTACAACTGATATCTTGGATAGTGAAATACATGTAGTCTAGGCATGGGTGCAACCATCCAAAAGACATACGAACTAGGTCTGTGGTATGGACACAGCCATCCAGCTAATAAGACCATAATGATAAATTTATGGTCACAGCCATCCATGAAGACTCAGGTATGGTCGTAGCCATCCATCAACGAGTCATGCAATCAATCCACGCAGCCTAAACATGTGTAATCTGAGTTCGGTGTCTTGAAACCCAATCGATCATAGTACAAATTCTAGCATGTGAATAGATGTGCTGAAGTCGAGCATGATATAAAGTCGCTTGATTACCGGTCAATGAGGAAAACCTTTAGAAAGCACGAGAGAAACCACTAATAATGCCAATGGCTCTCAAGGTACTATCTAGTACAATCCATGAAGTGTGAAGAATGAACTGAAGTCGAACACTCATGGAATCACCTAATCGACGACCAATGATGAAAGTTTGTTGTCAGGCGCGAAGAACTTGCCATTGAGGCATGCAAGTTCCAAGGTACCAAAGGGGATCTCTAGATCAATCTCCTAGATAATGAGCTGATGTCAACAAGAGATGATCCATCGTAGGAGGGCCATAATGTTTCCCCCATCAATGACACGAGAAAAGGAACAAGCAGTAGATGGCGAAAAAAAGTATCAGAGGAGGAGGTAAGGATGTAAACTGCAGAAGGATTATACTCTTGAACATGTCAGCAACACGACTCCGGAGGTTGGCAGCATTCAGGTACCAAGGGATCGGAAGCTTGATGGAGATAGCATGGATCAGATGGAAGGAGGCTAAATTGCAACCCAAAACCCCGGAAGGCCAAATGACGATGTATGGATATCCCAACCTGACAAGAAGCAAAAGTGTCGATGTTGAAGAGTGACTAGCTGCCGCAGGTAACCAATGACAGCTTCCAAATTTTTCCCCACCATTGCTGGTCAGTACCCCAATTATTTTTGAAAACATGCTTGAAGGGGATAACATATGCTTGTAAGTTCAACCTTCGGTCAAATCCAACCTAGTAATAGTTTAACGAGCCCTAGGGAGGAGAAGCTCGAGTCTCGTCATGGTGACGAGTCCGATGTCATCAGGTTTTAATGAGTCCGAATCAGGTAAAACTAGGAGTCTTTTTCATGTTGGGGAGTTTGAAAAAGACACAGAAAAGAAAACTCGAGGGGGGTCCTTTTTCGTAGATTTGTGTCCCTTGAGCCCGAAAAAGTATAAAAGAATACTCGAGAGAACCGCTTGATCATTAAGATCAAGGAGTAATTTTCGTAATTAGTGGCCTCGATCTGAAAAAGTTGAAAAACAATCGAAGACACACCATTTCATAACTAATATTGGACTTGAAACGACAAAAGCCCGGCAATATTTTTGTGTTTACACGGTTGGAAAGGAGCTGAAAGTGGACCGCCTTTTTAATTCCGTTTAACGAGTCAAAAAGGGAAAAACTCAACAATCTTTTCATATTTTACAAGTCAGAAAAGATCTTAAAGGAGACTCGTCTTGGGGGAATGAGTGGTATAAAGGGTAGTAACTGGTTTTGATAATGGTGGAACTACTCAAAACATGTAATGGTCAAGAGGCTCGCTAATAAAACCACTCATCACTGCGATTCCTCAGGAAAGGAAAAACAACCAAGTGAAAGCATATGATCAGCCAAAGAGAAAACATATGATGGCGATGGAATGAAACAACCAAGGATCATCTAGCATAATTTAGCGAATAAAAACGGCAATCACGAGATGTAAATTGCATATGGGTTCATTTTTACAGAAGCTTGAACCATGGAGAACTCTGCTTGTATTCGGTTTCATGTTTACACAAGCTTGAAATGAAAAACTATGCTTGTTATGAGTTCGCATGCCCCCAGCATAACGACGCAAATTGAGGTACTTGACCCCCAAGCTTCATTGCATTCAACGAGGTGGATGGAATGAAGGTTCACTTTCGAGATCTTGGAAAGAATCAACTTGGATTTTACGAAATCTTAATCAAAGACTCGATTTGGAAAAGGGAGTTGTTTCATTTTTTAATGAGGTTGACACAGTAAAAGAACTATCCTCATAACCCTTGGTTCTTTTTTTAACGTGGTTGACACAAGATCAAGAACTCTCCTCAGTGATCCTTGTTTCTTTTTTTTTTAAGTGAGCTTGACACAAGACAATGAGCTATGCTCAATGATCCTTGTTTCATTTTTTAACGAGGTTGACACAGGAACAAACTATCCTCAGCCTTGATTCATTTTTTAACGAGGTCGACACAAGAAAAGAACTATCCTTGAAACATATATTCTTGGGTCATACGAAAACATGACTCCCAAGAGATCTCCACTAGATGGAAGAACCACACTCTGGGAGGAATACATGTCATGAGACACCAATGCTAGATCAGGTTCCAATGCCCCCAGTACATGATGTACAAGACCATCTACATGCATCAGCAGATGCGGAGATGGAACGGGTAGCCACATAATTGACGTGCGGCTAGGAAGGTACTGCTTGCAAGCAAGAACCGATAGGGGATTATAGCTACAAAGGAGGCACCAGGGGACTAAAGAATGATAATTGATCGATGGTCACCATTCTTCCATCATGTAGAAAACAGACTACATGGAAACGTGAAGAGACAAGGACCCCCATGGCATAAACATAGTCATGGCCAAGGAGAAGACTGAAATCTAAAGCACCTTGGACAACCATTACGTCTATATAGACGGTTTTTCCTCCCAAAGTAACAGGAAATTTCGGAAGGATCCTAAAAGGTCAGCTGGTTCCTCTGTCAAATGCTAACAGATTCTGTGTGACTGGCACAAGCTATGGGGAGCCCAAAGCTTGCCAAGTAGTGGAAGGCATAAGACTGACAGACGCACCCTCATCCAAAATAGTGCCATGTACTGCCTTATCATAGGCATGTACCGTAATCTAGAAAGGAACATAGGATGGAAGGTGGAATGCAGTCAAATGACTCCAATTGGAGGAAATGACTAAACTACTTGGTGGGGGTATCATATGATTGCCCCCATGCTCTACAAGAATCGAAGAAGGACTCTCTTGATCAACAGGGATAGGAGGGTCGTTCTCGGACTCAAGAGAATCTGATGAGACGAGAAGAACATGAGCATGATGCTCTAAAAAAACAGGGTGATCAATAGGTGGTGAATCCAAGTCGACACTCTTTCTGACCAATGGTTCGTCAGGAATAGGCGGAGCACAGCCAAGCTTGGAAGGAGGAGGACGAACAAGAGAAGAATCTAAGTCAATCTCTTTGTCGATGGGGAGAGGGTTTGAAGAGAGCCTCTGATAACCAATGGTAAGTTGGGGTGAAGAAGCTGTAAGACTTTCCAAAATGGCAGAAGCTTTATCAATGAGTGGACAAAGGTGAAGGGGATGGTTGCCTTCACATAGCCTACAAGGGAATCGAATCTTCCCTTCCTTCTTACCGTTGCCAGTTGATAGGGTAGCATCACCATGAGCTTCAGAGGATGACAAAGGATGAGCCAGATCATGAGACCATACTTCTAAGATCCTAGGAATACCAGGACAATCACGAAGAAAATGGTCATCCTTGCACAATTTACAAGGGAACTTAACCTTCCGCGGAGGAGCAGGAGGTGTTCCGACTTGAGATGTACTTGGAGCAATAGTTGCACAGGTGGCCTTGTGTTTATTGGACTTCTTCTTCTTCTTCGTCTTTTCTTCTTCTTAGTCTCCTAGTTACTAGATGTGGAGATTTCACCAGGTGAAGGAGGAGAGGAGGAGGAAGAAACAGGGGAAGAAGGCGTAGGCTCAACCTTGGAATCATCGTGTTGTGGTTTAGATGAATGAGACGGTGGAACAGGAGTCATGACACTCAGGACCACAGAGGCTGAAAACAACCAAATGGGCAAACCAATGGTTAACCCAGGCAAGGACAGTGTTGCCATATATGGAGCACCGGTATTTCCAAAAGGAGGAAACGGACTAGGATTTCCATCTGGGGGAAAACCTTGACCGATAAACTCGGGGACTGTTGCCATCGGGAACAAGCCTGAGAAACTCTTTTATCACAACCAAGAACTCGAACTTTTACCAAGAATATTTCATGGGCAATAAATTTTATGATGCAGGAACAAAACTTGACCTTTTCATGTTTCAGCAGTCGAGAAAAGGATGAAAAGGTGACTCTATCTCTTTCAAGGTTTAATGAGCCTGAAAGGACAAGTGCTCAGATGGACCTTTTCTTTTAAGGAGTCCGAAAAGGAATGAAAGTGACTACTCTGGAGAAACTAGGCAAAGGTTTACCAAAAAACCCGTAAAACTTCATATGCACCTTGGCGAACATATGAAAACCAAGGACTTTCCATATGGCAATCAATCTTCTCGAATGCTGTGTTCGGTGCATTACGGTTTGTAAGGCAGCAAACACGGCTTCCTAGGGATATATGATGATAACCTAGTGGGGTCTCCCAACATATACTCGACGGTACTGGGAGCACAATTCCGTACTAGACCACTATTGAGTCACAGAAGGAGGAATCACGCAACCTTGAGTGAAAGCAATAGTGACTAGGTTTAACAACGTCGGAGCACATCTCTAGCCTAGACCTCTAAATAGTGTGCGTTATGTTCCAATGCGTTGTTAAGTTCATTCAGTTCATTTTATAGTTGATCTTGGATTATGTTTCAATTTCCAGGCCCTACCGTATGTATATCAAAAACCTAGGATGTAGCTAGAATGAGTGAAATATCCTTTTACTTCAATGAACACCTACCTACAGGAGGGTAGAGAGATCATTCCCAAACCAAGAAAACCAAGATAAGTAAATTCAATCACTCAATGCATATAGACATCAATCCCTACAGTGCATGGATACTACTAATGAGAGATTTTATCATTTGCTTCCCAATATGCAACCTTGAAATGCAAATTCACTTTTACTTTCGTATACTAAATAAATGCAGTATTTTGATTTTGATGTTTTAAATTTAAAAGAAACAAAAAAGAAAGCATGAAAAAGCCGGTCGATCCAAACAATTGTGATCTATGTTCGGTAGTGAAAATAAATCAAATCAATACCAAATATTGGTTCAATAATTGTCACTAAAAATCAACCAGAAACAAGCAATGGGGAAGGCTCAATCAAACCAACAAGAAAGTTGCAAATGAACCTCGGGCAAACCAACAACCATGCCAATTGATTCAAGAACTTGAAAGAACGAACTAGGTCACACAGGCAAAAATGCAAGATTCATTCAACAAAGCCAAAGAAAGAGTGCCTTAAGCATAAACAGTCAAAAACAAGCTACTGAGCAAGAGAAAAGAGCAAGGGATCAATAGGACTGGTGAATTCAGGAGGCAGAATTGAAAAAACAATTCTACAAGAATCGTCGTGGGGACTACACAAGCAACTAGCACCAATAAGCAACTAGCTGTAGCAACGGAGCGACATCGTCATGGAAGTACATGTCTTTTCCATGACGTACCATTTTCCAGTATTCAGTGACGCACATGACTTTACAAAAGAATGATTGTGACATTAGCGTGACTGTTAAACTATTTTCTGTGACGATGTTAAGAAACAATGACAAACGAACAAAAAACTCCCAAACAAAAACCAGTCAATCCTACAGATAATAGAGGCATTTCTCAGATCGATCTAGGTGACCCAAGATACTGATAGTTAATCCCAAAAATTCAAGAGAGACCAAATCAAAATCAAAACAAGAGAAAACAAGAGAAGAACATAGGACAGACTCCCCAGTGGAGTCGCCAACTTGTGATGCAGGAAAGTGTTCCCTCTAGCCCTAGAGTGGGTCTAGTCACAACAAGGATAGATCAAAAATAGATTTCCTTAAACAGTCATAGTTGGAGGCCTACCTCAACCGGTGATCGATGAAGTTCCGTTGCACTGCTCCAACTTCCATTTCCTTCCCCTCAATGAGTGATCAACCCAAAACAATGCAAAGGAAACACAACAAAGCACGTAACCCGAAAACAACAACGATCTATTTACTCAAAAAGTTAAGAAGTCATGAGCTATCAAGTAAATTACATAAAATACATAGGAAAACATCATTGATTGTATTAATAATGAAATGAGAGCAAGCTTACAACCGAGTCTTGACATCGCAAGCCTTCCCAGAGGATCCAACCAGTGTGTTTCTCAAGCATTCACTCTTTGAAGATGGATCTCCCAACATACAATGTCTTTCTCTCACTCATAAGTTTTAACACAAAGTTAAGGGCACTTCATAACCTTCCACAAGCTATCAACAATCTCACACTTGTCACACCCACACCAGCTATCTATCAAACTCAAAAGCACTACTAGCACTACTCAATCCAAGGAATTACCAACTAGCTAATCATATCAAAGGTGAGTGTTTAAATAGGAGAAGGAGTCTCCATAAAATGTGCAAGAGAGAGCTCATCCTTAAGGAAGGTAGCACAAATGGCAGAACTGCCATACCAGAGGAGGAAGGGCGACACAACCTATGCCAACAACTAGGTCTGGAGACATCCAGAAGGCTGACTGTTGGAACGAATTCGCCCAATCTGGATCATCGCGAGTTTATAACTAAGCTTTACCGTTGACATCGCTTATAGGTAATGTAGCCAGTCAAACCGTCGCTAAAGATAGCAAATAGCCTCGCGCCAGAGCATGAAATCCTACTGTCACGGGAAACAGATGTACTTCCGTGTTGGAAGCACGGCTGGACTATTTTCGACT
Organism: Pinus tabuliformis; assembly: GCA_031772625.1. Classification (NCBI taxonomy): domain Eukaryota; kingdom Viridiplantae; phylum Streptophyta; class Pinopsida; order Pinales; family Pinaceae; genus Pinus; species Pinus tabuliformis. The sequence goes on from CM062816.1 coordinate 2,015,442,883, forward strand.
GTTGTCCGTCGCATATATTAAGTTCATTCTTGCGATGAGGTAGAAAACTTAGGAAAAGTGGGTCAATTGGAAACATAAGAGAGCATTTGTTCAGTATGAGCATGTTTTACTTGGACACATGACACTGCAGAAGGACTAGGGTGAAAGCAGTGACAAATTACTGTGTAACACATGGATAAATGAAGAGTTATACAAAACAGGACCAAATCTCATCATCAAAAGATGTGTTCGTGAGGATGAAATACCAGAAATACTTAAATCTTGGCATGATGAACCATGTGTAGGACATTTTTCTGACAAAAGAACTTCTTATACAGTCTTACTTTTAGGATATTATTGGCCTTCCATTTTCAGGGATACCAAGGAATATGTTAAAAGATGTGATAGTTGTCAGAGAATGGTAAAAAACACACTTTCAAACAAAATTCCATTACAACCACAGGTAATAATTGAACCATTTGAAAAGTGGGCACTAGATTTTGTTGGACCAATCAACCCACCTTCAAAGAAAAAGAGGTATATTCTAGTATGTATTGATTATGTCACTAAATGGGTAGAAGCTAAAGCACTTCCTTTTTCTACTAAAAATGTTGTAGTTTCATTTATTTTTTAGGATATTTTCACTCATTTTGGTGTTCCAAGAGATATTGTAACAGATCAAGGAACAAAATTCACATTCAGATTAGTGTAGAAGCTTGTGAAGCAATACAGAATTAAACTTCGGAAGTCTAATCTATACCATCCACAAGCCAATGGACAAGTTGAGTCTACAAATAAGGTGATTGAAGCAATCCTTACAAAGATCGTACACTTGCATAGGAAGGACTGGGCAAAAAAGCTTCTAGAAGCTTTGTGGGCCTATAGAACTACATGGAGAAGTACTATAGGACATACTCCCTGCGAACTTGTGTATGGGAAGCAAGTCTTACTTCCAATAGAGTTCCAGATCCAGACTTATAAAACAATGGTCTAGCTAGATCTTGACCTATCAGAAGCACAAAAGCAAAGGATGAAACAACTTAATGATCTTGATGAAATAAGACAATAATCCCTCCAGAGAACCAACCTAGTTCAACAACAGAGATCCGGATGGCATGATAAGTACATAAAGGAAAGAAAATTTCATCTAGGAGATTGGGCATTACTCATTGATTCAAAGTTCAATAAATTTCAAGGGAAATTCCAAACCCACTTGCTCGTACCTTATGAAGTTGAAAATATCTTTGACAATGGTTCAGTTAGAATCAAGACTATTGATGAAGATAAAATTCTTCTTTTAGTAAATGGGCATCGACTCAAACTTTATCAGAAGCCATTAACAAAATAAGAATTTGTCAAAATTTTCCAAGATAATTCAGAATTGAATATGGTTGAAAACAATTCTCCTTCTTTTCCACCATAGAAATTTTACTTAATTTTATGTTTAAAAAAAATGATAAATAAATGGAGGTTGTGTGAATGAATTTGACAGTTGGAGCACATTCAAAATAATGATTCAGTGATTTACTTCAACAGATTTGCAATAAGGACAAGACAGGGGTTTTAAGTGGTGGTTTATGATGATCTTGACAGGCGACCTTCACCCTTAGTTTGCAATGATTTCATTTTATTTTTGGTAATTCTATTTCCTCTTAGTTCATATATACAATACATTAATCCTCATTGTTAAATTAATGTATCACATACCTTTGATTAACTTTTATAACCTTAATTGTTCTTTGATATCTCCTGCAGGTACTTTGTACTATCAATTATTCTTCAATTCAAATCACCAAGTGTTCCTGTTAAGTGGCTTCAAAAATTTATTAGGGCTGCAGAAACTTGTCCTAGCTGCAGAAAGTTGTTGATTCTGTAGTTGAAAAGAAAAAAACTTTAAGAAAGGAACTTTATTTTTGAAAAGAAAAGTTAAGGTGCCAACAAGAGTTGGTTTTCATGTTTATACCTCTTATTATTATTATTATTATTATTATTATTGTTGGCATAAACATGAAGGTCGCCTGTCAAGATCATCATAAACCACCACTTAAAACCCCTGTCTTGTCCTTATTGCAAATCTGTTGAAGTAAATCACTGAATCATTATTTTGAATGTGCTCCAACTGTCAAATTCATTCACACAACCTCCATTATAATTCTTATGTTCTCCCATTTCTCCAAATTCATATAACCTTTCTATCTCACTGCCACTAAAGGAAACACTACCAAAACCATTTCTCCTGTCGAAAGAAGCTATCCTTGAGATGAAGCATCCTTCATAATGGGAGTTATTGTCCAAACCGAGCCAGTAGGAAAGAAATTCTTAGAAGAGTATCCTCAGACCAGGGAACTGTTGTAGAAGAAACAATGGTTACAATTCATAGAGAAATTCAACGGTTTCCACAGGGAAGTGACAAACACTTTTGCATGCTGGTTTGATGGAACAGAGGTTGAGATAGGAGACATTAAGTTCACTATAACATAATCTCTGGTTGTGGAATCTATTGAATTGCCCAGAAGTGGAGAGAAATGGTTCAAAAACAAGGGAATCAATGGAGAATATTGGAGAGTCTTCCTGAAAAATCCAAACATGGATACCACAGTCTTCAAGAAAGGTATTCCTAGTACAACCCTTAAGAGTAAATGGAGGAATTTACTTCTTGTACTTTAGAAATTTATTACTTGTGAGGGTCGGTTTGGATACATGTATTTATACCACATTAGGATAATGATGCATTTTCTTGAGGAACACCAGATGAATCTTCCTTATTTCCTCTTCCATATTCTTAAGATAATGTCCATGAATGTTCAAAAGAAGATCCAATTCATAGACAGTACCATGTACCATCATGGATTGGTAAATATATTGGTTGAATTCCACCTTCAGAGTGTAGGGGATGACTAGAAAAATTTCTTGGTAAGAAACCATTTTGAAGAAAAAGCTCTTGAACATCCCAACAGTAGTAGAATCCTCAGGGGAAAGAAGAGAACAGTGGAAACAATAAAAGAACCCTAGTCTCAACAGGAATTATTAGAAGATGAATTACCCATAGTTGATATTTTGTAGAAAATGAAAAGGGGAAATCTTAGAAGGAAGAAAGCTAGAAAAAGAATAGAATATTTACCACAAATCAAGACCCTTCCTTAGTAAGAAAATACAAAAGCCAAAAGAAGGAAAGAACAAAGATTACAGACCCCAAAACTAAGGAGGAGTACCAGGTTGAACACAATGCAACAAGTAGTCTTAGGAGCTATGGAATATATTGATCTCGAGGAGAATGAGCCAACTGAAAACCCTGAAGGTTCCCAGGAAGGATCACCAAAACTATCACCAAGAGTGTCATCACCACCTTGCAGTTCACCTTCGAAAAGTCCAGTGCACAGTCCAGGTGTTGACCCTATTCAACAAGAGATTTATGACTACATAGAGTCATTAGAAAGAAAGGAAGCAGCAACTAAAGAATCAATCCAAAGTCCTAGAGAAGGAAGCAATCAGTTCAATGAGCCACAAGAACCTTCAGCATCCAATGTTTTAAAGCAAGAAATTTTTGAGTTGGAGACATTGAATAGATATCTCAAGAATGAAAATCAAACATTGAAAGCACAAAATGGGATTCAAATTGCAAAAAGTGACAACCTTATCCTTCATTTGAGTTTGTGGTATAAAAATAACAAAAAGCTGAAGAAAGAGAACAAGGCAATGCAAAGAGAAATTATCAACCTAAAATACAAAATCCTCATGAGAAAACCAAGGATGCCAGTGGTTTCCAGAAAGAAACCAAAAGTGAGTCCTAAAGGAAATAATCAAAAGGAACAAGAGAATGACAATGATGGATTGTATGAGGACATACAAAACCTCTAGCATGGGGGAATGTAGAGTCCAAGGACTGTCTTACCTTGACACCCTTTTTGCCTATACTTCTTCCTTTTTCCCTATACCTATCACCTAAATAATGCAATAGACACAAGGTTTTGTTAAAGGTAAGCATTTAAATGTATTCTTCTTCATATTTGTCTATATACTTATTGTTTTGTTAAAGTATGCATTTGGCTATGGAATTGGCCTCTTTCTACAGCTAATCTAGACTTCCGTAGTTGTCTCCTTTGTTAATAGGGTTCAGATGCTCCAGCTCAGCCAAGGAAGATATGGATGGATGAGGAATGATTCCCTCATGGATTCTTTCCTATTCTCTCGAGCCAATCCTTCAAGAAGATTGCATGACAACATGGTCAACGTCAAAGTCAATTGCAAGATTATCGTCGAGACAAAGACCAAGTTTTCTCGAAATGTTATCGATTTTCTTTTCCAAATAGAAAATCGATTATTTAGCGATATAGTGTGATTTAGTAGGATCAGAATAAATATATATAGGCTTGAAACTCTAGTACTGTTATACAAAGAAATATTAGAAAAGCAATGGTTGCTCTATGTTTTGGGTGCGCGCTGATACATGTAAACTTTAAGAACATCTTGTTACACTTGTTTGCGAGTAATATACTTGGTTTATGTTTTCCATATTATATTGATTGGAGATTGTCAACTGTTTCATGGAGGGCCCCTATGACCAGTACAGGTCATTAACCAATTTCACTTAGATTTCCTTAATTTCTCTATTGTAGATGCTCCATTAAGTGTTTGAAACATAGTATGATGGAATTCATAATTGAATTGTTGTCTGCATAAGAAATTCCCTTTTATTTATATCTATCTTAATTATGTTATTTCATTTTCTTTTTATTTGGTACATTTTAATCATCTTCCTTGCTTTCTAACTAGTGTAGTCAACTGTTTCATTTTCATAGCATAGTCACTTTTGAGTTTACTAGATTTATGACTTGTTTGGATGAAGTTGAATGAGTAAAAGAGTCACAATAATTTTATTGACAATTAAATCTAGAAATCATTCATTTACAATCTGATAGAATAGATATCTTTAACACATAGTAATTTAAGCTTGTCTACAGCATAAAATTCAGAGATAAAATCCAAAATAGTCTAACAAGAGTAAAGCTTAGAATCACACTAAAACCATCCATAAACTGATTCAATAGAAACTAATTTCAAAGATAAGTAGCTAACAAATTTAAGGCACAATTCTTTAATGTAATCATTAATACCATCTTCATATTAACTCTAAACATAGACCTTAACACGAACATAGATATCTTAACGACATCAACTAACTTCTAGCACATATAGTGCACTTGTGCTTCATCAGTATACCTGCCCTAGTTGATAATTTATGTTGACAATTTAAGGACATTAAATTCGCTAAACACCCTATCTTACAATGTTGTGACCAACTGCAATTTGTTCAAATCGTTATCTGTTATCTATTGTGACTTCCACACAGCATCTACTACAAACCAGAGTTGATTAGGTTATTCTTCCCCAAACCAAATAGCGGAGGTGGAAGTGGAGGTCGAGGTATAGGAGTGTGAGGCAGAGGTGATGGAAGAGGTGGAGTGGATGGATGTGGTATTCCAGGAGTTCCCTGATCTATCAACTATGGCACACCTCGGGGTGTCTTCGGACTATTACTTTCTTCTTTGCTATCAGATTCTTCCAATAGAGGAATGTATTCATCAATTGTATATATATCTTTTCTAAAATGTTTTCAATTTCATGTAGCTCCCGTCAAGCCTCTTATAAACATCAATTTAGTGGAGCAAGCCCTTTCTCTCACAAGACCATTTTAGGCCATGTTTCAGAGACTTCAGATACCTACCTCTTGGTCCTTTGAAAAACCTGCTTTTAGCTCTGCTATAACTGGAAAATATATTTATCGTGAACTCAATGATAAATCCACCCAAAATATTATCGATCCAGTAATTAATAACCTTTGCAACCTTGTATTTTGATTCTTCCAAGTGCTTCACTAACTCTAGGTTCCACATAATAGGGTTATCTAACTTCTAAGTAGGTTGACCATCTGCCAATTTATCCAACCATTCATATAATTCACACAAAAAGGTGCAAAAGAAAACTTTGTGTTTGTTTATATAAAAATATATATTCAATCACTCTTGTTTCGACAAGTGCATATTCTTGTTTTCTTGAGCTGCAAACTCATGCAACTTCTGATCTATCCACTTCTCAATTTCCTTCTTTGTTGGTCTCCATGGACCCCACATCACACATCCCTCAAATAGATCCTACTCCTAGAAACAGAACCATTTGTTGACCTGAGGGGGCTTGGACCTAGGATCAGAGTTAGCTATGCTAACCAACAAAATCCTACACTATTGGCCCTTTCAGCAACAACCCGTGTAGCGCAGACTATAGTCTCACCTCAGGCAGCATTGGGGGATGTTAGAACCATGTTTCTGCATCCAGAGGGCTATGTGAGGTGTTTTTTGCAGATTTACGACTTTCTCTTAACCTTCACGAACCCTAACCCTTGAAAACCAGAACTTACGTTAAATAACAGTAGATAGACTTACATCCTTCGTTGATTGTGCTAAACATGAATAAAATAATGTAAGTAAATAGATCTACATCTTCACAAATCTATTAAGTACTTTTTCTGATTAAATGCATTCAACATATCATAAATACCCTAAATGCAGAGATAAAACAATAATACATAGATACATAGATAATTCCTTAAAATAAGTCTTTATTATGCTACAGATATTCAAATAAAACTCTTTCCAACCCTTCTCACATAGTTGCAAGGGCCTGCACACTCAACTGTGTACTTACCAAGGTCTCTGCGCACATAGCTGCACTAGCTTTCTCCTTCACCCAAGTATAGAATAGATAAAATCAGACTCAACTCAAGTACTTCTCTATTTTCTCCTTCCTATGATTCTTCTATGATTTATGTTCTTTCTTCATTACAATACCATTGTCTGTGAACCATGGGTGGGTCTCAAAACAACATGATTTTAACAAACTAAGGGGCTTTGACCTTCCTAAAGCCCCTTTGACTCCTATTGACCTGCGCTACTCGCGCTCTGATCCTCAAACTTTACAGTAAAATTAACAAAACTTAACAAAATATGACCCAGGGGACCCCGTCCCAATAGTGACATGGAACTTTTCACTCAGTTAATTTGAGTTATTGTCAGCTAAACTAGTTCTAACTATTAGAAGAACTAGTGGAGGTCAAGTTGTGGAAGTGGAACTTCAACCACACTCAATGATCAACCTGTTAACTGATCAATCAACCCAAAATAATTTTTGCATGCAGAGAATTCAAGTTATGTTGTTGAGATGGAGGTTCCAAGCCATTATACTATCTATTCTGGCATATTCCCATGTGTATAGGTGGTGCATGCAGTCAGAGGAATGACCTAGAGGAATTACATAATTCAATATTGGGAATTTCCTAAATAATAGGGGCTAATTTCCTCGAGGAACAACATAAGGAAATAAGAGCTTGGAGGGCTTGAAAATTGGCTAAGCATTGGCTAGAGTTAGTTAGTCAAAAATAGGTATAGACTATACACTTGCAGGGTGTGATCAGGCTTGAGATAGCATACGTATTTCATATCTATTCTATGATTAATGCAATACAAATAGGAAGGCGTTTTGAGCAGCTGCTTTCCACTAGGTAAATCTTTGTGCATGTGTGATGTTTCCTTTTACATGTTTATGGTTTGTGTTCTAGTTGGTGAATTAACTTTCGTATATTAGCTGTAAATCTACACATTAATTTCTACATTTTGTTTAGGAAAAATCCATATATTAGGCTAAGGTGATTGTGTTCCACATTTTTAGAGTTTACTTGAGTGAATAATGGAGTCATAGTGATTTAACTCATGATTTTTTCTCATTGTTGCTCGAAAGTTTGGTAAGGCATGTTTTTTGAAGAGACATTGCATCACTGTCTAAGGTAACATAGGTTGTTGCACCATGGCCTGTGTTATAATGCTATGTCTGAGACTTGCAAGGTGTGTTATAGTCTGAAATGGCTCGAGAAAGAGGTGTATTTTGACAAAAATATTGATGATATCCTCTGAGATTATGAAGAGGTATTTTCGTCGATAATAGATAGCATTGTGGATGACTTGCCTAATGAGTTGGCACATGTGAGGAGTATATGTCACCATATTGACTTGCATCACTCAACCTTGTTTCATCTCCAAAGATGTGAATATTGGTTCTAGAGACATTTCATATTAGACTGATCACATTATGGAAACAGTCGACATTGTGCTTATGAATGGACATGATTTGTCATAGATCCATAAGCTATCATTTTGGTCTAGCTACTGAGCATGGGAATGCTTGAATTAGGACATGGATTATCTCTAACATATGTTTTTTTTTTGTTCACTTCCTTCCATTCTCACACCTTGAAACTCTCTCGCCTTGACTGTTTTATAAAGTATTTCGGTTATCACCTTCTTCTCTGACCTCGCACTTTAGGGGGGATCTATTATCCATGAAAATAACCCCTCATTATCTGAAAGAAGGTCATCAATATTTTAGTCAAAATAAACCTATTTTTTAGGAATTTTAAGACTATAATGCACCCTGCAAGTCCCAAACAAAGAAATTTAATGTGGGTCTTGGTGCGATAACCTGCATTACCCTAGCCACTAATGCATTGTCTTTTCACAAAACTTGTGATACCAGAATTTCACGCAACCATCAGAAAAAATTATGAGTTAAATCATTATGACTCCATTTTTCACTCATGTAAACCCTAAAAATGTGGAACCTAATCACATCAACCTCATATGTTATTTTCTCCTAAACAAAGAAAGCTAATAAAGTGGGAGAAACGCATTAAAGATGATAAAACATCATCCACCCTATGGATTTTTCCCAAATTGTACTGAAGAAGGACTGCAAGCCTTCATAGCCTCATATTTCCTATAAATTGAATGCTAGGCCATTAATATTAGGATAAAAATTATTGTATTGTTATGTTGTTAAGATTCCACTTGTGAGAGAAAGAGGTTGGAGCTAGGAATTGGAGGATGTCATGCCGCAACTTCCACTGGTTGTATTCTTTCTCTTGTTTACTTAAAATATATAGATCTATTGAGTTATATTTAATACCATTTTTCATTTCTTATGCATATTATGATTTTCTAATTATGGTTTGGAATGTGGTCTCTTATTGATGCATTCAATATTGTATAACTACTCATTAGTTAATGTTTTGGATTGATAAAGTTATTATGTTATGAACGTTGTATTTGTTATTTTTCTATGTGGGATTAGCCTTTTGAGTTAGCTGGTAACTCTTCCCAGATACACTAACCACTCCCACAAACTTACACAGAAGGATAAACATGTTATTCTTCATCCCTTCTTCACCAATTCCAGTTTATTGTTCACATTGTTGAATGGTTCTAACCATATAATAGTAGATACCTACACATATCTTCCCTAGGTTTCCAGGAAAACCTGAGACAGTTTCTTATTTTTCCAAACAAGCATAAATCCCTATAACATAATTGGTAACTCTAGTGAGCACCATATTGCTTCCCGATTTTGTTTTATGTCATATATTATGAATCTTTGGTCTTGTCAATGTTGAATTGTTGTCATTTATCTTCACGCATGCTAGTTTTATTGATCTGAGTCTTTTGCTTGACCTCGACTTCCTTTCTTATGAGTAAATCCTATGTAATGCACCTTGTTAGTGAATTATAGTGTATTATAATTCAAGTTTCCTTTTATGCATAGCATGTTACCCCTATTCCTAACACTCTATATGACCTGCTAACATGTGTTACTGCTTGAAACCACTATTTTTCACCTGTTTGTGGATTTCATTGTTTGAGCTTTACTTGTTTTTGGTCCTAAGATCTAAGATGCATTGGAATTTGATTTTTTAGATTCATCCATCATTTTCTATTGAAAATATAACTTAGTTTCATCATTGAAAGAAAAAGAAAAAAAGTCCTTTTTATTCATTTTTCTTGTTTGTTTAGTTTTATAGTGATAATTTCACTGGAGTATGAAAGTTTGCATTTATTTTTAGGTGTTAGAATCTGAATTAGGATTGTTTGTTTTGGGAAATGGATAATATTAGTCTCTCCTTGAATAATTTCTTTGTCATCGAAATAAATTTGAAAAGCATACGTTTGTATGGTTTGAGCCAGGTCTCATGATTTTCATACATCAAAACTCCTTCTCGAGAAATTTAAAAAATACTTTTAAAAAGAAACCATGTAATAAAATTATTTAGAAACTCTTTTTCATAGGAAAGACACATTATTTTAGGCTAGGGTCTTGGGTTAGGTTATGCAAGCCAACTCCCCAAGGTTGAAAAGCTAAAATAGTCATTAAAGAGTGAAAATTGTGTTGCACAGTCATTGACTAAGACCTCTCCTTTAACACAAGAGTTAAGTGAAAGGCAACATCATAGTGTATGAGAAGGTAACCCACCTTCAAATGAATTTCAATGGGTATTTTTTGTGTTGGGAATCAGTTCAGGAATATCATATTTGAGTCATATACTAAGTTATCATGTTCACACAAGGTAATTCCTATGACTGTGACTCACCCAACGATGATTGTGGTTTGAGGAAAAGAGTAGTGGCCAATTTTTTACAGAAACATACAAAAGGTGACTCAGGTGTGATGCCCTAATATCTAAAAAAAAATGAACCTACTCCATCTCTAGCTTTTCTCGGAGAGTATTGTTGGTCAAGGTTGTCATTGATGTCAATATGACATTGCTGGAGATGGAAAATGTTTGTGATGGATGAGTAACTGCTTTGTGAGGTTTCCCTAACCTCATGAAAACCCTAGGAGAAATTCCTATGTGCATATGATGTCAAGCCACTAATGAAGTCAATATGATGTCAAGACATTAATAAACTCAACATATGTCAAGCCACTAATGAAGTAATCCCTAGCCCTAAATGATTGATACATGAAACCATGGCTCTATCTAAACAATGGATAGTTCTTTAATATTAATGCCTAATGTTCATCATAAAGCCTTGGTCCAAAATTATTAATCAAACCTTAGACCTAATGCATGCAATATGATGTTGTACCCTTGGTGACAATTCCATAACCCTTACAAATTAAGAACCCATGTAAAAGAGCCTTGAATACCATAGCATTATCCAAAACATAAAATACTAGAGGTTCCCTTGAATAAAAAAATGATGATAGTTCACAAATACAATTTTCTTGATAGAAAAATGACCTCATTTAAGGATGAAATTTACACCAGCTTGTAGTGGTCATTTCCCCCTTTCTAAGGAGCCCTTACTTGTCTTCTAACTCCTCTTAGAATGAGAGAAACTGATTTTTTAAGTTGAAGTATAATAATTTTGAATGATGGCCGACATGAGCCTACTTTTGCAAGTTAGATCCCTCTCAAATGGACATGTATTTCCATTTATTGTCAAAACCTCTATAAATATAAGCTCCAACACTTCATTTCAAGCATCAAAAATTCGACGAAAAACATGGTTAGGATGCACAGACATAGACAGAAGCCAAGGAGGAAAAAAAATATTTTGATTTTGGAAATTTCAGTGATTAATTCATCATTACATCTTAGATCATTGACTATACGAGCTCGGAACTATAAACAACCATCTGTGGTGACTATGGAGCTCACACTATAGCAAAAACCCATGGAAATGTTCCATTATAACTCAGACCTTGAGCAACAACTATCTGTAGGAGGATAAAATTCATTCAGACCTAAGGAAGGACTGTCTTATGGGAAGTGAACTGGATTAGTGGAAGAGTCACAAGAGGCTCAGACCTATGACAAGTATAAAGATAATCAACTATTAACTCACCTTCGAGGCTCAGTCTTAGGGATCAGTATAACCTCAGAACCTACATGTAATGACAATTCTTTCGACCCTGTGACAGCTTGAAGGAGGTACCGGATTAGTGGACAGTCACTTAGACTTATACCCTCAGATTGTTAGTGAGTGAAGAGATTATAATAGTGACATTTGTGAGGCTTAGTGCACAAACCTATGGTAACAAGGCTCTAGCTTGAACTTAACATTTGGAGGACATTGTATTTACACCTTGGACCTTTGTTGAAAATTTGAGGGCAAATTTGGTTACCACGGTTGGAGAAAATTTCAAGTAAGCATTTGGGCATTTTTTGAAGTCTACAATGACAAACCTGTGAACTAGAGATCTAAAGCCTACAAATATTGGGAACAATCTATGGTTTGAAATTGGTGTTTGGAAGCTTCTTGTGCCTACTAATAGGATTGCAAATTAAACATAAATTAAGGCCCATCTGACCATCCTTCAACACATTAAACCTCTCTTTTTGCATTAGATGACATATTTTTAAATTTAATATGTTCATTAGGAAGGTTTATGGATAATTTCATATTTGTGCCTAATATTATTTATTTTGAAGAATATTGTGAGAATATTGGGTAGATTATGAAGATTTGGAGGAGATAATCTCGTGACTTGCTCCCTACTACAGGAGGATAAATATTGAGTAATAAATCAACAATATATTATGAAATTATTTCACAAATTTTGCAGCTTGAGTGACTGAGAAAATATAGGAACGTGTTCCCTGTCATTTAATGAAGATTCCTATTGTTGGGAACTAGATCCACTATTTGAGGGATTTTAGAGGAGAAATATTCCTCCTTTCAAGGATAATTCTTCCTCATAATTTTTTGTAATTACCAGTTCGAATTCTCCTCTAGGGGCATGTTTTTCTTAGTCTTTTTGCTGGGAAAACTTGTATTTTTGCAACTCCACTTTCATTTGTAGCAGTGATGTAATTGGATTGATTCAAATAATGAAGTTTGGTGCCATATCTAGCTTCTAAAGATTGGTATCCTTCACATTAATCTAAGTATATTTGGGCTTGGCCATCCAAGGAGCCTTAGATCCCTTTTGCATAATTTTTTTCGTCTTTTCACTTCTTATTCACATGCATCTCTTATTCTTGTTTTTCCTATTTCTACATTTCGTATTAATGCTTGTTTTTTTGTAGGATTGGGTTAAATGATTGAAGTAACTTATTTTTCAGGTTATTCATAGATACGCAAGCATGATACAACATTATAATATCTTTGAAAAGTCATCTCCATCATTGATCTACCTAGATTGGGTTACTAGTTCATGAATCTAGATTTTCTGGAAGTCCTTGTAGAAAAATATTAGTAATTTTTTGCTATTTTTTAGAAAATGTTAATGAGACTCATTTGATTTTATTCCACTTTCATTAGATCATAAAACATTCAAGTTAATATCAAAATTTGATAGCTTAACTAGCTCACTAGTTCTCGAATTTCTAGATTTTAGACTAATAATTTTCTGCTATTTTTTAGCACGTGTGAACAATGGCATTTTGGAGCGATTCCACTCGGAATGGAGACCTAAGACATCCTACCAAATAAAAAATTTTGTCCCTTACCATTTTAATTTGATTTACTTGGTCACTCAGTGCGTTATCGCCTCTTATAGCCATTTTGTCTTCTCCTATAGCAAATTTGTCCCTTCCTGTAGCAAACCTGTAACACCACTTTCCTTCATTAGTTTTTATCCCCACTGTAGCTGTTACTTAGTCTAGATGAATAATTGCCACCAACTATGATTTTGTGATCAAGGGAAGCTCCTAAGCCACTCTAACCCTTTCTTTTATTCACTACAAAAACATAGTAGACTTAATTTCTTTATCATAAGTATGATGCAAGGAGGTTACTGATTTACAAGCAAGTGTGAACTAGTTATATGGTACATGCAATTATGATTGGTAGTTTGATTAATTATGAAATGTAAAATAGATTTCTTTCTGCAAGTAGATTAGCATTAATCCTTTCATTAATTGATTAGCTAGCATTTACAATTTAAGCAAGCAGCGTTTCCATTTCTTGCAAATAGAGTAACAATTCCATTTTTCCAATTAGTTTAGGCTTTGATTTCATGACATTCACTCCATTACATCAGATCAAAAAACTAAGGACACATTGTATGTTTCACATGTAGTTTCGATGCCTCTTAAGTTTGTACAAACCTTGAGTTGATAATTAAAGTTGGTAGCCTTGGGAGTTGCAGCATTCTTGTTGCAATAATGGGGCTCATTAATTTTTGGCGTTGTTGTTGGGGAGGTGTCAAAGCATGCACTATTTTCTTCCCTAGCTGATTCACTTCTTTTACTTTCTGAAGAAATAAAAAATATTTTCATTACGAATATTTTATTTAAAAAACTGAAATTTACATTGCATTAGCATTCTTATTAAAAAAAAAAAAAACTTCTCCAACACCAACTCCCCACCCCCGATTTGATCCCGTGGTGAAGTAACAACGACACCACCATCCACTTTTGCCCGGTAGAAGAAGAATAAGTGGTAGAGAAAGTAGAAGAAATGGATGGACATGATGACAATGAAGAATATCCTCTTGGATTTCCCATTCAAGATACTGATGTTAGCGTGCATATGAAGAACATTCCCCCATCTTTCTTTCCCAACTTCCATGGTGTGAGGTTAGAGGATCCAGAAAACGTTCTCTTTCAATTTGAATTTTTTTCAATCTTATGGTTACTTATTAAACAATAAAAATTTTAGATTGCTTTCGACAACATTTAAGGATAGAGCTCTTAAATGGTTCATGAGTTTAGGAACTAATTCAATAAGATCATGGAATGATATGAAAAATATATTTCGAGAAAACTATAAAGATCGTGATCTTAAAGAAGAAATCTTTAGAATGAATAAAAAGCAATATGAGAGCCTTGAGTATCTAATAGAGAGGTTCATGTATAATGTTAAGAGGGAAAAATTACATCATTTAGGATCTGACACACTAAAGACGCTCTTACTTAGAACAATTAGGGATGAGTGGATTGATCTTCTTGATCTCAAGAGTAGAGGTGATGTATAACAATTATCATTTGAAGAAATTTTTGAAACATGCAAACACATATCTAGAGGAAGGGAAAGAGTAAGTAAATCATCATCAAGATTAGTAAGTCAAGCTAAACTTGGAAATTTGGTTCCTGACATTAAAAACTAAATTCTTAGCAATCTAAGCAAACAAGTAAAATGTTAAGAATGGAAAATGAGAAAAAAGAAGATGTTCATATTTGTGTTGTCCTGCATAATCACATGTTGTTAAATATTTCCCATCATTACCAAGGTTGAAGGAAGTTTACCAAGAGGAAATTGGAGCAAGTCAATCACCAAAGAAACTATGTTATGTAGCTCCAAGAGGACAATGGTAGTCTAGTCAAGTTGGTATGATGCAAGAGCCTGATTAAAAATTTCAAGGTTATGCACATCCATCTCAAAGTAATTGGAACACACCCTTTCCTTGGCAATCTTGACCATCTCAACCCCAAAACCAATCGTGGAAAAACGTTCAGCAAGGAACTTATGGGAGAAATTTAAAATATCCTCAATGTTTTCCTCAATATCCTCCATACCCAACTCCGTGTTATCCCTACCATCCAAATCCACCACAACATCAACCCTAACCACATCCATAGAAAAGATCCACTCCCACTCAACTACCTATACCACCATTTCCAAACCCACAAAAGGAAGTAGCTCAACCCACTTACAATGGTGAGGTACAACACTTCCCAACATCTCCTATTGATCTCAATGGTATTCATCTTAGCTCAGGAAGAGTATTGAAAAAAAGAGATTCTCTTAATGCCATTGAAGCACAACATGCATAAAAATAAGACTCAAATGATAATACCAAAGAATCATGGGCTGCACTTGATGAAGAGGAGACATCAGAATTAGAGATTCAGAAAGTTACCTCATGTTTACCATTAGATCCTCCATGTGTTCAAGAGAATAATATGCAAAAAGAGGAAGATTTGAATTCCATGGTAGAAGAAGACATAAAGAATGATATAGATAAGCAAGGAAACCAAGCGCATCAAAGCTATATTGAGGTTTGGTTCTAGAAAATCAACAAGATGGAGCATCACTCTCTTCTTCAACTGTGCTTGATATTGTTAAAGTCAAAGTATTTGGTCTTTGAAATTCAGGTACATGTCAAAGCACATTTGCAAGCCTACTCATCAGTAATTTTGTCATCCTGATGTGCACATGGCTCCATTTGGAGCATTCCTATACTTGAAAGGGATTTTGTTTTTCAAGTAGAGTAGGATACAAAAAGAAATAAAAAATGAAAAAATAAGAGGAAACATAAAATCTCAGGTAGAAACCTCCTTTGACGTGTTTGAGATTGGCTCATTAATTGAAAACCTCCATGAGGCAATCAATGAGTTGGAAAAAAAGAAAAAAAAAAGAGAAAAATAAAATAGCCTAGGTGAAAACCTCGTTTGAGGCACCTAGGCAGACCTATGAGTTGAAAACCTCATTGAGGCAGCTAGTAGGCCTAAAAGAAAAAAATTGTTTCTTGCATGTATCTCTCTCTAATGAATTCAGGTACTCTCCAACCTTTGCAAGAAAAAAGAACACTTTATCACCAAAAGGAAAAAGTTGATAAAAAATATAGTCAAAGGAAGTCAAAGTTAGGCTATCTCCTCCTTTTACCAGATTCTCCAACATGACCAAGGCCATATTAATCCATCACCCTCATCTATTTCCACCATCCACGCATCATTCCCATGCTTTTCCCATTCATTTTCCTCGTTATCCTAAAATGCTACAGGAGGGTTGTGTTTTGCTACAGGAGGCCAAAATACACAGAGCAAAAATTATTTTTTATCATATCTTGAAAACCATGCATCCATTTGCCAATATGTTTAATGGGGAGATGCATATGGATGATGGTAACATTATCAAGTAATTTCAACAAATTCCAGTGCACACTTTTCGTGAAATCTGCCTCCATCACCTACAACCATTTTTAATTTTTCTCGCGATTCATGCATCTATTTTCCACGATTTGTGATGGGGAGGTGCAAAAGGATGAGGGCTAGATTCTTAAAAAAAATCAGGTCAATCCAATCTACCATTTGAGAGATATGGATAAAACAATTCTGCTACAGGAGGTTGTCCTGAAATGCTACAAGAGGGACAAAAGTTACTACAAGAGGTAGATCCGAATGAAGAAAGAGGTCAAAAGGTTATTTGTTATTCAGGGAAGGTTGAAAGAGGTCTTCCAATGATTCAATCATAACCCATCCACTACATATCCATTCCATTTCACCAAAACTTGCTTAAAATTTCCACTTTGTCCTACCTCTCAAAAAAAAAAGAAATGAGAGAAAAACCACAAAAGTTGTTGTTTTCTATTTTTCCAATGTCTACTCTACTCCCTCATGAATCCATCCTTGTCCTTATGGATTTTCATCATTACCCTCAGCACCATCATGCAATCTAAAGAATTCAATGGAGGATTAAAAGGCTTCTAGAGGAAGAAACTCCTCCTATAGTGACCTGTGTAGTCACAATAGAAATCTCTGAGATCTTTTTTTTCCACCAACAGAAGCATGATGAAGCCATGTGTGAAATCAGGAAGGGACACATCATCCTTGGTAAGGAATTCTTCCACTAGCAGCTACCTAGACATCATAGAGGCACCTACATGCACACAATAAAGCTATCAGTCAAGGTATAGTCAAGTTCTGAAGACATGCACAAGGATGTCATGATGTATATGGCTCAGCAATGACATGTAATCACCTCCAACAATCCGATCCACATGTTGGTATAGGTACAAAATGTTCTTTACCTCTTCTCTTGAGCGTGTTATGGCTAGAAATTTGTTGTCAATGTAAGAGATGAGATTTTATAAGCTAAGGATGGGTCAGCAGTCTCATCCACCCTCAACCAGTTAAGTGCAACTAACTCCCTCACACATGCAACATGGAAAATCCAAATTAAGAACCATAATGATTGCAAGGAGTGGGGACAACAATTTTGTTATAGTGGTTGCAACACCCTCCAAAATTTTGGTTTGCGCTCAAGTTTCAAAGCCTTCCTTGGTCTTTCCCTTGATTGTTGCAAACACTTGAGCTCATTTTGTGAGATTTCTTAGAGTCTTTTCACCCCTTTTGCTTGTTTGATTAATTGTCATATTTTGGCATGTCAAACTATTTTTCCATGCTTGCAGGCCTTTTTGGTGGTTTTGAAGGTTGGTCTTTGTGTATTTGAGTTTTCCTAACTATGTAAACACATGTCGCACTCATACACAAAGTTGTAAGCATTATCGCACAAGTTTCATCACGATCGTCCTAAAGTCTATATCAAACCTTGCACTTGTCACTTCTTGTTATAGGACAGTCACACAAAGAGTAATGTTGTGTCTATTTTTTCTAGTGGTCTATGTTTTCACGTCAACAAAGTATGCTATAAGTGTGATCACAAGTTCATGTTTTACACAAGTTTACCTTCCTCCCGCACTTAGCCATTTCTCCAAAAATCCTCCCGACCGAGCAACTAAGTTTCACCAGACCCCAACTGAAATGCACACTGTGTAGTATTAGCCCTTAGTGATGTAACCTTGCTTCCCAGAATTACACAGTGTGTAATTACTGTCCCCCAGGGTAGTTGCACTGTGCAATTCCAGAGCTGAGAAATCTCCCTTCATCCCTAAAATTGTGCATCATCTCCCCTTTCCTGACTTGAACTGTGCACTTTGCAATCCCAGTTCTCAATATTCTCCCCTTGCCTACTAGAACCCCATAATTTGAAAAGAACCTAGCCTACCTTGCCACCCATAACTACACATAAGTGTTTCCCGATGTCCTCCCTCAACCAGAGCTCACTAATCTCAAGAACTGCGTATATGTGTCCTCCAAGTCTCTCTACTTACCAATCCTCCTTGCCCTTGGAAACTCTGCAAATCTGTCTCCCAAGGTCCCATCCCACATCAGCCACTGACTGTCTCAATTGCGCAATCCTGTATCCCAGTAGCCCCTGTGCAATTTTTCCCCACAGTGAGGATTGTGCTCATAAATTCCTTAGTCAAGTTTGAGCTATCCTCTTTGCAGTCTCAGTAACCAACCTCTCTCCCTCTCACCTAGAACTGTGCAATGCACAGTTACTAGGCCCTCTTTCCCAGCTTATCACCTGTCCCGTGTTCAATCCATGGATAACAATGCATCATCTTAGATGAGGGATTTTTTGGATTGGTGTCATCCCATCATGACTGAATTATAGGAACATGTACACTATCAAATCATGGCAATGTGATGAAGAAGGAGGAGGAAAGATGCTTTAAGACTCACTTGTAGCTGGATAGACAAAGGACCTATTGATGGGCCTCTAGATTAGACATAAATTAAGGCCCATGCCTCTAAATTAAACATAAATTAAGGCCTATGACCATCCTTTAGCATATTAAACCTCTCTTTTTGCATTAGATAATTTATTTTTAACTTTAATATATTCATTAGGAAGGTTTATGAATAATTGCATATGTGTGCCTAATATTATTTATTTTTGTGGAATATTATGAGAATATTGGGTAGATTATGAAGATTTGGAGGAGATAATTTAGGGACTTGTTCTCTGTTATCACTCCTCCGGATCTCCAAGGCTGAGGATGAGTCCAGTTGAGGTAACCATAGACCAATCTTTTGATTTGGTACCTAGCCCTACCAAGCCAGAGAGGTCTTTATCCAAAGGATCACAGCTAAGAGGGCTGGATAGATTAGGGTTCTAGGCTAGATATAAAGTCCAGAGGGTTGTTTGATTTGATTTTGATTAGGGTAGTCAATGGATGAGTGAATTAGGTCAGAGAGTGAACTAGGTCAGGGAAAAAGAGAATCAAAATTGTAGACATCTGATGGGGCGAGGTAGGCAAGTTACTTTAACACTTTGTAGTATAGTGATGAAATGGTTTATACTGGTCAGGTGCTAAAAATAGCATGAAAACCATGAATTATTTTTAAACTGAAGAAATGAAACAATTTTATGATGATTTTCCAAAAATAGAGCATAAAAGATGAATTCTACTTATCACACCTTGAAAATCAAACATATTTAAAGTGAAAGGGATCACGAAAGGTACAAAACATTCACTCATATGTAGCTAAAGAGGAAACAATATCAAAATACCATGCCACAAGAATACCACCAAAATAGCTACAAATCATCCAATATATTTCATGCCAAAGTCTGAAACAATATTACAACGTCCAATGGAGTCCAGCCCATAGAATGACTGAGAAATTACATGATATAGGCCTCAAAAAACTCATCCTAGCCTCAGGGGTTGAACCCATGAGAGGAGGAGCAGTTACAAAAAAAACTGAACTAATAGCTAGAGTGTAGGAAGGTCAAAGTGACTCATCCCTAACTTAAGCAAACTGATTCATTACAAGCTATGGATTCCATTTACCTAATGTATTTACCCTAGGTAACAGTAAAGACATAATAGTTACTTCAACCACATCAATTACATCATAAAAACATTGATTTCCCATAGGTAAAGATCAAATTTGGAGAGAAACAATGAAAAATTGGGCCAACTATCAAATGTGCAGTGCCACTAACAAACGCATAGCGCCAATGTCAAATGTGTAGTGCCATCTTCAAGATGACTTTTACCTGCCTTCCTGAAGTCCAAATTTAGCCCAGGATAGCACATTGGAAAAATTATCCTGTTTGGTTTCGAAAACATCCCTTAGTTTTCAAATGGGCTTGATTTGACCCCTCAAAATGCCATTCTCCCAAGACTACTCAAACACGCAATGCCTGGTCTAGAAAGGAGGTAGAAACATGATTTTTAGGTGGTTTTTTGCCTCTTTCACCTACCATTTTTGCTTTCCAAGGTTGGAAAATAGTTTTCCTAGATGTCTTGGTCCTTTTGAATCCACTAGTGGTTTCCATTCCTCAAAAAAATGCCTCTAAAAAGTTCGCAACGCCTAAGGCGCTACATGTTTGACTGAACTGCTGATATGAAATTGCCTGAAAAAAGACAGGAGAGATAATTTATCAAAAATGAGCCAAAATTTTTCAAAATTTGGCAAGAAGATGAGGTTTAATGTTGCTAGGCATGGAGTGAAGCCTCTACAAGTATATCAAGCTTCTTCTTCTCCCCTTGGTGAATTAGGGCTTCAATTTTTGCCTTGGAAGCCTTGAGCTTTGCCTTAGCTATTTGATTTCTTCGGCAATAATACTTTGTCGTATTTCTTTGAATGTTATTGTCCCTTTTGGCCTTGTCTAGTAGGCTTTCAAGGTGGTTGTTCACCCTCTCAAGCTAATGCTCCGGTTCTCATTGACCATTTAGGAAAATTGTTCATTTAGGGTGAGATCATTAGCTAGTTCAGCCTCTCTCTATTTTTCTAGCCCCAATGCTCTTTTTAGGCCTCTGGTCCTGGCCTTCTTCTTAGCCCTTGTTCCTCCAACTGGTCACTATATTATCCATATTCTTCATCAAGTAAAGCTATAGATTTTTTAGCCTCCCTCTTTTCCTTGATAAGCTAAATCTCCATGAGCTCATGTTTGGTATCAAACTGCTTGTTCTCCTGCTCATAGTATCAAATGATGTATTTTTCCCTCTACAAGTTGACTTGGAGCTCCCCTATGAGTGCATCATTTTCTTTGATGACAATGCTTGTGTTTTCACTTTCATCATGATCACTTAGTGTTGGCATTATGATTCTGGTATGGCTCTATGTTACAGATGTTGTACTTGATGGCAACACCCTCAAGTGGCAATGCTTTGATCAGGCTCTCAAAATGTTGAAAATTAAGAGGTACGCAGGAGAATAGTTCAAAAGGTGCGTACACGCAGGTACACCATGAAGGGACTACGACCACACACGCAGGTCACCCGTTCAGAAGGTGCGTACCCCCAGTTCACTTGCTTCAAGGCAGAGAAGCGCGTTCACGTGGGGTTTCCTATGTTTGGCCCGTGGTATTTAGCCCGCCATTCTTGATTCTATAGTTTTGGCCCGTGGTATTGTTTTATATTATTATTATTATTGAGCCCCATGTTTTTGGGCCCCTTGTATTGGTTATTTATGGCATTGATCCATGATCTTAGGAAGAGCTTGCCTATATAAAGCAAAGGAGATCTCTTGGCTAAGCATCTTTTGCAAATTGAATATCCTAAGATCTAAAATATTGGGTTATTGTTTTAGAAAGCTTGATCTATATAAAAGTGAAGATGAAAGCGAATCTATGAAGGGTGATCTCTCGAGCGCATGATCAGATCTGAGTATCTGACGATCTGTAGCACATTGGTGGACTGCCATTTCGGCCCTAACCAGAAGTAGGCAGGTGATTAACAGTGCAAGTGCGTGGGTACGCAGAGCAGAAAAAGGAGAAGTGTGTGGGTACGCAGAGCAGAAGAAGGCGCAGTGCGTGGGTACGCAGCGTGACAGAGGTTCAAGTGCGTAGGCACAAGGAAAGTACGCGGCGCTTCAGAAGCCGCAGGTGCGTGGGTGCAGTAGCAGTACGCGGCGCGATAGTATCTCTGGGTGCGTGCCTACAGTAACAGTACACAGCGTGATTGAAGAAACAGTGCGTGGGTACGCAGTGCGGAAGAAGGGTCTCTGCGGGTATACGCAGGGGAGCAGAAGGTGAAGTGCGTACGCTCGCAGGCCAGAGAAAGAAAAACTGCGTATCTGTCTTAAGATCTTTTGTTGGCTGACTTTTCTCTGTTGATAAGGTGTTCTGGGTTTAGTTTACTGTTATTGTTGATCTGGTTACTGCAGTTGACTGGGTGATTTACTTGTACTTGATGATCTCTTGATGTTTATGGATCTAGTTTGAAAATTTATGAAAAGTGATCCTTGAAAGAAAAGAAGTAGGGGGTTGTAGCTCCCTTCCAGGAGAGACTAGAAAACGAGAGAGAGTTGTAGCTCTCTGTAGGTTGCAGCTTGCGTACTGGTAAAGGATTGCACCAGTACAAAACCATTGTAAAAGGAGTTTCTAATTTGAGAGAAGATAGAGACATATTGCAGCAGGTGGTTTTCACCCACATTGGGTTTCCACCTTACATCTAGTGTTCTTTGGTGTGACTATCTGTTTTCTTTGTTCATGCTCATTATTTTATGGTACTGATATGCAAAAATAATTCAAAGTATAAATAAGGAAGATTTATTAAAAGAACTTGATAATACTGATTCACCCCCCCTCTCAGTATTATTTCCAACAATTGGTATCAGAGCAGGTCCTTCAAAGAAGCTTGATCGCTTGGAGGAAGATCATTCATCATGAGCAACTACGAGAGGGAAGCATCAATCAGGCCACCAATCTTTGATGGGACAAACTTCAATTATTGGAAGGTAAGAGTTACTGCCTATCTTCAATCTCTTGGTATAGAAGTTTGGGATATCATAGATACAGGCTACACTTTTCCTTCAGCTACTCCTACAGATTCGGCTAAGAAGAAGAAATATGAAACAAATGCTAAAGCAGTCAATACTCTGCTAGGATGCTTATCTCAAATAGAATTCGTAAAGGTTATGCAATATAAATCCGCAAAGGAAATATGGGACAAGATTGTCTTGAGCTATGAAGGAGATGAACAGGTAAAGCGTGCTAAACTTCAAACCCTCAGGATTCAGTATGAGAATCTCAGAATGTATAATGATGAAAGTGTGGCTAACTATTTTCTTCGGGTAGATGAGATTGTTAATTGCATGAAAAACTTGGGTGAAGAAATAAAAGAGGCTATTGTGGTTGAAAAAGTTCTAAGATCATTGTCCCCCAAGTTTGAATCTAAAGTGTTTGCAATAGAAGAAAAGGAAAATCTACGAATTCTTACTATGTCTCAGCTACATGGAATTCTAACTGCTTATGAAATGAGAAAGGGAGGTCCTTCAGACAGAAGAGAAGCTGCTTTCAAGGCTTCAGGCAAAGGAGACTATTATGAAGCAAGTCACGTGCCAGAAGAAGAAGAAGAAGAATCAAATTTTGTTAGAAATCTTCAAAGGGGTTCTGGAAGGTTCAGAGGTAAGTTACCTTTTAAATGCTTTGCTTGTGGAAGAGTAGGTCATTATGCTGCGAAATGTCCTTATAAGGATAAAGGAAAGGAACCTGCTAGATGGAACAAGAAACAGATTGCAAATAAGAAAAGCTACTACACGCATGAAGATAGTGATGGTCTATCAAATAGTGATGAAGATGAACGAGGTAATGACTATAAACTTTTAATGGCATTTGAAGATGATGATTACATGGATGCTATAGATGTGGATAGCTTTTGTGAAGAAATTTCTAGACTCAAGACATGTATAGAAGAAAAGAATAGGATCATTGATACTCTACAACTTCAAATTGATGAAAAGGAAAAATATCTTGAAAAGTTAGAAGGTGAAATTGTTGGTCTTAGAAAAGAAATTGAGAAAACAAAGGCTATTAATCTTAAGTTTGTCAAAGGATCCGAAACTCTGGATGAGATCATCAATGTACAACGTTCTCCTCTAAACAAGACAGGTTTGGGCTATAATGGAGAAACTTCTCAAGCATCCACCTCAAAAAGTTATCTTGATGCAGCAAGAAGGAATGAGCAAAGGCACAATGGAGATCACCAGGTAAAACAGAGACCAATTACAAACAAAGACTATCAGGCAAATCAGGGGCAATCCGTCTTAAGGATGAACAAAAGCTACAACCAGCCACAGGTAAAATCCTCTCAATTTGCTTCAAGAATGAATGACAATAGAAATTACAATCATTTGGCTGGAAGATTGGATAACCGCAGAAGTTTCTTCAATGGACAATGCTTTTCTTGCCATAACTTTGGTCACAAAGCAGCTCAATGTGTTGCATATAAGACGATCATGACTAGAGAAGCTCAAAAACAAATAAGTATGACCGGGATTACAAAAAGGACCTATAACAACTTTTCGGTTCTTGAAAATGAAGTTGAATGTTCTATTTGCAATAAATTTTGTCATGAAGATTATGAATGCAGGAGTAGGTTTCAGCAGACAAAGGAACAAGCCTCAAGCACCAAAACATGGAGAATAAAGGAACCACAAACAGAAAGATGTGGGATAGCATTTTATGCAGAGGGACGGGAAAATCTATGGTACACTGATAGTGGATGTTCGAAGCATATGACAGGTGATAAAGAAAAACTTGAATCATATTCTGCTTTAGAAAAGGGAAAGAAAGTTTCTTTTGGAAATGATACTCCTGCAACTATAAAAGGAAAAGGCACTACTCAGTTAAAAGAAAAGGTCAAAGCTGGAAATGTTTTGTATGTTGATGGATTGAAGCATAATCTTCTGAGTGTCAGCCAGATGTGTGATCAAGGAACCGAGGTGATATTTAGATCAAATGGATGTCTTGTTCGTGATCTTGATACAGGTAAAATAGTGATCAAAGGTAAAAGAACTCCAAATAATCTATTCATATTTGAAGAAGGACAACGACAATGCTATCTAAGCAAGGATGATGAACACTGGTTATGGCACCGGAGGTTGGGGCATCTAAGCTTTTCACAAATAAGGAAAGCATGCAAATATCAGGCAGTTCGCGGTCTTCCAGATATCAAAATTCCAGACAACACCATATGCAAATCATGTCAGTTTGGAAAGAAAACCAGAACTCACTTTCCAGAGAAGGAAGGATCAGCTAGGATGCCTCTTGAGCTTGTACATACAGATGTATGTGGACCATTCAGGAAAAGGACACCTCAAGGAGAAGAATACTTGATATTATTCATTGACGATTTCTCCAAGTTTGTCTGGTTAGGACTTATGAAGCACAAAGATGAAGCATTCGAAAAATTCAAATCCTTTAAAGCCTTGGTTGAAAATGAATCAGGATACAAAATTAAGTGCCTCAGATCCGACAGAGGTGGGGAGTTTACCTCAAATGAATTTTTCGATTTCTGTGAAGAACATGGGATAAGAAGAGAATTCTCTACAGCTAGAACTCCTCAGCAAAATGGAGTAGTGGAAAGAATGAACAGAATAGTCCAACAAATGGCTCGTGCTATGCTTGATGAGTCAGGAACTCCCGCAACTTTCTGGGGTGAAGCTGCTTATGCTGCGGTTGTTATTCTCAACAAAACAAATGTCCGGGTGAACAACACTCAAACTCCTCATGAGCTCTAGTATGGTGAGACTCCTTCGGTAAAGCACTTCAAAATCTTTGGGAGCAAATGCTATATTAAGAATACTGATGAGCAACTTGGCAAACTTGAACCTAGAGCAGATGAAGGCATTCTTCTTGGTTATTCTCCACACAACAAAGCATACAAGTGCTACAATAAAAGACTTGGAAGAATTGTTGACAACATTGATGTAGTGGTTGATGAGAAGGGATACATTCCTAGGAAAGTAAATCATGAAGATATCGAAGAAGATGAAGACTACCCTCAAAGACAGAATGATGAAGAAGAAGAACCTCAAGAAGAACCAGAGGAGCAGATAAGGATAGAAGAGAAGACTCCATCCAGATATGTTCAGAAGAATCATCCAGAATCTCAGATTTTGGGGCAGAAAGAAGCAGGTGTACAAGCAAGAAGAACAGTTGCAGAAGCTTCAAGCTATTTGGCATTACTCTCTTCCAGTGAACCACAAAATGTGAAAGAGGCATGTAAAGATGAATGTTGGGTGAAAGCAATGTATGAAGAACTTGATCAGATCGAAAAGAACAACACTTGGGAGCTGGTTCCTAGACCAAAGGATAAGAATGTTATAGGGACAAAATGGGTCTTCAAAAATAAATTGAATGAAAATGGAGAAGTAATTAGAAACAAGGCCAGACTTGTTTGTAAAGGGTATGCACAGCAAGAAGGAATAGATTTTGAAGAAACTTTTGCTCCTGTTGCAAGACTTGAGGCCATCCGAATGTTCCTTGCTCTCTCAAGCTTTCAAAACTTCAAAGTATTTCAAATGGACGTGAAATCAGCTTTTCTGAATGGAGACTTGGAATAAGAAGTTTACATTGAGCAGCCAGATGGTTTCATTCTTGGAAATGATCCAAATCTTGTATGCAGATTGAAAAAGGCTCTCTATGGTCTCAAACAAGCTCCAAGGGCTTGGTACTATCGTTTGGACAAATATCTTCATCAACAAGGTTTTTCAAAAGGATCAGCAGACAACAATCTTTATATAAAAGTTGAAAATGACAAATTACTAATACTTGTTGTGTATGTATATGACATTATCTTTGGCAGCAATGAAGAAGCTATGAGTCAAAGCTTTACCTTGGTGATGCAGAAAGAATTCAAAATGTCCTTGCTGGGAGAACTGACATATTTTCTTGGTTTGCAAATCCAACAAAATGAAGGAGGGATCTTTTTGTCTCAAACCAAGTATCTCAAGCAGATTTTGAAGAAATATGGCATGGAAGATGCAAAACCAGTATGTACACCCATGGTCACAGGATGTAGCCTCAGTGCAAATGATGAATCAGCAGCAGCACATCAACCAACCTACAGATCTATGATTGGAAGTCTACTTTATTTGACAGGTACCCGACCAGACATCATCCATGCAGTGGGAATATTTGGAAGATTTCAAGCAAATCCGAAAGAAACTCATCTTCAGGCAGTGAAGAGAATCTTTAAATATCTTCAAGGGACTCAAAATTATGGCTTATGGTATCCTAGAGATACAGATCTCACACTTCATGCGTATACAGATGCAGATTGGGTAGGAAGCGTGGATGACAGGAAGAGCACAAGTGGTGGTGCGTTCTTTATGGGCTCCAGATTGGTATCTTGGTTCAGCAAGAAACAGAGTTCGATTGCCTTGTCTACAGTTGAAGCAGAATACGTTGCTGCTGCATCTTGCTGCACTCAACTCCTTTGGATGATGCAGACCTTGCAGAACTTTCAAATCACTTGTACACCACCTATCTCCATCTTATGTGATAACACAAGTGCCATCAGTATTTCAAAGAACCCCGTCATGCATTCAAAGACCAAGCACATACCAATCAAGTATCATTTTCTTCGAGAACAAGTACTTGAACAAAAGGTCAAGTTGGAGTATGTTCCTTCTAAGGAACAAGTTGTTGATATACTCACCAAACCATTGCCCAGGGAGACCTTTGAATACCTCAGGCAAAAGCTGGGGGTTGTTGATGCATCATCTTGCTGAATCTCTTTGATGGTTACATGTGCTGGGTTGAGGATTGGTTGAAGATCGAATGGCACAGGTTCAGGGGGAGAATATAATGCATTGTTGGCATTATGGAGGACGTACAGAAGGAGATCATTGATGCTGGTCTGAATATTGCTGCAATATGTCTCTATCTCTTTCATGGTCATTTATGGTGTTTGGTGGATTATGGTTCTTCATTGCAGATTGGTTCATATTCAGGGGGAGCATGTTCTTAGGGGGAGCATAACCCTTTGCCCTTGATGTCAAAGGGGGAGAATGAAGTTGAAGATTTTGAGGTTGCCATCAAGTCCAAAGGGGGAGATTGTTGGCATTATGATTCTGGTATGGCTCTATGTTACAGATGTTGTACTTGATGGCAACACCCTCAAGTGGCAATGCTTTGATCAGGCTCTCAAAATGTTGAAAATTAAGAGGTACACAGGAGAATAGTTCAAAAGGTGCGTACACACAGGTACACCATGAAGGGACTGCGGCCACACACGCAGGTCACCCGTTCAGAAGGTGCGTAACCCCAGTTCACTTGCTTCAAGGCAGAGAAGCGCGTTCACGTGGGGTTTCCTATGTTTGGCCCGTGGTATTTAGCCCGCTGTTCTTGATTCTATGGTTTTGGCCCGTGGTATTGTTTTATATTATTATTATTATTGAGCCCCATGTTTTTGGGCTCCTTGTATTGGTTATTTATGGCATTGATCCATGATTTTAGGAAGAGCTTGCCTATATAAAGCAAAGGAGATCTCTTGGCTAAGCATCTTTTGCAAATTGAATATCCTAAGATCTGAAATATTGGGTTGTTGTTTTAAAAATCTTGATCTATATAAAAGTGAAGACGAAATCGAATCTATGAAGGGTGATCTCTCGAGCGCATGATCAGATCTAAGTATCTGACGATCTGTAGCACATTGGTGGACTGCCATTTCGGCCCTAACCAGAAGTAGGCAGGTGATTAACAGTGCAAGTGCGTGGGTACGCAGAGCAGAAAAAGGAGAAGTGCATGGGTACGCAGAGCAGAAGAAGGCACAGTGCATGGGTATGCAGTGCGACAGAAGTTCAGATGCGTAGGCACAGGGAAAGTACGTGGCGCTTCAGAAGCCGCAGGTGCGTGGGTACGCGACGCGATAGCATCTGTGGGTGCGTGGCTGCAGTAGAAGTACGCGGCGTGATAGTATCTCTGGGTGCGTGCCTACAGTAACAGTACGCAGCGTGATTGAAGAAACAGTGCGTGGGTATGCGGTGCGGCAGAAGGGTCTCTGCGGGTATACGCAGGGGAGCAGAAGGTGAAGTGCGTACGCTCGCAGGCCAGAGAAAGAAAAACTGCGTATCTGTCTTAAGATCTTTTGTTGGCTGACTTTTCTCTGTTGATAAGGTGTTCTGGGTTTAGTTTACTGTTATTGTTGATCTGGTTACTGCAGTTGACTGGGTGATTTACTTGTACTTGATGATCTCTTGATGTTTATGGATCTAGTTTGAAAATTTATGAAAAGTGATCCTTGAAAGAAAAGAAGTAGGGGGTTGTAGCTCCCTTCCAGGACAGACTGGAAAACGAGAGAGAGTTGTAGCTCTCTGCAGGTTGCAGCCTGTGTACTGGTAAAGGACTACACCAGTACAAAACCATTGTAAAAGGAGTTTCTAATTTGAGAGAAGATAGAGACATATTGCAGCAGGTGGTTTTCACCCACATTGGGTTTCCACCTTACACCTGGTGTTCTTTGGTGTGACTATCTGTTTTCTTTGTTCATGCTCATTATTTTGTGGTACTGATATGCAAAAATAATTCAAAGTATAAATAAGGAAGATTTATTAAAAGAACTTGATAATATTGATTCACCCCCCCTCTCAGTATTATTTCCAACACTTAGGTCAACTAAGTGAAAATCCTGTTCTGTCTCATGGAAGTCCTCCTCCTGCTGGATCTCTATCTTTGTCATCTTCTCCTTGCCTTTCTATACCTTCTTTGCTAATGAAGAAGGCAAGCCCCCTCCCACAATCTATGGGGAAAAAACTTGCCTATGTCCCCTCCAATAAGTATGAGGCAAAATGCCCAAATCAGCCTCTTTAGGTTTGCTGACCCCAACCTGTTCAATGTGCTCTTGCTCTCTAAATTCATCTCTGTTAGGTGAATGAATATGCTTATGGAATGGTGATGATGGAGATGATGGTGTGGATGACTCATCAAATGAGGATGAATGCTGAATGGGCTGAGATGGAGGAATGGAGGTGGAAGGATGAGATGGTGAAGGGATGTTTTGAACATTTTGAGCAGATGCATGAGTGAATATGGGATTAGCTATGAAGGTTCTACAAGCAATGTTGAGTTTCTTGAGATGATAAATGAATATGATTTTAATGAGGGAATGATGAGATAGGCTCTTCATTTGATATTTATACTCCCTCTTTTGGGAAATTTAGGCCATCTTCTCAGCACTAAGGAAAAGATAGTAGGGTATATTGAGCATTTTTACCCTAGTGAAATGCATTAAAATCCAGATATGATAACAATAGACTCTGGAGAATCTTCCTTCACATTAATTTTCATAATAATATTCATCATTAGGGAATATCTATCAAGGAGGTGTTAAAAAGGAAAACAACCCCTTCTTTCATTTTTGTACCTTGGTTTCATGTAAGTCTCATAATAATGCCTCTCCATATCACCTTGTTTAAACCATTTCTCCCTAACATCTAGGATCCCTGTGGCAGCTGATATAATGGCAGTAGAAAGAGTAAATGTGACGCCTGCTAGAGTGACCTGGTTGTCTTGGAGTTTAGATATGAAGAGCCTAGTCAACTCAGGATGGTGTTGGACTGCTTGAACTTGCTCACAGAAATCATAATAGCCTAGCCATTTGAAGGATGTCATAGTCATAGGGGATGTTAAGAGTTCCCTGAGATCTATGGGCTCAAATCTATGTATCTCGCCTCCTTTGTGAGATTTCTTAACCTTTGTTTCTTCATTATCAGTTTCCTCTTCCTCATTGTGTGGTTTGTATTCCTCATCTGCCATGGTGTTTAATATCAAACCCTAGGGAGGTATGGGGTAGTGGGAATGTAGATTTTACGAAATATGGTGTATTGGGAAGTGTAAATATGAAGATGATGGGTGAAGGGATATATGTATTGGAGGGGGATATAGGGTAGTAGTATGATAGCTTGGGGGTGGGGGAAATTTTTTGCAATATAGTGGGTTTTGGGAGCCTAGGTAGTTTTATCACCTAGGACTTAGGGTTTGTGGACAAAGGGATAGAGGGTATCTATGATAAAATGGTTTAGGAAAAGGGAAGGAAGGTGTAGGGGAGTGTATGAAAGGAATTAAGAGTGCAAGGAAGTTTTTGGGGGGAGATCTATGATTTAGATATAAACTTAAACCAAATCTTCAACTAAATATTTCAAACACTTAGGGAGTGACTTGAGGATGTTGGTTGTGGAGCCTGATTATCTTCTATATTCAAAGGTATCGCCAGATTAGACCCCAATTCGAAATGGGGGCGGCAACACCGCCCGTAAATTGCCTTGTAAAGATATAGTAATTTCTAGTCAATCTGGGCCGTTCATTAGGCGAATGATCTGACGGTAGAACTTATGTTTAGTTTAGGGTTTTTTGCCCTAGAAGGCAACCCCTCTCTTTGTATGAGGGCATTGTATTTTGAGGCTGTGTGATAGATGTGTATTCTGCGAGCGGGAAATAGAGAGGTGAGACTGTGAGAGAAAACAGAGGATATTACAGCGGATTTGTTGTAGGTTGTGTCTCTTCATTTTGCTGGATAATAAAAAGGAAGGACTGGCTGTTTGGGGTGGACGTAGCCAAAACTAGGTGAACCACGTATATCTGTGTCTCTCTTGTTTTATTCGTTTTCTGTGTTTATATTTCTACAATATTCTTATGTGTTCCATTGCTCCATAATATAAATTTTCTAACAACTGGTATCAGAGTCGAAGGTCTATTTGGCTGATAAACTCGCAGGAAAGAAGGGTTCTTGGTTCGAGTGGGAGCAATGGCAGAAGATGGTAAGTTTAGGGTCGAGAAATTTAACGGCCAAAACTTCTCGCTATGGAAGATGCAGATGGAAGATTATCTGTATCAGAAAGATCTATACCTACCATTGGGCAGAAAATCAAAGATGTCGATGGGTATGACAGACGAAGAATGGAACCTTCTTGATAGAAAGGCACTCAGAACAATACGGTTGTGCCTTGCTGCGTCAGTTTCCTTCAACATTTCGAAGGAAACCACGACAGAGGGTTTGATTCAGGCGTTGTCGAAACTATATGAAAAACCCTCAGCCTCAAACAAGGCATTTCTTATGAAACGGTTATTTAATATGAAGATGTGGGAAGGTGGAACTGTTACAAACCATTTAAATGATTCTAATACAGTTACAAGTTAGTTAAGTTCTGTAGGGGTAAACTTTGATGATGAAGTTAGAGCTCTGTTATTCTTGTGCTCATTACCAGAAAGTTGGAATGGTTTGGTAATGGCCATTAGTAACTCCGTTTCTGGATCTAGTACTTTAAAGTTTGATGACGTTGTCAGTGCTATCCTTAGCGAGGAAATGCGACGGAAAGTCTCTGGTGAAACATTGGGAAATGCTTTGAGTGTAGAGTCTATAGGAAGAAAAGTGGAAAGAGGAAAGAGCTCAGGATATCGCAGTAAATCAAGGAAAGGCAGATCCAAGTCCAGATTGGGGATAGTGTGCTGGAAATGTGGAAAGAAAGGACACCTAAAGAAAGACTGTAGATCTCGGAAGGGAAAGGAAGGAGATGCACAACAAGAAAACAATCATGAAGCAAATGTGACAGGTGAGGTGTTACAAGATGCTTTGATTCTTTCTTTCGAAAATATTACTGATTCCTGGGTGGTAGATTCAGGGGCTTCATTCCATGCCACACCTGATAAGAAATACTTTCATGACTATGTTCAAGGAGATTTTGGACAAGTTCGTCTGGGTGATGATAAACCCTGTAAAATCATTGGAATGGGTAAGGTTCTTGTAAAACAGCAGAATGGAAACCAATGACTATTAAAGGAGGTAAGGCATGTTCCAGATCTAAAGAAAAATCTGATTTCAACAGGGCAGTTAGGCGGTGAAGGCTGTGTGACAACTTTCACAAATAAAGCTTGGAAGGTCACAAAAGGAGCCCTGGTAATAGCAAAAGGCGAAAAGGTTGGTACATTGTATTTATGCAATGGTATTTCTAACTCTGTTAATGCTTTAACTTCCAAAGGAGCAGATGCAGCATTATGGCATCATAGGCTCGGACACATGAGTGAAAAGGGGATGAAGATTCTTCACTCAAGGAATTTGTTGCCAGGTTTGAAAAATGTTGATTTGGACTTCTGTGAGAATTGCATTTATGGAAAACAGAAGAGAGTCAGATTTCTCAGAGTTGGGAAAGAAAAGAAGAATGAAAAATTAGAGCTTGTGCATACAGATGTATGGGGACCTGCTCAGGTATCATCTCTCGATGGCTCTCGTTATTATGTTACTTTTATTGATGATGCAACTAGAAAAACTTGGATTTATTGTATTAAGAATAAATCTGATGTATTTGATACTTTCAAGAAATGGAAAGCTTTGGTTGAGATTGAGACAGGAAAGAAATTGAAGTGTCTTAGATCAGACAATGGAGGTGAATATTGTAGAAAAGAGTTTGATAGGTACTATTCAGAGCATGGAATTCGTAGAGAGAAGACAGTTCCAAGAAAACCACAAGAAAATGGTGTGTCAGAAAGGATGAACAGAACAATCATGGAGCGTGCAAGGTGCATGAGATTGCATGTAGGATTTCCTTTACAGTTTTGGGTAGATGCTGTAGATACTGATGTTTATCTAATAAACAGAGGGCCTTCAAGTTCCTTGGATGCTGGTGTTCCAGAGGAAGCATGGACAGGTAAAAAGGTAAACTACTCTATTTTAAAGCCTTTTGGTTGTGAGGACTTTTTCCATATTGATAAAGAAAATAGAACAAAGCTTGAGGCAAAGTCAAAGAAATGTACCTTAATTGGATATGGTGTTAATGATTTTGGTTATCGCTTATATGATTACGAAAATCACAAAATCATTAGGAGTAGAGATGTAATATTTAATGAAAAGGTCTTGTATAAGAATCAGTTGCAGGAAAAGAAACAGGAAAAGGAAAACAAGGAATACGCAGTTCTTGATGAAATCACTGAAAAAGTAAAGGTGCCTGAAAATAATAATAATCAACAACCACAACAACAGCAACCACCACAATAACAACAGGCACCCCAAACACCTGAAAGTGGTGTTAGAAGATCTACCAGGATAAGTAGACCCCCTAAACGATACTCTCCTTCATTATATTATTTATTGTTGACTGATTATGGTGAACTCGAATGTTATGAAGAAGCAATGCAGGTTGAAAGCAGGAAGAAGTGGGAGGTAGCCATGGAAGAAGAGATGGACTCCTTAATGCATAACCAGACTTGGGATTTAGTCAGGTTTCCTGTAGGAAAAACTACATTGAAGAATAAATGGGTTTACATGCTGAAGGAAGAAGATGGAGGAAAATAGAGGTATAAAGCTAGACTTGTGGTGAAGGGGTTTGCACAGAAGAAAGGTATTGATTTTGATGAAATATTTTCTCCTGTTGTTAAAATGACTTCAATCAGAACTATTTTAAGTCTTGCAGCAACTGAAGATTTGCATCTTGAGCAGTTAGATGTAAAGACAACCTTTCTCCATGGGGATTTGGAGGAAGAGATATATATGCAGTAGCCACAAGGATATGAGGTGAAAGGGAAGGAGAAACTAGTGTGCAGGTTGAAGAAGAGCTTGTATGGCTTAAAACAGGCTCCAAGGCAGTGGTATCTAAAATTTGACAAGTTTATGTCTGAACAAGGTTATACTAGATGTCACTCTGATCATTGTGTTTATTTGAAAAAGCAAAATGATGGAAACTATATTATATTGTTATTGCATGTAGATGACATGCTTGTTGCAGGATCTAACATGCAGGAAATAAATGTGCTCAAAAGAAAATTGGCAAATTCATTTGCAATGAAGGATTTGGGAGCTGCAAAACAAATCCTTGGTATGAGAATAACTAGAGACAGAAAAAATCGTAAATTAACATTGTCTTGGAATGAGTACATACAAAAGGTGTTGAAAAGATTTAACATGCACAATGCAAAACCAGTTAGTACACATTTTGCTAGCCATTTCAAACTTAGCAAGGAAATGTGCCCAAAGACCCAAGAAGACATGGATTATATGTCTAAAGTTCCATATGCATCAGCAGTTGGAAGCTTAATGTATGCAATGGTTTGCACAAGGCCTGATATTGCACATGCAGTGGGAGTTGTAAGCAGGTACATGAACAATCCAGGAAAGGAACATATGATGGCAGTGAAATGGATTCTCAGATATTTGAAAGGTACCACAAATCAAGCATTATGCTTTGGTGGTTCAAACATCTCCCTACAAGGATATGTTGATGCAGATATGGCAGGTGACAGAGATAACAGGAGGAGCACTACAGGATATGTATTTACTGATGGAGGAACAACTATTAGTTGGGTTTCAAAAATCCAAAGTGTTGTTGCACTTTCAACAACAGAAGCAGAGTATGTTGCTGCTACAGAGGCTAGTAAAGAAATGATTTGGTTACAAAGGTTTATGGGTGAATTGGGTAAGGAGCATGATATGGGCACGTTATACAGTGATAGCCAAAGTGCCATTCATCTTGCAAAGAACTCAAAATTTCATTCCAGGACTAAACACATACATCTCAAGTACCATTTCATACGATCAGTGTTGGAAGATGGAGAGTTGAAGCTGGAAAAGATACACACTAGCCAAAATCCTGCAAATATGCTAACAAAAGTTGTAACCAGGGAGAAACTGAGAATATGCTCAGTTTCAATTGGTCTTCAAGGATGACGATGAAGATGAGAAACAACCAGGTCCAAAGAGGAGTCATTGTCCAGCAAATGGAGCAGCGGTGGAGTTGCTACAATCAGTTTCCAAGTGGGAGATTGTTGGGTGTGGAGCTTGATTATCTTCTATATTCAAAGGTATTGCCACATTGGACCCCAGTTCGAAATGGGGGCGACAACGCCGCCCGTAAAATATTTGCTGTAGGGGGGGTCCAGGGGGGGTGGCTGCGACCTTTGGGAGCCCCCCCCCTGGCGGGGGGTTTCGGGGGCAGCGCCCCCCAAGCTAAAAATAGCTATAAAATTGCCTTGTAAAAATATAGTAATTTTTAGTCAATATGGGTCGTTCATTAGGCGAATGATCTGACGGTAGAACTTATGTTTAGTTTAGGGTTTTTTTCCCTAGAAGGAAACCTCTCTCTTTGTATGAGGGCATTGTATTTTGAGGTTGTGTGATAGATGTGTATTCTGCGAGCGGGAAATAGAGAGGTGAGATTGTGAGAGAAAATAGAGGATATTACAGCGGATTTGTTGTAGGTTGTGTCTCTTCATTTTGCTAGATAATAGAAAGGAAGCACTGGCTGTTCGGGGTGGACGTAGCCCAAACTGGGTGAACCATGTATATCTGTGTCTCTCTTGTTTTATGCGTTTTCTGTGTTTATATTTCTGCAATATTCTTATGTGTTCCATTGATCCATAATATAAAATTTCTAACAAAGGAGGAAGAAAAACACCTTCCCAGGCAACTACTTACTTGTTTTGAGGTTGAATGGACCTTGGAGGAGCTAAGGAGGTAACTGAAGCCTTCCTGCACAAGCGTTCAGTGCGAATGCAGTGTTCACAGTGCCTCAGGAAAATGTGCAACGCCTTAAGGACATGTGCAACGCCTTAAGGGAATGCGCAATGCCTTAAGGAAATGCGCAACACCAGAAGGAAACACGTAACGCCAGAAGGAAACGCGCAACGCTGACTTTGTTCTACTGATTTTTGCGTTGAACTGTGGAAATGGTCTCTTGGGGTTTGCTCAATCAGTGATAGGAGGAAAATGAGGTTGATTTTGAAGCCAAGGAGTCCTTTATAGCTGAGTGAATTTGATATTTTAGATAAAAAACCCACTTTCTAATGTTACATTTGACCTTTTTGACCTCTTTTCTAATTTGCTTTTTGACTTTTTCCTTTGTAGGTGGATGATGCTGATGGTTTGGAAATCTTCACTTTTGAATTTTTCTTGGATTATGTTGGCAATATAGTTTCAGTACACATCTAGGAATAGTGACTTATTGCATATGATAAACATAAAATTACATAAATAAATAAAAATATTACATCTCTCTTTTTTAAATAAAATTACAATCTGAAACAAAACTTTCACTTTTGGAATGAAATTAGATATCTAGCAACCATAGTTACATGTTGCAAATCCTTTTATGAATGAAAAAGGATATTATTTCTTTCACTCTCATGCTTTTGCTGGTCTTATGTAGTGAAACGGTGTTTTATTGGACCTTGAAACAATGGAACCTAGAGACCTAATGAAAACCTTAAGTGAGGAGACTTCATGTAGACTTGACTGACATAAGACATGATGAAATGAGATTTTAAAATGAATGTATGCTCAGTAAGACACAGGAATGTGGGCCAAAAAATATTTGTTTTTTGAGGGAGAGTGGGATTTTGACTTGGGCTACCATCATTGAGTAAAGTTTTGAATGAGGACCTAGGTGGAATGAGAAAAAAAATTGAGCGAGACCCTAATATGATATGAAAAGAGGATTTTTAATCACTGATGGCAGTATGCAAATACTGAATCTAACATTCCCTACTACATGAGGATCAATAATAAATAATAAATCAAAAATATATTATGGAATTATGGCACAGATTGTGGTACTCCAATCATTGAGAAAATCTATGAATGTGTTCCCTGCCATTTAATGCAGATTCTTAGTATTGGGGACCAGATCCAGTAATCAAGGGATTTTGGTGGGGAAAGCTTCCCCTTTCATGGGGAATGATTTCTAATAATTTTGTATAAGTACCAATTCTAATTTCCCTCTAGAGATAGATTTTCATTAGTGTTATTGTGGAGAGAGCTTGTATTTTTGCAGCTCCATTGTATTTTCTTGTAGGGATGTAATTCTATTGATGAAAATAATGAAGATTGGTGTCACATTTAGCTTCTAAGTCTTGTTCTCCTCCATAGGTCTCTGATTTTACTTGGGCTTGGCCATCCCAAGAGCCTTAAAGCCCTTTGGTATCATTTTCTTTCCTTCTTTTCACTACTTATTCACATGCATCTCTTGTTTTTATTTCTTTCTATTTCTACATTTAGTATTAATGATTTCTGGTTGTAGGATTGAGTTAAATGGTTGATGCAATTTCTTTTTCAGGATCACAAGAATTATTTGATCCTTGAAAATCTTTGGAAGTTCATAGTAATCATTGAGCTGCTTGGATTGGTCTTCGTATTTCCAAATCTAGATTTCTGAAACTCCTTTGTGGAAAAGAACAATAAATTTCTATTATTTTTTAGAGCATGCTAAAAAGCTTCAATCAAGTTGGTTCCACTTGCATTATATCACAAAAACATTACGGTTCATAAAAAAAATTACCCCACTGAATTTTCACTTGATTAGCTTAGGCATTTTTTAGATTTACTAGCTCACTAGTTCTCGAATTTCTAGATTTTCTACTAGTAATCTTTTTCTATTTTTTAGCATGGGTTGACAAAGGTCCTTTTGAGTGATTCCACTTGGAATTGGGACCATAGAAATCCTAGTTAATAAAAAAATTTCTCCCATCCAATTTGGATTTGATTTTCTTGCTCATTCGATGAATTATAATTTCGTATAGTAAATCTATAACATCCTGTAGTAAATCATGGGATCTTGTAAGAAATCACTGTAGCATCTTGTAGGTTATCTACATCCTGTAGGAAAGTTTGTTTTGATCCCGATTTGAGAAAAATAATCATTGAAGCAAGGATTAGGCCTCTAATTTACCTCCATGCCATGAAGACCATTTTAACCCTCTTTGTCCACACTTGTCTCCCATGCCAAAGATCAAGCAAACATTAGCATTTGAGTTCATAAAGCAAAAATATTTAAAAGAATGAGTTATTTCATATTTACACATGAACACAATAGTTAGTACTCTCTAGATCAGATTTCATGCTCACTTAGTTTAAATCATCACATGTGATACATAGGGTTAAGCTAGGCTTCTTTTACATTTAGTTCATGATCTTTATGCAATTAGAATAGGTTTCTTTCCTTGTATTTTCTTTCTTGCAATAGGTTAAGGTTCCATTTCAAACATTTCATTTCTGGCAATTAGTTTAGGATTTGGATTCAGTACATGCACTTCATTACATCATGACAACAAAGGAAGGACACAATGTATGCCTCACATATAGTGTCAATACCTCTTAAGTTTATATGAACCCCGGGTTGATAATTAAATTCAGTAGCCTTGGGAGTTGCAACATTCTTGTTGCAATACTGAGGATCATCACTTTTTGGCACCGTTGTTGGGGAGGGGTCAAATTATGCATTGTTTTCTTCCCTAGTTGATTCATTTCCTTTTAATTTTTGCAAAAAAAATAAAAAAATTGCACTAGGCATATTTCATTTCAAAAATAGAAAAGTGCATTGCATTAGTGTTTTCATTCAGTCATAAAAACAGAAAACAAAAAAATATCCAACACCAACCCACCCCCCATTTGATCACATGGTGCAGTAAGAGCCACATCACTAGTCACTTTTGGAGGTAGAAGAAGAAGATGGCAAAGAATGTAGAAGAAATAGATGGAGATGATGACTATGAGGAAGATCCTCTCGAATTTCTCATTCAAGATACTGATGGTAGTGTGCACATGAAGAACATACCTCCATATTTTCTTCCAAAATTTCATGGTCTAAGTTCAAAGGATCCGGAAATTTTTTTCTTTGAATTTGAATATGTTTTTAGATCTTATGGTTACTTATTAAAAACTCAAAAACTGATATTGTTTCCAGCAACATTGAAGGATAGAGCTCTTAAATGGTTCATGAGTTTAGGGACTAATTCAACAAGATAATGGAATGATATGCAAAAGATATTTCTAGAAAAATACAAAGATCATGATCTTAAATAAGAAATATTTAGAATGAATCAAAGAGAAGATGAGAGCCTTCAGGATCAAATAGAAAGGTTCATGTATAATGTTAAGAGGGAAAAACTACATCATTTAGGATCTGACACACTAAAAACCCTCTTACATAGAACAATTAGGGATGAATGGATTAATCTCCTTGAGCTCATGTGTAGAGATGATGTATATCAATTATCATTTGAGGAAATTTGTGAAACATGCAAACACATATCAAGAGGAAAATCAAGAGTAGGTAAATCAACATCAAGATCGGTAAGTCAAGCTAATCTTGGAAATTTGTTTGATGATTTTAAAATAGAAATTCTTAGCAATCTAACAAAACAAGTAGAAATGTTAAGAATGCAAGATGAAGGAAAAGATAATCTTGATATTTTTGTTGTAGAATTACATGATTTTAAACATTGTCCATCATTACCAAGGTTGAAGTAAGTTCGCCAAGAAGACAATGGAGCAAGTCAACTGTCAATGCAAAAATGTTATGTAGCTCCAAGAAGACCATGGTAGCCTATTTAGCCCGATATGATGCAAGAGCCTAATTCAAAATTTCAATTTTATGCATATCCACCTAAAAGTAATTGGAACACACCTTTTCCTTGGAAAAATTGGCCATCTCAACCCCAAAACCAATATTGGCAACAAGGATGGCAAGGAACTTATGGGAGCCATCCACAATATCCTCAATATCCTCCATACCCAACTCCATGTTATCCATACCATTCACCTCCACCACAACCACAACTCCATCCACATGCATCTCAAATATACACTCCCACTCAACTACCTGTACCACCATTTCCAAACCCACACATTGAAGTAGCTGAATCCACTTACAATGTTGAGGTACAACACTTCCAAACATCTCCTCTTGAGCTTAATGGTATTCACCATAGCTCGGGAAGAGTATTGCAAAAAAGAGATTCTCTTGATACCATTGAAGGACTACATCTAGAAGAAGAAGATTTGAAAGAGAATATCAAAGAATCATGGGTTGCAGTTGATGAAGAGCAGACATCAAAATTAGAGATTGAGAAAGCTCCGTCATGGTTACCATCAAATCCTCCATGTATTCAAGAGAACAATCAGAAAAAAAGAGGAATATTTGAAGGTCATGGAAGAAGAATACATCCACGATTATCCAAATCAACAAGTGGACCAAGGGCATCACAACTATATTGAAATATGGTTACAGACAGTCATTAAGTTGCAATAATACCCTCTTCTTCAAATGTGTTTGATATCATAAAATTCAAATCATTTGATCTTTCAAATCTAGGTACATGTCAAAGCATACATTTCAAGCCTCCACATCATTTTGTCTATCATCTTGATGTGCACATGGCTCCATTGGAAGTATTCTTATACTTGAAAGTGATTTTTTTTTCATGTAGGGTAGGGTAGAAGAAAAAAATAAAAATCTCAGGTGAAAACCTCCTTGGAGGTGCCTGAGATTGGCTCATTGATTGAAAACCCCCATGAGGCAGTGAATGGGTTGGGAAAAAAAGAAAAAAAAAGGAAAAAATAAAAATATCCTAGGTGAAAACCTCCTTTGAGGCGCCTAGGCAGACCTACTAGTTTAAAACCTCCTTGAGGTGGCTAGTAAGCCTAGAGTAAAAAAAAAGAGAAAAAATAAAAAATATTTGCTTCATGTGTCTCTCTGATGAATGCATGTACTCTCCAACATCTACAAGCAACAAGAACAAGTTTGTACCAAAAGGAATATTGGTCAAGCCTAGTCAAAATAAGTCAAATTTTGAATTTCTCCTCCTTTGCTCAAATGCTCCAACAAGGCCAAGGCCATTCCAATACATCACCCTCATCTATTTTCACCATCTACCCATCATTATCAAGCTTCTACCATTCAATTTGCTTTCTATCCTAAAAAACTATAGGATGCTCTATTTTACTATAGGATACAAAAATAAATAGAGAAAAAAATTTGTTTTTTCCATAACTTGAAAACCATGCATCCATTTTCCAAGTTGCTTCAAGGGGAGATCCATATGGATGATGGTAACATGCTCAAGTAATTTCAACAAATTCTAGTGCACAGTTTTCGAGAAAACAACCTCCATCACCTACAACCATTTTAGCATTTTCTCGATATCTGTGCATCCATTTTAAAAGTTGTTTTATGGGGATATGCATATGGATGATGGTAACATGCCCAAGAATTTCAGTAATTATAGTGCATGGTTTCCAAGAAATTGACCTCCATCATCTTCAGCCATTTTTCGTTTTTCTTTATATCCTTTCATCCATTGACCAATTTTTTTTTTGGAGGTGCATAATGATGATGGAAACATGCTCAGAAAGTTTCAGGTCAATCCATTCTACCGTTTGGGAGATATGGACAAAACAAGCTGGCTACAAAATGTTGTCTTGTAAACCTAGAGGATTCCCTGAGAACCTACAGGATCCTACAAGAGATCCTATAGGATATAAAACAAAATCTATAGGATTGGAAGTGAGTTGTTTTAAAGGGAAAAACTAGAGGTTGGCTTCATCATCCAGTGATAAGGATACATATACAACCCTCCACACCCATCAAAGAAACATGACAGGGGGATTCAACAAGAGGTAACCCACCAGCACAGTGAGGATTCATCAACATCACCATCCAATACCTGCACATTAAGGAACAAGATCAACAAAAAATAAGAAGAGAAAAACACATGCAACAAATACAAGCAAGGATTTCACTCTCCAATAAACAACATCTACAAGAAGGTCATCAGGTAGGTACAGGTATGCAATATTCTTGACCTCTTCTCTTTAGCATATTATAGTTAGAAAATTGTTGTCAATGCATGAGAAATGAGGTTTTATAAGCTAAGGATGGGTCAGTAGTCTCAGCCGCATTCAACTAGTTAACTGCAACTCACTCCTTCACTCATGTGATGTTGAAAAGTCGAATTATGAAGGGTGATGATTTGAAGGAATGAGGACAACAGTTAAAAGAAGAAATTTTTGCAAAGGGCAAGTCACCACAACACTCCAAGCCCTCCATACACTCCATATTCACTGTATATTCATCATTCATCCATCCCATTTCATTTTTGAGAAAAAACACGTAGAGCATCCTCTCCATTTTCACAAACATACACTACTCCCTTTGAGCCCTAGCATCATCATCCAATCCCTCTTCATCATTTCTCATCACTCCCATACAATTAGAAGACCTTGAAAGAGGAGGAATGACTACTACAGGAAGGCAGAACATTGCTACAAGAATGAAGAAATGAACAAAT
Organism: Pinus tabuliformis; assembly: GCA_031772625.1. NCBI lineage: Eukaryota > Viridiplantae > Streptophyta > Pinopsida > Pinales > Pinaceae > Pinus > Pinus tabuliformis. The sequence continues at coordinate 2,015,486,046 of CM062816.1, forward strand.
TATGCTAAAGCCCAAGATGGTAGAGCTTAAGAGAGACCTAATCAAAACAGAGAAATCCAAGGCCATTAGGCAGTCATCTAGGTCACAAGAGAGAAGAAGAAGGCAAGAAAAGGAAATGAGGCATTCACCATCAAAACAAAACTCAAAATGCAGTGATGAAAAGATGTTTTCCAAGAGGTCTCCAATCTCTTTCTAGCTTTTGTCCAAGGCCTAAAAGTGGGAAAAAGGCATGGGAGTCAAGTTGAGGGCCTGTCCTAGTATTAGAATATCATTTATGCTCAAAAACGGTTTCTTGTAGTTCTAATAGGGTTCCCTGTAGTTTTGACAAAAATTACTACAGGATGTCCTAGTTCTCATCTAAATGCATTTTGAAGGTGTTAGAGGTGTCCAAATGGCAGAACAAGGTAGCAGAAGGTTGAAAAGGGTGTGGAATACCTTGCCAAATTGAAAGATATTCAAGAACCCATCTTGAATAAGGGGAAGTAGGAAAGTTAATGGTCTGAAGAAACAATGATTTTTCTTTGCACAAATATGTTTTTGGGCTTGTCCTTGTAGAACTTAGAGCCACATTTCTTAATGCACAAGAGAGAGGCCACCAGGGCCATGAATGAGGCACAATGAGGTCACTAAGTTGCTAAGAGGATGATCATCACTTTTAGCAGGGGGGTATGATAAGCCTCTAAATTAGATATAAATTAAGGACCATGCCTCTAAATTAAACATAAATTAAGGCCTGTGACCATCCTTCAGCACATTAAACCTCTCTTTTTGCATAAGATAATTTATTTTGAACTTTAATATACTCATTAGGAAGGTTTAGGAATAACTGCATATTTGTGCCTAATATTATTTATTTTTGTGGAATATTATGAGAATATTGGGAAGATTATGAAGATTTGGAGGAGGAGATAATTTAGGGACTTTTCCCCTACTACAGGAGGATCAATAATAAATAATAAATCAACAAGATATTATGGAATTATGGCATAGATTGTGGAACTCCAATGATGGTGAAAATCTAGGAATGTGTTCCCTGCCATTTAATGCAAATTCCTAGTATTGGGGACCAGATCCACTAATCAAGGATTTTGTTGGGAAAAGCTTCATCCTTTCATGGGGAATGATTCCTAATCATTTTTTATAAGTACCAAGTTGAATTTTCCTCTAGGGATAGATTTTCATTAGTGTTATTGTTGGAGATAGCTTGTAGTTTTGCAGCTCCATTGTATTTTCTTGCAGGGATGTAATTCTATTGATGAAAATAATGAAGATTTGTATCATGTTAAGCTTCTAAATTTTGTTCTCCTCCATAGGTATCTAAGTTTCTTTGGGCTTGGCCATCCCAGGAGCCTCAGATCCCTTTTGTACCATTTTCTTTCCTTCTTTCCACTGCTTATTCACATGCATCTTTTGTTTTTATTTCTTTCTATTTCTGCATTTAGTATTAATGATTTCTTGTTGTAGGATTGAGTTAGATGGTTGATGTAAATTATTTTGCAAGATCACAAGCATTATTTCATCCTTGGAAAATCTTTTTAATTTCATATTAATCATTGATCTGCTTGGATTAATATTCTTATTCCCAAATCTATATTTCTAGAACTCCTTTGTGGCACAAAACAGTAAATTTATGCTATTTTTTAGAGCATGTTAAAAAGATTCAATCTAGTTGCTTCCACTTGCATTAGGTCACAAAAACATTGTATTTATTAACAAGAATCACCCCAATGCATTTGCACTTGATTAGGTTAGGAATTGTTTAGATTTACTAGCTCACTAGTTCTCGACTTTCTAAATTTTCGACTAGTAATGTTTTCCTATTTTTTAGCATGGGTTAGCAGAGGCCTTTTTGAGTGATTCCACTTGGAATTCAGACCTAAGACATCATAGTTGTTATAGAAATTTTTGTGCCTTACAGCATTGAGCATGAAATGTCCATAATCTTAGGGATCCAAAGTCCCTAAACATGTTGTTCCTACCCCTAGAGGAACAAGGCTATCAAACCACAGCAATTCACAGAAGTTCTCCACCTGAAACTGCTAAAAAACAAGTCAATTCAGGATCATGTCAACTGCTCCACTGACCATCTGCGCTGAATGTCAATGGCTCCACTGGCTACCTGCGCTGAATGTCAAAGCCAACACTAGCTACCTGAACTGAGCGAGATTTGACATGTGGCAAGTTCATTCCTCAAGGTGTCAAAACCCAGGAAGCTTCCAAAATGACACTTGCCTCAGGGAATTCGACTGGTGATGAGTAAGAGGTTCTAAATCTCCAAGTGGAAGCAAGAACCTCCAAGTGGAATCAAGAACTGACAGAGGGAGAGGACACTAGTCAGATCTCAAGCTGACTCATCCTCTCTCCAAACATCTATATATGGATCTCTCCTCCATGAGATCCAGAGGCTGGAATTTTGTTATTGCAAAGAATTGCTGTTGGTTTGAGACTGGAATCATTGGGTGCTTAATGCTTTGAAGGGAGGTGAAGATAGGAATTCCATTCTGCTAGGAAGGAGATGCTGGATTGGAGCCCTCTGGGTTGTATCTCTTCCTGAACCTTGTTATTTATCAATAAAGCTATCTTGGTTCTCTCCTATATACTGATGTATCTTTGATGTATGATTGCATTAGTGTATTTGATTTACTTCTAATCCTGAATCATTTATGAATATGAATATTTGCCTTTGTGTTGTGTTCTTCTCTTGTCACAAGTAGTTGTTCTCTTGTCGCAAGTAGTTGTTCTCTTGTGATCTCGCAGGAATCAAGTAGTTGTTCTCTTGGGCGAGCGAGGAGGCAAGTAGCTGTGAACACCCAAAGAGAAGAGGATCTGGATTGAGGGACAAACGGAAGACACCGGTAAGTCCATTGATCTCTCCTCTTTCACATTTCATAAAGGAAGAAACCAGAATAGCTATCTCTGTTTGTTGCTAAGGTACTGTCACACCTTAGGTGGATAGGATCGTCCTGCATAGGCATTTTTCCCCACAAAAAATTGGCGACTCCGCTGGGGAGATTTGTTTAGTCATTTTATTTGTGTCTCTATCATTATTTGTTTCATAGAATCAACAGCAACAATCGAACTGCTTCTGCTATTCTCAGTTGCAAAGTAGACAGTTGCTGCCTTGATCCTTCACTGGATTTTGTCTATGATCTGAACAATGGACTCACAAATGATTTGATGATCCTTTGTGATAGATCTTAGTACCCTCTCAAAGCATCCCTTTGATTATACCTTGCTTGTGTTTCTGATTTGGCCTGAAACCGTTGATTTTTGAGCAATTTGTGACCCAGAACCTGTGGGAAACGAGAGTTTCTCCTTCAGCGCAGACCCAGTGAAGGGATTCTGCATTTCAACGCAGTTCCCGTGAAGGCTACCTGCGTTGAATGTCAAAACCCCTGTGTTGAGGTTGCGCTGAACCAGTTTGGCCTTGTGCAGCTGGGGTTCTCTGTTCTGTTTTGCCTTGTTTTGATCTCTGATTTTTGCACCCTGTAACCAGCATAGGTACCAGTCTGATAACTCCTTTTCTCTGCTTAAATTCCGCCTCCTTTTGTACAAAAAGACTGTGAGTGCTTTTTATGTGTTTGTGGCATCATTTACAATTTTCCTTTGCATGAGTGAAATAGTCATCCTGTAGCCCTTGATTCAGATCTGTTGATTGTGATCTTAGGAGAGAGTTCATTGGCTGTTTATAGTTGATTATACATTTACTTTTGCTTATTGGTTTGAGTTTGTGTCTTTTAAGTGTCGAAACAAGCTGTTCATTTCGAAAGTCGCAAAGTGTTGTAATATCTTCTACCCTTGTTGATTTCGAAAAAGTAAACTTGTTTGTATCTGTCATTTAAAGCAAATTCAAAGTTGTACAAAAAGCTTTCTTTGTAGGCATCAATACTAAGAAAGCGGAAAACAAACACCTGCATTGTGCATTTGCATTTTGATAAGTTTGCATGCTTGATTTAGGAACAGTGCATTAGAGTGTGTTGATTTCTCTTTGAGAAAAGATGGTGTCTTTCTTTTCCCTTAGTAGCTAGGATTTTCAAAGTTGAAAAGATATAAAGCTTGCTTATCATCTTTAGACTGCATTTAGGAATTTGTATCATACATCTCATGGTGAACCTTGAAAGGCAAACTTCTAAAAAGATCAACTTAAAATAAACTGAATGAACCTAACAACGCTTCGCAACATAACGCACAACATAGAGGTCTAGGCTAGAGACGTGTTCCGGCGTCGTTAAGCCTAGTGACTGTCGATCTCGTGGAAGGTGGGTGATTCCTCCTGAGGGATGATAGCGCTAGTACGAATTGTGCTCCGACGTACCGTCGCGTATATATTGGGAGACCCCTATAGGAATATATCCTTTATCCTTAGGAAGCCGTGTCGGCCGCCCTACTAATCGCAATGCACTGAACACAACATTCAGGAAGATCGACCGCCCGTACCCTAAAAAGTATTCTGCGGTTTTGCGAAAGGTTTGGCACACCCTCTGCCTAGAACTCCAGAGTAGTTTCTTTTGGCCTTTTTCAGACTCTATAACAGAAAAAGTCCATCCGAGCATTTGTCACTTCGGGCTCGTTAAAACATCGAAGGAGACTAGAGTCATCTTTAGCTTTTTCTCGACTCTTTAAAACTGAAAAAGCAAGTTGTGTCTAAAGCGTCGTTAAAAATTTATTTTAAACAGAACAATCACCCTTTATTCCCGCGTTGATCTTTAGGTTGAAAATATGGAGCCCACCAACCAAGGAATTCCCTTAAGTGGAAATCCTAGTCCTTTCTCCTCTTGGGGAGAAGTTGGTGCGCCCCACATGGCCACATTGTCGCTTCCAGGACTGACAATTGGCCTACCAGTCTGGCTCTTTTCAACCAATGTCGTTCAGAACACCACCATTCCTGAACAGTCGAGTCAACAGTTAGACCAGACCAGAGTTTCCCACCAGCCTTCTACTTCATCTTCCTCTCCTCCTTCCTCTTCGCTTGACAGAACTGGTAAAGAAAAAAACCGAGTTCCTAAAGAGAAGAAGGAGAAGAAGAAGAAAGAAAAGAAGAAGAAGGAGCCAAAGGCGACTGGGGGCAAACAAGTGTCATCTGACAAAAATCCACACACAGCACTGGCAAGGCCTAAATCGCCATGCATCATATGCAAGGGAGACCACTTCCACAGAGATTGTCCCTGTATCCCTCGGATACTAAGGGATTGGTCTCCCCGTTTGCACAATTCGGTAGCGTCAACCTCTGATAGCCATGTTGACTGCTCACCGTCGACTAGGGGAAGTGAAGCCACAGGACAAAGAGGGAACGCTAGATTTCCCTGCAAACTGTGTGAAGTTGATCACACCATCCACTGTTGTCCCTTCTTAGACGAGGCAAAAAGAGTTCTAGAAGATCGCCCGATTTTACGAGTGCAACTTCCTCCTGGATATCAAAAACTCCTGCCAAGTCCTTCGCTAGTTGAGAACCCGGCTAGCCCACTCAAGTGGTCAGCCGAAGCGCCAGTCATTGAAGATGAACCGTCTGAATCCATACCTGACGAAAGTCTAAAGGTTGAAATGGCAGTTGACCCGGTTTTGCCTTCAGAGGCTCTCTCTTCGAATGACACCATCATAGAGGAGAATAAAGACGACACCGTCCAAATTCTCTTCATCAACACTGACTCTGATGAACAAGGGGGCAATGCCACCATTCCTTTATCGCAGGAAGGAAGTTCGTCAGAGTGATATACGGCCGTCTATTCGGTCCCACCGCCAAGCAACCTAGTTGTCTCGTTCGACTGGAACCAACTAGGCAGACCCCGCTTGCCAGCTAGCATACCATTCAGAATTATCGTCCAAATATACAGAATGGTAATGGTTGGCACTATCATTGATGAAGGGGCATCTGTGAGTATCCTTTACACTATTGCTTGGAAAGCGCTTGGTTCGCCAGTGCTTTTGCTTGAAATGAGAAATCTATCAGGCTTTGATAAAGGAACCAGTCGACCTTTAGGGATCCTCCCCAATGTGCCCATAACATTGAAAGGGAAGATCGTTCAAATGAACGTGATGGTCGTTCAAGGACCCTTGGATTATAACCTACTCCTTGGACGAGACTATATATATTGCATGGGAGCCATCGTCTCATCACTCTTTAGAGTAATGTGTTTTCCGCATGAAGGAAGAATGGTCAAGCTCGTGGACCAACTTTCATTCCCCGGATCACGCATCGCAAATAGTCATGAACCATCCCTAAATGGTCTATTCACGCAAGAAGTGTCTCAACCCATGGTCCATCCTCCTGATGAGCGTGAGTAATCCGGGAGGATATGACTGGAACCCAGGGGGCATGCGTCCTGGTCTGCTTCGGCAGGAAAACTTTGGATATAGGGTAGGTTTCCACGGGAGAATATGACTAGTCCGTACCCTGTTTTTCTAGGAAGAGGGTTGTTCTAGAATAAGATTCTTTTGTCAAAGTTATGTGAGTTGGCGGGCTACGTCGCTCACCTTTGTCTATTTCGGTAGACATCGCCGAAGAAATGTTTTGTTTGCTCCGTGAACGAGACAATCTTTGGGTAACCTGGAAGAGGTAAGCCTCTCTCATTAAAACAAATGTTTTGACGGAAAAGAAGTAGAGGTAACCTTGAAACCGTACTTTATACCTGGGGGCATGCAAACCTTTTGGAGTGCAAGCGAAGAGAGGTTATTTATTTATTTTTTGGGTTAGCCGTTTCCTAACTTGCATAAAGAAAGGATGCGGAGCAAAGCTTAGTAAGATGAAGCTCCATAAAAAATAGAATCTTGATGAGACACTCTTATCATATGACTGGGTTAATCGAGCAGTTTTGGCACAAAGTTCATGCTCGTTAAAAAATAAATGCAAGATCCGAGCAGTTTTAGCACATAGTTCATGCTCGTTAAAAAATAAACATAAGTTGGAGCAGTTTTAACGAGGACTTCATGCTCGTTAAAAAATAAACATAAGCACCACCCGGTAAATAACTACTGTGAATGTAATATCATCAGCCATCAAAGCCTTGGTCGTGTTTGCACCATCACCTCCACTTTTCATTTGGCCAATCATTCACCTCCATATGATTGTTTACCCATTTTGAGGAACAGCTGCAAAGAGTGATTTCACCTAGCCATCCTTGTGACACTGCCGTGATTGGAAAATTCCAACCTGTACCTGGAATCAGCTGCTAACCCTGTTTATCACTCGTTCCTCAAAAGACGAGTCTTCTTTAAGCTCTTTTCAACTGACTCGTAAAATATGAAAAGATTGCCGAGTCCTTGGCCTTCCAGCTTGTTAAAGGGACAGGAAGAGCTATCCCTCCTCTAGATTTTAATCTTTTTGGACCTGAGGGATTATTGCACAAAAAGATCGAGCGCTTGTTTTATTCGGCTCGTTAAAACTATCGAAAACTCATCCCTTCTGTATTGTTTTATACTTTTTCGGACCTGAGGGATTAGATGACGAAAAATGACTTTTGGAGTTAACTTTATGTACCTTTTCAGACTCTCTAAAAATGAAAAGGGACCGAGTCGTCTTTGTCGTTAGACTCGTTAAAATCATTAAATAGTGACAAACTTGTCTTTAGACGAGAACGAGTTTCACTATCGCTAGGCTCGTTAAAACATAGCGATGGGCTTGCCCGAAGGGCAGGTTATAGAACAAGCATATGTTATCCTCCTCAAGCTTGACAAAAATAAAGAGGTACTGGTCAGCAATGACTGGGGAAAAATTGGGAGAAACTAAAGAAAACTTTGATGGTAGCAGGTCGCTCTTGAACATGACACTTTTCATCCGTACCACAATCGGGTTGGGTTGTTTCATTCACCGGTCACATCACCATGGTATCTCCATACCATCCATAATTGGGGTAATGCTACCGATCCATCGCATCAGTGTCGCCATATGTTCAAGAGAAGTCGTTCAGAAAGAGTCAACCGGGTCCCATCCACTGCCATACATTATCCTTCATCCATTCATGACCACAACCTTGAATCATATGTCACAGATCGTTTTCACCTCCATCAAAATCATTAGCTCCGTTCCATGTCACTGATGTGGGATTCATTAAGGCCCTCCTTTGACGGATCGCTTCTTGTCGACATCAGCTCATTATCCAAGAAGTTGATCTAGGAACAACCCCTTCAGTACTTTGAAGCTTGCATGCCCCAATGGCAAGTTTCTCACTTTCGGCAACAGGTATACATCAATGACCTTCGACCGAAAGATTTTGCGTGGTGTTCGACGCCAAGTCCTTTATTCACACCACGTGAATTGTGCTGCAGTACCTTGAGGGTCATTATCATTATCGGTGATTCCTCTCGCGCTTGTTAACGGTTTACCTCATTGACCGGTAATCAAGCGATGTCTTTCCATGTTCGACTTCAAAACAATTCTCACATGGATCGACTTGTACTTAGAGTGAAGATCGAACGAGTTTGAAGACCCCGGATCTAGTTTCATCCATCCGGGCTGCAATATATATTCAGGAAACATAAAGACATTGACATGTACATCATTGCAGCAGATAATCATCCTACTCAAAGGATGATAATTTCATCAAAATTATTAGTCTACCATCAGACGATTGTATGTTCTATGTACAGAAAAATGAATTTATAAAGCTGAGCATGGGAATGCCCACCTCAGCTAGATCATGAAAGCAGTATGAAAAATAATGTATTGTATTGTATCTTATTACAGGTCTCCTCCCAGCAATTGGATGAACTTCGGACCCTCCTGGATAAAGCATTTCACCCGATAAACGGCCTCATACTTTAGGGGGCAACTGTTATAGACATTTTTGTGCCTTACAGCATTGAGCATGAAATGTCCATAATCTTAGGGATCCAAAGTCCCTAAACATGTTGTTCCTACCCCTAGAGGAACAAGGCTATCAAACCACAGCAATTCACAGAAGTTCTCCACCTGAAACTGCTCAAAAACAAGTCAATTCAGGATCATGTCAACTGCTCCACTGACCATCTACGCTGAATGTCAATGGCTCCACTGGCTACCTGCGCTGAATGTCAAAGCCAACACTGGCTACCTGCACTGAGCGAGATTTGACATGTGGCAAGTTCATTCCTCAAGGTGTCAAAACCCAGGAAGCTTCCAAAATGACACTTGCCTCAGGGAATTCGACTAGTGATGAGTAAGAGGTTCCAAATCTCCAAGTGGAAGCAAGAACCTCCAAGTGGAATCAAGAACTGACAGAGGGAGAGGACACTAGTCAGATCTCAAGCTGATTCATCCTCTCTCCAAACATCTATATATGGATCTCCCCTCCATGAGATCCAGAGGCTGGAATTTTGTTATTGCAAAGAATTGCTGTTGGTTTGAGATTGGAATCATTGGGTGCTTAATGCTTTGAAGGGAGGTGAAGATAGGAATTCCATTATGCTGGGAAGGAGATGCTGGATTGGAGCCCTCTGGGTTGTATCTCTTCCTGAACCTTGTTATTTATCAATAAAGCTATCATGGTTCTCTCCTATATACTGATGTATCTTTGATGTATGATTGCATTAGTGTATTTGATTTACTTCTAATCCTGAATCATTTATGAATATGAATATTTGCCTTTGTGTTGTGTTCTTCTCTTGTCACAAGTAGCTGTTCTCTTGTCGCAAGTAGCTGTTCTCTTGTGATCTCGCAGGAATCAAGTAGCTGTTCTCTTGGGCGAGCGAGGAGGCAAGTAGCTGTGAACACCCAAAGAGAAGAGGATCTGGATTGAGGGACAAACGGAAGACACCGGTAAGTCCATTGATCTCTCCTCTTTCACATTTCATAAAGGAAGAAACCAGAATAGCTGTCTCTGTTTGTTGCTAAGGCACTGTCACACCTTAGGTGGATAGGATCGTCCTACATAGGCATTTTTCCCCACAACAATAGTTAATAAAAAAATTGTCCCATCCAATTTATATTTGATTTTCTTGGTCATTTGATGAATTATAATTTCATATAGTTAATTTGTAACATCATGTAGTAAATCAGGGGATCCTGTAGGAAATCATTGTAGCATCATGTAGGAAATCTGCATTCGGTAGGAAAGCTTGTTTTGAGCTTGAATTGAGAAAAATCATCATTGAAGCTAGGCTTATGCCTCTACTTGACCTCCATGCCATAAATACAATTTTAACCCTATTCTTCCAGACATGTTTCCCCTGCCAAAGATCAAGGAAAGATTAGCATTTGCATTAATAAAGAAAAAATATTTAAAAAATGAGTTCTTTCATCTTTCCACATGCACACAACAGTTAGTACTCTCTAGATCAGATTTCTTGCTCATTTAGTTTAAATCATCACATGTGATAAATATGGTTAAGCTAGGTTTCTTTTACATTTAGTTCATGATCTTTATACAATTAGAATAGGTTTCTTTCCTTGTACATTCTTTCTTGCAATAGGTTAAGGTTCCTTTTCGAACATTTCATTTTCTGCAATTAGTTTAGGATTTGGCTTCATTACATGCACTTCATTACATCATGATAGCAAATTAAGGATAGAGTGTATACCACACATATAGTTTTGATACCTCTTAAGTTTGTACGAACCCCGTGTTGATAATTAAAGTCGGTAACCTTGGGAGTTGCAACATTCTTGTTGCAATAACGAGGCTCATCACCTATCAAGAGAAAGAAAAAGGAACACATGTATGCAACCACTTCTCAATGCGAAATATCATTGAAGACCCTGCATCATCAAGTTATGCGGAGGAGAAGAGAAAGCACATCCAAGAACACATCTATCACTCAACGACAACAACAATTTTACTTTGCCACATTAGCAAGCTAGTCCATGTTAGCAGTGTCATGTCAAGTCATGTCATGAGCTGTCAAATGCCACGTCACTATTATGGGTCATGTATATTGTAAATTAAATGTAATGTAAACTGGAAGTCCAATGGACACAAATGAATATGAATATTCTTGTCAGTTCAAAAGTCATAGGAAGTTGAATAGTCATGAGGGTAGTCAAAGAGTCACAAGGGTCAAGCATTGCCACTTGGTTATATATACCCCCCATTGTATGAGTAGAGAAATTTTTACCTTGGCTCCTCCCGCAAAGCATAGAGAATTTAGTCAATTCTTTGAGGAGCAAGGAGTGGCTCCAATGTCCCACTACTAGGGCTAGTGATGTACAATGTAAATATGTGTGTTGGAAGTTTTTTATAATTACATAATCCTTTTCAGGCCAACACATTTCCATGCATAACCTATGGATGTTTGTAATACTATTCTATGAGCATTTGTATTTCATGTTTGGTTTCACATGCACTAAGATAGTTGAACTATTTTGGTTGTTTTATGTAGGAATTTATAGGGTAAGTTCCTCGGACAAAACACCAAAGGACACCACTCACAAATAGATCAAAAATCAACACACCAGTATTCTTGACATGGTTAAAACCCTCAAAGAGGGAAACAGTTCATGGCCTAAGCCAATGCGGCCACTACAAGAAATTTATTAATAAAAGAATGAAAATTCACATAAGATTCTTTGATGAATGGTTACCCTACAAATGACCCTCCATGCTCTTTAAATAGAGATCATGGACCAATCAGGTGTTAAGCCATGGATCAAGTGTCGGTAACACTGAGGAGAGAATGAACCATTAGATCACTACATATCGTGATTGTCAGATTGTAAGTTATAAAAGTACATAGTAAAGAAACACACTTTACCTAACTCTACACTAGACCAAGTTATACTTAACTATTTTCTATGTGCCGGAATATCCTAACATCCCCCCTTAAGAACAACTTGGGATAGGATTGAAGGATGTACAAATATGACACAATAGGAGAAGGAAGGAGGCATTAGAGCCTATCCCCCCTTAGTTACAACTTCCAGAACTCCAACCATAAATCGAAGTTTAGTAAACTTCGCCTCTGTGAGAGCCTTTGTAAAGATGTCTGCAACTTGATCATATGTTGAACAATATTGCACTTCAAGAACATGGTCGTGAATGAGCTTTCTGATGAAGTGCATGTGTAGTTCAATGTGTTTGCTGCACTGATGTTGGACTGGATCTTTGCATAATTGAATGGCACTTTGATTATCACACTAAAGTGTAGTCGGATGCTGCTGCTAAAAGCCAAACTCTGACAGGATTTGACGAAGCCATAGTGCTACCTTACTAGCTTCTACGGCACCATGATACTCTGCTTCTACTAAAGAAAGAGAAATGGTACTTTGTTTCTTGCAAGCCCATGTAATAGGTCCTGAACCAAGAGTGAACACATAACCTGCAGTAGACTTCCGATCATCAGGGTCACCAACCCAATTAGAATTAGTGAAACCAACCAATAGAGGAGATGCTTCTGCACTGTAATGAATCCCAAATTGAACTATACCTTGAACATAACAAAGTATTCTTTTAGCTACTTTCAAATGACTTTCATGTGGGTTTTTCATAAACCGAGCAACAAGGCAATAGCAAAGGAAAGGTCAGGACGAGTATGGGTCAAATAAAAAAGTTTTCCTACAAGTTGACGGTATAAGGTGGCATCAACTTCACGGGAAGTACAAGTGACTAAAAGTTTGGCTCTAGACTGAAAGGGAGATGGGGCTAGCTTAATGTCTTCCAAGTGAAAATGGCATAGAAGATCACATGCATACTTGGATTGGGAAAGGGAAATACCTTCCTTGGATTATAAGACTTGAAGACCAAGAAAATAATGCAAGTGTCCTAAGTCTATCATTTCAAACCTTTTTTTAAGGCTGGACTTCACATGGTTTATAAGGTTGGGATCACTACCAGTAAGGATAAGACCATCAACATAAAGAACAAGAATTACAAGTGACTTGCCCACTTTCTTCGTGTAGATAGTATTGTCAGAATGACACATAGAAAATCCAGTTTCTAAAAGAAATCTATCCATTTTGGCATACCAAGCCCGAGGGGCTTGCTTGAGACCATAAAGGGATTTCTTAAGCCGACATACAAAGCTGGAGTCTGTTTGTATAAAGCCAGTAGGTTGTTCCATATAGATTTCTTCATGCAAGTCCCCATGCAAGAAGGCAGATTTAACATCCATTTGATGGACTTCCCATTTGAAAGAGGCAGCAAGGGAAAGAACAAGGCATCTAGAGTCCATTTTTGCAACAGGGGAGAATATTTCAGTATATTCAATGTCTTCAACTTGTGAAAAACCCTTAGCAACAAGATGAGCTTTATATTTATCAACTTTTCCATCTAGTCCATACTTGGTTCTGTAAACCCATTTGCATCTAACAAGTTTTCATCCCTTTGGAAGGGGAAAAAGATCCCATGTATTAGTTGCCAATAATGAACGATATTCTGCATTCATAACTGCGTCCCAATCTAGATGGCCTGAAGCTTCTACAAAGGTGTCAGGATCATAATTAGCTGAAGCTTGAGGCAGTAAAGAAGAGGCTCTATCGAACTAAGAATGTGTACGTCATTGATCTGTAGGATCACCAGCAAGAGCACCTGTTGCATGCTGAGTAGCATAGACCCATTTTGGAAGCTGAGGAGCTGAAGGAGGATCCTGAGATGGTGGGGGAGGATTTTCATCCTCGCTGTCATCATCTGAAGAAGAAATATTTTTAGAAGTAGAAGGGATAGAGAGAGTTGGCAAATCCACCGAACTAGGCTCGTAGGCTGATATATTTTCAAAAAAATTTACATCTCTTCTAATGATAACATTTTTTGAATTAAGTGGAATAAGTTTGTATCCTTTGACATCTTCAGAATATCCAACAAAAATACATTTTTCACTCTTAGGTTCTAAAGCTTTATGTTTCTCATCTGGAATATGGGCCCATGCTTCACTTCCAAAAACACAAAAGTGACTTACATCTGGTTTAATTGAGCTCCATGCTTCTTCTGGAGTGGTATTCTTTAAAACCTTAGTAGGAGTGTGATTTATTATGTAATTTTCACAGTTAATTGCTTCTTCCCAAAAATTAAGACTAAGTCCTTTAGATTGAAGCATACAATTATCAATTTCCTTTAACGTGCGATTCTTCCTTTCAGCTACACCATTTTTTTGTGGAGTATATGGAGCAGTATGTTGCATTTGAATTCCATTCTCAGTGCAAAAGTTGATGAATTTGTTGTTAACATATTCTCTACCATTATCAGATCTTAGCTTAAGAATTTGATGTCCAGATTGTTTTTCAGTAAAGGCCTTAAAGGCCAAGAACATGTTAAATACTTCACTCTTGAGTTCTAAGAAGTATACCCAAGCGAATTTGGAGAAATCATCAATGAAAGTTAAGAAATAATTGTAGCCAGAGAATGAAACAACTGGAAGTGGACCACATAAATCACTATGCAAAAGCTGTAAAGGGGCTGAGGCGTGCCAAGAGGCACATTTTTCAAAACATCCGAGTATACATCCAGAACAAACACCATCTCTGCAAGATACCATTGGAAGACCTGTCACCATATCTTCTTTACATAGATTCTGAAGGGAGTGATAGTTTAAGTGACCAAATCGCTCATGCCAAAGTTTGCTCACTTCATTGTTATGAGCAACAAATACCGAGCGAAGATTTGATGACCCAAAGTTGTTAAACATATACAACCTTGTAGAATCATCAACAATGTTAGTAGCTAAAATCTTTCTAGGATCTCTTAGGTCCTTAATTACAACATCGTGAGGTGAAAATTAAACGATTTTACCTTCACCTAAATGAGTTATCTGATATACAGATACAATATTGTAGGATAAGGTTGGAACACATAATACATCATTAAATTGACCATTGTCTATATGAATAATTCCAGTCCGTACAACACTAAGAGATCTATCATCACCAACATATATATTTTTGGTGTTACAATCATTTAAAGAAGAAAACATGGCTTTGTTTTTGGCCATGTGATAAGAAGCTCCAGAATCAATGAGCCACTCATGAGAATTAGAAGAAGAAGATACATTTAGTGCATATCCAGACTGAGATGTTTGACAACCACATGCAGAAAGTGTTATTCCTGAAGATAAAGTTGAAGTTGAAGAGTGCTCCAAATGGATGTTATGCTTCTTCATTGTTGCTTCCAAGGCTTCCATCTTCTTAAAGCATTTGGATTCTAACTGGCCATCTAGATTACAAAAGTGGCAATGTCTATCAGTCTTCTTCCCTTTGTTTTTATTTGCCTTATCATTTTGTTGAAATGATTTTTCATTTTGAGACTGAAATTGCTTAGGACCATTGTTTGGTTTAGGACCATTCTTTTTAGGATACGACTTCTTAGGATTATTTGAATTTGGTTGTTGTTGGGCAGCTAAGGCTTTCTTAGAAGAGTTTCCAAGATTAAGAAGACCAAGGTGAAAGAGTTTTTCTTGTTCTATTATTAAAGAATCACAAAAGGCATCAAAGGAAGGGGACTTATAGTCTTGTCCTTGAGAAATGAAGGCTTCTCTTGTAGAATGGAAGGTGGAAACAAACATAGAGTAGGCTGGTTCCAAATTAGTAAGAATGGAATAGATAAGGTTACCATCTTCTTTCTTAAGCTTAACACCTTCCAAGAGAAGTCTAAGGGTCTTTAACTTGGACAAAAAATATTCATTGGAAGAAAAAATATTGGGGTCTAATGTAAGCAACTCATTTTCAAGTTGATGGGCCCTAAGTTCATTTTTAATTCCAAAAGCTTTAGTGATCTGTTTCATTGATTCATTAGTAGTATCAAGTTTTGTGATATGGAATCTAAGGTTTGGAGAAATAGACATCCCTATCAACCCACATGCTTGATCTTGCCTATTTTCCCATTTGGCTACCTTATATTCATCTTTCGATTTGGTTTCTTGGCTTGATTCTACTCTGTAAATACCTTTACTTCTAAGTAAATCCACAATGTAGGACCACCATTGGAAGTAGTTGGCTGTCAAGAATAACATGGCATGGACTTTTCATTTTAACAGAAACTGAAGCTATAGATGCTAAAACTAAGTGTTCCAATGGAAAGATCTCGAAAAATTAGGCTGATTAAAAAAATCCGGCTTTTGGATGAAGAAGTTATGGCTTTTTGAAGAAAAGTTGTTGAAGATGCCGACAAAGTGTGGGAATGTATGGAAATGAATGATAATTTTATATTTAAAAAAAAAATCCCCCTTTCCAAACTTAATCTAATTAGCTCAAAAAAGAGAAAGACTTGAACTCAAGACCTCTATTCTCATAAAGTAACTTTGGACCAAGTGAGCTAGTTTAAAAGGTTTGTAATTTTTGGAAAAGAGGAAGGTTTTTTTTTCTTTCTTCTTTTTTTTTTTTTTTTTTTTTAAGTCACCGAAGCTTTGGGGTTTATGCTTACTTGAGAAAGCTCTTTTTTTACCTACAAAACAAAAACCACAAAACCAGAATTGACGTACAAAAAAAACAAACCTTATGGTTTGAAGTTAGCTTTACCCGGAAACTAACAATTTTCCTCAATGTTTCTGATTTTCCGAGATCACACTAAGGCATGGCGAAAAAGAGCATACGCATGAGAAAAATCCTTCCTTTCTATTTCTGATTTGCCCAGATTGTGTAGAGTCGTAGGGCAAAGAGCATACACAGAAATAAACGGTATAGATCCAGTAATAAAAAACAGAGAGCTAAATAAATCGAAATAAATAGAGATAAAATAACTAAAAACTGCAAATAAACATTGTATACCTCTAGATCTGAAAAATGACACAGCAAAGGCTACCAGAAATCTTTTCACATCAAACAGAAGGGGTTCCTCACTGGAATAGATGCTCGTAACACAATAAAGTTGTCCTCTCAGCCCGAAAGCAATCAGTAACAATAGATCTAGGAAATGACAGCCGGATGCAGTTCTACTGGATTTAGATTTGGATCACCAACAGATGCGGCCCTCAAATAGCTCTGGTACCATGTAGGAATTTATAGGGTAAGTTCCTCACACAGAACACCAAAGGACACCACTCAAAAACAGATCGCATATCAATACACCAGTATTCTTGACGTGGTTAAAACCCTCAAAGAGGGAAACAGTCCGCGGCCTGAGCCAACGCAGCCACTGCAGACAATTTATTAATAAAAGAATGAAAATTTACATAAGCTTCTCTGATGAACGGTTACCCTACAAATGACCCCCCATGCTCTTTAAATAGATATCTTGGACCAATTGGGTGTTAAGCCATGGATCATGTGTCAGTAATACCGAGGAGAGAATGAACTATCGAATCACTACATATCATGACCGTCAGATTGTAAGTTACAAAAGTACATAGTAAAGAAACACACTTTACCTAACTCTACATTAGACCAAGTTATACTTAACTATTTCCTATGTGTCAAAATATCCTAACATTTTAGTGCTTATCTTGTTGGGAATGCATTGTAATGGTTGTTACTGTTGTCTCATCCTTGTGGATATTTCGCATGATACTGGATAATAATTTCCTTACTCATCGGTTTTAACAACTGTCACATCCATTATGGACTACTCCACTGAATGGTAGATGAGTCTTTCCCACTCATTGGTTGTAACGAGCTTAGCATCTGTTGTGGACTATACCGCTGCGTACTGGACAGGCCCTTTTGGTTTGCATGTGTCTCTTTCTGGGTGGTAATATTACCTCTCACTTAGAGGCTCACTTTTTGTCCCCCCTTTTGTAGTAAGAGAACCTAGGCATAGTTACGTTGCACACTCACCAGGAAAAATCACCTTTCTTGTTGAAGATACCATTGCATTACTCTCTTGTGCTAATAGCTAGAGCCAAGGAAAACCTTTAAGTATTTGGAAACCCGGCCATTAGACCTAATGGGACTCCTACACCAAATAGTGTGAGGTCTGATTCAGACTTCATATTGGGGAGGTCCCCTAAATGTTAGCAGGTCCAACACCATCAAAATTTTTGGCACTAGAAGGAGGTCAGCTAGTATTGTATAGATTATTATCCCACTGATCTAACTCATCCATCTTCTCGTCAAGGCAGTAATGTTCACTCCCTCTCCCCTGCTCACATATTTCGAGTTGGTAATTCCTAACTGAACAGGCCTCAACATGAAATCTTGTACCATCATATCTGGGCTATCTTCCCCATCAACCGTCAATTTTCAAAAGTTTTTGGACTAATTGTGGGAGTAATCACTCTTCCATGTTCTCAAAACAAGAACACCGCCATAGGAGTATTGGTCTCCTTTGTTGAAGAAGTGATCCTCACCACTCTTGAAGAACTAGCAGAGGTTGTTGAAAAGGAAGAGGAGCCTCCACCCATTCACAAAGGAGAAGGAGGTAGTCCCTTGCTCTCAGGTTCAAAATATGACAGTGGAGACGAAGGGGAAGGAAACGAAGGAGAATAAGAGGAAGAGGAACCAACATATTCAAAAGACAAAGAGGAGGACAATGAAGAAGATGAAATGAATGAGCAAAATTTGGATTGGATGACTCAAGGCCCATTTTCACTTCTTGGTTCCTAGCACAAGATTCCAGGACATGCAGAGAAGCTCTTAACGAAGTATGACCCTGATATGACAATACAGGAGAAAGATCACTTAAACAATTTTTACCTACATCTGCAAACGCTTGAGGTACGTTATGATGACATTGCAAGTAGACTATTTCTATGTACCTTGGATGTTAGAATAGTTGTATGGTACCACAACCTTCCTCCAAACTCAATCATGAATTAGAGGGCATTTAAAAGGACCTTTATTGATAAATTTGCTGGAGATAAGACCCCTGCCATGTTACTCAAGGACTTGGGTAGTCTTAAGATGGAGCAGAAGGTAAAGGTTAAATATTTCAATTAGAGGTTCAACCATATTTTGGACAAGTTTTTAGACGACATGAAACCTCATGACTCCATCATCATTGACTACTACACATCTGCTTTGCAAACTAGTATTGTACAATTTGTCAAGCGAATTGTGAAACCAAATCAAATAGAAAACTACAAAGAGGTTATTTCCATAGAGAAGGACCTGTGCAATATTTGAGTCATCATAGACAATGAACCCACCAAGGTATCCAAGGACACAGGTCAGAGGTCTCAAACCTCTATGAGAAAGGCCAAGGAAAAGGACACAAATGATATTGAAATCCTTACTCATCTCATCAAGTCCTAGACCAATTAAATGGATAAATGTAAACAGAGGAGAAACAAGGCCACTGTGAGGAGCAGAACCCACAAGTACCCATGTAAGGAGAATGTAGCTTCTAGCAGTAACAATGATCAACCTGAAAAATAATTGCAGAGTTCCAATATGGTTCTAAACATTGAGAAAATTGGCATGGATACATACTGTAGGTTCCACCACAAGCATCATTCAGAAAAGACGTGCCCAGAATGGAACCAAGGAATGAGTAGTATTGTTGCGCAGTTTTTTGACATAGTCATGGTTGATGAACAGGCTGAACCTATTGATGAAGAAGAAGAAGCTCCTATAGCTGATGAAGCTCCAAGTACTGGGTATGTAGTAAACATGTATCAGTATGTTCTTGCAGCCTAGAAAAGCACTATCGATAAAGAGCCTCTTAGTGATGGTCTGACCCAGATGCAGAGTAGCTAATACAAGTTGGAAAGTGAAGGGCCAACCACTATGATTGAGGTGTCGAAACATAAATTCAGGGAAAATTTGTTAAGAAAAATGAGTCATCCACCTGTAGAAATTCTACAAATTCTCTACAAATCTTGCTCTAAGACCATATAGAAAATCTGACTGTAGATTAACCTGATAATGGAATATACTAAAGGAAAATACTATAACCTACTTCTACTATCAATTTGTGGAAGCTTAAAGATTGAGCAAGATTGAGCTGAACACATATAACCAGAAGAGGAAGAATCAATACACATGAAAATACCTTGGGGAAAGCCTTAGCAAAAAACCTCACTATCTGTATAATCATACAAGGTGGAAATACATCAGAATTTTACAAAGCCTTAGCTCTCACAGCTAGCCAACTCTCAATACAATCGTCCTGGATTCTCACAAGAAAACTTAGCTTCTCACAAGCTTTCTCCTCTACCCTCCAAGCACCTATTTCCTTGCGTTATTTTTCCTGGGTGATCCTCCTGTTACCAAGTGGAAAACTCTCAAACAAGTGGAACACTGATCCTCCAAAACTATGTAATCCTCAAGGAACCTTACCTTGACTGCCTGCATGAGTTTCCTTTATAGGAAACCACATCCAACTGATAGTACATTGTCCTTGACTTTACTCTCAACTGGGTCTTTCTCTGAATAGACGTGCATGAGTTCTTGATGAGGGAATCTTCAATTATTTGGAGTACAGTAGTTGACTGCATGCATGCATCAACTGACTGATAACTCACAATTAGTTCCTCAAATAGTTTGGAACTAATTTAACTAGACTTAAATCAGTAAGCTAAGTTAACTAATTACAACTCAAATATAACTCAACCTTATCTCCTTAATTAAGGGATAATATCCTTAATTTAAGGGATAACTGTTGCATGACTACAAAAAGACTTCTAACTTGAATTTATCCAACTAATTAATCCATATTGAATTAATTAATTATTTTCAAGCAGCTGGTGAGACTAAATTCGATTTTATTTCACAATTTTAATTGAAGGACAAATCAAATTTGGAATATTCTGGATTCTATTTTTATCATTTCTTGTTGTTATTTTCAACACTCCCTCTCAACAAGAAAGGAATTCAACTTGATCCCGATTGTGAACCTTTGGAATGTTATGCATGCAACACTTTTCTCTAGTTTTGTTGCTCTTTAACTTTAGAAACAAAAAAAACATCTAACCTGAATCAGTATGATGCATCTTTCATCAAAGTCTCTGACTACTATTGCCTCTCTCAACTGAAAACTTTGCGCTTCTACTGACTCTGCCTTTCTGTACTATTGTCAATCCTTCTCTACGCTCTTTAGTATTTGACTGATCTAGCCTCTATCACTTTGATCTTTGACTGCATCAATCCCACTGATTCCTCCCGCTACCTTGTACTTTGGGCTCCCATAGCAAGGTATGATCCATGAGATAAAACCTCTCAATGGACCCTGCCCAATTTCAGCCTTCTTAGGACAATCACTTCACATCGCCCCACCCCACACCTAGAGGTATCACTGCATGTGATCCCTCTGCCTTCTCCAATTGTGGCTCCTCCAAAACTCTCTGTGACTTCTTCTGGGACTGCATGTTGAGAGGTAATTTACTCTCCCTCTCAGCCACCAAGTCTCTAAAATTTTCCTTGCTCCTCAAGGCTTTGCATGCATCTTGAACCTCAAGAGCATACAAGTTTTTAGCTCATGAACCAATCTATTTCACCTGTCTCATGGTGACGTGTCTAAGGAATGCCTTTCCTTTACTGAAGACAACATCGTAGCCTTTGTCCTCCAACATCGCGACCGATACCAAGTTCTTCTTCAGTCCAGGCACATACTTCACATCTATCAAGGTGATAAGAGCTCCATGCTTGTTCTGAAAAGCAACCGTTCCCACTCCTGAAACACCATACCTGTCGTCTTCACCCATCTCAATGCGCATCTTGAGGTCTTTCTCCTCCAAGGCATTGAATAAAATTTTATCGTCGATCATGTGGAATGAGGCTCCACTGTGAAGATACCAAACACAACACATCATCAATGATACCATGCATGCGATGAGGGTAAAGTCCATTTCAAACTAAGAGGTTAACGCCTCACCTTTTGATCCTTTTGAGGATCCCCTGTTGGACTTCTTCGATGGGAAATTAGTCGCATAATGTCGCATCTTGTGACAATTAAAGCATCTCACTTTAGACAAGTGTCACCCTTCTTCCCTCCATGAGAAGAATTCAATTTGGAATGGGAAGCCTTCCCCTTTCCTTTCCTTGCCTTACTTTCTAAGGCCAGATTTTCTTCATCATCATCCTTGGATGAAGAACCATCTTGTGTGCTCCTCTTGATCTCCTCCTACATGAGATCCGACCATAGTCGTTCCCAATTCGGTAGTTTCTCCCTTCCATTAACAGAGCCCTGGTAGCTATTCCAGCTCTTTGGAAGGCCAAGGAGAGTGAGGCTCACCATATCATCATCGGTAGTAGTTATTCACACACTACTAACCTCATCTCTATAGGTGGTAAGCTTGCTCAGATATGTGGAAATAATATCGCCATTCTCCATCTTGATTCTTTCAAGCTTATCCTTGAGCGGAAATTTCCTCTAGTCGCTACTATTCTAGTAGAGGTCCTTCAATGTCTTCCACATTGAATATGGAGTATCATTCCCATGGAGACTTGAGACAATATGGTCTCAAAATCCCTCAAGGATGATCTGTCTTGCCTTCACCACACACTTCTTCCACTCAGCCAACTCTTGTGCATTAGTTGAAGCTGGCTTTGGGATTTCTTGATCAATGAAATCCTTCAAGCCATTTTCTTCTAATACAGTTTCCATGTGATCTTTCCATGCTATGTAATTCAAGTTGCCTTCGAAGGCATAGTTGAGTCTCAAGCTATAGAACACCATTGGTAAACCTTGAAATATGATAAGAATTCGATTTGCACCTGCAACCCTAAACTCCAAACTTGGAATTCTCTTCTTCGTATACTGTTCATAGCTTTAATATACTTGGCTACAATACCATTTAGAAATTTCTACAAATCTAGCTCTGATACCATGTAGAAAATCTGACTGTAGATTTACCTGATAATGCAATATACCAAAGCAAAATACTATAACCTACTTCTACTATCAATTTGCGGAAGCTTAAAGATTGAGCATGATCAAGTTGAACACATATAACTAGAAGAAGAAGAACAAATACACATTAAAATACTTTGGGGAAAGCCTCAGCTAAAAACCCCACTATATGTATTATCATACAAGGTGGAAATACATCAGAATTATACAAATCCTTAGCTCTCTTAGCTAGCTAGCTCTCAGTACGATCCTCTTGGATGCTCACAGGCAAACTTGGCTTCTCACAAGCCTTTTCCTCTGCCATCCAAGCTCCTATTTCCTTGCGCCGTTTCTCTTGGGTGATCTTCCTGCTACCAAGTGGAACACTGATCCTCCAAAACTGCGCAATCATCAAGGAACCTTACCTTGACTGCATGCATGAGTTTCCTTTATAGGAAACCACATGCAACTAATAGTACATTGTCCTTGACTTTACTCTCAACTGCGTCTTTATCCGAATATACATGCATGATTTCCTGATGAGGGAATCTTCAGTTATCTGGAGTACACTGGTTGAGTGCATGCATGCATCAACTGACTGATAACTCACAATTAGTTCCTCAAATAGTTTGGAACTAATTTAACTGGACTTAACTCAGTAAACTGAGTTAACTAATTACAACTCAAATATAACTCAAGCTTATCTCCTTAATTAAGGGATAATCACCTTAATTTAAGGGATAACTGTTGCATGACTGCAAAAAGACTTCTAACTTGAATTTATCCAACTAATTAATCCATAATGAATTAATTAATTATTTCTAAGCAGCTGGTGAGACTAAATTCAATTTTAATTCACAATTTTAATTCAAGGAAAAATTAAAATTGGAATATTCTGGATTCTAATTTTATCATTTCTTGTTGCTATTTTCAACACAAGCTAACTCAACACAAAACACTCAGAGAAAGTTCGGGAAGACATTTCCAACGAAAATTGTTTCCACCAATATTAAAGACAAAACCATTCCACCGGAAACCATAAACTCAGTTCCACCCCTGGACACCATGGTGAGTCTTCCCACAATAGAGTACAACACTATATAAGACATGAAGAAGGTTCCCGCCCACCACTCTCTGTTCGAACTCATAAAAATCATGAAGCACAGGAACATTCTTCTACAAGAACTTGGGAAAACTTCCACCAGTGATGCTACCTCTTAATACAAGGGGTCTAGTAAGCCTCCTGACACTCTCGTATATGTGCTCAATGCATTCTTCCTGGAGCCAAAGTAACTCTAGCCACCATTCTTGTTAACATTTGAAAACTTTAACTTTTATGTACACAATTGCTTGGTTGATTACGATGCATCTATTAATGTCATTCCACTCTCCATGGCCAATAATATTAATGCTAAATGGAGTAATATAGATGCATAGATCATCCAACTGGACAGAACTTGTGTTCCATAAATTGGTGAACTCAAGGATGTGATCATCCAATTATCATCTGATGGACGAGTTCATCAATGCACCAACATTATAATTGTGGATATCCTAGAATCATATGGGATATTGTTTAGTAGAGACTGGTCAAGCAAGCTGCAAGGATACTTTTCCACTGACTGGTCACACTATGGATTCCGTATAGAGGTAGGAACAATCAGGTCTGGGTATTGTCATAGAGATAAATGAAGCACATTGTGACTCCCTTGGATGGAAAGAACAAGTCATTGGGTTTCGTGGAACTTGTTTCGACAACTATTTTGTAGAGACATTGTTGGGGTTCTATCTTACAGAGTCATCCATAGCCCCACCAGGCACACAGTTGGACCTCCTTTCATTTCCAACTGGTGATAATGAACTTTGTACAATAAGTAGCAGCAACAGCAGTAGTAGTAGCGTGGTAAGAAATCCTTGTACAGATGATATGTTGACCATGTACTTTGACAGATCCAAAACACTAAAGGGCTCTCGAGTTGGTTGTGTTTTAATAGACCCTGCTAGGTTCCTATACCCATAGGAGTCATAATTTTGAATGACTAAGGTTAAGCCTTGTAATATTGTACATACCTTTTATTTTTGCAAATGTTTTCCATATTAAAAATTAAAAAATGTAAAGAGGGTATGTCCTAAAAGAAATATAAAAGGAAAAAAGGAATAAGAGAAGGTCAAAAAATGAAAATATATGAACCCAAAAAACAAAAAGAGACCATGAATGTGTGCAAGTCTAAATTCCACTAATATTTACTTTTATGCATAATAATGATTGTGTGAAGCTTGTTATTCATTCCACAATCCATGGCAATAAAAATGTTTAATGTTGATTATATCATGCTTTGAATTTTATGTTTATAGTTAGAGAATAAAATCTGACCAAACAGTTTAATCTTGGCAAATCAGTAGAAAGGTAGAGAAAATAAAAGGAAGCTCATCAGTTTAATCTGAGCACTTGGATGATATAAGGTTAGAAGTAGATAGTTTACTTTTCAAAAGTAAAATGAATGATAAGGGTCTGCTAGTCTAAATGCACCCAAATAAATGAAGAAAAAATGTTAGGGTAAGTAAATGTGTAAGTAGAAGAAAGGTTGCTGAAGTATAAAGTTGAATGGATCAAAACATATTCATAATGCTTAGACACATATTTCAATATGTATGATCAATTATGGAAGTAGAAACAAAGGTTTGCAAGTTAATGTAATTAACTCCCCCTCATTCATTTTTTCCCCTTACTTACTAATTTCCTATCCACAAGTATGGTCTAGTACTTTAAATCCTTCAAGTCAAAAAGGCTCAGAGTATTTCTCTAAATTTTGGTGGGACCAGACCCTCGACTTAATGACTTAAGGACATTAAGTGTTAGAATCCCCTTCATAAGATTCATTTTCCCTTCATTACTCTAATACAACCCCTTTTCCTAAGGATAAACTTCATTTGCGTAGGAAAAGTAAGAAACCCCCCATGTTAAATTCCAGTTCATTCAAAAAACCCACAAAAGTGATTTATCCTAAGTATGAAATGTATGTGAATAAAATACACAAATTTTACATTTATGCTAAAGGAATGCTCACTCCGCTCATGTCATATTAATTTCTAACTTTATTATATAAATTCTAGATATAGATTTTCCCGTATATTAATTAAATCCCCTATATAAATATCCCAACCCTTAGTTTAATTATAAAGTAGAGTTGACCCCCTACTTCATACCCCCGACAAAATTTGCTTAACTTACAAGTTTTAGGTAATGTTGGGTTAATCCCGTCATTGAACCCAGTCCGATAAATTAAACTCCTCATTTACTTTGAATAAATCCCAAAACCGTAGAGGATTAAAGCCGAAGGCCCCCCCTGACACCTCACTTCATTTCATACGTGTACCTTTTTCACCCGACTACCATCCAATCATCATCGCCCACATATAACAGTCCATATCCATATTGGATCTGTCTGACGTGTTAGAATATTATTTATTACGAAGCAATGGAACACATAAAATATTGCAGAAATATAAACACAGAAAACAAATAAAACAAGAGAGACATAGATATACGTGGTTCACCCAGTTTGGGCTACGTCCACCCCAAACAGCCAGTCCTTCCTTTCTATTATCCAGCAAAATGAAGAGACACAACCTACAATAGATCCATTGTAATATCCTCTGTTTTCTCTCACAGTCTGACCTCTCTGCTTCTCGCTCAGAGAATATACATCTATTACACAGCCTAAAGTACAATGCCCTCATACAAAGAGAGGGGTTGCCTTCTAGGGAAAAAAACCCTAAACTAAACATAAGTTCTACCATTAGATCATCCCCCTAATGAATGGCCCAGATTGACTAGAAATTACTATACTTTTACAAGGCAATTTTACATCTGTTTTTAGCTTCAGGGGCACTGCTCTCGAGCCCCCGCCGGGGGACTACTGGCCCACAGAACCCCCAACCGAGGGGGATTGGCCCCCCCAGACCCCCACAGGGGGGACAAGGCCCCCCCGCACCCCCTCACATGGAGGGGTGTACAAACTTCCTGGGGTATACATCTGGCTGAAACAAAGACCTTTGAACAATCATGCTCCACACACAACAATCTCCCACTTGGAGAATGATTGTAGCAACTCCATCGCTGCTTCATTTGCTGGACAATGACTCCTCTTTGGACTGGGTTGTTTCTCATCTTCATCATCATCCTTGAAGAGCAATTGAAACTGAGCATATTCTCAGTTTCTCCCTGGTTACAACTTTTGTTAGCATATTTGCAAGATTCTGGCTAGTGTGTATCTTTTCGAGCTTCAACTCTCCATCTTCCAACACTAATTGTATGAAATGGTACTTGAGTTGTATGTGTTTAGTCCTAGAATGAAATGTTGAGTTCTTTGCAAGATGAATGGCACTTTTGCTATCACTGTTTAACATGCCCATATCATGCTCCTTACCCAATTCACCCATAAACCTTTGTAACCAAATCATTTCTTTACTAGCCTCTGTAGCAGCAACATACTCTCCTTTTGTTGTTGAATGTGCAACAACACTTTGGATTTTTGAAACCCAACTGACAGTTGTTCCACCTACAGTAAATACATATCCTGTAGTGCTCCTTCTATTATCTTTGTCACCTGCCATATCTGCATCAACATATCCCTGTAGAGAAATGTTTGAACCACCAAAGCATAATGCTTGATTTGTGGTACCTTTCAAATATTTGAGAATCCATTTCACTGCCATTCAATGTTCCTTTCCTGGATTGTTCATGTACCTGCTTACAACTCCCACTGCATGTGCAATATCAAGTCTTGTGCAGACCATTGCATACATTAAGCTTCCAACTACTGATGCATATGGAACTTTAGACATATAATCCATGTCTTCTTGGGTCTTTGGGCACATTTCCTTACTAATTTTGAAATGGCTAGCAAAAGGTGTACTAACAGGTTTTGCATTGTGCATATTAATTCTTTTCAACACCTTTTGTATGTACTCATTCTGAGACAATGTTAATTTGCGATTTTTCCTGTCTCTAGTGATTCTCATACCAAAGATTTGTTTTGTAGCTCCCAAATCCTTCATTGCAAATGAATTTGCCAATTTTCTTTTGAGCACATTTATTTCCTGCATGTTAGAACCTGCAACAAGCATGTCATCTACATACAATAACAATATAATATAGCTGCCATCATTTTGCTTTTTTCAGATAGACACAATGATCAGAGTGACATCTAGTATAACCTTGTTTAGACATAAACCTGTCAAATTTTAGATACCACTGCCTTAGAGTCTGTTTTAAGCCATACAAGCTCTTCTTCAACCTGCACACTAGTTTCTCCTTCCCTTTTACCTCATATCCTTTTGGCTGTTGCATATATATCTCTTCCTCCAAATCTCCATGGAGAAAGGTTGTCTTTACATCTAACTACTCAAGATGCAAATCTTCAGCTGCTGCTAGACTTAAAATAGTTCTGATTGAAGTCATTTTAACAACAGGAGAAAATATTTCATCAAAATCAATTCCTTTCTTCTGTGAAAACCCCTTCACCACAAGTCTAGCTTTGTACCTCTGTTTTCCTCCATTTTCTTCCTTCAACCTGTAAACCCATTTATTCTGCAATGTTTTTTTACCTGCAGACAACCTGACTCAATCCCAAGTCTGGTTATGTGCTAAGGAGTCCATCTCTTCTTCCATGGCTACCTCCCACTTCTTCCTGCTTTCAACCTGCATTGCTTCTTCATAACATTCGGGTTCACCAGAATCAGTCAACAATAAATAATATAATGAAGGAGAGTATCGTTCAGGGGGGCTAATTATCCTGGTAGATCTTCTAACACCACTTTCAGGTGTTTGGGGTGCTTGTTGCTGTTGTGGTGGTTGACGCTGTTGTGGTTGTTGATTATTATTATTTTCAGGCACCTTTACCTTTTCAGTGATTTCATCAAGAACTGTGTATTCCTTGTTTTCTTCTTCCTGTTTCTTTTCCTGCAACTGATTCTTATACAAGACTTTTTCATTGAATATTACATCTCTACTCCTAATGATTTTGTGATTTTCGTAATCATATAAGCGATAACCAAAATTATTAATGCCATATCCAATAAAGGTACATTTCTTTGACTTTGCCTCAAGCTTTGTTCTATTTTCTTTATGAATATGGAGAAAGGCCTCACAACCAAAAGGATTTAAAAAATAGTAGTTTACCTTTTTACCTGTCCATGCTTCCTTTGGAACACCACCATCCAAGGAACATGAAGGTCCTCTATTTATTAGATAAACAGTAGTATCTACAATATCTGCCCAAAATTGTAAAGGCAAACCTGCATGCAATCTCATGCACCTTGCACACTCCATGATTGTTCTGTTCATCCTTTTTGACACACCATTTTCTTGTGGTGTTCTTGGAACTGTCTTCTCTCTGCGAATTCCATGCTCTTAATAGTACCTATCAAACTCTTTGCTGCAATATTCACCTCCATTGTCTGATCTGAGACACTTCAATTTCTTTTCTGTCTCAATCTCAACCAAACCTTTCCATTTCTTGAAAGTATCAAATACATCAAATTTATTCTTAATACAGTAAATCCAAGTTTTTCTAGTTGCATCATCAATAAAAGTAACATAATAACAAGAGCCACCAAGAGATGATACCTGAGCAGGTCCCCATACATCTGTATGCACAAGCTATAATTTTTCACTCTTCTTTTCTTTCCCAACTCTGAGAAATCTGACTCTCTTCTATTTTCCATAAATGCAATTCTCACAGAAGTCCAAATCAACATTCTTCAAACCCGGCAACAAATTCCTTGAGTGTAAAATCTTCATCCCCTTTTCACTCATGTGTCCAAGCCTATGATGCCATAATGCAGCATCTGCTCCTTTGGAAGTTAAAGGATTAACCGAGTTAGAAATACCATTGCATAAATACAATGTACCAACCTTTTCGCCTTTTTCTATTACTAGGGCTCCTTTGGTGACCTTCTAAGCTTTATCTGTGAAAGTTGTCACACAACCTTCATTGCCTAACTGCCCTGTTGAAATCAGATTTTTCTTCAGATATGGAACATGCTTTACCTCCTTTAGTAGCTATTGGTTTCCATTCTATTGCTTTACAAGAACCTTACCCATTCCAACAATTTTACAGGGTTTATCATCACCCAAATGAACTTGTCCAAAATCTCCTTGAACATAGTCATGAAAGTATTTCTTATCAGGTGTGGCATGAAATGAGGCCCCTGAATCTACCACCCAGGAATCAGTAATATTTTCGAAAGAAAGAATCAAAGCATCTTGTAACACCTCACCTGTCACATTTGCTTCATGATTGTTTTCTTGCTGTGCATCTCCTTATTTTCCCTTCCGAGATCTACAGTCTTTATTTAGGTGTCCTTTCTTTCCACATTTCTAGCACACTATCCCCGATCTGGACTTGGATCTGCCCTTCCTTGATTTACTGCGATATCCTGAGCTGTTTCCTCTTTCCATTTTTCTTCCCCTAGACTCTGCACTCAAAGCATTACTCGATGTCTCACCGGAGCTTTTTCATCACATTTCCTTGCTAAGGATAGCACCGACAACATCATCAAACTTTAAAGTACTATATCTAGAAAAAGAGTTACTAATGGCCATTACTAAACCATTCCAACTTTCTGGTAATGAGCACAAGAATAACAGAGCTCTAACTTCATCATCAAAGTTTACCCCTACAAAACATAACTAACTTGTAACAGTATTAAAATCATTTAAATGGTCTGCAACAGATCCACCTTCCAACATCTTTATATTAAATAATCGTTTCATAAGAAATACCTTGTTTGAGGCCAAGGGTTTTTCATATAGTTTCTCCAACGCCTTAATCAAACCCTCTATACTTGTTTCCTTTGAAATGTTGAAGGCGACCGACGCTATGAGGCACAACCATACTATTCCAAGTGCCTTTATATCGAGAAGGTTCCATTCTTCATCTCTCATACCCGTCGGCATCTTTGTTTTTCTGCCCAATGGTAGGTATAGATCTTTCTGATATAGATAATCTTCCATCTGCATCTTCCATAGTGAGAAGTTTTGGCTATTAAATTTCTCAACCCTAAACATACCATCTTCCACCATTGCTCCCACTCGAACGAGGAACCCTTCTTTCCTGCGAGTTTATCAGCCAAATAGACCTTTGGCTCTGATACCAGTTGTTAGAATATTATATATTACGGAGCAATGGGACACATAAAATATTGTAGAAATATAAACACATAAAACACATAAAACAAGAGAGACACAGATATACGTGGTTCACCCAGTTTGGGCTACGTCCACCTCGAACAGCTAGTCCTTCCTTTCTATTATCCAGCAAAATGAAGAGACACAGCCTACAACAAATCCGTTGTAATAACATCTGTTTTCTCTCACAGTCTCACCTCTCTGCTTCTCGCTCAGAGAATACACATCTATTACACAGCCTCAAATATAATGCCCTGATACAAAGAGAGGGGTTGCCTTCTAGAGCAAAAAACCCTAAACTAAACATAAGTTCTACCATCAGATCATCCCCCTAATGAACGGCCCAGATTGACTAGAAATTACTATACTTTTACAAGGCAATTTTACATCTGTTTTTAGCTTTGGGGGCACTGATCCCGAGCCCCTGCTAGGGGATTGCTAGCCCGCGGACCACCCAGCCAGGGGGGGATCAGCCCCGCCAGACCCCCGCGGGGGGGACAAGTCCCCCCTGTACCCCCCCGTGTGG
The DNA here is from genome assembly GCA_031772625.1 of Pinus tabuliformis. Taxonomy (NCBI): domain Eukaryota; kingdom Viridiplantae; phylum Streptophyta; class Pinopsida; order Pinales; family Pinaceae; genus Pinus; species Pinus tabuliformis. The sequence continues at coordinate 2,015,517,304 of CM062816.1, forward strand.
AGGGGTGTACAAACTTCCTGGGGTATACATCCAGCTAAAACAAAGACCTCTGAAGAATGATGCTCCACACACAACACGATGCCCGACCTTTACCCATCCGATAAAGCGGTTTTGCCCCGAACTCCATATGCTACATGTCAAATGCAAAGGTAGATTGGGTGACCCCTCCGAAATACCACTTCCTCCATAAAAGAGGTGCGATGGCCTGGGAAATTGCCTCCCTGCTCAATTCGATAAACCACCTACTATTCATTCATAAAATTGCCCACCAAAAAGTGAGCATTGCTTAATAAAAAGGCCAAGAAGACCTTTTTCGTCTTTTTTCACTCACGATCTTTGAAAACCTCTGCAAACCAGTGCAACACCTGCAAACCTGAAATCACCAATTGACCCCATTTTAGTCCTCAAAGAAGCTGCAGAGACCACCTTCAAAGCTCTTAGAGCCCTTTCAACCTTCCATCGTCATCTGCAACACTAGTTTGAAGTCTATTCACCTAAACTCTAGGTATTTGTGAATGAAAATGTTCACTCTTAAAGTGCTTTAATTAAGTAAAATTAATTGAAAAATACTTTCAAGTTAACACCACATACCCAAGCCCTCCTCAAAGTTTCCAAATTTCCTTCCAACCCTCTGATACAACCCTACACTACCAAATTCAAATCCACAAGAACTGAATTATGGCTTCCCATGTCGCCATGGATGTTCGACCTATGACAACTCACCATTTAGACCTAGACCACATCCCCCTAGTTGACCGGGATTTTCAAATCAGAGACAGAAGTGCACAAGCTCATGACACAACAGGATTATAACAACAAAATTAGACAGCTAGCAAAATAACAGGCTAGTAGATCTCCAATGAAGGCATTGCAAACAAGCAAAGTACACTACCAAATGTTTGAAAACTTGTTTTACCTCCAGCACGAGGTAAAACACTTGTTTGCCAATAAGCCCACTTTTTCCAAGTACACTGACGTAGATGAAATATATAGAAGGATGTTAAAAATCCAATTACCTGATGCTGAAATGTGGGAAAAAATGACTGATTTACTGTGAGAAATATGCAGTAAAAAGGTTAGTGTATAATAAAAGTAAAATAGCTAGGTGAAAAGATGAAGACAGGTCAACAGAGTCAAAGAGTATCAGTGTCAAAGTGTATTAGATGAAAGCCAAAAGTAAATGAAGCTTCCAGTGTGAAAGATCAAACAAGAAAGCAGCATAAAGGGCTAAAATCAAACCATAAAGGCTAGCAGTACCACAATAAAAGGGACAACATGAAGCAGTTTATTAGTTGTCTCTATCTTCTTGCGAGAAGATATTTTTATTTCCTAGATTAAATCTCAAGTTAGTTTGAGATATTTTGTAATAAATTTTTGTATAAATACTTCACAATTCGAAGTATGTAGGGCGGATTCGTAGTCATTTCTATAGAATTTTGATCAAAAAGGCTGTAGAGCTATTGTATCGTTGATTGAGCCAGCAAGATGGATTGATGAATAAAGACAATATATTTCACAGGATTCATGTGTTGAGCAAAGTGCAGACAAGTATTTTCATATGTTATCATTATTTTTCTTAAATTTTTTCCACAATCTTTAATGTATTTCTGAACTTGAATGCTATAACAGGAACAATATGTTGGCATTATGATACATGTGTTGTACTTGATGGCAACCCACTCATCTCAGATGATAAATTATAGTGCAACAAAGTTCACGCACTTTCATTAAGATAAAAGTTTCTTTCATGTAGAGAAAATTTCACACACTTTCATGAAGATAAAATTTTCTTTCATGTAGAGAAAAGTTCACGCACTTTCATGAAGATAAAAGTTTCTTTCATGTAGAGAAAAGTTCACGCACTTTCATGAATATAAAATTTTCTTTCATGTAGAGAAAATTTCGCACACTTTCATGCAGAGAAAAGAAAAGTTCACACACTTTCATGCAGAGAAAAGTTTCTTTCATGTAGAGAAAAGTTCACGCACTTTCATGTAGAGAAAAGTTCCCTTCATGCAAGAGAAAAGTTCACACACTTTCATGATTGGTTCATGGTATTAGTCTGACAGTTTTTGATCCTATGGTTTTGGTTCATGGTATTCCATCCAAAAGTGTTGATCTCACACACTTTCATGGTTGGTTCATGGTATTAGTCCAACAGTTTTTGATCCTATGGTTTTGGTTTGTGGTATTGCATCCAAAAGTGTTGATCCCAAGTATTGGGTCCGTGGTATTGTGTTATTATGGTTTTGGACCGTGGTATAGTGAAAGGCCTAAGACTATAAAAGAGGAAGGAGATCATTTAGCAAAGAATCATATGAATTATTGAATATCTTATAAAGTGTTAGATCTGGAATACTGTGATTAGGTTATGGTGCAGATCTGGATCTAAGCTAAAGAGGGATCTCACCGGTTGATGGAGAACAAGATCTAAGGATAGATCGGGATCAAATGGTTTGAAATAAACTATCTCTATATAGTTGATTATGCTTATTCTAGATCTGTATACTAATGCTTGTAATGATCTGAACTGGGTATAACTTAAGTTTGAAATCGCTGCAAGTCATGATTGAATATTTAAAGATTTGTATGCAGGTTGGCTTTGGTGAAAGCGCGTATGTATGCAGGTTTGGTTCATTGTAGTAGCGTATACCATTTGAGAGATGATGTTTAAAGTTACAGGTGGTTCAGGTTGTTGATGTGTTCTGATGACTGTTTAATGGTGTCTGTATTCTACATATTCAGTTTGATTGATTGTGTTGATGGATGAGATCTAATAATGGAACAGGATCATAATGACTCATATTTATGTGATCTAATGGACTAGATCTGGTTGATAACTCACATATTATCCTTGTATATGTATTGATCTGGTGTTTGGGTGATTCAAAAGATTGATTGATTATGTGCTTCAATGATATTAATGGGTCCAGTATGAAAATTGGATGAAACGTGGCCTTTTAGATTATGTGTTGTGCTTCAGGAGTATCTAGTATGAAAATGTATGAAACGTTGTACCTGGAGGAGAGAAGATTGTAGTCCGGCACCTACGTACTAGTATCTTAGCTAGTACAAGAGCTAAGGGGGTGGTATCTCCCTTCTAGTAGTAGTTGAAAACTTTGGAGCATTGTAGCAGGTAGTAGCCTGCGTACTAGTAAATGGATCGGCTAGTACAAGAACTATGGGGGTTGTAGCTCCCTTCCAGGAGAGACTGGAAAATGAGAGATGGTTGTAGCTCTCTGCAGGTAGAAGCCTGTGTACTGGTACAAGACTGCACCAGTATAGAAATATTGTAAAAGGATTTTCTTATTAAGAAGAAGATTGAGATGACTTGCAGCAGGTGGTTTTCTCCCACATTGGGTTTCCACCTTATATCATGGTGTTCATGTGTGTGGCTTATGTGTGATGATCTGTTCTATTTTATCACACCTATTTACTGTTAATATGGTTGATAATGTTCTAATGCACTCATTGAAGATCAATTAACTGAATCACAAGTTTGTTGAATATACGTGGGTATTCTTAACTGAAGCGGCATATATGACTCAGACTATGGAAATGAAAAAGTTATGTTGATTTGATAATATTGATTCACCCCCCCTCTCAGTATTATTTCCAACAATTGGTATTAGAGTAGGTCCTTTGGTAGAAGCTTGATCACTTGAAGGAGATCCATGGAAGTATGGGAAAGAAGCTTAAGAAGAAAGCACCTAAGAAAAAGAAGACATCTCAGAAGATCTATGACAATGGGTGTATTGATTGGGGATTATGTGGAAGAAGCACTTCAGATTCAGAATCATTTCAGAATGAAGATGAACTATCAAGTATGAATGGGTTATCCTCTGATGTTCCAACTATCTATCCATTTGGAAAAGATGAAAGTGATAACGAAACAACTAAATTTGCTCTTATGGGTAAGCAAGAAAGATATCAAATAGAGGAAGAATTCAAAAGGCTTACAGACAAAATTAGAGATCAACAAGATCTATTGAACAAAAGGGAATGTGCCTTCAAAGAAGAAGCTACCAAACTAAAAGCTCAACTATAGGAAGGAAACAAGGTAAGGAAGTTATTCAAGGACAAATATCAAAAGTTGCAGGATGAAGTAACATCTCTAAGAGATGAATCAGTGAGGAGCACAACAATCGAGAAACTCAGAGATAGATCCAGTTACTATGAAAGTCTTGAAGCTACTATCCTCTTGCTGAAGGAAGATCTTGAAGAATCAAAGAAGCAGAATAACGAACTTCTCCAAGCTCATGAAAAACAAGAAAATGAAGTCCTCAATCTAAGACATCAGTTGGAAGAAGAAAGAAAAGTTGAAGAAAACATGAAAAAGCAGCATCGTGAAAAGGAAGAGCATCTTTAGGTTGAGGTAACCATTCTAAAGGATAAATTAGAAGAAAAAGATAAGATCTTATGATTTCAAGATAGTACTAAGATTTTGGATGATATTCTTAGTAGTCAAAGGTCTCCTGCTATCAAAACTGGTCTTGGTTTTCATGAATCTATTGAAGGTGAATCTAGTTCAGGAAATAAGGCAAGGGGCTCTACTGCAAAATCTGAAATGCTCAATAAGGAGATGAAAGGTCAATATCGTCATCAACCAAGGAAAGAAATTCTTCAAAGAAAATCTTTTACTCCTCCTATGAATAATGTTGAATGTTATGTATGTCATAATCTTGGACATGTTGTAGCCAGATGTAGAAGAAGAAGGGTTCAAGACCATCATGCAGAAAGATCATCAAATTCAAGGTACTTTAATGGATATTTCTTTGCTTGTAATATGTTTGGTCACAGAGTTGTTGATTGCTATAGAAGAAATATGAGACATGTAAGATGTTACACATGTAATAAGCTTGGACATATAGCTAAGGAATGCAGGAACAAAGTATGGGCACCATACCAAAAGGAAAAAACATCATCATCACACTTGAAGATTTGGAAGAAGAAAGAAGTACAGTCAGAAAGAGGTAGCACAGCACAACATACAGACATAACAGAATCAGAGGGAGTTGGAAGTGTAAAACTTCAGTGTCCTAAATCTCATACGCAAGTTTCTTAAAGAGAAGTAATGTATATACGCGAGTTGGTTATGGCATAGTCGCGTATATGATTGTTTGCGGAAAGGCAGTAGGGATAGGTTCAGGAAAAGGATCAGTTACGATTCAGTTTATTATTTGTGCTGTTTGATAATGGTTACAATTTGCTGCTGATGTGTCGAAATGACTTGATGGTTAGAAGTGTTTTGTTTCTAACTTGATAATGATGATGACTTGATACTTCTTGCTGATATGCATGATCAGATCTGATAGTAAACAAGATGGCACAGGTTTAGGGAGCATATGCTTTTAATGCGTTGTTGGCATTATGGTTAATAGTCCTTGGTGATGATGCTTATATGGATAAATGATTCATCTTGCTATGATATGGTTATGAGTTGTCCATGACAAAATCTCTTGTGATACATAGTTGAATTTCAAATCAGATTTGTGGATTCACTGATGTATATATGGTGCTTACATGGTGATCTTCATAAGGATAAGGAGAAGTTCTAAGCTTGAATTCACATCTTCTTTACTTGATTATGAATCACTCATATGTTGCTGACGTCATATGCATAAAGATCATATATTATAGTTATGGTGCAGGATTCCTATAGTTCTTTGTTATGAAACCAGCTCAAGAAAAGATAGAAAAGAAAGATCAACGCCTTAGAATTCAGCCTCTTCGAGGGGGCAACCTCCTTTACATTACATAAATGAACAATTCTTGGATGATACAAATGACAAAACCTCCTTTCTATATATAGGAGTCTAAGGAGTCACAATATAATCTAGTCGACCTAACAATAATAATATAAAGCCACAAAAATAACAATAGAGGGATTCTATGGGGCACAGAAATAACAATATGGGGGTAATAGGGGCACAACAATATAAATAAGGGGTATAACTACAATAGTAATGGGGTAATCACTAGTATTATAGGGACCCAACATGCCACTCTCCTTCAAAAAAGTGTTGTCCTCAATGCTTGAGTAGTTCTGGATACTTCTGCATAAAATTCTCATCCTCCCATGTGGAATCTTCAGCGGATAAGTTCTTCCACTTGATAAGATACTGTGAAATTGATTGATTTCGTAGCTGTCGAGTTCTTATTTCTGTGACTGCTTCTGGTTCCAATATAATTTTTCCTTCCTCGTCAAGTTCTGGCAATATTGTTTGAATTGGGAGCTTGTCACCTATAACCTTCTTTAAACATGAAACATGGAAAACTGGGTGCAATCGAGAAGCTGTAGGAAGCTCCAATTTGTATGCCATAGTACCAATCTTTTCCAACACCTTGTACGGACCATAATACTTTGGTGATAATTTATTATCCTTCTTAGCTTGCTTTAGGGACATTTGCTTATATGGTTGTAGCCGTAGGAATACCCAATCACCTACATCAAAACTTCTTTCACTGCGATTGTTACACAGTAATTTTTCACCATTGGTCACCGTCCCTATCGCCCCGTTTCCGTACATTGGAGGACACATTCCGGGACCTGTGAGCAGTGACATAACCCAAAAACACTTGCATTATGTTCCCCTGAGTATGCACTTCATGTTCCCTGAAGACACCTTCTACAAATTATCCTTGAAAAGTGCTGTTTTTCCATTGGCGCAAGTCCACAGTGTCTTACCCACGCCAATCACTGAGATCCTCAAAAGGGGGTGCGACCATTGGCGCTCTGTCACAGAACAACACCCGCGCCAACCCAGTTTGGTAATGATTTTTGACAAACGAGCACCCATATGTTTTTTCCTTTCAGATCACGAAGTCTTTTGAGGGTAAAATCCATCGGATAGAGGTCGAGAGTCATCATCTATCCTCATCATCTATCCTTTCAGAGATGATGCCAATCCACAATGGGTGTCCTGGTTCATTGAATCTTCCTCCCTTCTCCATCTATAAATGTCTGTCCTCATGCATTAGACAAGCTAGTTTTTGGAGGAATGCTAGTTGTGATTATGCTTGTCATGAGTGATAGTGAAGCATAGAGAGGTTATGCTGCCGGAGAGGAGGTATATTGCAAGACACACATAGCTGCTCGCCCAGCCAGAGGAGAGGTTCAACGTCAGAACTTTGGTTGTATCTTTTCCCGTCTATTATTTATTAATGAACGACTGCTGTTATGGTTCCAATCTCATTGTCCACTATAATGATGTTTGATTTATTTCCTTTCTGACTGAAATATAGTTGTACTTTGGTGGATTTTATGCTTGTATCTACTTCGTCCTTTGTGTGTGCAGGTGTCCGTTCGCGAGGATCGCTAGGATTGTGACCTGCTGGAGCAAGGGAGCGAGAACATCAACTCTGCATCGACATTAGCGTTGGATTCCAGGTTGGTCTTCTTAATTCACCCTTAGTGTACAACTAGGAACTTGCGTAGCAGCGTGAATCGATTGTGGCTAGTTCTATTTTGGACTAGTGGGATCACCTCTGTCCGCAGAGGGTATTTACCTATCCAACAATTTGGCGAATCCACTGGGGAGTAGCTATTTGGAGTTTGTCTTGCATGTTAATTTTCTCTTGCCTGTTTGAGTGAATGAGCTTTCTGGGTCAGTTCTGAAATTGTTATTTGCCGTTTGATCTGTTTAAACACTGTCGGCCTGACCTCGGGTCGTTTTATTTATTTTTTAAGCCGGAAAACTTAGTTGGCGCGGTTTTTTATCTGACAGTCGCGCCAGTTGGCGCATGTTGCCTGACCGCAACTCGCGCCAATTCGCTGTTAGCGCAAGTTGCAGGCTGACAGTCGCGCCAGCCCTGTGAATTTTGCCTGTGTGTTGGTTGGAAGCTCTTTCAACTCAGATTTTTATCTTTTTATATCTCTTATAGCCTCTGGAAGTGTGTTGAACCTCTGTTTGACTAGTTTTGCCTTTATCCTTCAGTTGTTTGCTTATTTCTATTGATTTTCGTCCCAGCCCTAGAACATCTAGTGGCTTCGCATGTCTAGCCTTCTGTGGGAAGTTTCCTTCTTTTGATTTTCCAGTCAACTTGTTGGTTGTGTTCCACACCTATCTAGTGGTTTTAAAGCTTGGTTTTCTATGCTTTGAGCAGTTCACTTCTAGCTTGTTGGATTTTACTTGACTTCATTTGAACTTAGGTTCATTGAAAGTCTTTGTGTTTTTTCCTTGCTTGGACAGTTCATCCTGGAGTTTCAGAATTGGTTCTATTTCCATTAAATGAATTTTGTTTGTTTATTCTTGTGAATATCTCTTAAGATTTGATTAAATGCATCATGCCATCTTAAAAGAAAGAAAAACAAAAGATCTTTTTGCATCATATTAGTTAGCATTTATTGTTATTTGTTGTTTTCAAAAAGAAAAGAAAACATTTTATTTCTTGTTATTAGCTGCATTAGGATCTTTGTTGTTTGCTGAGTGATCATTTCATTTGTGTAAAGATCTCAACCCTCCGGTAGATAGAATTCATTGAATGAAATGATATAGTTTTGGCATGTAGTTTGCATTTAGGAAGTTTTGAGAGATCACATACAGTAGGACCAAAAAACTGAAACATAATTGAAGATAAACTTTAAAATCAACTGAATGAACATAACAACGCATTGGAACCTAACGCAAACATTCTAGAGGTCTAGGTTAGAGACGTGTTCCGGCGTCTTTAAACCTGGTAGCTTACCGTCGAGTGGTTGGGTGATTCCTCCACGGTGAAACGATAGGTGCCAGTACGGATTCTGCTCCCACGTACCGTCGCGTATACATGGGGAGACCCCTATAGGATTAAAACCTTTTATCCATAGGAAGCCGAGTCTGCCGCCTTACAAACCGTAATGCACTGAACATAGCATTCGGGAAGATTGACTGCCGTACGAGAAGTCCTTGGTTTTCATCTGATTGCCAAGGTGTATAAGCAGTTTTACGGATTGTTTGGTAAACCTCTTGCCTAGTTCTCCAGAGCAGTCACTTTTGATCCTTTTAGGACTCTCTAAAAGAAAAGGTGCCAGTGAGCTTCTTGTCACTTCGTGCTCATTAAATATTCGAAGGATACTAGAGTCATCTTTTGTCCTTTTCTCGACTCTTAAAACATGAAAAGGTCAAGTTGTGTCTTTGCATCCTAAAATTTATTTGGCCATGATAACATTTACCCAATTAGATTTTGTTTGCGTTAGTTTGAGTAGGGGTTGTCTCGGTAGATTCCTTAGGTTTGTGAAGTTTCATCCTGGCGGAATTACCAATTTCGTCTTCTGACGAGATACCGGTTGTGAGTCTCCCTGTGGTTCCAAGTATACAACCACTTAGTTCTCGTGCCCCAGGCGACGAGACTTACCAGTTTCATTGGAACCCTACGTGGGAACCTTCTGAGGACAGTGTCCCTTTTTGGGACTATACTTCTCCTCGTGTGTCAGTCCCACCTTTTTCCTCTGACATGGATGATTTGTCCCCTACAACGACTGATGAGTCCGTTGCGACGAGCGGTGAAATTCCCACCGCAACGGACCCTATACATGTTAGTAGTACTCCCACTACCACAAATTTACCACCAGGCTATAAAGCTTTGAGGGATACTATGCCCTCTGGAACTCCTTATGCGGGTTCCATTTGGTCACCACACACTTTTCCTACTACGGAGCCTTTTACTCCGCAAAGTTGCAGTCCATCTGTTACCTCAGTCACAACCGCTCCAACGGTCTGTGCAGCCTCTTCGACTCCTATTTTTAGTCGTCCTTCGGTTTCCTTGTTCGGAGTCTTTGATCCCATGACAAATGTCCCAATACAGGGGCCATACGATCCGTATTTGTCATCTCAACCGGTTGTTGAGGTATCAGTTCCATTGTCAATTGATTGGACCTCCACCTCTTTTCATGGTGGTCAAGTTTCATCTGTGTAGTCTCCAAGACAACCCCCTCAAGACCAACAAGGGCAATCCTTTCATGGAAACCCTTTCGCTACTGGTGGTCCTTTTTTCTCTTCTTATGTGCAACCTTCTGGCAACTCAGGTCAGTCGTCTGTTCAACAAACCCAACCTGGTATCCAGCAATGTTATCCTACTGGACAAATTGGTCAACAAACTGTTAACCCAAACCAACCTAATGTCCAGTATGCTTCCATATCTGGACCAGCTGTTCAACCACATGGTCAGCCTACCGTCCAGTATAATCAACCTTCTGGGCAAGTCGGTCAGCCTCAAATCCAATTAGGCCAACCAACTGCCAAGCCCACTCAGCCATCTGGTTCCTTAGGACAACCTTCAATTGTGCAACAACAACAACTCCATTCCCAGCAGGTACCACCTTCTGGGCAAGGAGGTCAACCCCAATATCAACAAGGTTATCCTTTGGGCCAGATAGCCCAACCTACAGGACATATTTCTGGTACTGCTCAACCTGGTTTTTCACCCCAGGCTGGACCCCAACCTCCGCCCGCTCCCCCACCTCAAATTGGAGTCCAGCCACCTTATCAACCTCCGCCCACTCCTCCACCTCAATTTGGAGTCCAGCCACCCTATGGTTACCAGCAACCTCAAGGGCAACCTATGTTTGCCTCGTACCAAAATTACCAACAACCGCAGATGAATCCTTACTATTCGCAACCATATGGTGCTTCTGCAGGACCGTTTGGTAATCCATGGAGCGCTGGGGGGCAAAACCCAAATCCTTACGGACAAAACCCTATGGGGCCAAATCCGTCCGGACCAAGCCCTTGGGGGCACCCGCCAGCTGGTTGGAACCCTGGTGCTCCATCCCAACAGCAGCCCCAGATGTCCTTTAATCCTCAATTACCTTTCTTAGCGACTTTAGAATTACCGGATGTGTCTAAATTGACTAATGATCCTATTCTGCATAATCCATATTGGCCTCCGGTTCCAACAAAAATTCCCGGTGACTGTCCAAAATTTGATGGTAAGCCTAATGAGGATCCACAAGCTCATGTCATGACTTATCACCTATGGTGCTCATCCAATTCATGGCTTGATGATTCAATCCGGCTTCGCCTTTTTCAGCGGACTCTCACTGGCTCTGCCACTAAGTGGTATATTGAGCTCAATCGCGGATCCTTTCAGGATTTTAACTCCTTGGCTATGGCATTCCTCACTCATTTTCAGTTGCCCGTTCGATATGAAATGGGCACACACCTCCTCACATCCTTAAGACAAATGACGGCTACGCATATCTCTGATCATATCCATGAATGGAGACGGCGTAGACGTATGATCAAATTTTGGATTCCCGACCAGCTTCTTACCGATTGGTTTACGACTTCGTTCGTTCCTCCAATAGCTCGGGATATCGCCATGGGGGCGTGTGTCACTGAAGAGCAAGCTATTGCGCGAGCTCAGTACCTTGACTTGGTTTACTCTCAGTCAGGTACATTGTATGATTATCTGCCTAATGCCCCTAGACCAGGAACATCCAAAGCCTCGCCAACACCAACTGTTGACGGTATTATTGGTTCGGTTAGCTCATCCTCAAAGAAAAATCCCGCGAACCCTGGGAAGCAGAAATTGACTGCTTCGAATGAACAGCCTTCCCAAGCACCACCCATTTCAAATATCACTTCCGAGGTTAATGCGGTCCAATCCAACACGGCAAACAAGGCCTCGAAAGAAAAGAAGAAAGGGAAAGCGAAAAATAAGCCAGAGCAACCTAAACAGGAAGCCTCTAAACCTCCGCCTGAGGACGGCGCTAAACGCAAACCCAAGTATCCTTGTCTTATCTGTGATGAGGATCACTACACCAAGGACTGCCCGAGGTGGTCCGAAGTTAGTCGTTTGTTGAAAGGTGCTCCTGCGACTCCTGCAGTGCTCAAAGAACCCTTTCCCACCCAACAAACTCAAAAAATTCAAATGGTGGCTGACCCTTAGCAGCCTCCCTCTTCTTTCAGTTCTCAAGTGTTTATGGCGGGAACAATCCCTATCAATATCAGTACTTGAACAAAAGATTATCCGCCATCTGCCGGGAAGGAGCCTGAGATTCCCTCTAGTGCTCCTCCGTTCAGTTCAGGTCCGCTCCATATAGAGAGACCTACCACTGAAACGCCTCTTCGACGCCCTCCAAAAGGAGTACTCTGGAAATCTTCATACAACCCAAATGCTCATGCTGCACAGCACTACAATATCGTTGAGGACTTAGCACAGACTCCGTCGGCTATGTCCGCCTTAGAAGTTCTCCAGAGTTGCCCTTCTCAGAGGAAGTCCTTGCTATCTGCTATTGGTGGCATAGACCCGGCTGATTCGGATTTAATTACTTTTGATTTAGAACGCCATACTCAAAGACTGCCTCCCCAAATCGCCTTCCTTATACAGGTTATTATTGATTCCAAGACGATTCATCATACAGTCATTGATGAAGGTGCCTCCACTTGCATCATGTCTGTTGCCTGTTGGAAAGCTATTGGATCTCCAACGCTGAGCCAGTCTCCTACTACTTTGGAAGCTTTTAATGGAAGAGCATCCTGCCCTTGTGGTATACTCCAATGTTTACCCATCTCTTTGGAAGGCAAGACGGTCGAGATGGAAGTTGAAGTGGTTGATGCTACTCTTACCTACAACCTCCTTCTCGGACGTAGCTGGATCTACGCGATGAACGCTGTTGCTTCATCTCTGTTCCGTATCATCCGTTTCCCTCATCAAGGGAAGATTATTACCGTAGACCAGCTATCTTTCTTCGCTTCTTCGTCTGAAGGTAACATCCCTTTTGTGGAGCATACCTCGAAATTATCTGAGAGTTTGGGAGCTGGACTTTTCAAAGATCCTGCTCTTATGGGTGTTTTTCCACTCCCTCCTCCGAATGTCGCCTCTGTCAATATGATCACTACTGGTTCTGACCCGTGGATCATACCTCCCGCAGACCAAGTAGATTCCTGGGGCGACCGAATGCTGTTGAGTCCTGCCGAGCTCAATTATGTTGAAATCATTGCCGCATCGGCTCCCCCTTCCGAACTTTCTCTTTCGAGCATCGTTTTCCATTCCTTCGATCCATCCTCAGGGCTTGTAAATGAGGCTTCTTCGGATCCTTTGCAAGAAACATTCTCGTCTGATGAAGCCATTCTTGAGACTATGTCTCTCGAGGAACTTCCTTGGCATGATTCTCACCATCGTTCCTCATTTCTCCCTGCACCCCAGGATATTCTCACTTGCCTTGAGCGGTTTGCTCCTTGTCTCCCATTACAAATCCTTCAAACGCCTATTCAAATTGATCAGGTGTTTTCTGAAGGGAATATGGCTAACATTACGCAAACCCAACCCATCGACATCTCTGTCAAACCAGGGATTGTCGAGCATATTCATATAGGAGTCACTTGTACTTCAGAGGAGATTCAACTTTATTCCAACCTTTTTCGGGAATTTCGTGATGTCTTCGCATGGTCCTATGAAGAAATGCCCGGCATTGATCCTAGTATAGTGGTGCATGAGATAATCACGTACCCTGGTGCTAAGCCTGTTCGTCAACGTTTACACCCTATACACCCCCGAAAGGCTGCAGCAATTAAAGCCGAGGTAGAGAAGCTTCTTAAAGCCGGTTTTATTTATCCTATTCCTCTCACAGATTGGGTTTCTAATATTGTACCTGTGACCAAAAAACAGGGTACAATCCGGGTTTGTGTTGATTATTGTGATATAAACCGAGCCTGTCCTAAAGATAATTTTCCCACACCATTCATTGATCAGATTATTGACGAGTGTGCAGGAAGTGAAATGTATTCTTTTATGGACGGTTTTTCTGGCTATAACCAGATCAATATTGCTCCCGCTGATCAACACAAAACTGCTTTTATTTGCCCATGGGGCACTTTTGCCTATAATAAGCTCCCCTTCGGTCTGAAAAATGCCGGTGCTACCTTCCAGCGTGCAATGTCTTATGCTTTCCATGACATTCGACACATTGTACAGCCTTACCTGGATGATCTCCCTGCTCATTCAGCTAACCGTCAAGACCATCCTAAACACCTTTGTGAAATTTTTCTTCGCTGTCGATACTATCGAATTAGGCTTAATCCTCACAAATGTGTCTTCTGCGTTGAATCTAGCCGACTTCTCGGGTTTGTTGTTTCTCGAGAGGGCATCCGACTGGATCCCCTTAAAGTCGAGGCCATAGTGAATCTTCCTCCCCCTGCTTCTTTACAGCAACTGCAAAGATTGCAGGGTAAAGCCAATTTTTTACGTCGTTTCGTTCCAAACTATGCTGAGGTGGCCAAAGGTTTTACACGATTATTAAAATGCGATGTCCCTTTTCATTGGGATACCATTGCTCAGGAATCTTTTGAGCATCTCAAGGGTCTCCTTGTCTCTGCTCCATTACTCCGTCCTCCGAATTATTATCGCGATTACACGCTGTATTTGGCCGCCGCTGACACCACTCTCGGCATGGTTCTTGTTCAAGTTGACGATGATGGCACTGAACATGTTATTTATTATCTCAGCCGCAACCTTTTAGATACGGAAACTCGATATGCTTATGTCGAGAAGTTGGCTTTAGCCGTGGTTTGTGCTGTCCAATGTTTCCATCATTATATCCTGCTGCGAACTACTACCGTGATTTCTGATTGCAACCCCATGATGTATATATTGTCACGCCAGTTGTTGGGGGGCAAGTACTCAAAGTGTATTGTTATCCTCCAAGAGTTTGACTTGGAATTTACCATTGCCAAGTCTAAGAAATCCCTTGTGTTTGCTGAGTTAATTTTCTCTTTGCCATCTTCTTCCTCGACCTCGCATATAGAGGATCAAATTCCGGATGAGACCCTGTTCCTCATTAGCACCCTCGATCCATGGTACGGAGATATAATCACATATCTGCAAACATCCTCTTCGCCCGGGTGTGTCTAAAGATGCTCGGCGAAGGATTCGTCATCAATCTCAACCATACCGTATCATTGGAGATACATTATACCGTCTCGGCGCAGACTTTGTTCTCTGCCGTTGTCTTACTCTCGAGGAAGCTGAGCGGGTCTTAAATGACTGCCACTCCGATGCCTGTGGCGGACATATGTCCGGATATGCTACTGCCCAAAAAGTCCTTCATGCAGGCTACTTTTGGCCCTCTATCTTCAAGGATTGCATCCTTGCCGTTCGCTCTTGTCATGAGTGCCAAATATACCAGCGCAAAATGCGAGCACCTCCTGCTCCGTTGCACCCTGTTGTCTCCGTCGGTCCTTTTGCAAAGTGGGGCATTGATTACATGACCTGTAACCCTCGCTCGGCCGGGGGGCATGGGTTTATCATCGTTGTCGTCGATTAGTTTACTAAATGGGCCGAGGCGATGCCTACATTAACTGAAGACGGTCACACAGCAGCGCAATTTTTATTCAATCATGTTATTTTGCGATTCGGCGTTCCTCAAGCCATCGTCACTGATCACGGAAAGCATTTCCGTAATCATATGATGTCGGAATTAACAACCCAACTAGGCTTGCAACACGATAGTTCAACTCCATACTACCCTCAGTCCAATGGTCAAGTTGAAGCTGTCAATAAGATCTTGGTTACAATACTTCAACGTATCGTTGGCGTGCACAAGTCTAACTGGAATTTGATGTTGTTCCCTGCCTTGTGGGCCTACCGAACCTCTGTGAAGGATGCCACTGGTTTCACTCCATTCCAGCTAGTTTATGGACTAGAGGCTACCCTTCCGATTGAATGCGAAATCCCTTCATTAAAGTTAGCTGTCGAGCTACTTCCTAACACCACTCCAGTAGAAGAACGCCTTCTTTACTTAGAACGGCTAGATGAAACTCGTTGCCTGGCCTCCTTGACCATCGAAACGCAAAAGAAGCGAGTCAAGACTCACTTCGATCAGACCGTACGTCTGCGTTCTTTTGTTGAGGGAGACTTAGTCCTGCTCTATGATCAGGCAAAAGATAAGCTAGGAGCAAGAAAGCTCGAGTCTATGTGGCTAGGCCCTTACATTGTCAAGAAAGTTCTGTAGAAAGGGGCCTACGAGCTGATTGATTATGAAGGAAACCCTCTTGGAAAGCCCCGAAATGAGCTTTATTTGAAAAAGTACTATGCGTGATGCTAGTACATTTTATTGTGTACATACATGTACTTTAGTGTGTTGTGTGTGTGTGTCAGTTTTCGAGACATAGCTACCACTTATTGTGTTTTTCGCTTCTTGTGCAGATGTCAGATGCACCTTATGTTGGTTTCGCTGATGGTGCCTTGCGCAGTACTAACGATTTGTCCTCTGTGGCATGGGTGATCTACGATCCTCATGGCGAGCTAATAGATTGTCAGGGTGTGTGTTTAGGTCGTACCACTAACAATGTCGCCAAATACTGTGCTGTAATCGAGCTACTTGCTAAAGCAATTAATTTCGGCATTCGCGCATTGGTAGTGAACCTGGACTCTCAACTTGTTGTCCACCAGCTCAACGGGCAATATTCCGTCAGAAACCATCATATTCTAAGGTTGTATTTACGTTTAATATTGTTAGAAAGGAATTTTGATTTTATCACATATCAACATGTTCCAAGACAATTAAACACATTATCTGATGCATTGGCCAATCATGTATTAGATAGACATTTGCATAATTTGTAATCAAAACAGTATATAAGCAAACACATGAAAACACAATAATGAACCATAGACATATGTATATATATATACGTGTGTGTCATAATGTTTGCGCCACGTGCATTACATAACCCAAAAAATAATACATGTCCAAGTCCCATACAGCTGCTGACAACATGTCTCTCAAAAATATGCAACAATGAAACCTAGGCGTCTAAGCACGGTGATGCTCATGATAACATGTCACCGCCCGCACCAAACGTCTCAACAGACGATGGACACAAGTAGATACTCCCACCGTGTGCCTCTGGTATGCTCTAGGCACGTCAGCCAATCTGCCATAATCTGGAATTCCTCGAGTAAGTGCCTCAAGGTTCTGAACTAGATCGTCATCACCCTCTACCTGAGGGTCTGCTGCAGGTTGTGCTCTCCGTACATTATGAGGCAAGTCAGCTGGTCGCTCTGCACCAACATCTGCATACATATATATATTTGTTGTCAGAGACTGGCATGTATTACCAAAAAAAAAAACTTAGATACATAAAAACAACAAAAACACAGAGAGTTCTTACCTAGCTCCTCATCCCAGTCTTCCCCCGCAGGCAATGGGAGATCTGGATCTCCAGTGAAATCAGTGCCCGCATAGGGCCAGTCCTCCACGACGATCATCTGGTGTCAGAGCCAAATGAAGAACTCGGGCCTCCAGGCCATCTGCTGGCCCCCACCTCCTCTGGGCATGAGTGGGGCCCATCGAGCCAACCTCGGCTCCCGTGGCACTGGATCTGCCACTATACCTCCCGGGATCCGGAATATCGGTAGCCGCTCCAAGAAAAACGATACTATGATGGACCCATATCCAAACTGTTTATTGCCATCACGCTTACATTTGGTAAGCTGCCTCTTGATGTTTGTTGTCACTGCCGTGGCCCAATCAAATAATGTAGGGTGCAGACACTCAGTTGCCAGCAGCAAGTGATTCTTGCTGGCCTCGTGGGGTGCCTGTACCCCAGCCGTCCGGGTGATAGTAAATAGTACTACTCGTAGCACCAGGTCTGGAATAGTGACAATATCTACCTTGGCACTGTTGGATCCAAACTGTGCCCCAGGACAAACTCTTGCCATTACCTCCCCCATCTTTTCCCCGGAAGGCCTGCTACCGGTCAAGATGGGCCGTGCACCCCGCCGTGATAATCCTGTAATAAAGTAGACATCAGAGACATCCAACTCCAATGTCTGGTCCTTTAGGCGAAATACCTGATCCTCCGTGTCCCAAGCATCCACAATAAATCTCAGTAACTCAGGTTGTGCACGTAAGTATGAGGTAAGGAAGAATTTCTTCAAGCCGTAATCTCGCAGAGCATCCATGCATGCGTCATCTTCCAATGCCATAGCATCTATGGCCTCATGTTCCCTTTCTCTCCATTCTATAGACATTCTGACGAATCCCTGCAACCACAAAGTTGAAATTTCCACCGTTAGATCATTGGTGAAGTCAAAATTGAAGAGAATTTGTAGTTTTACCGGTCGAATTTATGACAAATTGAGATCGCGTGGTTGGCGCGACTGTTTCAGGTCGCGACCCCTTTGGGCAAAAAATGCCATTGGCGCGATCCCGTGCGGGAAACTCGCACCAATGGCGGAACCCTATAAAATTGCAAATCCTCTTGCAGGGGACTAAATTATGGATGAAAATCTTAAAAAATGGAATGAAAACAAAGCTAAGGATGAGGCCCCTTACCTGTTGCAGACAGCGGCTCGAATGATCTCCTGGATTGATCGCAATCAGCAGCTGAACTTTGCACCCAAAACCCTCCAATGGTAAACTCACAAGGTAAAAAGTGAAAAGTAAATTTATTTTTTACCATTTCACTATTTATAACATTTTTTGACCTAAAAATACATTAAAAATGATATTTTTTGAGTATATTTATGTCAAAGTGGGTTTTACGCTGTTCTTTGTATGATGACAGGGGTTGGTGCAATTCAAGCAACAAAACGAGCTCATTTTCCTACTTTTTCAGGCTCAGTAAAATAAATGAAAAGGTTACTCTAAGGTCCGCTTTCAGCTCTTTTCTGACCATTGAAAGAGGAAAAGATTGCCGAGTTACTCCTCTTGACTCGTTAAACGTTAATAAGGGGCGGTCATTTTAAGTTCTTTTTGTCGACCGTTAAAACATAAAAAGATTACCGGGTTCTTGTCGTTTCAAACTCGTTAATGGTCACGAAACGACGTGATTTTGACCACTTTTTTACTTTTTCAGGTCGGAATCACTATTTATGAAAAGTACTCCTCGATCGTAATGGTCGGGCGGTTCTTTCGAGCATTGTTTTATACTTTTTCGGGCTCGAGAGACACAACTTTACGAAAAAGGATACTCCTGGAGTTTCCTTTTCTGCTGTCTTTTCAAACTCTCTAAACATGAAAAGATGCCGAGTTCTTCCTTTGTCAGACTCGTTAAAACTTGATGACATCGGATTTTGTCGAAATGACACACCACAAGCATATGCTATCCCCATCAAGCTTGTTAAAAATAACTAGGGTACTCGCCAGAAATGGTGGGGGAAAAGAAAATTTTGGAACCGTAATCATTGTCGTGTCAGCAGTATGTCGCTCTTGAACATGGCACTTATCTGCTTTCGTGTCTGGGTGGGGATATCTCATCTCATTTTTCACTGGCCTCCATGGATTTGGGTAATCCTATTTGACCTCTCATCTGCTCATTGCCTCATCATCATGACCTCTGATCCGTTGATGTCAAATACTGCCAATTCCACCATCGTGCCGCCGATATGTTCAAGAGAAGTTGACCTCTGAAAAGAAACAACCTCCATCTAATAGTTCACATACTCTTGATCCACAACATTATCCCTTTGTCTTGTGTCGATGATGTGGGAAACATTATGGCCCAACTTCGATCAAGGTCACTTCCTGTCGACTTCAACTCATTATCCAGGAAGCTGATCTAGAGACTCCCTTCCGATGCCTTGGAGCCTGCATGCCTCAATGGCAGGTTCTTCGTGTTCGACGTGAGGTTTTCATCATTGGCCTCCGATCGAATGATTCTACGGGTGTTCGACGCAAGCTCATTAATTCACACGCCGTAGATTGTACCTGTAGTACCTTGAGGGCCATTGTCATTATTGGTGGTACCTCTCGCGTCTGTTAACAGTTTCCATTATTGACTGGTAATCAGACAATGTTCATGCATGTTCGACTTCAACTCATATATTCGCATGCTTGAACTTGTACTCTTGTTCGAGTCGAGATGCAGTGCAAGACCCTGGATTGTGTCTGTTGTAATCCAGGCGTGATTCTTGATACATGACTCATTCCCTGGATGGCTGCGACCATGCCTGAGTCTATTCATTGATCCTAACCAGATGGCTGCGTCCATACTATGGATCTCAATTAGTTATGTACTCTCTTATGGATGGCTACAACCATACCACGTACATCATGTAATTGAACTATCAGTCGTGTCTCTCAATGCAGATCCTCGGCGGCAGCTATATGTGTTCTTGTAAAGCATTTCACCCCTCTCTCCCTTTCGGGCCTCATGCTTTAGGGGGCATCTGTTACACAGTAATTTGTCACCATTGGTCACTGTCCCTATCGCCCCGTTTCCGTACAATGGAGGACACATTCCGGGACCTGTGAGCAGTGACATAACCCAAAAACACTTGCATTATGTTCCCCTGAGTATGCACTTCATGTTCCCTGAAGACACCTTCTGTAAATTATCCCTGAAAAGTGCTCTTTTTCCATTGGCGCAAGTCCACAGTGTCTTACCCGCGCCAATCACTGAGATCCTCAAAAGGGGGTGCGACCATTAGCGCTCTGTCACAGAACAACACCCGCACCAACCCAGTTTGGTAATGATTTTTGACAAACGCGCACCCATATGTTTTTTCCTTTCAGATCACGAAGTCTTTTGAGGGTAAAATCCATCGGATAGAGGTCGAGAGTCATCATCTATCCTCATCATCTATCCTTTCAGAGATGATGCCAATCCACAATGGGTGTCCTGGTTCATTGAATCTTCCTCCCTTCTCCATCTATAAATGTCTGTCCTCATGCATTAGACAAGCTAGTTTTTGGAGGAATGCTAGTTGTGATTATGCTTGTCATGAGTGATAGTGAAGCATAGAGAGGTTATGCTGCCGGAGAGGAGGTATATTGCAAGACACACATAGCTGCTCGCCCAGCTAGAGGAGAGGTTCAACGTCAGAACTTTGGTTGTATCTTTTCCCATCTATTATTTATTAATGAATGACTGCTGTTATGGTTCCAATCTCATTGTCCACTATAATGATGTTTGATTTATTTCCTTTCTGACTGAAATATAGTTGTACTTTGGTGGATTTTATGCTTGTATCTGCTTCGTCTTTTGTGTGTGCAGGTGTTCGTTCGCGAGGATCGCTAGGATTGTGACCTGCTGGAGCAAGGGAGCGAGAACATCAACTCTGCATCGACATTAGCGTTGGATTCTAGGTTGGTCTTCTTAATTCACCCTTAGTGTACAACTAGGAACTTGCGTAGTAGTGTGAATCGATTGTGGCTAGTTCTATTTTGGACTAGTGGGATCACCTCTGTCTGCAGAGGGGATTTACCTATCCAACACGAGATTATCCTTTAAGAGTTGGAGGACTTGTTGTTGATGTTCGATGTGATGTTCCACTGCCTGAACCTTAGAATTTTCTCTTAAATATGATGTGATGGATGGTGGTTGATACCCATAAAGTGCCATAAATGGGGTCATTTTTGTTGCTATATGGAAGGAAGTGTTATACCACCATTCAGCCAGAGGCAACCATTTGACCCATTGTGTCTGTTTATCAGATACAAAGCAACGAAGATATCCTTCCAAGCATTTGTTTACTATCTCAGTTTGCCCATCAGATTGAGGATGATAAGATGAGCTATGAGCTAACTGAGTACCAAGACAAGAAAATAATTCTGTCCAAAAATTTCCAGTGAAAATGGGATCTCTGTCACTTACAATAATCTTTGGGTTTCCATGTAGCTTTTGAACTGTTTCCATAAATGCAGTAGAAACTGTACTGGCTTTAAATGGATGTGATAATGCACAAAAGTGTGCATACTTGGTAAGTCTATCAACTACCACCATGATGACACTCTTTCCCTCAGACTTGGGTAAACCTGTGATAAAATCCATTGAAACCTCCTCCCAACGTTGGCTTGGAATGGATAAAGGTTGTAATAGACCTGGTGTCTTAATTGTTTCAACTTTATTTTGCTGGCAAACCAAACATTCTGCCACAAACTTTTGAATATCTAATTTAAGGCCATCCCAAAAAAATTCCTTCTTAACCCTGTGGTAAGTTTTTAAAAATCTTGAGTGCCCTCCTAAGGGAGAAGTGTGCAATTCCATAAGAATCTTTTGTTTTAGCTGGGAATTCTTACAGAGGTATAAGTGATCTTTGTACCATAACGAATCATTTTGCCAGCTAAATGTATCAGAAGTACTGGAATCTTGTTGCAGCATTTGAATAAGTGCCCACACTTCTTCGTCGTTCTTCCATTCCTCCCTTGCTTCATTTATCCAAATGGCACACAACAATGCTTCCACATCCTCATCCTTTCTTGAGAGTGCATCTGCCACCACATTTTGCTTCCCTTTTTTGTAGATGATTTCAAAGTCATAACCCAACATCTTTGTGACCCACTTTTGTTGCTCTTCAGAGGATAATCTTTGTTCTAAAAAGTATTTAAGGCTATCATGATCCGTTTTTACCTTGAAGTGTCTTCCCATTAGGTAGGGTCGCCATTTCTTAAGTGCATGGAGTATTGCCAACATTTCCTTCTCATAAATAGCTTTTCTTAAAAACTTTCCCTTGATTGGACGACTTTCAAAAGCAATGGGTCTTTCATCTTGCATTAGAACAACACCAATTCCAATTCCTGAAGCATCACATTCCACAATAAAGGTTTTTGTGAAGTCCGGCGTAGCTAAGACCGGTGCTTGGCACATTGCCTCTTTAAGATGTTCAAAGGCCTTTGTTGCTTCCGGAGTCCATGAAAATGAATCTTTCTTCAATAATGTTGTTAGAGGTGCTGCTATTCTCCCATAATTCTTAACAAATTTGCGATAATACCCTATCAACCCAAGAAATCCTCGCAGATGCTTTATGGATGTGGGGATTTTCCATTCCTTAATGGCTTTAATTTTGCTAGGGTCTACCTTAACTCCTTCATGAGATACAATATGACCCAAATATTCCACCTCCTGGACTCCAAAGAAACATTTGGATCTTTTTGCATATAATTGTTTCTCCTCCAATAGTTGTAGCACCCTGTCAACATGTTCAACATGATCCTTCCAAGACTTGCTGTAGATTAGTATATCATCAAAAAATACTAACACAAATTTTCTAAGGAATGGTTTGAAAATTGAATTCATCAAACCTTGAAATGTTGAAGATGCATTGGTAAGGCCAAAAGGCATGACCAAAAATTCATAATGACCCTCATGAGTTCTAAATGCCGTTTTTGAAATGTCTTCAATCTTCATTCTGATTTGATGATATCCCGAACGAAGATCCAACTTGGTGAAGTAAATTGATCCATGCAATTCATCCAATAATTCATCAATAACAGGAATGGGGAACTTATCTTTAATAGTGAGCTTGTTGAGCTCCCTATAATCCAGACACATGCGCCATGATCCATCCTTCTTGTGCACCAATACTACTGGAGCTGAGAAAGAACTTTGACTTGGTTGAATTATACTAGCCTCTAGCATTTCTGCAACCATACGTTCAATTTCACTTTTTTGGGCATAGGGATATCTTTACGGCCTGATGTTTGGAGGAACACTTCCTGGAATCAGATGAATAGCATGATCATGATCACGCATAGGTGGGAGACCTTTGGGAGTCTCAAATACCTTGGAATGATTGTCCAGGACATTTTGGAGATCTGGAGAAATAGATTATTCCAATGTGGAAACATCTAGCGAACATAATTGTGCAATTACACCTCTTTGCTCCTTTTTAAGAAGCTTAGTCATGCCATTAGAGCTGATTATCTTTCCTGGTTTCCCTGCAATACCCCTTAATTCAACTTCCTTTCCTTCCGTAGAAAATTTGATGAAACGTTCTTGAAAATTAAAAGCTATTGTACCCAAGGGTTGTAGCCATTGGACTCCTAGTACAACATCAGCACCTTCCATTGGAATGGAAAGCATTGGGATAGTCAATACATATTCTCCCATGGATAGCTTGATATTATGGCACTTTCCAGAGGAATTTATTGTTCCTCCATTTGCAATCATCACTTGACACTCTGGTGCTAGATATAGGAAGCAATTCAATTCTTTTGCTACCCTACAATGAATAAAATTGTGGGTGCTTCCTGAATCAATCAACACTATTACCTTTTTCTTCTTGATTTGTCCTTCTATCTTGATGGTTTGAGGACTGGTAATTCCCACCAATGCATTACAAGATATGGTTGGATTTATTTGTTCTTCATCTAGGCTTTGTTCCTGGAGTATATCTTCTTCTTTTGACATTTCTTGCTCCTTTTCTTCTTCCTCTTCACAATCTATGTAGAATAATTTCTTCTCAGCACACTTATGACCTTTAGTGTATTTGCTATCACAACTGTAACAAAGCCCTTTTGCTCTTTTTTGTTCCAATTGTTGTGGTGTCAACCTTATAGGTTGTGGAAGACTAGGGGCAACAACACTTCCGTCTTTGTAGTTGTGAGTGGTATGCTTCCTGGTTGCCATAATTTTGCTTTCCATTTTTCTTGCTAACCTGAATGCCTTCTCTAATGAATCAGGTTCCCAAAGGCGAACATCATGTTGGATATTATCCTTTAAAGACCCTATGAACACTTCAATCCTATGCTCCTCTGGAATATATTTTACCCTTATGTTCAATTTTTGGAACTCCTCAATGTGCTCCATTACTGAACCCTTTTGTTTGAGACTTATCAATTGGCTAAAAAAAGTGTTGCTTTTTGTATCTTCATAATGTGCTATCAATTCTTCCGTAAAAATTGCCCAAGTGATAAATTGTTTATGAGAGCAAAGCCATTGATACCATACAAACTGATTTGGTTCCAAATATACAGTTGCCATACGTACCTTTTGTGCGTTTTGCACATTATTGAGATCGAAGAATTGCTCCATCTGTAATATCCATGTGGCGGGATCCTTGCCATCTAACTTCCTCATATCGATTTTTGGAATATGGTGATTCTTCAATCCAACATTAGTGTCTATGGAATCATGATTAACATTTCTTTTGTTCTCATCATGAGTTTCCTTTACTACCTTTTCACCATTAGTGACCCTTTCTTGTAGCAACTTCTTCAATTCTTCCATGTCTGTCTTCAAATCTATCTTCAAATTTGCCATCGAATCCTCCATATTAGCTTCCATGCCCTTGATCTTAGATTCCACGCCATTTATCTTAGATTCCACGCCACTTATCTTAGCTTCTATTAGCTTTTGTGAGCGTGACATTTGTTGCACTTGTTCTTGTAATTTTGATATATCATGTAGCATTTCTTCCTCTTCTTCATGAGTCATGCTAGAGCTTTCAAGTTCCTTACTAGGTGTTTGAATTTTCTTTCCTCGGGGCATCAGTTACCGATAATAATGCTTTACTATGCCCTTTGAATTCCGTTAAACCAAGCTTACACAAAAATTTAAAAAAAAAACTACACAACTTTTTTCACTTTATAGAAGCCTGATATTGAATCTGATGTATCTCTGTAATTTCGAATCATCCAGTTCTGAAATTGCTACTTGTAGTAGCCTTCTACGTCCTCTTTCCAATGCCACAAGTCTGAGCCAAATTGGATTCTCCAAGGAAGCGTTATGTGAAATCTCCAACAGTGACTTGCTTTTAGACTGGTTCAGTAGAGCGAACTTGTACGACGTGCCACGAGTCACTGTTTCAACCTTTGAATCTGAAACACACACACAAGAAACTAAAGTTTGTCCTCTTTCTGTAACTTCTTACGAAATTTCAATGCAATCCCCAGAGAGAAAGTTATGACGATTTTTCCCAGGTCACCTGTTTTGAATGTAATTCAGGAGTCTGCAAAAAGACCAACTTCTTCAGATCATATATCCGCAAATATAGCACAAAAAGCTCGGAAATTCGGACCCAAGGTTCAGCACGATTTATTCTCAAATGGGTTTTTTCTGCGACTTCTGAAACATCACAGAAAAAAAGTTATAGCGAACATGCCACGATGACCTGTTTGGAGCAGCGAAACCCTAGAATCCAAAGCTCTGATACCAAATGTTATGAAACCAGCTCAAGAAAAGATAGAAAAGAAAGATCAACGCCTTAGAATTCAGCCTCTTCGAGGGGGCAACCTTCTTTACATTACATAAATGAACAATTCTTGGATGATACAAATGACAAAACCTCCTTTCTATATATAGGAGTCTAAGGAGTCACAATATAATCCAGCCGACCTAACAATAATAATATAAAGCCACAAAAATAACAATAGAGGGATTCTATGGGGCACAGAAATAACAATATGGGGGTAATAGGGGCACAACAATATAAATAAGGGGTACAACTACAATAGTAATGGGGTAATCACTAGTATTATAGGGACCCAACATTCTTTGTGCTCACATTGTTGCTGTTAATGATATCAAGAAGTTTTGATAAATGATCTTGAGCTCATGATACATAGTACTGGATACATGGATGATTATTCAAAGTTGCATTGTTGGAGACATGATGATGATGGTTTCTTACCTATGTGATGATAGGTTGTTGCTTACATATGTTGATTGATGCAGATACTTGGTTCATGCAGATCTTGATGGCTATGGTGGTTCTCACATATGATATAATGTGATTGTTTCTATGCAGAAGTCTGCTGTTAAATCTTGCCTATTTCAGAGAAATGTGGTTGTACGCAATTTTAATGAAGGGTATCTGCGTACGTACGCTTGTTTATGAAGATACAGGCGCATATATTTTGATTTGAAGGTATTCTATGGGCTAGGCTCTGAATGAAAAGAGTCTGATATGGGTATGACAGAGATCATCTAGCACAACTTCAGAGGGAGCATATTAACTTCTAATAATGCATTGTTGGCATTACCTTAGAAGCTCTTGGTTCGTGTACACAAGATCTTTTGGTTAGATCAGGTGCAGAAGGAGAACAGAAGGAGATCATGGCTGCTGATCTGAAAAGTGGTTGTTGATATTAGTCATTGGTGACTTTCATAAGTCTTGCTCTTGATACTTGGTCTCTATGTCATGTATCTCTTGGGTAATGGCGTCAAGGTCATGTAACGACCTATCTTGGTTTCCCCGCTATGCCTAGGATGAAGATGTAATGTTCTTGTTTTATCATATGTAAACTTTTGATGTATGCCCACTTGGTTGGGTGGATGAGTCAATTCTAGTATATCCCCACTTGGTTGGGAAATGGATGTATGTATGAGTCCTTGGTGATAGTAAGGTCATTGATGATAGAGTCATGTTCTTCTTGTAGAACATCTTTTTGAAGATCTTGCCTATAGTCAGAGGGAGCATGAACAACACAACTCAGCAAGAGTAGAGCTTTCAACATGTAGCATGGACAGATTAGTACACCTTGGCATATACAAAGGGGGAGCTCATTCAGAGATTTTAGCAGGTACTCAGGGGGAGTATGGGCAGCGGAATGTTCATCTAGGAAAGAGATTATCTTGGTCTGCCCTTTGCCCTTGATGTCAAAGGGGGAGAGTGATTGGTTGTCGTTGCCATCAAGTCCAAAGGGGGAGATTGTTGGCATTATGATACATATGTTGTACTTGATGGAAACCCACTCATCTCAGATGATAAATTATAGTGCAACAAAGTTCACACACTTTCATGCAGAGAAAATAAAATTTCACGCACTTTCATGCAAAGAAATGTTTCTTTCATGTAGAGAAAAGTTCACGCACTTTCATGCAGAGAAAAGTTCCCTTCATGCAAGAGAAAAGTTCACGCACTTTCATGATTGGTTCATGGTATTAGTCCAACAATTTTTGATAATATGGTTTTGGTCCATGGTATTGCATCCAAAAGTGTTGATCTCACGCACTTTCATGGTTGGTTCATGGTATTAGTCCAACGGTTTTTGATCCTATGGTTTTGGTCCATGGTATTGCATCCAAAAGTGTTGATCCCAAGTATTGGGTCCGTGGTATTGTGTTATTATGGTTTTGGATCATGGTATAGTGAAAGGCCTAAGACTATAAAAGAGGAAGGAGATCATTTGGCAAAGCATCATCTGAATTATTGAATATCTTATAAAGTGTTAGATCTGGAATACTGTGATTTGGTTATGGTACAGATCTAGATATGAGCTAAAGAGGGATCTCACCGGTTGATGGAGAACAAGATCTAAGGATAGATTGGGATCAAATGGTTTGAAATGAACTATCTCCATATAGTTGATTATTCTTATTCTAGATCTGTATATTGATGCTTGTAATGATCTGAACTGGGTATAACTTAAGTTTGAAATCGCTGCAAGTCATGATTGAATATTTATAGATTTGTACGCGGGTTGGCTTTGGTGAAAGTGCATATGTATGCAGGTTTGATTCATTGTAGTAGCGTATACCATTTGAGCTATGATGTTTAAAGTTACAGGTGGTTCAGGTTGTTGATGTGTTCCGATGACTGTTTAATGGTGTTAGTATTCTACATATTCAGTTTGATTGATTGTGTTAATGGATGAGATCTAATAATGGATCAGGATCATAATGACTCATATTTATGTGATCTAATGGACTATATCTGGTTGATAACTCACATATTATCCTTGTATATGTATTGATCTAGTGTTTGGGTGATTCAGAAGATTGATTGATTATGTGCTTCAATGATATTAATGGGTCCAATATGAAAATTGGATGAAACGTGGCCTTTCAGATTATGTGTTGTGCTTCAGGAGTATCCAGTATGAAAATGTATGAAACGTGGTACTTGGAGGAGAGAAGATTGTAGGTCGGCGCCTACGTACTAGTAAATGGATCGGCTAGTACAAGAACTATGGGGGTTGTTGCTCCCTTCCAGGAGAGACTAGAAAACGAGAGAGGGTTGTAGCTCTCTGCAGGTAGAAGCCTGTGTACTGGTACAAGACTGCACTAGTACAGAAATATTGTAAAAGGATTTTCTTATTAAGAAGAAGATTGAGATGACTTGCAGCAGGTGGTTTTCTCCCGCATTAGGTTTCTACCTTATATCATGGTGTTCATGTGTGTGGCTTATGTGTGATGATCTGTTCTATTTTACCCCACCTATTTACTGTTAATATGGTTGATAATGTTCTAACGCACTCATTGAAGATCAATTAACTGAATCACAAGTTTGCTGAATATATGTGGGTATTCTTAACTGAAGCAGCGTATATGACTCAGACTATGGAAATGAAAAATTTATATTGATTTGATAATACTGATTCACCCCCCCTCTCAGTATTATTTCCAACACAATATCTCAGAATTTGTTTAATTACACTATGTTTTAACAGTTATGCATATAAATGTTTTCTATTGATATCTAAGTTAAGGAATTCTTAATTTCTCCTTAGTTTAGGTTGTTTCTTGTTAATCCAGATCAAAGTATTCTTAATTTCCCTTTGCTTTCGATTACCCTCTATTCTTCGTTTATATCTCAGTTTGAGAACTGGTAATTGCTCTCTCACCCTGATTAAAACCATTTCACCCCCCTATTCCAAAGACCTACACTTTACTCTGCTAGCTTGCCCTTTGAACATTCCCTTTAGTGAGTTGATCCAGTTTTGTTGTCCTTTCGTTGACTTCATAGCCGAATGGTCTAAAGACATCATTCTATCCATCTGTTTCAAGGATCACACCACCCAATCTTGAATATAAATCAAAAACCTCAAGAACATTCATAACTAGCCTGAAATCCCAGCAAACAAAGCTAAATCATATAGAGAGAGCCCTCTCTGAGCTTGGGTTGGCTAGAGCCTATGCTCAAAAGTTGGTTTGTGGTTACCTCGGTCATTTTCTTTCTTTTAATAACTTCTAGAGAAATTTCTAAGTGATAACATAGTGGCGACCATACTGGGGACCAGTGAATCCTCAGTCATAATAAATCTTTAAGAAAATTCTAAATCTACATTCTGAAGCCTCTTAAAGTCATTTGTTAGAAATTATTTTGAAAAAATCTCAAAAGAACAATTAAAAAATTTGAAATTCTGGCTTCTAGGAAGACTCATTTTACTAGGGCTAATCCAGATCCAAACCTTGCCCCAGTAGTTGATAATCCCAACCTAATTTCAAGAAAATATAAAAAAGAAGAAAGTTTGGTTAGCCAAATACCATTAGTTAAAGCTAATTCATGTCTTGATGAGTGGTTATTTTTAGAAGAACTTCCCTTTGATGTGCCACTTGATCTTTCATTATTTAGAACAAAATTTGAAAATGCAATCGATGAAACTATTCTAGATCCTGATTTTATTGTAGACCTTGAATTTCAACATGCCAGCAAATCCATTGATGAATACATTCTGAAATCTCCACAATCATCCATTAATATTGCCATGACCCCTGAGCTTTCTAAACAATTGTCCATTACTTTGAGTTCACCTTTATTCCTTTCAACTTCAACAATAATACCTTCTGAAGTCCATTCTTCACCACCATTTATACCTACAGTCCCTCACCAACCTATCATTACTCATTCATCATCTAATAGCCCTGGTTCTTCATCCATTGTTGCATCATCTTCAAGTACCTCAACCCCACATCTCAGCCTCTCCCAACTTACAGCAATGGCAAACAAATATGCTCCTCTTGTTTTACCTGCCCAACTTCATGCTATGCCTGCAGATTATCAAAGTAAGATTTTCCTGTTTGATGCTACTGGTCATTACGCTGCTCAACAACATGTAAACAAGATGTTTGAATTTTTTGAATTGCATGAAATAGATGAAGCAAATGTCCAGGTGAAACTCTTTGCCCAAAATTTGACTGGTGATGTCAAGAAGTGGTTCAAAGCCTTTCCTGCCAACCATATTGCAGACCTAGCAAATTTCCAAAGGTTGTTTATTGATATATGGGAAAAGAAAAAGAATCCCTTACAAATCCTTTCAGAATATGAGAATATTAGAAGGGGGCCTAATGAAACTGTTCAATATTAATGCACTAGAATCAATAATAATAATGCAATCCTAGTTAACCTTAGACCCCCACCTGACTTAGCGTTAATAAAGTTCCCTGATGGTTTTGACACAGATATGGCATACCAACTTAGGGAAAGAAATCCCTCAACATTAAAAGAAATGCAAAGTGTAGCTGTTAGTGTAGAAGCTAATTTGTTAGCTAAAAGGGCTAGAGTTAGAAATGAAAGGAGAGGAACTGCAAAGGATGAAACCTCGCCATCTAATATTAAAATCGATAGTTTAGCCAAAAGTATGGAAATACTAATGGATAGAATAGAGAACATAGAAAGGAAACCCCAATGGGACAACCAACAAGCACCTCAAGTTAGAAACCCAAATTTTAGAAAAAACCAAAACATTGGGAAAAATGGATCAGATCAGAACATTAGGCCTACTTTTCAAGAAAATTATGCAGAGACATCCCATCCAAAAGATCCAGAACAAGATACAAAAATTAACCTAATGGGAATAAATGATGATGACACTATTTTTCTAACCTAAAATGAGTAGGAACTGTATATGCTGCAACAATTACAATTATAGTCTGGGGAATCGTTTGATTACAAACAGGGATATGATTATGCCATCTTTGAAGTTCATAAACAGTATAACCTATGCAGCAAAAATAATGTTGATGTCCTTGACTAAACTAAGAAAATAGTACAAAATCAACCCAAGAAAATAAAAGAAGCCCCTGTTTCAAAAATCTTCCAAATTCTACCTAAGGAAAACCCAAAACCTTCTAGCCCCACAATTGTCAACATAACCTCTGGTCAACCTTCTGCTGATCAACCATCCACTTCAATTCTACCTAAGGAACCAGTGGACAAAGATCAAAACATCAGATTTGAAAATCCACATAAGGAGGTCCCCAATAAAGGAAAAGAAGATAACCCTACTCAAATCGCTACCACAAAAATTCAAAACCTTCAAACAAAAAAATTATCTTTGCCATTCAATTTGCGAGCAGAGATAGCAAAGCTAAAGATTTCAGTTCCTTTAGCAGAACTAATCAAGAATGAAACTTATAAATCATAGAAAACCCAAACCTTAAACATTGCTGAAAATGAGGATTCAGTCAACTTGTTTGATGACCAACCAGAACTCATATTTGGTCTAGATGTTAATGGCAAACCATTAGAAGGAGGAGTTCCACCTTTTTACATTAGCCTTAGTATCCATGACAAAATTCTACATAGTGCAATGTCGGATTCTGGGGCCTCTCACAACTTAATGCCCAAATCAGTGATGGAGAAATTAAACCTAGACATTACAAGGCCTTACAAAGACTTATTCTCATTTGACTCCAGTCAGGTCAAGTGTCTAGGATTTATTAAAGACCTGTGTGTCACTTTAGTCCAATATCTCGCCAAAAGCATCCTTATGGATATTGTAGTTGCTGAAATCCCACCAAAGTATGGCATGTTGTTATCCAGATCATTGCGAGCCAAACTTCAGGGATCCTTACAACTAGATATTTCATATGCAACAATCTCTGTTTTTGTACAACCTAAGAAACTATATCGAGAAACCTTAATGAAATATATGGTAAGTAGACAGGATCAGCCTCAAAACTTTCCCATCTACTCCATACACTTAGATATCGGTTCTTTTATACTATATAATGCTAATCAAACACAAGAAAAAATTTCATACAGTACTAATACAGAACCAAAATAAATTATAGTTTCTACACAAAATGAAATAGAACAAACTACAAAACTGTTCAATAAACAAGACGGTCAAATTGTTATAAATGATGAAAAGTTTGTTGCACCAGATAGTGTAAATATAGATCATGAGATGTTATGGCATTTATATTTTGATGGATCAGTCAATAGGTTAGCAGAAGGAGCAGGAGTGTGGATACATAATTTGGAAAATAATTACTCAGAAGGCCATGCATATAGATTGAATTTCAAATGTATGAATAATATCATCGAGTATGAAGCATTAATTTTAGGTCTTAAGTTAGTTAGGAATCTAGGAGCTAAAAAAGTTTCTGTCATGGGAGACTCGGAACTAATTGTAAAAAAAATTGATGGTGTATTTATGACAAAGGACCCTAGATTAAGTTGTTATAGGGGAATCATCGTGGAAATACTTAACACTTTCCTAGAATCAAGGCTTGTGTTAATTCCTATAAAACATAACATGCAAGCCCATAGTTTAGCAATGTTTTCCAGCACCTGCAAATTAACCTTCCAACCCAACCATCAATACACTGTTGAAGTTAGGCATAAACCTTCAATTCCAGATAATTTGAATAATTGGCAAATATTTTTTGATGATAAACAGATAAATAAATTTTTAATTTCAGAAGAAGAGTTTACCAATAACAATATAGATACTGAGACATGAATAGATCCTAACACTAAGGATGAGATAGAAATAAATGAGATAGAAGGTGATGAAATAGATAGACTCAACCCAACTAAATTTACCAAATTAGATGTAGATAACTTAGAGAAAATTGAGAATGATGAAATAATCAGTGAAGAAATTGAAGTGATTAATCTCAGAGATAACTTCCTACCAAAGGGATTAACCCCTCTGGAAGATTTATTTGATTCAAATGATGTTCCTAGGAAACCTAGAATGGAACCTTCAAGGACTGATGTAGAGGAATGTAATATAGGCACTGATGAAAATTCTAAACTAATCAAACTTTAAAAATCATTACCCCCAATTGAAAAAGTGAAATACATTGAGTTGCTAAAAGAACTTCAAGATGTCTTTTCTTGGGGTTATGAGGACCTCAAATCCTATGGCACCAACATCATCCAGCACACAATTCCTATTCAAGAAAATAAAAAACCTTTCAAACAAAAACTTAGAAGGATTAATCCTGTCTTATTACCTACAATTGAAAAAGAAATTCAGAGGATGTATGATGCCAAAATAATTGCAGCAATTAGATTTTCTAATTGAGTCTCAAACTTGGTGCAAACCAAAAAGGAATATGGTGAGATCAAACTCTGTGTGGATCTCAGAAACCTCAACAAAGTGTCACTAAAAGAAAATTATCCTCCCCAAAATGGACCACATTTTACAGAGAGTAGTTGGATCAACCAAAATCTCATTGTTGGATGGGTTTTCTGGTTACAATCAAATCTTGGTTCATCTAGATGACCAACCCAAAACTGCCTTTACTACTCCTTGCGACACATTTATGTATGTGAAAATAACTTTTGGGCTAATGAATGCAGGAGCCACCTTCCAGAGGGCTATGGATATAGCCTTTGCAAAATAAATTCATGATTTCCTTGTCATATATCTAGATGATATTACTATATTTTCAAAATCTAACAATCAACATTTAGATAATCTAAGGCAAGTTTTTATTAAATCCAGGAAATTTGGAATCTCCTTAAACCCCAGAAAGTCCTTGTTTTGGTTAGAAGAAGGAAAGTTGTTAGGTCACATAATTTCAAAAGATGGTATAAGAATAAACCCTAGAATAGAAGCCATTCTACAAATAAAACACCCTAGGAACATTAGAGAGTTACAAGCTTTCTTAGGAAAAATTAATTTTCTTAGAAGATTTATATCTAATCTAGCAGAGTTAATTAGATCACTAAACAACATACTGAAAAAGGACTCCACCATAAAATGGATTGTTGAGGCTAAAAAATCATTTGAAGACATCAAACTAGCCTTAACTAAAATACCTGTGTTAATCAGTCCTAAATTTGACAGAGATTCCATCTTGTTTTCCTTTGCTTCTGAGCACACAATTGTTGTAGTTCTATTGTAGAAAAATGACCAGGGCTATGAACAACCCATTTCTTTCTTTAGAAAAGCCCTAAGAGATGCCACCTTGAAATATAATATAATGGAAAAACAAGCCTTGGCTTTAGTGAAATCCATTAAGGACTTTAGGTTATACATCTTATATTCTCATATAGTAGCCTACGTTCCTAATTTAGTAGTTAAAGACATCCTAACTCAGGATGGTCCTGATGGAAAGAGGGGAAAGTGTATCACTACTATTTTAGAGTATGATATAGAAATCAAACCTACCAAGTTAATCAATGGCCAAGGTTTAGCCAAACTCATGGCTGAATCAAACTGTCAGGCCTTGGATATAAACTTTATTGCAGCAATAGATAATGAAGAGGAGATGGAAACTCCACTAATTAGCCAAGCCTTTATTGAATCACCTTGATATGTCGATATTATTTATGTTTTACTGAATTTACCAGCTCCTCTTGAATTATCTAGGACTAAAAGTAGGTTTTTGAAGATGAAATCCTTGAAATTTTGTATATTATACAATGCTCTGTTTTAGAGAGATCATGAAGGTATTCTTCTCAATTTCTTATTAAAAGATGAGGCTGATAAGATCTTGCAAGAGTTTCATGCAGGTGACTGTGGAGGACACCTTTACTGGAAGACCACTGCAGATAAAATCCTTAGAGCTAGTTTCTACTGGCCTACCTTGTTTGCTGATGTCAAAAAATATGTGACCTCTTGTCACAAACGCCAAAATTTTTAGGGGAAGAAAAATCTCTTGCTTTTACCCCTCAAGCCAATCTCTGCAGAAATACCTTTTGAGCAATGGGGTTTAGACTTCATTGGTGAAATTCACCCACCCTCCTCTGCCTAGCGCAAATGGATCCTCACAGCCACAGACTACTTCACAAAATGGATAGAGGCCATACCTTCAATGCAAGCCACATATATTTTTATCATAACCTTCCTTAAAACCAATATTCTATCAAGATTTGGATGTCCAACTAAGCTCCTTATTGATAATGCAGCAACCTTTAAATAAAAAAGAATGATATATTTCTAGAATAAATACCATATCACCCTTGGCCATTCCATAGCCTATTACCTCAAGGTAATGGAATGGTAGAATCCTCAAACAAAGGCCTAGTAAACATCATCAAGAAGTTACTAGAGGACAATAAGAAAACTTGGAACAAAAAGCTAGTCAATGCCTTATGGGAAAATAGATTGACTACTAAGAAATAAATTGGTACTTCATCCTATCAACTATTTTATGGGATGGAAGCTATATTTCCATCATCTTTGGGAGTACCAGTAATGAAGATACTTCAAGAATTCCAGGTTGAAGCAAATAGTATCCAAAGAAGAATCAACCAAACTATTCATCTACAACAAACCAGAGAAGAGGTCTATGTCATGCCTCAAGTTGTGTAGGAAAATATTAAAAATATTTTTGATCAGAGAACTGTCATGCGGAAAGAGTCAATTTTGCGGACAAAACCAACCTCCCTAGAAGCTAAGGCTTTCTAGTGACAAACAAGACAATTAAACACTATCTTTCCCTAAATATGCATTTAGAATACAAGTAATCAGGTGTTTAAAACATACCTTTAGTCCCACGTTGTTTGTAGCAGTCCAGCCTCTCCGATCCGGATGAGCTCCTCCTTCTCTTCGAAACCTGCATTCACTAACAAGCAAATGATTACATAGCACCTGAATAACTCATAAAATAAAACATATTCATCATAAAGACCAAGGAGTATATGAAACAAATTATGTATAACAACTTGTTGAGAAAAATGAGCTTAATTGTATTAAGTGGAAACAAAAGAAACCATTACAACCAGTGCCTTGGTGTTGTGCAGGTCCCTCCCAGGGTCCAACAAGAGTTCTCCTTTAATTTGATCAGCTCACCCACTTCCAAATGAAGCTAAGAAAGGATGAGAAACTCTCCTCTCAAGCTCTATAAGGGAGTCCTAATTTCAGCAACATCTACCCTTAGGAATGTTCAGCTTTCAACCTTCCCTCCCTCTAGCCCAATGCCTGTATTTATAATGCTTTGGAGGAAGTTAATCAGGTCCACCATCAATGGGATAAGCCCCTCTTTGAATGGGACAGCTCCCCTCTTGATGGGATAAGTTCCTCTTTCATAGGGATACATGAACCATCTGGAGGCGCTCAATACACGTCAAACAAACTTCTAGAATGCTCTAGAATCGACCACAAGTAACTTTTTTGAAGTAAAACTCGCGCCTTTTGACCTTTACAGGAGTACGCACCCACCCCTTTACAGACAGAGCGTACAAGTACGCAGGTATTGTGAACTTGGGGTGCGTACACGCAGGTAAGGCTAAGAGAAACTGCGTACCCAGAGTTATATAGATTTTTAAAGACTTTCTCTCTTTCTTGGAGTTTGACATGAGTAGCAAAGGTATAAGACTTGCCAAGGAGGATAGTATGACAGTTAATGGAGCCATACTAACTGCAAATAGTGATGGTGACAAATTTTAGTGTAACAGATTGCCCCCTAAAGTGCGAAGCCTGTAGTAGATTAGGGTTTCATATCATCTAGGAAGGGTGAAGTACTTTATCATTTCAAGGATTATCTTGTGGAGAGCCCAGTCGGAACCTGCAAATATTCAACACAAAATACATATGTAAGATCATATCATCACTGAGGTAGGCATTCCCATACTCAGATTGAAAACTTTGACTTACAAACTAACTACTGCTCTGATATAGGAATGATTTCGCAGTACATCATAATCATAGACTCTCGTAGACACAGTATGGACGCAGCCATCTGTTTATGATTAGTCTACTATATAATGAATACAAAACTCCTCGCAGCCTAGATGGTGGAAACTAGATCCAGGGTCTTCATTTCTATTTCCCGAAAAGGTACGATTCTATCCATGCGAATAAATGAGTTGATGTCGAACATGGTAGAAACCACTTGATTACCAGTCGATGATGTAAACTGTTAACAAGTGTGAGAGAGACCACTAGTGATGTCAATGGTTCTCAAAGTGCCCAGTACAATCCATGAGATGTGAATAAATGAGTTGATGTCGAACATTTCACGGAATCCTTCGATCGAAAGTCAATGATGCAAACCGTCGTCAAAGGCGAGAAATCTGCCATTGATCCATGCAGATCTCAAGGTACTGACGATTTCTAGGTCATATTTCTAGATAATGTGTTGATGTCGATAGAAAGCGGCCCGTCGCAGGCAAGCCCACAACACGAAATCATGGATCAAGTTGACGAAATGGAGCTGTAAGGACTGACTCAGGAATGGTCGAGATATATGACAGGTATTTTGCAGATGAACGGTTTATTTGCAGTGACCTCTTGAACACATAACGACACGATAGATGGTTTGGTGACAATTGACCCAATAGTTAATACCCGGAATCGGCTGAAAATTTTCAATGTGATTTGACCAAACTGTTAGGCAAAGGATTTCCCAACCCAGGTGGATGAAAAGTGTCGTGTTCAAGAGTGGTGATAAGGTTTCTTCTGAGACAAAGGATAACAAATAGGCTCATTTTTCTCTCTTTTCCCCCACCATTTCTGGCAAGTACCTCTTTATTTTTTACAAGCTTGAGGAGGATAACATATGCTTGATTATAAGCTCATCCTTCGGATGAGTCCAACTTAGTTTAGATTCGAACCCTAAGAAGGAGTGGTCCGTTCCTGTTTGTAATCGAACAGGTCCTTTACTGTGAAATTTTAACGAGTCCAGTATAGGAGAAACTCGATGTTTTTCAATTTTAGAGAGTCTGAAAAACTTAAGAAGACTCCAGGGTTGAACTTTTTCGTAAATTTGTGTCTCCCAAGCCCGAAAAAGTATAAAATAATACTTGAGAGAACTGCTTGATCTTTTACGACCAAGGAGTACTTTCATAGTTAGTGTCTTTGACCTGAAAAGTAAAAAGTGATCAAGGACACATCGTTTTATTTCCAGTATCGAATTTGAAACGACAAAAATCCATCAACCTTTTCCTGTTTTTACGGTCAGAAAAGGGCTATAAGGGGACCGTCTTTTAATTCCGTTTTAACGAGTGTAAAAGAAACGCTCGGCGATCTTTTCATGTTTTTAGGAGTCAGAAAAGGGCTTAAAGATGACTCTGATGTTTTGTTTGTGAAAAATGACAATTTTCCTTGAAAATCCTTTTATCCTGCACAAAAACCAACACATTACTCATACATGTTTAAAGATAGATAAAAATACTTTGAAAAATACCTTTTCATGGTGAAAAATAAACAAATTTACCATTTATTTACCCAAAAAACCTATAAAAAGGGCTTTTACCATTTTACTGTTGAGGAGAGAAAAAGGGCTTTTGGCAAGAAACTTCCCATGGACATTGCGGAGAATCCGACCGTCGAAATCAAACACCGTTTCATCAGGTATTCTACAACATCCTCCTCTTCATTTTCATCCGTTTAGAATTTTTTTTTAGGCCCTAGTTTCATTTTTTGGAGGCTTTGGGGTTTCAAGGTCCGCTTTTCGGTGTACGCAGGTGCTCCACTGGTGACCCGCGTACCCCGACATTTTCTCAGTTGGGAAAATGCCGGGCATACGCACCTTGCCTTAAGGGAACCTGCGTACGCATGCCCTGTTCCTAAAGGTGGGGTGCGTACCCCGCAAAACAAATTTTTAAACCCCAATTTCTTCAAAATGGACCAATTTTTTTTGATTTCAATGATTCTAACAGATGTTTTTTGGTGTGTAGATTGCCCACCATGCTTGATTGGCACGAGAGAGAGCACGAAGATGTTGATTTGGCCACCATTAATCATCAACTGTCCATTGATGCTTTAAAGGCATGCGGCCTCTACAAATACTGGGCCATACCTGGCATGAGGGCCCAGGTGCGCTTTCTAGAGTGGCTGGTAGAGAGATGGAACGTCCAGGACCAGTGCTTTTAGATTGGAGGGCACCAGCTCGAGATATAGCTCTCACATATTTACTTTCTCACTGGTTTGCCCAAGAGGGGCGAACACTTGACTCTGTCTGGGACTAGGCCGGGTGGCCAGTCCATTGCTAGTCTCCGACTAGAGTGGTGCAACACACAGAACCAGGAGAAGGGGATAGAGATCAAAACTATATCCCGCCCTGAACTTATGGTCATTGCTTTCATAGTTACCAGACTTTGCGGGGCTGCCGCTTTGCACATTGCCACTAGATCCCAGATGCGGATGGCGATTGATTGCTATCGAGGCACCATTTTCAACTGGTGTGATGCTGTGTTGGCTAACGTAAAAAGCCAACTGACTAAAACCAAAAACGGACAGTTGAAGACCTTTGGTTATGGGGATTTAGTTGTGAGTTTTACTTTAGAGAGGGTTCCGATGCTGATCCCACAACATCTCACTGTTGAGGCTGGGCTTCCCCGAGAGCCCAAATTGATGCGATGGGTTGCGGTTATGGCCCGTCATCCTGACGAGGGCACGGAGGTTGTCCGATTTAGACCGGAGTATTTTCACTGGTTGGAGGACCAGATCTCCTCTATACAGGATTTTCGTTATGCCGGAGTTGATTTTCGTGGAGATCCGGACATGGTTCTTCCACCGGGAGAACAATGGGATGACACAGGTAATTCATTTTTCACAAGTTTTTAAATTATCTATTTTTTTTTTGTTTTTTATATCGTCTCAAAACTGATAGTAATAATTTTCAAAATGCAGATGTAGGCCCACGTCGTCCAGCCAATCTCCGGCCTTTCGAGAGGAGACAACCAGTTGCAGCAGCGCCGGCCCCAAAGGACGAGGCCACAGAGACCTTAGCTGAGTTGGAACAAGACCTAGAGCGTCTGACGGCAGATATACCTGAGACTACTATAGACGATATTCCTATCAGGCTTCAGCGCTACGTAGTCGCAGTCCCAGGACCTTTTAGAAGGTTCTTGTGTAGGGTAGCTCGTGCAGTGGTGTCGTATAGAGAGCATCACCAGTGATTGGATGGTCGTGTTTGTAGACACATGCAACATTTTGGTTTTTTGTACTTATCATTTTTGCCGATCATAAGGTGTTTTTCAACCTATGATCGAAGACAATGTATTTTTGACACACTCCTATCTATATATATCATTATTACCGGTTTATCTTGTTAAACATGTGTGATGAAATGTTTTTAAATTTACATGTATGATTATTGCAAATGTTTGTCTAACATTCGAGAAGCAATTGCATCTGCTAATGTATTCAAAGACCTTGGAATATGCTGATACTCAATGTAATCAAATTCACGTTCCAAGAGATGCACTCTCAAAAATAACCTTAATAACACTAGATTTCTAATGGCATATACTCTATTAAGCTGTAATACAACGAGTTCAGAATCTAACCTCACTATCAAACTCTGAATCCCAAATGAGATAGATTCAGACAATAACTCAATCACTGCACTGTACTCTGCAATGTTGTTTGTTGTTTGACCGAGGCTCACCCCATGCATAGAAACTAACTCGTCAGAGGGCGAATAGATAACCCAAGCTGCGGAAGAGATATTCCGTGTACTACGACAAGCACCATCAGCAAATCCGATGTATGTTTGGAGAGGCATTGACATCTGCAAACATCAAGCGTAAAACCAAGATAAGCAGAATAATGACGAAAAACACACTTTCTAAGCTAAGCACACTGTCTAAACTAACAAACACACCAGCTAGAAAGAAAAACCTAACCTAACTAAAATCTCCATACCCATCATTTAAGCATAATACCTCTTTAGGTAAAGTCCATTTCTGGGTTTACCCAAAGAGTCCCCGTCAAAATCTACCAGCTCATAGGCCCCTTTTGCTAGCTTTCGCTTGACAATGTAGGGCCCATGCCACATAGGAACGAATTTTCCAGCACCTAATTTATCGTTAGCTTGATCATATAATAGCACTAGGTCTCCTTCCGAAAAATTTCGAGGGGTCACATTTCGATCATACTGATCTTTCATACGTTTTGCGTGAGTCTCGATTGCCAATGCAGCATCACGTCGAGTCTCATCTAATTGAGCTAAGTATAATAAACGCTTCTCCTCTTCGGAAGTAGCTGGAAGTAATTCGACGGCCATTTGAAGTGACGGGATTTCGCATTCAATGGGCAGCACAGCTTCCAAACCATAAACTAGTTGGAAAGGAGTGAACCCTGTTGATGTTTTCACTGAGGTTCGGTACGCCCAAAGCGTGGAAAATAACATGTTGTGCCAATTCGACCGATGAATACCAATGATTCGTCGGATCATGATAACTAAAACTTTGTTGATGGACTCAACCAGACCATTCGCTTGTGGATAATAAGGAGTTGAGCTATCGTGACGCAAACCAAGCTGGCCTGTAAGTTCTGTCATCATAACGTTTCGAAAATGGCGCCCATGGTCAGTGATTATCGCTTGTGGGACACCAAACCTAGCAATAATGTGATTGAATACGAAAATTGCAGCTGTCTTGCCGTCTACCTCGAATGTAGGCATCGCCTCGGCCCACTTAGTAAAATAAGCAACCGCAAGGATGATATACGCATGCCCCCTAGCCGAGTGAGGGTTACATGTAATAAAATAAATACCCCATTTGGAAAAAGGAACAACGACAATTATAGGGTGGAGAGGAGCAGGTGGAGCGCGCATCTTGCGATCAAACACTTGACAGTTGTGGCATTTCCGGACCGCAATAATACAGTCTTTAAACAAGGAGGGCCAGAAGTAGCCAGCGCACAATATCTTTTGGGCTGTGGCATACCCAGACATATGACCGCCACACGCTCCAGAGTGACAGTCATTCAGAACCCTTTCAGCTTCCTCGTGAGTTAAGCAATGGCGAAAAACCAAGTCCGCCCCACGGCGATAAAGAGTATCTCCAATAATTTTGTACTGTTGGGACTGGAATCGAATTTTCCGACGTTCCGACTTTGAAACTTTAGGCCGAAAGGATTGGGTCTGGAGATAGACGATTATATCCCCATACCACGGATCTAAAGTGCTGATGAGAAACAAAGATTCGTCCGCAATGGGTTCCTCTGCCACAGTTTCTGTGTCAGCACACGGGAAGTCACACATTAACTCGGCAAAAACTAAAGATTTCTTAGACTTAGATTTTTCAAACTCCAAGTCGAACTCTTGCAGGATAACGATCCATTTAGAGTACTTTCCCCCTAGCAATTGTTTAGTCGAAATGTAGATCATAGGGTTGCAATCCAAAATTACTGTAGTTTTACGGAGAAGAATGTAGTGACGAAAACGTTGGACAACTTGAACGGCTACCAATGCTAATTTCTCCACATGTGAATATTTGAGCTTAGTTGGGTTTAAAGTCCGACTATGGTAATATATCACATGTTCCATTCCGAATTCGTCTTCCTGAACTAAGACCATTCCAATGGTGGAATGAGCGGCGGCGAGGTACAATAATTAATCCTGGTTGTAGTTGGGAGGATGCAGCAACGGTGCATGGGTCAACGCGTGCTTGAGTGCATCAAAATATTTCTGAGCTATCTCATCCCAAGAGAATTGAGCGTTCTATTTCAACAACCGGGTAAAACCCTTTGTAATCTCGGCGTAGTTAGGAATGAATCGGCGTAAAAAGTTTTCTTTCCCCTGCAAACTTTGGAGTTGGCGAAGACTCGAAGGAGGAGGCAATTTGATGATAGCTTCTACCTTCGAGGGATCAACGCGAATGCCGGCTTTTGAAACTACAAATCCCAGCAATCGTCCCACTTCTATACAGAAGACACATTTGTGTGGGTTCAACCGAATACGATAATGCCTACACCTCATGAAGATTGCTCGTAAATGGACAAGGTGATCAGCTCGACATAATGAATGAGCGGGCAAATCATCGAGATACGGTTGCACAATGTGTTTGATGTCATGAAACGCATAAGACATCGCCCTTTGAAAAGTGGCTCCGACGTTCTTAAGCCCAAAGGGTAATTTGCAATAAGCAAATGTCCCCCATGGACAAATGAAAGCCATTTTTGGTTGGTTGGCAGGTAGAATATTGATTTGTTTGTAACCGGAAAAACCGTCCATAAAGGAAAATATTTCACTGCCGGCACAATCATCAATTATTTGATCGATATAGGGTGTTGGGTAGTTGTCCTTTGGACAAGCTCGATTAATATCCCTATAGTCGATTCATATTCTTATTGTTCCCTGTTTTTTGTTAACTGGAACAATATTCGATACCCAATCCGTTAATGGGATCGGATAAATGAAACCTGCTTTCAACAACTTCTCAACTTCTGCTTTAATTGCAGCCGCTTTCCGTGGGTGAATCTGACGCAAACGTTGCCGGATGGGTTTAGCGTCCGGGTAAGTCTTGATCTCATGGACAACAATTGCGGGATCAATTCCTGGCATTTCCTCATAGGACTAGTCAAACACGTCACGGAATTCTTGAAATAGGGCC
Organism: Pinus tabuliformis; assembly: GCA_031772625.1. Lineage (NCBI taxonomy): Eukaryota > Viridiplantae > Streptophyta > Pinopsida > Pinales > Pinaceae > Pinus > Pinus tabuliformis. The sequence continues at coordinate 2,015,561,146 of CM062816.1, forward strand.
TTGTATGTCTAAATTTCGTCATCTGAACACGAGGCACCTATATGAATGTGCTCAACAATTCCGGGCTTGACTGAAATGTCAATGGGAATCGTTCGAGAAATGTTTCCCAAATTCAGCTCTGAATCAGGATGTTTCATTGGACTCTGAGCTTCTTTGACATATTCAGCTGTAAAGATTGATGAGAAATCATTTTCAAAACGATCATCCTCAGGTAAAAACGAAGAACTGTGATGGAGATCTTCCCATGGTAAATCGTCTACACACAGGACTTCACAAAGTTGTTCGTCAGATGACACAACTTCAGGAAACGCTATTAACTCCGAGGTTGACATGAAAAGTGATTCCTCATGGACCACATTCATTTGGTCGATTTTGGTTGAACTTGGGTCGGTAAAAGACTGCACGGCTTCATAGGCAATTTCATATGGACTCAAATGCATTGCATCACCAAATGAGTCTATTTCAGATTTAGAAGGAACGATCCAAGGATCGTCATAAACAATGGTGTCTGAAGTAATCATATGAATAGATGCAAATGAAGACAAGGCATTGATTGGAGGAAAAGGAAAAGTTCCCAGTAAACCGGCATCTTTAACTAATCCTACTCCAACATCCTTATAAGGGATAGTCGTTTTACCAACATGCTGGATACTCTCTGAAGAGGCTGGGTCGGATGAAAAGTAAGCCAGCTGGTCTATGGTTACGATATTGCCATTATGTGGAAACTTTATTACTCTAAAGACCGATGAAACGACTGCTGTCATAGCATAAGACCAACTTCGACCCAAGAGAAGGTTCTAGTCTAGAGGGGCATCAACCACCTCCACATCTAGACTAACGGTTTTTCCTTCAACCCCTATAGGCAAATCCTGTAGAATGCCAAATGGATGGAACCCACGGCCATCAAAGGCCTTAAGAATTGTCGGGGATTGATTTAGTGAAGGAGAACCAAGCGATCTCCAACACTGTATCGACATAATACACGTGGAAGCTCCCTCATCAATTACAGTCCGATGAATAGGCCTGTTTTTTACTATCACTGGGATCTGGAAAGCCATTTGATGAGGTAAACGCGGTGTACTATTTTCTAGATCAAAGATTATTAGGTTCAGGTCCTGAACATCAACATCTCCTACAGCCGACAAAAGTAATTTGCGTTGTGCTGGGCATGATTGCAGCACTTCCAAAGTCGACATTGCTGAGGGTGAAACAGCTAAATCCTCAACAATGTTGTAATTCTCGGCCACTCTCGCATGTGGATTGAAAGCAGACCTTCGAAGTACACCCTTGGCAGGTGGTTTGATTACTAAGTCCAGGTTAGGCTTCTCGATCTGTAGTGGATCAGAACCGGGAGCTGAGGTTGATGGATTAGAATGAGAAGATTCTGCTTCTTTGCCATCAACAAGACTTTTACTACCATAATCTTGCGATCGAGTCGCAATCCTTACATGAGACATCATCAATATGGGTTCTTCACTGGCACTCGAGGAAGAACCTATCATCTTACTCTCCTGCTTTGGAAATGGATCTCTGAAAACAGCAGGAGTTGGGGAACCTTTGACGATTTTCACAACCTTGGCCCGATGAGGGAAATCTCTTGTAAAATGATCCTCTTCACAAATAAGACAAGGATATCGAGGTTTGCGTTTTTCGTCATTGGTTTCCGACTTTTCTGTTTTCTCCTTTGGAGTTTTTTCTGCTTTATTCTTCTTCTTACCTTTCTTTTTCCCACCGGATTTTGATTTCGCCGTAGATGACTCTACAGCGTGAATATCAGCGGAAACTTCAGCAGAAGATTCTCCTGTCGGGGAGTCTGGTAAGGTTATAATAGGAGAGGAATTCTTTGAAGACTTCTTCTTGCTTTTAGTATTCACTGTACCAATCATGCCATCAGCGGCATGAGACCCCGAAGGAGCAGCAACGATTTGATTTGACTTAGGAAGATCTGGGATCTTTTCATGTAACGTACCTGACTGAGTATAAACTAAGTCAAGGTACTGCGCTTGAGCAATCACTTGCTCCTCAGTAACTACTCCGGCCTTAGCTACGTCTTCAGTAATCTTCGGTAATAATGATTTAACAAACCATTCAGCTAAGATTTGGTCCGGGATAAAAACTTTCACTAACCGCCTTCAACGTCTCCATTCATGAATATGATCGAAAATAGAAGTGGACGTCGATTGTTTTAATGAAGTTAGTAACTCCGTGCCATTATCATATCTGACCGGCAACTAAAAATGAGTTAAGAACGAGGTAGCTAACTGGATAAAATTATAAAAAGAGGCCCGTGGTAACTCAATGTACCACTTGGCCACGAGACCAATGAGAGTACGCTGGAAAAGATGTAAGCGGATCGAATCATCCGAGATGGAATTAGAGGCACACCAGAGGTGGTAAGTCATCACATGATTCGACGGGTCCTCTCCAGACTTACCTTCGAACTTGGGTATGTCACTGGGCAACTTATTTGGCATTGGCGGCCAAAACGGAAGATAATTTATTGGATCGTTCGTTAGGCGCAACAAGTCTGGTAAATCCAAAGTTACGATAAATGGTAATTGCCGATTAGGATCCCTAAAACTCTGGGTCACAAGACCAGTCCCAGGAGGAGGATATTCGGGATAACTTGGAATAGGAATCGCATTCGGGATATTGTATCCTCCCGGAAAACCAGGATTAACCGGACTGTACTGGGGTTGTTGAGGTTGTTGATAAGTGTACCCAGGATACGGTTGATACTGGTAAACTGGTTGCTGGACAGCAGGCCCGTATTGGTACTGTCCCTGGTACGGTTGATAAGTGAATTGTGGTTGACTAGTGACAACCGTACTTAAACCAGGTTGTCCTACAGGCATCTGAACCGTAGTTTGAATCGTGGATCCAGACGATGGTAAAGATGTCTGAGGAGTAGTTAGAGAGACAGTAGAAACCAGAGTTGTCGATACTCCAGAAGTAAGTGTGGTAGACTGAACAGATGTTGTGGTAGTTGCAGCAGTCGTTTGAGATGGAGTACTAGGGGCAATAGGCCCAGACTGAGAAACTACCGAAGGTACAGAAGTTTGAACATTAGACTGGACTGGTTGCTGGGGTGAACCAGAAACTAAGGGTTGTCCAATTTGAGATGACAACTGTACACTTGGCTGCAATACCTGTTGAACTTGTGATGGATCCCACACTATGTTCATTCCAGGGTATGGACCCATGACAGGTTGAGGATATTGAGATCCATAACTGGATTGAGGGTAGGATTGATAATTGAAAGGTACATTTCCCGTACCTTGAACATAAGATTGACCTTGGGGTGGTTGATAACCTTGACTCGAGTACTGACCTTGGGGTAGATACCCTTGAGGTAAGTACTGATATTGGGGTTGACCTTGAGGTATAAATTGATACTGAGGTTGACCTTAGGGTACATATTGAGGCTGGGGTTGACCTTGAGGAATGTATTGCACCACAGGTACATACTGTCCTTGAGGTTGCCCCCCAGACGCAATTTGTGTACCTTGAGGTTGCCCCCCAGGCGTTAATTGAGGCTGCCCCCCAGGCGGTAACTGGCCACCTTGAGGTTGAGAACTGGGAATTGAACCTGACATCATGTAAATGTCTCCTACACCCAACGGTTTATTACCATTGTTTCCAGTTAATGACCCATGTTCAATGGGTTGAGGAGATGCTCCCGCAAAAGTACCAGAAAGTTACTGATACCCAGAGGGAACAGAAGGACCGCCGTACAAGAAAGATTCAGGCGATTGAGTAAACATAGACGACTGACCAGACATATTTACAGGAGTATAAAAACCTCTAGGTGGATAAGGGGTACGAGGTGGAGTAAAACTTGACCCTGAGTTGTCTAAATAATTAGTTAACGAAAGATACCAAGTAGTACTTCTAGGTGGACTGTAAAAAATGGATTCACGCTCCCTTAGATCAATAGTAGGTTGATCTTCAGGGATAGGGACGCCTATTTCTTATTCTGGAGCAAGTTCTTCAATCGCTATCAAACCAGAAGGAAGATTTTCGGTGATGACTCTTTCTACCCTAGGTGAATCAGGAGCACAATAAGTTGGAGTAACAGGTTCAGATATCTCAGGTTCTTCGCTTATATCACTAGTAGATGAAAAACTACCAGCAAGCTCGAAAACTGCAATAGCTTTGAGATTATAACCTGTTTCAAGACTTTGGTAATCAGGATGAACTACCAATGAAGACTCTCCTTCTTCCGGTGAACCTACTTTACTGCCACTAGGAGTTACAAGGACTTTCAAACCTTCGTAATGACTCGGGACATCTTCGGGAGGTGGGCCCCAAAGTCTACGGGACTTCCTCAACAAATCGGCCACGGTTACAATCTCAGGTGACTGGCCCCGAAGTCTACGGGACTGTCTCGGTAATTCAGCCATAGTTAAAAACTTTTAACTACTGCACACGCAAACAAAGTAAAATCTCAAAGCAAACCACCTAAAGTCTCTAAAGAACCAAACAAATTCGAATCACACACCTAAAGAATCTAGGGCGCCAAACCATACACAAACAGTAGCCTTCCAGACCGAAAACACTAGTTGGTGATGAAGCCCAACATCGTCGAATTCAGTACAGAAGTGGCAGGTGGAACAGTTACCCCGACAACCTGCTTAATGAATAGACCGGCACAAGTTCCTCCACTTTAACCGTCTCGAGTGAAGTGAACCCCCCGGAAAATCCAAGTGAGTCTAGCCGACGTCTGCTCCAGGTACAGTGGGATCTTCCCTCCACCGTCACCTTGGGTAGAACCCTAAAGATAATGGTCACTAAGGTCACCAACAACAACAAATACACCTGGGGGAATAGTCTACGATCCGATAGCACGCAAGGGCAGAGTATCAAGCTCAATCCCCTTGCCGACTCCTTGACAATAATCCAAGGTTTACCGACAAGTGACCCCAGGCTCCTCGACAATATTCCGAGTTTTACCGTTTGTAGTACGTGCGTATCTGGCATCGTTTCCAATGAAGGAGGATTGATCCCCTCACTGGTTCGGACACGATCTCGTGCTTCTCCTTTAAGAGGAGCTTTCCCAGAGCATAAATGTAACAGCTAGATTTATCCTACCACAAGATGAGCTACTTGTTTGGTTTTGCTGTCTTGGAGAGTTAATTACTCTCCTACTCCAAGACACTAGCCTGATCTATATTGGTGTTTCAGAGCCCTAGTAAATAAAAAGTTACTAAGTTAATTTTACTTTAAGCGTTAATTTTATGGCTTTTCTTTAGGACAAAAGGTAGTGGAGATGAAACTGATGGTGTGTAGACTCGACTCAAATCCACTAAAAAGATGCACCTAGGATGATTTATACTATTTTTCCTTTTTCAATGAATTCCCTAGCTAAGAGAGTTGGAGAATGCAAATTTGATATAAAAACAACTTTCTTGGCAATGAAAATCAAAGAAACAATCTCTTTATCTTTTCCAAAGCATACAACACATGACCACTAATTATTTCACGAAAATTCCTTTCTCTTCTCAAAGACTTCAAACGCTACTAAAACAAACTTTTCTTCAAAAGAGATTTTTTGTATTTTTTCCTATATTAACAAAGCACGTAAAACTACTTAACAAGAATCAAATTTAAAAAATCTATAACAATCAAATCAATTTTACCTAAAAGCAAATCTAAGAGAAATTCACCTAAAAGCAAACCTAATGAGGCAAAAGCCTACAAAGTATAATTCCAGGATGTTTTACTCGGTTACTATTCAACCAAGGACTAGCTCATGCAGAATCATAAACCAGTCAAAAACAAAAATCGAAATCTTTTGTTCTTTTTCTTAAGAATGAAATTCACAACTTTAACCCACAAGCTTTTTCGAAATTCCGCAAAGAGACAACACAATGGTAGGTTTCTCACACAGGTGGATTTTATGAAAGGTCCGACTCCTAAGAAGACTGAAAAGACCAGGGAGATCCAAGGTTTTACAACTTCTAAAGCCAAAGTCACTACAGGACCAATGCAAAAATCAAACCCTAGGGCTAGAACTTCTATGAATTTCACTAAAACACTTGACACTAAAGAAACAAGCTTAGATGAGGACTTCTGACAGGTAACCAATGGATCTGGGCAGCAAAAACATATTATAAACAAAATCTAAGAGGAAAAAAGGAAAAAAAATTGAAATTTTCTCAACTTTTGACAGGGTATGCAGGCAGCCTGTTTGCACAGGTGCGTGTACGCTCTGTGTACAAAGCTGTAGTGCGTACAAGTATGCACTGTGCTTAATGCAGAGGCTGGGTACTTCTAGCAAAACCAAGAAAAGTAAAATCTAACTTAACCCTAAACTATTCCACCCAAATTCACAGTCAAACAGCCAAAAACCAGAAAGAAAACGACTTTTCTCAAATCAAAGTATCAAAAAAGAGAAATCAATCAAATCCATGGTTCCCCAGTATGGTCGCCATTTTGTCATGCGGAAAGAGTCAATTTTGCGGACAAAACCAACCTCCCTAGAAGTTAAGGCTTTCTAGTGACAAACAAGACAATTAAACACTATCTTTCCCTAAATATGCATTTAGAATACAAGTAAGCAGGTGTTTAAAACATACCTTTAGTCCCACGATGTTTGTAGCAGTCCAGCCTCTCCGATCCGGATGAGCTCCTCCTTCTCTTCGAAACCTGCATTCACTAACAAGCAAACGATTACATAGCACCTGAATAACTCATAAAATAAAACATATTCATCATAAAGACCAAGGAGTATATGAAACAAATTATGTATAACAACTTGTTGAGAAAAATGAGCTTAATTGTATTAAGTGGAAACAAAAGAAACCATTACAACCAGTGCCTTGGTGGTGTGCAGGTCCCTCCCAGGGTCCAGCAAGAGTTCTCCTTTACTTTGATCAGCTCACCCACTTCCAAATGAAGCTAAGAAAGGATGGGAATCTCTCCTCTCAAGCTCTATAAGGGAGTCCTAATTTCAGTAGAATCTACCCTTAGGAATGTTCAGCTTTCAACCTTCCCTCCCTCTAGCCCAATGCCTGTATTTATAATGCTTTGGAGGAAGTTAATCAGGTCCACCATCAATGGGATAAGCCCCTCTTTGAATGGGATAGCTCCCCTCTTGATGGGATAAGTTCCTCTTTCATAGGGATACATGAACCATCTGGAGGCGCTCAATACACGTTAAACAAACTTCTAGAATGCTCTAGAATCGACCACAAGTAACTTTTTTGAAGTAAAACTCGCGCCTTTTGACCTTTACAGGAGTATGCACCCACCCCTTTACAGACACAGCGTACAAGTACGTAGGTATTGTGAACTTGGGGTGCGTACACGCAGGTAAGGCTAAGAGAAACTGCGTACCCAGAGTTATATAGATTTTTAAAGACTTTCTCTCTTTCTTGGAGTTTGACATGAGTAGCAGAGGTATAAGACTTGCCAAGGAGGATAGTATGACAGTTGATGGAGCCATACTAACTGCAAATAGTCATGGTGACAAATTTTAGTGTAACAAGAACCAAGGCTAAAGATTTTTACATTGGTGACAAAGTGCTCAAGTGGGATTCAAGGAGGGAAGACAAAGGAAAACATGGGAAATTTGATTTCCTATGGAAAGGTCCCTATGTCATTTATACTTACAGAGGAAATAATGCTTTCTTCTTGAGAGAAATTAATGGTACAGATGCATAAGGTGGGCCTGTGAATGGTTGAATGCTAAAACATTACTTTGAACCAAGTTACTAATTTTCATTTCCCATTTGTAAATACTTTATTTACAAAGTCTAGTTTGGATTGGATGGTGATATTTGAAGTTGAAGCCCAAAGAGAAGGCCTCGAGCTTTAAAAGATTTACTGTCATAAGTATCAATAATGCAAATTCACGGAAGGACACTTTGCAAGGTAACATCAGCAACAATTCAAAGGCCACTAATCTTCATTAGTTCTTGACATCTTTTCAGAAGATTCCATCCCCAGGGGGAGCCACTGTTAGGTTCCTATTGTTGGAAATAATACTGAGAGGGGGGGGTGAATCAGTATTATCAGATCATTAAAACTTTTTTCAATGCTCAAAAACATATACGCTACTTCAGTTAAGTGAACCCGCGTGTACACGCTGCTGTGTCTAAAGCAACTAGCGTATATCCAGAAATCTTATGATTCAGTTAGCTTATCTTCAGTAAATGCATCAGAACATTATTAACCATATTAATAGTAAACAGGTGCAGTATAATAGAACAGATCATCACACAAAAGCCACACACATGAACACAAAGATATAAGGTGGAAACCCAATGTGGGTGAAAACCACCTGCTGCAAGTCATCTCAATCTTCTTCTTAATAAGAAAATCCTTTTACAATATTTGTACTGGTGCAGTCTTATACCAGTACGGGAGCTACAACCCCCTTTTCTCTTGTACTAGCCGATCCATTTACTAGTACGCAGGCTGCTACCTGCTACAATGCTCCAAAGATCTCCCTTAGCTTTTGTACTAGCTTAGATACTAGTACGTAGGTGCTTGCCTACAATCTTCTCTCCTCCAGGTACCACGTTTCATCAATTTTCAGACTGGATACACTGAAGCACAACACATAATCTGAAAGGCCACTTTTCATCCAATTTCATACTGGACCCATAACTATCATTGAAACTCAAAACAATCATCAAACTCTGAATCACTGAAACCCTGTTAACAACACTGTCACCAGAACACAGAGCAGACACAGAACTCTATAATAACCATCAGACCCATCTGCAACTTCAAATATCAAGCTTTACAATGTATACGCTACTTCGATGAATCAAACCCGCGTGTATACGCGCTTTTGCCAAAGACAACCAGCGTACAGATCTAAAAATAATTTCTCATAGCTTGCAGCTGTACCAGACATCAGTCATACTCATAACACTTATAGAACAATACATGCGTCAGTATGTAGATCTAGAATAAGCATCATAAAGATAGTTCATTTCAAACCATTTGATCTCGATCTCTCCTTAGATCTTGTTCTCCATCAATCGGTGAGATCTCTCCTTAGCTCAGATCAAGCAATGCATCATCAACCCATAACCTGCATACTGGATCTAATACTTCATCAGATATTCAAGACATTTCAGATGCACTTGCCTAATGATTTCCTTCTCCTTATATAGCCTTAGGCCTTGTTCAATACCAAGGGCCAAAACCATAGAAATCCAATACCATCATCTTCAAAACTAGGGATCAACACGTCCGTCGAGACACCAAGGTCCAAAACCATAGGCACAACTTCCAAGGAATAACTGCCGTGGACCAAAGATAAGTTTTCCACATACACGCGCTTTTACTGAAGCCAACCTGCATGTACACGCGACTTGGTATATAGCTAACCTGCGTATACGCGACTTGGTATATAGTGAACCTGCTTGTATACGCGACTTGGGCTTAATGAACCTGCGTGTATGAACTTTCTCTTCTTCTTATAGTCTGATCATCAATTCCTTACTGCTGACCTTCTGCACTATGATTTGTCATCAATGTGGTTTGCCATCAAGGACAACACTTATCTCATAATGCCAACAATCTCCCCCTTTGGACTTGATGGCAAAGCTAACTTGTCACACTTAGAACTATCATTTGATTCGTTTGAGCTGTCCTCCATCAGTCACATCTGATATCTCTTTTGAAGATTCATCCAGTTATACATAAGTGAGATATTCTTCTATGAGAGGGTTGCCATCAAGTACAACACATGCATCATAATGCCAACAATCTCCCCCTTTGGACTTGATGGCAACAAACAACACCAAATCACTCTCCCCCTTTGACATCAAGGGCAAAGGGTGGACCAAGATGTTCTCTTCTGTTGCTGAACATTTCGCTGTCCATACTCCCCCTGAGTATCTGTTAAAATCTCTGAATGATCTCCCCCTTTGTATATGCCAAAGTGTACCAATCTGTCAATGCTCCCCCTGAGTACATGCCAAGTCTCTGTACAGCTGAAGTGTGCTGTTCATGCTCTTCCTGACTGTAGGCAAGATCTGCAAAAGATGTTCTTCAAGAAGAACATGACTCTATACATCATAAAAGACCTTCCTATCACCAAGGACTCATACATACATCCATCTCTCAACTAAGTGAGGATATACAAAAATTGACTCATCCACCCAACCAAGTGGGGATACATCAAAAGTTTACATATGACAACCAATCATATTGCATCAATCATCCCAGGCATAGTGGGGAAACCAAAATAGGCCGTTAGATGACCTTGACACCATGAAAGAGATACCACAAAAGAGATATATGACATAGAGACGAAAGAAATAGACCAAGACTTATGAAAGTCACCAGCAGCATCTGATAATCACCATTCAGATCAGCAACCAAAAGATCCTTCTGTTCTCCTTTTCGCCTTTGTTCCATCTGAAACCAACAAAAAATGTGGACTAGAACCAAAAGCTTTAAGATAATGCCAACAATGCATCATTGGAAGATTATCTTCTCCCCTGAGCCTGTGCCAGATGATCTCTGTCAGACCCATATTAGACTTTCTGCAACCAACATCTGTCCCTGCTGATTTCCTTCAAAACTCCATATACGCGGATAGGCCTTATGAAACTCGCGTACAACCATTTTCATATCAGCAACCTGTAAATGTCCTGTAGCAAGGTATGTCATGTCTCTAACAAAGCAACTTTGAGTAGTCATCCATGTATCAGGACTATGTATCTTGAGCTCAAGCTCATTTGACAAAACTTCTTGATATCATCAACAGCAACAATCCTTATCCACAAGAGTGCCTGCATCATAACTGTATGATCTTTATGCATATGAAAACAGCAGTATATGAGTGACTCATCATCAAGTGAGGAAGATGTGTATTCAAGCTTTGTACTTCTCCTTGTCCTTATGAAGATCACCATGTAAGCACCATATATGCATCATCAAAGAATCAACCATAAATCTGATCTGAACATCTTCTATGTAACTTCAAGAATCATATGAGAGTTTATCATAGACAACTCACAACCACATCATAGCAAGATATATCATTTATCCATATAAGAATCATCACCAAGGATTATTAACCATAATTCCAACAATGAATTACTAAAGGCATATGCTCCCCCTCAACCAGTGCCATCTGTTAGATCTGATCATGCATATATCAGCAATAAGTATCAAAACATCATCATCCTCGAGTTAGGATCAAAACACTTCTAGACATCATACAAGTAACAAAACATTTCCACACATCCTCAGCAGACTGTAACCAATAGAGAAAATAATAGACTGAATCATATCAGATCTTTTTCTGATCCTGTCCCCACTGCTTTTCCTCAGACTGACATATACGCGACTTTGCAGTGTCTAACTCGCGTATATACATGACTTCCCTTTAAGGAACTTGCGTATGAGATTCAGAACACTGAAGTTTTACACTTTCAACTCCCCCTGAATCTGATATGTCTGTGCTGTGCTGTGTCTCAGTACATTGTGCTGACTGTACTTCCTTCTTCCTCCATATCTTCAAGTGTAATGAGGTTTTCTCCTTTTGGTGTGATGTCCATCCTTTGTTCCTGCATTCCTTTGCTATATGTCCAAGCTTGTTACATGCATAACATCTTACATGTTTCATATTCCTCCTGTAGCAATCAACAGCTTTGTGACCAAACATATTGCAAGCAAAGCAATATCCATTAAAGTACCTTGAGTGTGATGATCTTTCTGCATGATGGTCTTGAACCCTTCTTCTTCTACATCTAGCTGCAACATGTCCAAGATTATGACATACATAACATTCAACATTATTCATAGGAGGAGTAAAAGATTTTCTTTGAGGAGTCTCTTTCCTTGATTGTTGATGGGGTTGACCTTTCATCTCCTTGTTGATCATTTTAGATTTCTCTTTAGAGTTCCTTGCCTCACCTTGTGAGCTAGATTCACCTTCAACAGATTCATGAAAACCAAGACTAGTCTTGATAGCAGGAGACCTTTGACTACTAAGAATATCATCCAAGGCTTTAGTACTATCTTGAAATCTCAAAAGTTTATCTTTTTCTTCTAATTTACCTTTCAAGATATTTACCTCAACTTGAAGTTGTTCCTCCTTTTCTAGACATTGCTTCTTCATGTCTTCTCCATCTTTCCTTCCTTCTTCCAACTGATGCCTTAGTTTGAGAATCTCCTTTTCTTGTTCTTCATTCAGATCCTGCTGCATTTGACGAACTCGGAAGGCACATTCTAGTTGAGATTTTAAGCTGGTCACTTCGTTTTCTTGTTTTGCAATAGCTTGGAGTAGATCTGTATTCTACTTCTTTGATTCTTCAAGATCTCCTTTTAGTGAGAGGATTGTAGCTTCAAGATTTTCATAGTAGCTGGATCTATCTTTGAGTTTCTTGATGGTTGTGCTTCTTTCGTTGACTTCTTTTCTTAATGATGTCACTTCATGCTGCAATTTTTTGACATTGGTCTTCCTTGTCCTTGAGAAGCTTTCTTACCTTGTTTCCTTCTTCTAGTTGGGCCTTTAGTTTGGTAGCTTCTTCTTTGAAAGCACATTCCCTTTTGTTTAATAGATCTTCTTGATCTTTAAGTTTGTCTGCAAGCCTTCTAAATACTGCCTCTATTTGATACTTTTCTTGCTCACCCATAAAAGCATGTTCAGTAGTTTCACTATCACTTCCATCATTTTCACAAGGAAATATAGCAGGAACATCAGAGGATAACACATTCATACCTGATAATGATTCTAAATCTGATTCTGAATCTGAAGAACTTCTTATACCTAATCCCCAATCGACTCTTCCACTGTCATAGATCTTCTGAGATGTCTTCTTCTTCTTATGAGCTTTCTTCTTAAGCTTCTTTCCCATTGTTCCACGGATCTCCTTCAAGTGATCAAGCTTCTACCAAAGGACCTGCTCCGATACCAATTGTTGGAAATAATACTGAGAGGGGGGGGTGAATCAGTATTATCAGATCATTAAAACTTTTTTCAATGCTCAAAAACATATACGCTACTTCAGTTAAGTGAACCCGCGTGTACACGCTGCTGTGTCTAAAGCAACTAGCGTATATCCAGAAATCTTATGATTCAGTTAGCTTATCTTCAGTAAATGCATCAGAACATTATTAACCATATTAACAGTAAACAGGTGCAGTATAACAGAACAGATCATCACACAAAAGCCACACACATGAACACAAAGATATAAGGTGGAAACCCAATGTGGGTGAAAACCACCTGCTGCAAGTCATCTCAATCTTCTTCTTAATAAGAAAATCCTTTTACAATATTTGTACTGGTGCAGTCTTATACCAGTACGGGAGCTACAACCCCCTTTGCTCTTGTACCAGCCGATCCATTTACTAGTACGCAGGCTGCTACCTGCTACAATGCTCCAAACATCTCCCTTAGCTTTTGTACTAGCTTAGATACTAGTACGTAGGTGCTTGCCTACAATCTTCTCTCCTCCAGGTACCACGTTTCATCAATTTTCAGACTGGATACACTGAAGCACAACACATAATATGAAAGGCCACTTTTCATCCAATTTCATACTGGACCCATAACTATCATTGAAACTCAAAACAATCATCAAACTCTGAATCACTGAAACCCTATTAACAACACTATCCCCAGAACACAGAGCACACACAGAACTCTGTAATAACCATCAGACCCATCTGCAACTTCAAATATCAAGCTTTACAATGTATACGCTACTTCGATGAATCAAACCCGCGTGTATATGTGCTTTTTCCAAAGACAACCAGCGTACAGATCCAAAAATAATTTCTCATAACTTGCAGCTGTACCAGACATCAGTCATACTCAGAACACTTATAGAACAATACATGCGTCAGTATGTAGATCTAGAATAAGCATCATAAAGATAGTTCATTTCAAACCATTTGATCCCGATCTCTCCTTAGATCTTGTTCTCCATCAACCGGTGAGATCTCTCCTTAGCTCAGATCAAGCACTGCATCATCAACCCATAACCTGCATACTGGATCTAATACTTCATCAGATATTCAAGACATTTCAGATGCACTTGCCTAATGATTTCCTTCTCCTTATATAGCCTTAGGCCTTGTTCAATACCAAGGGCCAAAACCATAGAAATCCAATACCATCATCTTCAAAACTAGGGATCAACACGTCCGTCGAGACACCAAGGTCCAAAACCATAGGCACAACTTCCAAGGAATAACCGCCGTGGACCAAAGATAAGTTTTCCACATACACGCGCTTTTACTAAAGCCAACCTGCATGTACACACGACTTGGTATATAGCTAACCTGCGTATACGCGACTTGGTATATAGTGAACCTGCTTGTATACGCGACTTGGGTTTAATGAACCTGCGTGTATGAACTTTCTCTTCTTCTTATAGTCTGATCATCAATTCCTTGCTGCTGACCTTCTGCACTATGATTTGTCATCAATGTGGTTTGCCATCAAGGAAAACACTTATCTCATAATGCCAACACCTATACCAATAGGAGTCATAATTTTGAATGATTGAGGTTAAGCCTTGTAATATTGTACATACCTTTGCTTTCTACAAATGTTTTCCATATTAAAAATTAAAAAACGTAAAGAGGGTATGTCCTAAAAGAAATATCAAAGGACAAGAAGAATAAGAGAAGGTCAAAAAATGAAAATATATGAACTCCAAAAACAAAAAGAGACCATGAAAATGTGCAATTCTAACTACCACTACTATTACTTTTATGCATAATAATGATTGTATGTAGCTTGTTATTCATGACACAATCCATGGTAATCAAACTATTTAATCTTGGTTATATCATGCTTTGAATTTTATGTTTATAGTTAGAGAATAAAATCTGACCAAATAGTTTAATCTTGGCAAATCAGTAGATAGGTAGAGAAAATAACAGGAGCTCATCAGTTTAATCTCAGCCCTTAGATGATATAAGGTTAGAAGTAGATAGTTTACTTTTCAAAATAAAAATGAATGATAAGGGTATGCTAGTCTAAATGCACCCAAATAAATGAAGAAAAAATGTTAGGGTAAGTAAATGGGTAAGTAGAAGAAAGGTTGCTAAAGTATAAAGTTGATTGGATCAAAACATATGCATCATTCTTAGACACATATTTCAATATGTATGATCAATTATGGAAGAAAAAACAAAGGTTTTCAAATTAATGTGATTAATTCCCCCTCATTCATTTTTTCCCTTTACTTACTAATTTCCTATCCACAAGTATGTTCTAGTACCTTAAATCCTTCAAGTCAAAAAGGCTCAGAGCATTTCTCGGACTTTTGGTGGGACTGGACACTCGACTTAATGACTTAAGGACATAAAGTGTTAGAATCCCCTTCATAAGATTTATTTTCCCTTCATTACCCTAATAAAACCCCTTTTCCTAAGGATAAACTTCATTTGCCTAGGAAAAGTAAAAAACCCCCCATGTTAAATTCTAGTTCATTCAAAAAAATCACAAAAGTGCTTTATCCTAAGTATGAAATGTATGTGAATAAAATGTGCAAATTTTACATTTATGCTAAGGGTATGCTCACTCCACTCATTTCATATTAATTTTTAAATTTATTACATAAATTCCCAATATACTTTTTCCTGTATATTAATTAAATCCCCTATATAAATATCCCAACACTTAGTTTAATTATAAACTAGAGTTGACTCCCTACTTCATACCCCCGACAAAATTTGCTTAAGTTACCAGTTATCAGTAATGTTGGGTTAATCTCATCATTAAACCCCGCTTAATCAATTAAAATCCTCATTAACTTTGAATAAATCCCAAATCTGCTAAGGATTAAAGCCCTTGCCCCCCACCCCGACACCTCAATTCATTTCATCAATGCACCTTTTCCACCCGACTACCATCAGATCATCATCGCCTGCATCTAATAGTACATATCCATATCGGATCTGCCCGATGCATGAGATTTTCCCGTCCGATAAAGCAGTTTTTCCCCAAAACCCATATGCTACATGTCAAACGTGGAGGTATATCGGGTGACCCCTCCAAAATACTACTTCCTCCATAAAAGCAGTGCGATGGCCTGGGAAACCGCATCCCGCTCAACCCAATAAACCACCTACTATTCATTCATAAAATTGCCCGCCAAAAAGTGACCATTGCTTAATAAAAAGTCTGAGAAGCCCTTTTTCATATTTTTTTTCTCGAGCTCTTTGAAAACCTCTACAAACCAGTGCGACACCTACAAACATGAAAATTACCAATTGACCTCATTTTAGTCCTCAAAGAAGCTGCGAAGACCACCTTCAAAGCTGTCAGAGCCCTTTGAACCTTCCATCGTCATCCAGAACACCAGTTTGAATTCAATTCACCTAAAATCCAGGTATATGTGAACAAATTATCAGACGCCCTTTCAAAATTTGAAAATGTTCACTCTTAAAGTGTTTTAATTAAGTAAAATTAATTGGAAAATACTTTCAAGTTAACACCAGATAACCAAGCCCTCCTCAAAGTTTCCAAATTTCCTTCTAACCCTCTGATACAACCCTACACTTCCAAATTCAAATCCACAAGAACTGAATTATTGCTGCCGCTGTCACCATGGATGTCTGACTACAACTCCCCATTTAGACCTAGACCACCTCCCCCTGGCTGATTGGGATTTTCAAATCAAAGACACAAGTGCACACACTCATGACACAACAGGATTATAACAAAAAAATCAAACATCTAGCAAAAGAACGGGCTAGTACATCTTCAATGAAGGCATTGCCAACAAGCAAAGTACTATACCGGACGTTTGAAAACTTCTTTTACCTCTAGCATGAGGTAAAACAATTGTTTGTCAATAAGCCCACTTTTTCCAAGTACACTAAGGCAAATGAAATATATATAATGATGTTAAAAATCCAATTACCTGATGCTGAAATGTGGGAAAAATTGACTGATTTACTGTGAGAAATATGCAGTAAAAAGGCTAGTGTACAATAAAAGTAAAACAATCATGTGAAAAGATGAAGACAGGTCAGCAGAGTCAAAGAGTATCAGTGTCAAAGTGTATTAGATGAAAGCCAAAAGTAAATGAAGCTTCCAGTGTGAAAGATCAAATCGCAAAGCAGCATAAAGGGCTAAAATCAAACCATAAAGGCTAGTAGTACCACAATAAAAGGGACAGCATGAAGCAGTTCAATAGCTATCTCTATTTTCTTGCAAGAAGATATTTTTATTTCCTAGATTAAATCTCAAGTTAGTTTGAGATATTTTGTAATAAATTTTTGTATAAATACTTCACAATTTGAAGTATGTAGGGTGGATTTTAGACATTTCTATGGGATTTTGATCAAAAATACTATAGAGCTATTGTATCATTGATTGAGCCAGCAAGCTGGATTGATGAATAAAGATAAGATATTTCACAGGATTCATGTGTTGAGCGAAGTGCGGACACGTATTTTCTTATGTTATCGTTATTTTTCTTAAAGTTTTTCCACAATCTTTAATGTATTTCTGAATCTGAATGCTATAACTGGAACAATATCTCTGAATTTGTTTAATTACACTCTGTTTCAAAAATTATGCATATAAATGTTTTCTATTGATATATAAGTTAAGGAATTCTTAATTGTTCCTTATTTTAGGTTGTTTCTTGTTAATCCAGATCAAAGGATTCTTAATTTCCGTTTTCTTTCGATTACCCTCTATTCCTCATTTATATCTCGGTCTGAGAAACCTTAATTGCTCTCTCACCCTGATTAAAACCATTTCACCCCCCTATTCCAAAGACCTACACTTTACTCTACTAGCTTGCCCTTTGAACATTCCCTTTAGTGAGTTGATCTAGATCCGTTGCCTGTCTATTCACTCCATAGCCCAATGGTCTAAAGACATCACTCTATCCATCTGTTTCAAGGATCCCACCACCCAATCTTGAATATAAATCAAAAACCCCCAGAACATTCATAACTAGCCTGAAATCCTAGCAAACATAGATAAATCATATAGAGAGAGCCCTCTTTGAGCCTAGGTTGGCTAGAGCCTATGATCCAAAGTTGTTTTGTGGTTACCTCAGTCATTTTCTTTCTTCTAATAACTTCTAGAGAAATTTTTGAGTGATAACAGACTCATTGCAGAGAAAACAATTAATCTCTAGTTGCTTGGAATTCGAGTGAATGAACAACATTGCAGAGTATGAAGCACTCATTTGGGGATTACAAAAAGCCATTGACCACAATGTTGTTGTCCTGAAAGTGGTAACTGACTCCAAAATTGTGGTGCATCAGATACGTAACACTATACATTATGTGTCACCTCCTCTTAAGAGTTACCAAGAAGAGGTATGGTGACTTATTTCTCATTTTGAAGCTTTCAATATATTCTTAGTACCAAGAATGTGTAATGGAGACGCAAATTCCTTGCAAAACACAGCTGCTAGGATGTTACCATTAATGTATGTCTTTACATTTTTTATTTTCTATAAACCATCCATCCCATCCAACATAACTAATTTACACGTTTTTTATGATGACCAACAGATACTATACTTTATGGCCAATGCCGACGTATTCAGAGATGCAATGATTGATGAGGACAAGCACGAGAAGACTCTGCAAGACACAATGAGTACAACCAAAGGAAACCTCATCCCCAAGGGTTTGGTATCATTGGAAAAACTATATGACCTGCACAACCATTTCTGGGGACCTGTGAATGCCAAGACCCATAGTTCAACACTATTGCATGAGTAGATCAATCTTGAAAAAGAAAAGGATCTAAAGTTTGTGAATCTTGGTACCTGTTGTACACCACATGAGAAACAAGATTTTATCCACCTATTCAAGTAGTATAGTGATGTCTTTGTGTGAATGTACAATGATCTCTAATGAGCCTCGGTATTGCAACAAGAATGATGCAACTCCCAAGGCTATCGACTTTAATTATCAAATTGCGATTCGTACAAACTTAAGAGTTATCGACACTATATATGCAGCATACAATGTGTCCTTCCTTTTCTTTCATGAGGGAAAAGAAATATTGCCAATTTGCAGGAATGAAATACTGAATTTAAAGATTCTTGTAAAGTAACATGAAATCCTCTATCTACCTATTAACGCACTTTGCTTGCAAAAGAACCTTATTTTAACCCTATTTTTCACATGTGATGTTTTAACTAATCTAAGCATGAAATAAGATATAGAGAACAATAACTACTGTGTACATGTGTAAATGTAAAAGAATTCATTTTTTTTAATATTTTTGTTTTATAAATGCAAATGTTAATCCTCACTTGGTCTTTGGTAGTACAGATAGGTATGGAGGAAGAGGGTTAAAATGGTCTTGATGGCATGGAGGTTGAGTAGAGGCCTAGTCCCAGCTTCAATGATAATTTTTCTCAATTCGGGCCCAAAATAGGCCACTACGGGATTTCTTATATGATGTACTAGTTCTCCTATAGGATCCCCTAGTTCTCCTACATGATCCTCTAGTTCTCCTACAGGATCCCTTGTTTTACTACAGGATGTTACATATTTCCTATATGAAATTATAATTCATCGAATGACAAAGAAAATGCAATACAAATTGGATGGGAGAATTTTTTTTATTGAATAGGATGTCTTAGGTCCCCATTCCAAGTGGAATCATTCAAAAATGCTTCTATTAACCCAAGCTAAAAATAACAGAAAATTACTAGTTGAAGATCTAGAAATTCAAGAACTAGTGAGCTAGTAAATCTATAAAATGCATAACCTAATCAAGTGAAAATGCAATGGGGTGTTTTTTGTTATGAAGTATAATTTTTTTTTGATCTAATGCAATTTGAACCAACTCAATTGAAGCTTGTTAGCATGCTCTAAAAAATAGCATAAATTTACTGTTCTTCACCACAAAGGAGTTCCAGAAATCTAGCCTTGGGAATAAGAAAGCTAATCGAAGTATATCAATGATAACTATGACGTTCCAAATATTTTCCAAGGATGAAATTATTATTCTGATCTTGCAAAAGAACTTAAATCAACCATTTAACCCAATCCTACAACAAGAAATCATTTATGCTAAATGTAAAAATTGAAAGAAATAAAACAAGAGATGCATGTGAATACGAAGTGAAAAGAAGGAAAGAAAATGATACAAAAGGGCTCTGAGGCTCCTAGGATAGCCAAGCCTAAGGAAACTTAGATACCTATGGAGGATAACAAGATTTAGAAGGTGAACATGACACCAATCTTCATTATTTTCATCAATACACTTACATGCTTGCAAGCAAATACAACGGAGGTGCAGAAATACGAGTTCTCTCCACAAGAACACTAATGAAAATCTATCCCTATAGTGAAATTCGACTTTGTACTTATAAAAAATGATTAGGAATCATTCTCGATGAATGGAGGAAGATTTCTCCACGAAAATCCCTTGATTAGTGGATCTGGTTCCTAATACTAGGAATCTGCATTAAATGGTAGGGAACACATTCCCAGATTTTCTTAATCATTGGAGTTCCACAATTTGTACCATAATTCCATAATATCTTGTTGATTTATTATTTAATAGTGATCCTCCTATAGTAGGGAGCAAGTCCCTAAATTATCTCCTCCTCCAAATCTTCATAATTTGCCCAATATTCTCATAATATTCCACAAAAACAAATAATATTAGGCACAAATATGCAATTATTCATAAACCTTCCTAAAGAATATACTAAAGTTAAGAATACATTATCTAATGCAAAAGGATATGTTTAATGTTTTGAAGGATGGTTATAGGCCTTAATTTATGTTTAATTTAGAGGCATGGGCCTTAATCTATGTCTAATTCAGAGGCCCATCATACCCGCTACTGAAAGTGTTGCTCATCCTTTGAGCAACTTAGTGACCTCATTGTGCCTCATTCATGTCCCTGGTGGCCTGTCTCTTGTGAATTAATAAGATTTCCTGTAAGTTCTGCAAGGATAATCCCAAAAACATATTTGTGCAAAAAAAAATCCTTTTTTTTGAGACCATTAGTTTCCCTTATTCCCCTTATTCAAGATGGTTCTTGAATATTTTTCAGTTTGGCAAGGTGTTCCACATCATTATCAACCTTTTGCTACCTCATTCCACCATTTGGAAACCTATGAAACCTTCAAAATGTCTTTAGATGAGAACTTGGACATCCTGTAGTAATTCCTGTCAAAACTACAAGAAACCCTTTTTTAGCGTAAATTATAGTTTGAGCCTAGGAAAGGCCCTCAACTTGATTCCCATTCCTTTCTCTCGTTTCTATAAAATCTTTTAGGCCTTGGAAAAAATCTAGATAGAGATTAGAGACCTCTTGGAAAGTATCTTTTCATCACTACAGTTTGAGTTCTGTTTTGATGGTGGATGCCTCATTTCCTTTTGTTGCCTTCTTCTTCTCTTTTATGGCCTAGATTGTTCCTTAATGGCCTTGGAGTTCCTTGTTTTGATTATGTCTCTCTCAGGCATTGTCATTTTTGGTTTTAGCACAATTTTTTCTTTCTTCCTTCATGTAGCAACATTATACCTTCCTGTAGTAGTCATTCCTTCTTCCTTTAGAGTCTGCTAACTATATGGGCATGATGAGAAATGATGTAGGTTTGTGAAAATGGAGAGGATTCTCTGTTTTCTTTTTTCAAGAAATTTTCAGGGTGAGATAGGGTTTGTTCTTGAAATTATGAAATGGGATGGATGAATGATGGATATATAGTGAATATGAAGTGGATGGAGGGCTTTGAGTGCTGTGGTGACTTGGCCTTTGCAAAAATTTCTTCTTTTAACTGCTATCCTCATTCCTTAAAGTCATCACCCTTTATAATTTGACTTTTTAACATTGCATGAGTGAAAGAGTGAGCTACAATTAACTAGTTGAAGGTAGCTGAGACTGTTGACCCAAGCTTAGATTATAAAACCTCATCTCTCATGCACTGACACCAAATTTCTAACTATAATATGCTCAAGAGAAGAGGTCAATAATATTGCATACCTGTACCTACCTGATGGTTGTTGGAGAGACAAGCATGATGCTGCTAATTTGATGTTGTTGTGCTTCTCATGACTTAGGTACATCTTCTTGACTACTTTTTCCTTTTTTGTTGATCTTATTTTGCTGATGGGTTGTCTTGTTGTTGATGTGCAGGTGATGGCTTCCTCTGTCGCTGCTGAGCTCTTGACGAGTTTCATTATGCCTACAGTTATGCTTCTCCTGTTTCAATGATGGTGCTAAAGGTTAGGCCTGGAGCCTGCTGTTACTTCCCAATAGGCTATTGTAGCTGCCCTTTTTTTTAATGTTTGTGTCCTTTCTCTGTTGGAGGGTAAATAGGTGCTGGAATGAGTGGAAGATGTGGCCATAAAGTGACATGGTCGTGATGGGTGTTGGCTAAGATGTGGTGAAGTGAATGTCCTTTCTTCCTATCCCAAAACAGGCCTACATCATATTTTTCCATCGGATTTCCTTTTCTGTACATTTTCAGAACTTCCTGTAGTACTACAGGAAACTCCTATAGTAATTCAGCATAGCCTCTTGTAGCAGACTTATTTTGTCCATATCTCCCAAATGGTAGAATGGATTGACCTGAAAATTTTTCAGAATGTTTCCATCATCATTATGCACCTCCCCATAAAAAGCAATTTGCCAATGGATGCACGGATCTTGAGAAAATATAAAAAATGTTCAAGGTGATGGAGGCTAATTTCTTGGAAAATGTGCACTAGAATTGACTGAAATTTCTTTGGCATGTTACCATCATCCATATTCATCTCCCCATGAAACAGATCTTTAAATGTATGCATGAATATTGAGAAAATAAAAACTAGTTGTAGGTGATGGAGGCTAATTTCTCGAAAACTGTGCACTGGAATTTACTGAAATTGCTTGAGAATATTACTCTCATCCATATGTAGCTCCCCATTAAACATCTTTGCAAATGGATGCATGGTTTTCAAGTTATGGCAAAAACAAATATCTACTCTATGTATTTTTGTTTCCTGTAGTAAAACAAAGCCTTCTTGTAGTTTTTTAGGACATCAAGCAAATTGAATGGGAAAAGCTTGAGAATGATGGGTGGATGGTGGAAATAGATGAGGGTGATGGATTTCCATGGCCTTGGCCTTGTTGGAGAATTTGAGAAAAGAAGGAGAAAGTCAAAAATTGACTTCTTTTGACTAGGTTTGACCTAATTTTTCTTTCTTTGGTGGAAACTTGCTTTTGTTCGTTATAGATGTTGGAGAGAACCTACATTCATCAAAGAGATACATGGAGCAAAGACTTTTTTTTTATTTTTTTCATTTATTTTTTTCTAGGCCGACTAGCTGCCTCAATGTCATTTTCAACTAGTAGGTCTACCTAGGTGCCTCAAATGAGGTTTTCACCTAGGATCTTTTTTTTTTCTATTTTTATTTTTCCTCTTATTCTTCATATCTCTCTCTCTCTCTCTCTCTCTCTCTCTCTCTCTCTCTCTCTCTCTCTCTCTATATATATATATATATATATATATATATATATATATATATATATATATATATATATATATATATTCTCTACCCTACCCTACTTGAAAAACAAAATCACTTTCAAGTATAAGAATACTTCCAATGGAGCCATGTCCACATCAAGATGACAGAAAAAATGATGTGTAGGCTTGAAATGTATGCTTTGACATGTACTTGGATTTTAGAGACCAAATGATTTGACTTTGAAAGGATCAAGCATAGTTGAAGAAGAGAGTGATGCTCCATCTTGTTGATTTTCTGGAACCAAACCTCAATATAAATTTGATTTCGTTGGTTTTCTTGCTTATATGGATCATTCTTTATGTCTTCTTCTACCATGACCTTCGAATCTTCCTCCTTTTGTTGATTGTTCTCTTGAATACATGGAGGATTTGATGGTAACCATGAGGAAGCTCTCTCGATCTATGATTTTGATGCCTGGTCTTCACCAAGTGCAACCCATGATTTTGTGGTCTTCTCATTTGAATCTTCTTCTTCTAGATGTGGTCTTCAATGATATCAAGATAATATCTTTTTTGCAATACTCTTCCTGAGCTATGGTGAATACCATTTATCTCAAGAGGATATTTTTGGAAGTGTTGTACCTCGGCATTGTAAGTGAGCTGAGCTACTTCAATGTGTGTGTTTGGAAATGGCGGTACAGGTAGTTCAGTGGGAGTGGATATTTGAGATGGATTTGGTTGGGATTGTGGTTGTGGTGGACGTGAATGGTAGGGCTAACATGGAGTTGGGTATGGAGGATATTGAGGAAAATATTGAGGATATTGTGGATGGCTCCCATAAATTCCTTGCCAAACTTGTTGCCAAAATTGGTTTTGGGGTTGAGATGGCCAATGTTTCCAAGGAAAGGGTGTGTTCCAATCACTTTGAGATGGATGTGCATAAGCTTGACATTGTGAATTAGATTCCTGCATCATACTAGGTTGAATAGGATGCCATGGTCCTCTTGGAGCTACATAACATAGTTGCATTGGTAATTGACTTGATCCATTGTCCTCTTGGTAAACTTCCGTCAACCTTGGTAATGATGGACAATGTTTAACATGATGTGATTCTGCATGGATAACACAAATATGAACATCTTCTTTTTCTTCATCGTGCAATCTTAACATTTCTACTTGTTTGGTTAGATTGCTAAGAATTTTTGTTTTAAAATCATCAAACAAATTTAGAAGTTTAGCTTCACTTACCGACCTTGATGTTGATTTACCTACTCTTTCCTTTCCTCTTGATATGTGTTTGCATGTTTCACAAATTTCTTCAAATGATAATTGGTATACGTCACCTCTACTCATGAGATCAAGGAGATTAATCAATTCATCCCTAATTGTTCTAAGTAAGAGGGTTTTTAGTGTGTCGGATCCTAAATGATGTAGTTTTTCCCTCTTAACAGTTTACATGAACCTCTCTATTAGATCCTCAAGGCTCTCATCTTCTCTTTGTTTCATTCTAAAATTTTCTTCCTTAAGATCATGATCTTTATATTTTTCTAGAAATATATTTTTCATATGATTTCATGATCTTATTGAATTAGTCCCTAAACTCATGAACCATTTAAGAGCTCTATCCTTCAATGTTGTTAGAAACAATCTCAGTTTTTTAGTTTTTAATAAGTAACCATAAGATCTACAAACAATTTCAAATTCGAAGAGAAAGGTTCCTAGATCCTTTGACCTTAGACCATGAAATTTTGGAAGATAAGATGGAGGGATCTTCTTCATGTGCATACTACCATCAATATCTTGAATGGGAAATCTGAGAGGATCTCCCTCATTTTCATCATCTCCATCCATTTCTTTTACATTATTTTCAATATTCTTCTTCTACATGCAAAAGTAAATGGTGAGGTGGCTCATACTGCACTAAGTGATCAAATAGGGGGGTGGGTTGGTGTTGGAGATTTTTTTTGTTTTTATGATCAAATGAAAACACTAATGTAATGCACTTTACTATTTTTGAAATGATATATGCCTAATGCAATTATTTTTTGTTTTTGAAAAAAGTAAAAAGAAATGAATCAACTAGGGAAGAAAAAGCATACTTTGGCACCTCCTCAACAACGGTGCAAAAAAGTGATGAACCTTGGTATTGCAACAAGAATGATGCAACTCCGAAGGCTACCGACTTTAATTATCAACTTGGGGTTCATACAAACTTAAGAGGTATTGGCACTATATGTGTAGTATACAATGTGTCCTTCCTTTGCTGTCATGAGAGAAAAGAAATGTTGCATATTCGCTGGAATGAAATACTAAATTTAAAAATGCTTGGAAAATAACATGAAATCCTCTATCTACTTATTAACACACTTTTCTTGCAAAAGAACCCTATTTTAACCCTATTTGTCACATGTGATGTTTTAATTAATCTAAGCATGAAATCTGATCTAGAGAATACTAACTTCTATGTGCATGTGTAAATATAAGAGAACTCATGTTTTTAATCTTTTTGTTTCATAAATGCAAACGATAATCCTGAATTGTTCTTTGGCAGGGGAGACAGGTATGGAGGAAGAGGGTTAAAATGCTCTTGATGGCATGTAGGTCAAGTAGAGGCCTAATCCCAACTTCAATGATGATTTTTCTCAATTCAGGCTCAAACCAGGCCACTACAGGATTTCATAGAGGATTTCCTAGTTCTCCTACAGCATCGCCTAGTTCTCCTACAGGATCTCTTGTTTTACTACATGATGTTACAGATTTACTATATGAAATTATAATTCATCGAAAAACCAAGAAAATCAAATCCAAATTGGATGAGACAATTTTTTTATTGACTAAGATATCTTAGGTCCCCATTCCAAGTGGAATCACTCTAAAAGACCTTTGTTAACCCATGTTAAGAAATAGCAGAAAATTACTAGTCGAAAAGCTAGAAATTTGAGAACTAGTGAGCTAGTAAATCTATAAAATTCCTAACCTAATCAAGTGAAAATGCAACGGGGTAATTTTTTTATGAACTAATTTTTTTTTGATCTAATGCAAGAGGAACCAACTTTATTAAAGCTCATTAGCATGCTCTAAAAAATAGCAGAAATTTATTGTTCTTCACCACAAAGGAGTTCCAGAAATCTAGATTTGGGAATAAGAAATTTAATCCAAGAAGCTAAAGGATTACTATGACCTTCCAAATATTTCCCAAGGATGAAATTATTCTTTTGATCCTGAAAAAGAACTTACATCAACCATTTAACCCAATTCTACAACAAGAAATCATTTATACTAAATGCAGAAATAGAAAGAAATAAAACAAGAGATGCATGTGAATAAGAAATGAAAAGAAGGAAAGAAAACAATACAAAAGGGATATGAGGCTCCTGGGATGGCCAAGCCCAAGCAAACTCAGAGACCTATGGAGGAGAACAAGATTTAGAAGCTGAACATGACATCAAGCTTCATTATTTTCATCAATACAATTACATACCTATAAGAAAATGCAATGGAGCTGTAGAAATACGAGTTCTATCCACAAGAACACTAATGAAAATCTATCCCTAGACGAAAATTCGACTTGGTACTTGTTTCCGGGAAAACTAGTGTCTTTTCGATCTACTTGTCCCACTAAGACAGGTAGCTATCTTAGAAACAAACAATCAAAGAAAATTGCAATTTCCTTTATGTATGATAGATAAGAGAGAAGCAAAGGGGACCAACCTAGATCTTCCGCTTGGCTCCTTGCTTGCTTCCTCTCTCCCTTGATAGAGCTTGTGACTCCTCTCCTACTTGTCCCGCTTTAGAGAATACCTGTAGAGACAAAGGGACAAAACACCATCAAAGCATCTCGATCTATAATACCATGAACAATGCAGAATCAGAAATACATTGACCATACAATTGCATTCACAAATAATAAGATTTACAAATACATGATTATATGGCGGAAAACTCAAAGAACTTTATTAATAGTAGAAGAGGGGATCACAACCTAGCTGTCTAATCTAGCATCATCCTCCCAGCGTCAAAGCCCTCTTCACCTCATGAAAAGCAAGATCACCCAACAATACAATGTCTCTTCTCAAAGAGAAACCAACAGCACTTCCTTACAACTTACAAAATTCCAGCCTTTAGATCTCTCAAATGAGGGATCCATTTATTGATATTTGCAGAGGTGTGAGTTAGCTCTTGGTTTTTGATTAGTGTCATTCCACTAATAGTTTTTGTTGGAAAAAATATTGAGAGGGGGGGGTGAATCAGTATTATCAAATTCTTTTCAATATATCTTCCAGATTTATACTTTAATTTATTCTCCAGATATTGATCATTAGTTTGTATGTCAGTACCATATAATAATGAGCAAGAACAGGAAAAACAAATAATCACACCAAAGAACACCAGATATAAGGTGGAAACCCAATGTGGGTGAAAAGCACCTGCTGCAATATGTCTCTATCTTCTTTCAATTAGAAACTTCTTTTACAATGATTTTGTACTGGTGCAGTCCTTTACCAGTACATAGGCTGCAACCTGCAGAGAGCTACAACCCTCTCTCATTTTCCAGTCTCTCCTGGAAGGGAGCTGCAACCCCCTTAGCTCTTCTATTTCTTTAAAGACCACGTTTCATTAATTTTCAGACTAGATCCATCAAATAATCATCAAGTACATGTGAATCAACCAATCTCCTTATACAATCAACCAATGAATCACCCAACTTCTCAGAATGTTGTAAATAGAAAAGCTATACCAGTAATCTAAACCCAGAACTCTACAACAATAGATAAAAGGCAGCCAATAATTATTTCAAAAGGGGTCCGCAACTTCACCAATAGAAGCCTGCGAATATCTGTAGTTCTTTTGTGTCTAGCCTGTGCAGATCCGCACCTGATCTTTCTTGTGCTCTGCGTACCTCCGCACCTAGTCCTTCTGTTGAACTGCGTACCTTTGTGCAGATCCGCACCTGCACTATTTGCCCGATAGCGTACCTCCACACTTGATCCTTCTGTTTTTCTGCATACCCATGCAAACCGCCTTCTGTCGTGCTGCGTACATCCGCACTTTCGCCTTCGGCTGCGCTGCGTACCTCCGCACTATGCCTTCTGCTACCCTGCGTACCTCCGCACCTGAGCTGTGGATTGCCTGCGGACCTCCAGATAGAGCCAAATTAACAGTCCTCCAATGTACCACCGACTGTCAAATCCATAGATCTAATCACACGCCCAAGAGATCACGACCTATCAACAGATCCACCTTACACTTTACAGATTTCACCTTGATTTAGATCTAGCTTTTTAAACTGATTACCCAAAATTTCAGATCTTAAGATATTCAAATTTCACAAGTGTCTAGCCAAGTGATCTCCTTTCCTTTTTATAGGAAAGCCCTTATTCAAACCATGGGACAAAACCATCGAAAACCAATATAGGGGATCCAATCGGGGTTCAATAATTTAGATCCTATACCATGGACCAAAACCATAGGATCATGAACGACGGGCTAAATACCAAGGGCCAAACATAAGAAACCGCACATGTGCGCGCTTCTCTGCATTGGAGTGAGTGAACTGGGGTCCGCACCTTCTGTTCGGATAACCTGCAGACATGACCGCACCTTTTGAATGACGTGCCTGCGGGCCTGCACCTTTTGATCGGTCTACCTGCGAACCCCTTATTTTCCATCATTTTGAGAGCCTGAACAGAGTTTTGCCACTTGAGTGAGTTGCCATCAAGTACAACACCTATGCCATAGCGCCAAACCTGAATCATAATGCCAACAATCTCCCCCTTTGGAGTTGATAGCAACCCCAAGATCCTCAAAGTCATTCTGCCCCTTTGACATCAAGGGCAAAGGGCGGACCAAGATATTCTCTTCCTTTGTTGTCCATACTCCCCCTGAGTGCCTGCCGAAATTTCTGAATGAGCTCCCCCTGACTATAGACCAGAGCTGCAAAAGAAAAATTCTTCAAGAAGAACCATAATCTACTATACACCATACATGACCTTGACAAGAGAGATAGAGACATATTAGCAACAATATTCAGATCAGCATCCATGTTCTCCTTCTGTGCATTCTCCTCCAAGACCTTCTATCATAATGCAAACAATGCATTAATAGAAGAATATATTCTCCCCCTGAACCTGTGCCATTCGATCTTCAACCAATTCATAACCCAACAAATGTACGCGTATACCCCATATGAAACTCGCGTACAACCAACAATCTCTGAAACAAATGAGATTCAACAACAAGATGATGCATCAACTACCCCCAGATTTTTCCTGAGGTATTCAAAGGTCTCCCTGGGCAATGGTTTGGTGAGTATATCAGCAACTTGTTCCTTAGAAGGAACATACTCCAACTTGACCTTTTGTTCAAGCACTTGTTCCCGAAGAAAATGATATTTGATAGGTATATGTTTGGTCTTTGAATGCATGAATAGGTTCTTTGAAATGTTGATAACACTTGTATTATCACATAGGATGGAGATAGGTGGTGTACAAGTGATTTGAAAATCCTGCAAGGTCTGCATCATCCAAAGGAGTTGAGTGCAGCAAGATGCAGCAGCTACATATTCCGCTTCAGTTGTAGATAAAGCAATCAAACTCTGTTTCTTGTTGAACCAAGATACTAATCTAGAACCCATAAAGAATGCACCACCACTTGTGCTCTTCCTGTCATCCACACTTCCGGCCCAATCTGCATCTGTATAAGCATGAAGTGTGAGATCTATATCTCTAGGATACCATAAACCAAAGTTTTGAGTTCCTTGAAGATACTTGAAAATTCTCTTCACTGCCTAAAGATGAGTTTCCTTTGGATTTTCCTGAAATCTTCCAACTATTCCCACTGCATGCATGATGTATGGTGAGGTACCTATCAAATAAAGTAGACTTCGAATCATAGATCTATAGGTTGGCTGATGCACTGCTGCTGATTCATCATTTGCACTGAGGCTGCATCCTGAAACCATGGGGGTACATACTGGTTTTGCATCTTCCATGCCATATTTCTTCAAGATCTGCTTGAGATACTTGGTTTGAGACAAAAAGATACCATCTTCATTTTGTTGGATTTGCAATCCAAGAAAATATGTCAACTCTCTAAGCAAGGACATTTCGAATTCTTTCTACATCACCAAGGCAAAACTTTGACTCATAGCTTCTTCATTGCTGCCAAAGATAATATCATCTACATACACCACAAGTATTAGCAATTTTTCATTTTCAATTTTTATATAAAGATTGCTATCTGCTAATCCTTTTGAAAAATCTTGTTGATGAAGATATTTGTCCAAACAGTAGTACCAAGCCCTTGGAGCCTGTTTAAGGCCATAGAGAGCCTTTTTCAATCTGCATACAAGATTTGGATCATTCCCAAGAATGAAAGCATCTGCCTGCTCAATGTATACTTCTTCTTCTAAGTCTACATTCAAAAAGGCTGATTTCACGTCCATTTGAAATACTTTGAACTTTTGAAAGCTTGAGATAGCAAGGAACATTTGGATGGCCTCAAGTCTTGCAATAGGAGCAAAATTTTCTTCAAAATATATTCCTTCTTGTTGGGCATACCCTTTACAAACAAGTCTGGCCTTGTTTCTAATTACTTCCCCATTTTCATTCAACTTATTTTTGAGGATCCATTTTGTCCCTATGACATTCTTATCTTTCGGTCTAGGAACCAACTCCCAAGTGTTGTTTTTTTCGATCTGCTCAAGTTCTTCATCCATTGCCTTGACCCAACATTCATCTTTGCATGCCTCTCTTACATTTTGTGGTTCAGTGTAGGAGAGTAATGCCAAATAGCTTGAAGCTTCTACAATTGTTCTTCTTGTTTGTACGCCTGCCTCCTTTTGCCCCAAGATTTGAGATTCTGGATGATTCTTTTGAACATACCTAGATGGAGTCTTCTCTTCTATCCTTGTCTGTTCCTCTGGTGCCTCTTGAGGTTCTTCTTAATATTCAGTCTAATTTGGAGGGTAGTCTTCATCCTCTTCGATATTTCCATAATTTACTTGCCTAGGAATGTTTCCTTTTTCATCAACCACCACATCAATGCTGTTAACAATTCTTCCAAGTCATTTATTGTAACACTTATATGCTTTGTTGTGGGGAGAATAACCAAGGAGAATGCCTTCATCTGCTCTAGGTTCAAGTTTGCCAAGTTGTTCATCATTATTCTTAATATAGAATTTGCTTCCAAAAATTTTGAAATGCTTTACCAAAGGAGTCTCACCATACCAGGGCTCATGAGGAGTTTGAGTGCTGTTCACTTGGAAATTTGTTTTGTTGAGAATAACAACCACAGAAAATATAGCTTTACCCTAGAAGGTTGTGGGAGTTCCAGACTCATCAAGCCTAGCACGAGCCATTTGTTGAACCGCTCTGTTCATCCTTTCCACCACTCCATTTTGTTGAGGAGTCCTAGCTGTAGAGAATTCCCTTCTTATTCCATGTTCTTCACAGAAATCGAAAAATTCATTTGAGGTAAACTCCCCACCTCTGTTAGACCTGAGGCACTTAATTTTGTGATTTGATTCGTTTTCAGCCAAGGCTTTGAAAGATTTGAATTTTTCGAATGCTTCGTCTTTGTGTTTCATAAGTCCTAACCAAACCATCCTTGAGAAGTCATCAATGAATAATATAAAGTATTCTTCTCCTCGAGGTGACCTTGTCCTAAATGGACCACATACATCTATATGGACTAGTTCAGGAGGCTTGCTGGCTGATCCTTCCTTCTCAGGGAAGTTAGTTCTGGTTTTCTTACCAAACTGACATGATTTTCATATGGTGTTGTCTGGAATTTTGATATCTGGAAGACCACGAACTGCCTGGTATTTGCATGCTTTCCTTATTTGTGAAAAGCTTAGATGCCTCAACCTTCGGTGCCATAACCATTGTTCATCATCCTTGCTCAAATAGCATTGTTGTTTTCCTTCTTCAAATATGTATAAACTATTTGGAGTTCTTCTGCCTTTGATCACTATTTTTCCTATATCAAGATCACGAACACTACATCCATTTGATCAAAATATTACCTCGGTTCCTTGATCGCACATCTGACTGACACTCAGTAGATTATGCTTCAAGCCATTAACATAAAAAACATTTCTAGCTTTGACCTTTTCTTTCAACTGAGCAGTGCCTCTTCCTTTTATGACTGCAGGTGTATCATTTCCAAAAGAAACTTTCTTTCCGTTTTCTAAAGCACTATATGATTCAAGTTTTTCTTTATCACCTGTCATATGCTTCGAACATCCGCTGTCGATGTACCATTGATTTTCCTGTCCTTCTACATAAAAAGATATCCCACATCTTTCTGGTTGAGGTTCCTTTATTCTCCATGTTCTGTTACTTGAGGCTTGTTCCTTTGTCTGCCAAAATCTGCTCCCGCATTCAGAATCTTCATGACCAAAGTTATTACAAATAGAAAATTCAATTTCATTGTCAAGGGCCGAAAAGTTGTTATAGGTCCTTTTCGTGATCCCAGTCATACTTCTTTGTTTTTGAGCTTCTCTAGTCATGATTGTTTTATAGGCAACACATTGAGCTGCTTTGTGGCCAAAGTTATGGCAAGAGAAACATTGGCCATTGAAGAAACTTCTGCGATTATCAAATCTACCTGCCAAATGATTGTAGTTTCTATTGTCATCCATTCTTGAGGAAAATTGAGAAGATTTTACCTGTAGCTGGTTGTAGCTTTTGTTCATTCTTGATGTAATTTGTCCCTGTTTTACCTGGTGATCTCCATTGGGCTTTTGCTCATTCCTCCTTGCTGCATTGAGATAACTTTTTGAGGTGGATGCTTGAGATGCTTCTCCATTATACACCAGACCTGTCTTGATTAGTGGAGAATGTTGTACATTGATAATCTCATCCAGAGTTTCAGATCCTTTAACAAATTTAAGATTAAGAGCCTTTGTTTTCTCAATTTCTTTTCTAAGGCCAACAATTTCACATTCTAACTTCTCAAGAAATTTTTCTTTTTCATCAAGTTGGAATTGCAGAGTATCAATGATCACATTCTTTTCTTCTAAACATGTTTTGAGTCTAGAAATCTCTTCATAAAATCCATCCACATCTATAGGATCCATGTAATCATCATCTTCAAAAGCCATTAAAAGTTTATAGTTATTACCTCGTTCATCTTCATCACTATTTGAAAGACCATCACTATCTTCATGAGTGTAGTAACTTTTCTTAGTTACATTCTGTTTCTTGTTCCATCTAACAGGTTCCTTCCCTTTGTCAGTTTTATCCTTATGAGGACATTTGGCAGCATAGTGACCGACTCTCCCACAAGCAAAAAATTTGAAAGGTAACTTACCTCTGAATCTTCTAGTACCCCGTTGAAGGTTTTTGACAAAATTTGATTCTTCTTCCTCTTCTGACGCATGTCCTAACTCATAGTAGTCTCCTTTGCCTAAAGCCTTGAAAGCTGATTCTCTCCTATCTAGTGGTCCTCCTTTCCTCATTCCATAAGCAGTTAGAATCCCGTGTAGCTGTGACATGGTAAGGTTTCAAAGATTCTCCTTTTCTTCTATTGCAGAAACTTTAGATTCAAACCTAGGGGACAAAGATATTAGAACTTTCTCAACCACAACAACATCTTTTATTTCTTCACCCAAATTTTTCATACAATTAACTATCTCATCTACATGAAGGAAATAGTTATCCACACTTTCATCATTGTGCATTCTGAGATTTTCATACTGAATCCTGAGGGTTTGAAGTTTTGCTCGTTTTACCTGTTCATCTCCTTCATAGCTCAGAACAATCTTGTCCCATATTTCTTTTGCGAATTTATACTGCATTACCTTGACAAATTCTGATTGAGATAGGCATCCTAATAGGGTATTGACTGCTTTTGCATTTGTTTCATATTTCTTCTTCTCAGCCAGATCTGTAGGAGTTGCTGAAGGAAAAGTGTACCCTATATCTATGATATCCCAGACTTTTGTACCAAGTGATTGAAGATAGGCAGTAACTCTTACCTTCCAATATACGAAGTTTGTCCCATCAAAAATTGGTGGCCTGATTGATGCTTCCCTCTCGTAGTTGCTCATGATGATAGATCTTCCTTCAAGTGATCAAGCTTCTTCAGAAGGACCTGCTCTGATCCCAATTGTTGGAAATAATATTGAGAAGGGGGGGGGGGTGAATCAGTATTATCAAATTCTTTTCAATATATCTTCCAAATTTATACTTTAATTTATTCTTTAGATATTGATCATTAGTTTTTATGTCAGTACCATATAATAATGAGCAAGAACAGGAAAAACAGATAATCACACCAAAGAACACCAGATATAAGGTGGAAACCCAATGTGGGTGAAAACCACCTGCTGCAATATGTCTCTATCTTGTTTCAATTAGAAACTTATTTTACAATGATTTTGTACTGGTGCAGTCCTTTACCAGTACGTAGGCTGCAACCTGCAGAGAGCTACAACCCTCTCTCGTTTTCCAGTCTCTCCTGGAAGGGAGCTACAACCCCCTTAGCTCTTCTATTTCTTTAAGGACCACGTTTCATTAATTTTCAGACTGGATCCGTCAAATAATCATCAAGTACATGTGAATCAACCAATCTCCTTATACAATCAACCAATGAATCACCCAACTTCTCAGAATGCTGTAAACAGAAAAGCTATACCAGTAATATAAACCCAGAACTCTGCAACAATAGATAAAAGGAAGCCAATAATTATTTCAAAAGGGGTCCGCAACTTCACCAATAGAAGCCTGCGAATATCCACAGTTCTTCTGTATCTAGCCTGCGCAGATCCGTACCTGATCCTTCTTGTGCTTTGCGTACCTCCGCACCTAGTCCTTCTGCTGAACTGCGTACCTCTGTCCAGATCCGCACCTGCACTGTCTTCCTGATAGCATACCTCTGCACCTGATCCTTTTGTTTCTCTGCGTACCCACGCACCTGCTCCTTCTGCCGTGTTTCATACCTCCGCACCTGCACCTTCGGCTGCGCTGCGTACCTCCGCACTGTGCCTTCTGCTACCCTGCGTACCTCCACACCTGAGCTGTGGATCACCTGCGGACCTCCAAATAGAGCCAAATTAACAGTCCTCCAATGTACCATCGACTATCAGATCCACATATCTGATCACGCACCCAAGAGATCATGACCTATCAACAAATCCACCTTACACTTTACAGATTTCACCTTGATTTAGATCTAGCTTTTTAAACCGATTACCCAAAATTTTAGATCTTAAGATATTAAAATTTCACAAGTGTCTAGCCAAGTGATCTCCTTTCCTTTTTATAGGCAAGCCCTTATTCAAACCATGGGACAAAACCATCGAAAACAAATACAAGGGATCCAACCGGGGTTCAATAATTTAGATCCTATACCACTTACCAAAACCATAGGATCATGAACGACGGGCTAAATACCAAGGACCAAACATAAGAAACCCCATGTGTGTGCACTTCTCTGCATTGGAGTGAGTGAACTGGGGTCCGCACCTTCTGTTCGGATAACCTACGGACATGACCGCACCTTTTGAACATCGTGCCTGCGAGCCCACACCTTTTGAACGGTGTACCTGCGAACCCCTTATTTTCCATCATTTTGAGTGCCTGAACAGAGTTTTTCCACTTGAGTGAGTTGCCATCAAGTACAACACATGTGCCATAGCATCAAACCTAAATCATAATGGCAACAGTTTTTGGTTCCACTTGAAGATTTCATTGATCTCTTACTCATCCCTGGGTGAATTCTGAGAGGCAAGTGTCATAGAGGAAGTTTCTGGAAGATTCCATGAGCATCCACTTAACAAATTGCTTCAGACATTTGTCCATTCTCACTCATCGCACCCCATAAAAGGCCTTTTCAGTATGCATTGTACCTGACCATTGTAGGAGTCAGTATGAATCACACCTTGACTAAGGAGCAGTCAATATGGTCCAATTTTGGCCAGTTCTGAGTGGCTTTTCAAGTGGAACTTCTGGGAAATGATGGAATCAGTTGACCATGATCTTTTAGGGTATGAAACAACACTTTTACGGGTTAAGGAGCCCTTGTTTTATCAACATATATGATTTGGGTTGCAGTGCCCAAATATGTCTATAACAGTTGCCCCCTAAAGCATGAGGTTGTAAATCTTCTGATGTTTGGTGAAATTCTTTATCATGAGGATATGAGGTATTCGAACTGGAAGGTGACCTATGTAAAATACAATACAATACATCATCTTCATATTATTTTCATGATCTAGCTGAGGTGGGCATTCCCATGCTTAGGTTTATAAATTCATTTTCATGTACATAGGACAGATAATCGTCTGTTGTTGCAGACTCGTGATTCTTTGTATGTAGAGCCATCATCCCTTAGCTTGGATGATCATCTATGCAGCTTCAGTGTACATTTGATGTCTTTATATTCCTAGATATATCGTAGCCCAAATGGATGAAAATAGATCTGGGGTCTTCAAACTCATTCAATCTTCGCCCGATGTACAAGTCGATCCATGTGAAAAGATGTTCTGAAGTCGAACATGGAAAGACATCGCCTGATTACCAGCCAATGATGTAAGCTATTAACAGGCATGAGAGGAATAACCGATAATGATAATGACCCTCAAGGTACTACAGTACAATTCACATCGCGTGAACATATGATCTGATGTGGAACACCACGCAAAATCTTTTGGTCTAAGGCCATTAATGTAAACCTATCGCCGGAAGTGAGAAACTTGCCATTGAGGCATGCAAGCTTCAAAGTACTGAAAGGTTTGTTCCTAGGTCAACTTCTTGGATAATGAGCTGATGTCGACAGGAAGTGACCCATCGTAGGAGGGCCTTGATGTATCCCACATCTACGACATGAAATGAAGCAAATGATTTTTTGGAAGTGAAAACGATTTGATGATACAAGGTTCAGGAATGGCGGTCATGAAAAATGAAGGGTGAAGGTATTGCAGTGGATGAGGCGTTAGCTGGGTGGTGAACTCTCTGAATGAATTCTCTTGAACATGTAGGCGACACTGAGATGGATAGGTAGAGATAACCCCAAAATATGGATGGCATGGAGGACCAATGGTGATATGACCAGTGAACGGAATAATCCAACCCGACTCAATCATGGTGATGGAGTGAAAGCGTCATGTCCAAGAGCGACCTGCTACCAATGAAGTTCTTCAAGTTTTCTTCCCTTTTTCCCCAGTCATTGCTAACCACTACCTCTTTATTTTTTCAAGCTTGAGGTGGATAACATATGCTTGTTCTATAATTTTCCCTTCGGGAAAACCTGTTGCTATGTTTTGGCGAGCCTAGTGACAATGAAACTCGTTGTTTTCTGGATGGACAAGTTTGTTGCTATTGTTTTAACAAGTTTAAAGACAAGGATAACTCAGTCCCTTTCATCTTTAGAGAGTTTGAAAAGGGACAAAAAGGAAACTCCAACAGTCTTTTTTCATAGCATAATCCCTTAAGTCCGAAAAAGTATAAAATAATACGAAAGGGATGACTTTTCAATCGTTTTAACGAGCTGAAAAAGACAAGCACTCGATCTTTTTATGGGATGATCCCTCTGGTCAAAAAAGATTAAAATGTAGAGGAGGGATGGTGCTTCCCTTTACTTTAACGAGCTGGAAATAACAGTAGCTCGACAATCTTTTCATATTTAGCGAGTCTAAAAAGAGCTTAAAATAGAATCGTTTTTTGAGGAACGAGTGATGTTTTCGAGTAGGAACTAGTCCCAAGTCAGTTTGGAACTTTTCAAAACATGGCAGTGTGAAGAGGGTAGCTAACAGGTTCACTCGTTACAATTGTTCCTCAAAAGGGTAAACAACCAAGTGGAAGCGTATGATTGGCCAAAAGAATGGAGGTGATGGTAAGAACACAGCCAAGGCTTGAAAGGCTGATAACATGGCAATCACAGAGGTCATTTACTGAAGGCGGGTTTATTTTTTAATGAGCTTGAACCTTGTGTTAACATATTCTCAGTGGCGGGTTTATTTTTTAACAAGCTTGAACCTTGGGGAAACATTGATCATCTTCGATTTCATGTTTACACAAGCTTAAAATGAAAAACTATGCTTGTTATAAGTTTGTATGCCCCCACATAATGACGCAAATCTAGGTGCATGCCCCCCAAGCTTCATTGCATTCAACGTGGTGGTTGGAATGAAGGTTTACCTTCGAGATCTTTGAAAGAATCGACTTGGATTTTATGAGATTGTAATCAAAGACTCGATTTGGAAAGGGAGTTGTTTCATTTTTTAATGAGGTTGACACAGTAAAAGAACTATCCTCATAACCCTTGTTTCATTTTGTAATGAGGTCGACACAAGATAAGAACCATCCTTGATGACCCATAGTATCAAAATGGTCAGAGTTCTTCTTAATCTTTGATGATGTAGAAGATATCATATGACAGGTTTCCACTGTGGCCACTTCCGCTAGATTACTTGGGAGGGCAAAAGTACCCATTAAGGAAGGGTCTTTTAGGAGACCTACTCTGACATTTTGAACTGATTGAGAACTTCCATGGATCAAAGGAATGCTTCCAATAGCTTGTGAACTGTTGGGGAATAAGGTTAGTTGGTCAGCGATTGTAATTCCACCTTCGAAGGGAAATGAAATATTTCTAAAATATGCAGACACAACAACAACCATGGCATAAATCTAGGGCCTTCCCAGTAAGATATTGTAGTCAAGGTTTCCATCAATGACCTCGAATTCAATTTCTACTGTCTTACCCCCCAGTTCAACTTCCAAGTTTCTCAATATCCTATACGGCATGTATGTTCTTCCATCGAACACTTTTAACGTCGTTGAGGATCATGACAAGGGTGGTGAGCCTAAATTTTTCCAGCAACTCATTGACATAATACAAGTAGATGCCCTCTCATCAGTGATTGTTCAATGAATAGTTTTTTTGAGGGTTTTTACTTGTATAAGGAAAGCAAGTTGGGTCGGTAACTGAGGTTCATATCGTTTATGGTTAAAGGCCACAAGATTGGAATCCGCTGGGTCAATCCCACCTATTGCTGATAATAGAGCCTGCTTTTGGGAGGGGAAATTATACAGTACTTCGAGTGTCGACATAGCAGATGGCTATTGAGCTAGATCTTACACTATATTATAATTCTGTGCTGCTTGGGCACGTAGATTAAATGTCAATTTATGTACTACTCCCTTTGGCGACTTTATAGTTAATTCAGGAATGATGGTGGCATAACTTCTGACGAAGTTGTTGTCGAACTACTGGGTTGATATGTAGCCTTGTTGTTCAACATCTGTGGATTCCCATAATATTTATTCCTCATCGATATCAAAGCATCATTTTGTTGTTTCGAGATGGATAACATAAGCACTTGGGAAGGGGAAGCATGATCAATAGCAACCAGATTAGTTTCTAGGTTTGGAAACAGATTAGTCAATACTACTGAGGTACTTGAAGTTTTTAAAAATTTCTTGACCTCAACTTGATGTGGACAATTTTTCATATAATGGTCCTCATTACATATGAAACATGGCTGATTAGGTTTCATTTGCCTAGTAGGGTTTCCAGAAGGTTTCTCAAGGGTCGAATCTTCTTGTTTCTTCTTTTTGTTTTTCCCTTTCTTCTTGCCCCATGGTTGCTTTGGTTCTTTGCCCTTGTCAGACGACATGGCATTAACTTTCGAGGCAAGAAGTTTGTCATTTTCTTTTTTACTAGAAACTGCAAGGGCTTTACCAACTTGAGCCTTTTCGGTTTGCATACTTGAGGTACCAATCATGCCATTGTCGGCATGACAGTCCTTGTTTAATTTAGGAGGGGGAGGAACAGAAAATTTTGGTCTAGGAGCGTTAGCGATTTTGTCATAGAGCATGCCAGACTGAGTATAGATCAAGTCCAAATATTGTGCATGAGCAATTACTTGCTCTTTAGTGACAATTCCTCCTTTGGCCACATCTTTAGTAATAGAAGGTAATAATGACTTAGTAAACCACTAAGCTAGAATTTGATTATGAACATATGTCTTTACCATTCGACGATGACGTCGCCACTCATGAATATGATCAGATATGTGAGTGGTT
Organism: Pinus tabuliformis; assembly: GCA_031772625.1. Taxonomy (NCBI): domain Eukaryota; kingdom Viridiplantae; phylum Streptophyta; class Pinopsida; order Pinales; family Pinaceae; genus Pinus; species Pinus tabuliformis. The sequence goes on from CM062816.1 coordinate 2,015,601,557, forward strand.
GTTGTCTGTTTAAAGTTGTTAAGGATTTTTGTCCTTGTTTCGTACCTTATGGGTAACTGAAAATGGGTTAAAAAGGTAGTGGCAAGGGCGCTGAAGTTATCGAATGAAGCTCTAGGCAATTCAATGTACCATTTCACTACTGGACCAGTTAGCATTCATTGAAAAAGGCAAAGCCTAATCGAATCATCATTGAGGGTGTTGGATGAACACCACAAATGAAAGGTCATTACGTGATTCAATGGATCTTCACCCAGATTTCCATTGAATTTAGGAATATCTGAGGGAAGTTTATGAGGAATCGCTGGCCACCAAAGGGCGTAAGCAATTGGATCATTCGTTAATCGGTTCAAATCTGGTAATTATAGAGTTGCTACAAAAGGAAACTGTTGATTCAGGTTTGGCGAAGCATACCCCGGATAAGATGGGATCGCCTGAATAGTAGGTCTTTGCATACCAGCATAATGTATTTGATGCTGATAACTTTGATAAAGTTGATGGGCATAACCATTATAGTATGGTTGTTGATAACCACTTTGAAAGTGCAGTTTCCCATTACCTACAAAGCCTTGTTTCTCAGGTCCTTCGTAAGCTTGTTGGAATTGTGGTTGTTGAACCATTTGCTGTTGCCCAATACTAGATGATTGACCAAGATGCGGAGTGATAATACCCGTTTGAGCCTGAGTCGTTCCAATTGAGGAAGCACTAATCTGTGGTTGTGATTGAGCCGTAGGGACAAGAGGCCATTGTACAGCAACCTCAGAGACTTGAGGTTGACATACAACAGGCTGTGCTTGTACTTCCGACATAGTCACAATAGCAGGTGTAGTGGTAATGTTTGACATAGGTTGGAATGGTTGCATTGAATATACAACCCTTGGTTGTTGAGGTAGTATTGGTACCCAACCACTGGATGTAACTCTAGTTTGACCTGAATTTTGTGGTGAGCTCTCATATGGTTGTTCTCCCGAGGGAACAATGAAAAGGCATACTGCCCCCCATATGGCGGCAATCCAGTGTTCAAAGGATAGATGGGTCTTTGAAGACTAGGCTGCGCAAATTGAAACTAGTATGCAAGATCAATTTGCTGAGCTTCAACATAAGAAATTCCAGATAGGATCCCAGAGGAACAAATAGGAACAGACCATGTCGTCAAAACAGTCCCTGGGTGGACTCCATCTAGTGATTGATAACTAGTTGGGACAGATGGTATACCAGCAAACATCGTCGGAGTGGTAGCAGGGAGTTCTGCTATGGCTGTATCAGATGACACAGTCCTAGATGTTGATGGTTGCTCAGACATATTTAGTCTATCCAAAATATTTCCTAGCAATTCGACAGGAACATGTGATAAAGGATGATTAAAAGAACTAACTTCAGCAGTAGAAGGTTATAAGTGGATCCCAGTTCCAAAATGCAATAGGGTACTGGATGGAAGATCCTCTACAACCTCTTCTATAGCAATCAGTCCAGGTGGAAAAGGTAGACTGTTAGGTCCGTAAAATATTTCTGAAGCCGAAGAAGGTATAGCTTCTGCAGTGACAGATACTGGAGGGGTGACACCTTTTGAATTCTGGAATTCAACTTCCAGATGTTCATGTAAGTGAACTTCAGTTTCTGGATCAGTCCTAGATGGAGCTGTTTCAAGTATAGAAGTGTCTACCGTCACACTAGGATCAATTCTAGTGTCCTCTTGTAACTGTGGAACTTCTTCTGTAAAGGTAGATGTACCAGAAGTGATCGAAGTAACTATAGTCTCTGATGATGTTGAAACACAAGTTTCAAATAATCCAGGAGAGGTGGACTCAGTTAAACAAGACTGTTTTGCTCAGAATGGTTTCGTTTCTAGAGTCAAAGATGGTTGACTCACTAGCCTCCATGAACGACGGGGTTTTGATTGACTTTCTCCCATGATTGCGGATTACTTGATCAACTCAAAATTAAAAGGGGGAAAATGTTATTCCGAATTAAATAAATTTTAATGATGCTCTGACACAACTTTTCTTTTTCAATTTTTAATAGTCTAGAAAAAGCTAAAGATGACTCTAGTCACCTTTGAATTTTAATGAGCCTGCAGTGAAAAGTGCTCAGATGAACCTTTTCTTCTAAGGAGTCGAAAAGGAACGAAAGTGATTGCTCTGGAAATCTAGACAGAGGGATTACCAAACCAATCACAAAACTGCAAAATACACCTTGGTGGTAAATTAAAGAGAAATTACCAAGGACTTATGTATGGCAATCAATCTTCCTGAATGTTGTGTTTAGTGCATTGCGATCGATAGGGTGGCACACACGGCTTCCTATGGATAAAGGATATCATCCTATTGTGGTCTCCCAATATATACTCGATGGTACAGGGAGCACAAGTCCATACTAGCACTTGTCATATCAAAGAGGAGGAATCACCCAACCTTCGATGAAAACGATAGTTACCAAGTTTTACGACACCGGAGCACGTCTTTATCCTAGATCTCTAGGTGTGTTGCATCAGGTTCCAAAGCGTTTTTATGTTCATTGAGATTTATTTTAGAGTTGATCTTGTTTAGAAGTTTTCCTTTCAAGGTTCACCATGTGATGTAGATGTAAAATTCCTAAATATGCAATCTAAAATGATAAACAATCGTTTATTTTCTTTTAGAAATGAAAATCCTAGCTACTAAGGAAAGAAGATTACAATTCTTTCAACGGAGAGCAAAGAGAACACACTAAATGCACTTTTCCTAAATCATTTTCCATATGCAGTCTAAATGCAAATGCAAATGCATGTATTTTTTTTTTCCGTTTCCTTAATGTGAGAATGCCAAAAAGGAAAACTAAGTATAGATCTGAACTATTTTCTTCAAAGTGACACTTCAACAATTTCTTTTCAAAATGAAAGGAAGACTAAAATGACACTTTTCGATTTCGAATAGAAAACTGCTTTCAACACTTTAAATATTAACAATTCAAATCAAATACAATGGAAAAAGTACAATCGACTATCTAGAGGAGGAAGACTTTATGACACTCTTCTTTTTAATTCAAAATGACAGTTCGACTAAGCTACTTTTGACAAAGAAGGATTGCAAATGATAGACAAATACATAAAAACATTTACAAATTCCTATCAATGGAGGCTAAATAATGTGAAGGAAAGAGGCTTCAGCAATGAGATACTGATCATGAGCAACAAAACTACTCAATATGAGCTAAAAACAAGGAGGAAAAACCCAAATTTCAAAGAGAGAAATAGTATCAATCAGTCATCGCACCTGTCCTTAAGGGAAACAGGGATGCATCTCACCTGCAACACACGGGAGGTGTGATGCATACAGGCTACTAGTTATAGATAATGTGATGGGCTAGGGAACGAAACCAAGTTTGGTTTTTGCTCAAAATTTGCAGCTACGTTTAGTGATTTAGGTTGAGCTATGATAGACAGTAAAAAACAAAGTACACGGTTATGATCTTAAGAGGTTATTGAGCTACCACAACGACGTTTATGATGCTTGTAAGTCAGATGTTTAGTTCATAAACCAACCCGGAGATTGACTGAGGCAACATTCATCTACTTTGCAGTTGCATAGCAAAAGCAGTTCGAAGGCTATCTGGCTAACATCAGGCTCCGTCTGTAGTTTATGAAGCAAACAACAGTAACAAAAAAACAAAACATTTCACTCCCCAGAGGAGTCGCCATTTTGTTTCACGGAAAACTAGTGTCTTTTTGATCTGCTACTCCCACTAAGGTGGGTACCTATCTTAGAAACAAACAATCAAAGCAAATTTTAATTTCCTTTATGTATGATAGATAAGAGAGAAGCAAAGGGGACAAACCTAGATCTTCCGCTTGGCTCCTTTCTTGTTTCCTCTCTCCCTTGATAGAGCTTGCGACTCCTATCCTACTTGTCCCGCTTTAAAGAATACTTGTAGAGACAAAGTGACAAAACACCATCAAATCATCTTGATCTATAATACCATAAACAATGCAGAATCACAAATACATTGACCATACAATTGCAATCACAAATAACAAGATTCACAAATACACGATTATATGGAGGAAAACTCAAAGAACTTTATTAATAGTAGAAGAGAGGAATACAACCCAGCTGTCTGATCCAGCATTATCCTCCCAGCATCAAAGCCCTCTTCACCTCATGAAAAGAAAGATCACCCAACAATACAATGTCTCTTCTCAAAGAGAAACCAACAACACTTCCTTACAAATTACAAAATTCCAGCCTTTAGATCTCTCAGATGAGGGATCCATTTATAGATATTTGAAGAGGTGTGAGTCAGCTCTGGTTTTTTTATTAGTGTGATTCCATTGATAGTTTTTGCTTCCACTTGGACATTTAATTGATCTCTTACTTGTTAGGATATTCCGACACATAGGAAATAGTTAAGTACAACTTGGTCTACTGTAGAGTTAGGTATAGAGTTAGGTAAAGTGTGTTTCTTTACCGTTGTACATTTTGTAACTTACAATCTGACGGTCACGATATGTAGTGATTCGACGGTTCATTCTCTCCTCGGTATTACCGACACTTGATCCGTGGCTTGACACCCGAATGGTCCATGAATTCTATTTAAAGCGCATGGAGGGTCATTTGTAGGGTAATCCGTGCATGAGAGAAACATATGTAAATTTTCATTCTTTTATTAATAAATTGCTTGAAGTGGCCGCGTTGGCTCAGGCCGTGGACTGTTTCCCTCTTTGAGGGTTTTAACCACGTCAAAATATTGGTGTATTGATCTGCGATCTGGTTGTGAGCGGTGTCCTTTTGGTGTTCTGTCTGAGGAACTTACCCTGTAAATTCCTACATGGTATCAGAGCTATTTGAGGGCCGCGTCCGTTGGTGATCCAAATCTGAAGCCGGTAGAACTGCATCCGACTGCCGTTTCCTAGATCTGTTGTTTCTGACTGCTTTCGGGCCGAGAGGACTGCTCTGTTGTGTTCGGAGCATCTGTTCTAGTGAGGAACCCCTTTCGTTTCACGCGAAAAGGTTTCTGGTAGCCCTAGCTGCGTCATTTTTAAGATCTGGAGGTATACAGTGTTTATTTGCAGTTTACTGTTATTTTCTCTCTGTTTATTTCGGTTTCGGTTTATTTAGCCTTTTTATTACCGGATCTATACCTTTCATTTCTACGTATGCTCTTTTCCCTGCGACTCTGTGCGATCTGGGCAAATCAGAAACAAAAAGGAAGGATTTTTTCTCATGCGTATGCTCTTTTCCCTGCGCCTTAGGGTGATCTCGGAAAATCAGAAACATTGAGAAAAATATTTAGTTTCTGGCCAAAGCTAACTTTGAGCCACAAGGTTCATTTTTGAAAATATTTAGTTTTTTGGCTAAAGCTAACTTCGAGCCATAAGGTTCGTTTTCTTTGCATGTCCGTGTTGGGTTTTGTGTTTTGTGTTTTGTAGGGAAAAAGAGCTTTCTCAAGGCAAGCACGCAACCGAAAGCACCCCCCCCCCCTCTCTCTCTCTCTCTCTCTCTCTCTCTCAAATTTTTTGTATAGATCAATTGGTTCAAAGCTATTTTAAGAGAGTAGAGGTCTTGGGTTCAAGTCTCCATTTTGTGGGGGCGGACTTTTTCATTTCCGCACATTCTCGCACTTCGTCGGCAACTTCAACAACGTTTTTTCAAAAAGCCATAACTTCTTCATCCGGAAGCCGTTTTCAGAGCCGTTTTTTTTAAACCAGCCTAATTTTTCGAGATCTATCCATTGGAACACTTATTTGTAGCATCTTTAGCTTCAGTTTCCATTGAAATGGAAAGTCAATACCAAGTTACCCTTGACAGCACCAATTACTTCCAATGGTTGGCTTACATTGAGGATTTACTTAGAAGTAAAGGTCTCTTCAGAATAGCCTCAGGCCAAGAAAAGAAACCGAAGGATGAAGATAAGGCTGCTAAATGGGAAAATAGGCAAGATCAAGCACGTGGACTGATAGGGATGTCTATTTCTCCAGATCTTAGATTCCATATTGCAGAAATTGATTCTCCTGATGAAGCAATGAAACAAATTAATAAAGTTTTTGGCATTAAAAATGAAATTAGAGCCCATCAACTTGAAAATGAGTTGCTTACATTGGACCCTAATAATTTTTCTTGCATTGAAGATTTCTTGTCCAAGTTCAAGACCCTTAGATATCTTTTGGAAGGTGTTAAAGTTAAGGAAGAAGACAGTAATCTTATCTATTCCATTCTTACTAAGTTGGGACCAGCCTACTTTGTATTTGTTTCCACCTTCCATTCTACAAGAGAAGCCTTCATTTCTCAAGGAAAAGACTACAAGCCCCCTTCCTTTGACTCTTTTTGTGATTCTTTAATAAGAGAACAAGAAAAACTCTTACACCTTGGTCTTCTTAATCTTGGAAACTCTTCCAAGAAAGCGTTAGCCGCCCAGAAGCAACCAAATTCAAAGAATCCTAAGAATTCATATCCTAAAAAGAATGGTCCTAAACCAAACAAGGGTCCTAAGCAATTTCAGCCCCAAAATGAAAAATCATTTCAACAAAATGATAAGACAAATAAAAACAAAGGGAAGAAGACTGATAGACATTGTAATTTTTGTAATCGAGATGGCCACTTAGAATCAAAATGCTTTAAAAAGATGGAAGCCTTGGAAGCAGCAATGAAGAAGCATAACATCCATTTGGGGCAATCTTCAACTTCAACTTCATCTTCAGGAATGGCACTTTCTGCATGTGGTTGTCAAGCATCTCGGTCTGGCTATGCATTAAATGTATCTTCTTCTTCTCATTCTCATGAGTGGCTCATTGATTCTGGAGCTTCTTATCACATGGCCAAAAACAAAGCCATGTTTTCTTCTTTAGATGATTGTAACACCAAAAATATATATGTTGGTGATGATAGATCTCTTAATGTTGTAGGGACTGGAACTGTTCATCTAGACAATGGTCAGTTTAATGATGTATTATGTGTTCCAACCTTATCTTGCAACCTTCTATCCGTATATCAGATAACTCATTCAGGTGAAGGTAAAATCGTTGAATTTTCACCTCATGATGTTGTAATCAAGGACTTAAAAGATCCTAAACAGATTTTGGCTACTGGCATTGCTGATGATTCTACAAGGTTGTATAAGTTTCACAACTTTGGGTCATCAAATCTTCCCTCAGTATTTGTTGCTCATAACGATGAAGTGAGCAGACTTTGGCATGAGCGATTTGGTCACTTAAACTATCGCTCCCTTCAGCATCTATGTAAAGAAAAAATGGTGACAGATCTTCCTATGGTATCTTGCAGAGATGGTGTTTGTTCCGGATGTGTACTCGGAAAACATCATCGGGACAGTTTTGAAAAACATGCCTCTTGGCACGCCTTAGCCCCTTTACAGCTTGTGCATAGTGATTTATGTGGTCCACTTCCAGTTGCTTCATTCTCTCGCTGCAAGTATTTCTTAACTTTCATTGATGATTTCTCCAGACGCACTTGGGTATACTTCTTAAAACTCAAGAGTGAAGTATTTAACACTTTTTTGGCCTTCAAGGCCTTTGTTGAAAAACAATCTGGACATCAAATTCTTAAGTTAAGATCTGATAATGGCAGAGAATATGTTAAAAACACATTCGTCAACTATTGCACTGAGAATGGAATTCAAATGCAACATACTATTCCATATACTCCACAACAAAATGGTGTAGCTGAAAGGAAGAATCGCACCTTAAAGGAAATGGCTAATTGTATGCTACAATCTAAAGGACTTGGTCTTAGTTTTTGGGCAGAAGCAATTAACTGTGCAAATTACAAAATAAATCGCACTCCTACTAAGGCTTTAAAGAATATCACTCTAGAAGAAGCATGGAGCTCAATCAAACCAGATGTAAGTCACTTTTGTGTTTTTGGAAGTGAAGCGTGGGCCCATATTCCAGATGAAAAGCATAAAGCTTTAGAACCTAAGAGTGAAAAATGTACTTTTGTTGGATATTCTGAAGATGTTAAAGGCTATAGACTTATTCCATTTAAGTCCAAAAATGTTATCATTAGAAGAAATGTAAAATTTGATGAAAATATATCGGCCTGTGAGCCTAGTCCGGCGGTTGTGCCACCTCTCCCTATCTCTTCTACTTTTGAAAACATTTCTTCTTCAGATGATGAAAGTGAGGATGACAATCCTCCCCCACCATCTCAAGATCCTCCTTCAGCTCCTGAGCTTCCAAAATGGGTTCATGCTACTCGAGATGCAGCAGGTGATCTTGCCGGTGATCCTACAGATCAACGACGTACACGTTCTCAGTTCGAGAGAGCCTCTTCTTTACTGGCTCAAGCTCCAGTAAATTATGATCCTAACACCTTTGCAGAGGCTTCAGGCCATCCAGATTGGGAAGCAGCTATGAATGAAGAATATCATTCATTATTGGCAAATGATACATGGGATCTTGTTCCTCTACCAAAGGGACGAAAACTTGTCAGATGCAAATGGGTTTACAGAACCAAGTATGGACTAGATGGGAAAGTTGATAAACATAAAGCTCATCTTGTTGCTAAAGGTTTTTCATAGGTTGAAGGCATTGACTACACCGAAACCTTCTCCCCTGTTGCCAAAATGAACTCTATCCGCCTTGTTCTTTCCCTTGCTGCCTCTTTCAAATGGGAAGTCCATCAGATGGATGTTAAATCTGCCTTCTTGCATGGGGACTTGCATGAAGAAATCTATATGGAACAACCCACTGGCTTCATACAAACAGACTCCAGCCTTGTATGTCGACTTAAGAAATCCCTTTATGGTCTCAAGCAAGCTCCTTGGGCTTAGTATGACAAAATGGATAGCTTTCTTTTAGAATCTGGCTTTTCTAGGTGTCATTCTGACAATACTGTCTACACCAAGAAAGTGGGCAACTCTCTTATCATCCTTGTTCTTTATGTTGATGATATTATCCTTACTGGTAGTGATCCCAACCTTATAAACCATGTGAAGTCTAGCCTTAAAAGGAAATTTGAAATGACAAACTTAGGACACTTACACTATTTTCTTGGTCTTCAAGTCTTGCAATCCAAGGAGGGTATTTCCCTTTCCCAGTCCAAGTATGCTTGTGATATTCTACGTCATTTTCACATGGAAGACTGTAAGCCAACCCTTTCTCCCTTTCAGTCTGGAGTCAAACTTTCAGTCACTTGTACTTCTCCTGAAGTTGATGCTACATTATACTGTCAACTTGTAGGAAAACTCTTGTATCTAACTCATACTCGTCCTGACCTTTCCTTTGCTGTTGGCCTTGTTGCTCGGTTCATGCAAAACCCCCGTGAAAGTCATTGGAAAGCAGCTAAAAGAATACTTCCCTATGTTCGAGGTACAGTTCAGTTTTGGATTCATTACAATGCCGAAGCATCTCCTCTATTGGTTGGTTTCACTGATTCTGATTGGGCTGGTGACCCTGATGATCGAAAGTCTACTGCCGGTTATGTGTTCACTCTTGGTTCAGGACCTATTACATGGGCTTGTAAGAAACAAGTTGCCATTTCTCTTTCATCAGCAGAAGTAGAGTATCGTGGTGCCGTAGAATCTAGTAAGGAAGCCTTGTGGCTTCGTCAGATCCTGTCAGAGTTTGGCTTTCAGCAGCAGCATCCGACTACACTTTGGTGTGATAATCAAAGTGCCATTTAGCTATGCAAAGATCCAGTCCAACATCAGCGCAGCAAACACATTGAACTGCACATGCACTTCATCAGAAAGCTCATTCACGACCATGTTCTTGAAGTGCAATATTGTTCAACAGATGATCAAGTTGCAGACATCTTCACAAAGGCTCTCACAGAGGCGAAGTTCACTAAAATTCGATTTATGGTTGGAGTTCAGGAAGTTGTCACTAAGGGGGGATAGGCTCTAGTGCCTCCTTCCTTCTCCTATTGTGTCATATTTGTAAATCCTTCAATCCTATCCCAAGTTGTTCTTAAGGGGGGATGTTAGGATATTCCGACACATAGGAAATAGTTAAGTACAACTTGGTCTAGTGTAGAGTTAGGTATAGAGTTAGGTAAAGTGTGTTTCTTTACCGTTGTACATTTTGTAACTTACAATCCGACGGTCACGATATGTAGTGATTCGACGGTTCATTCTCTCCTCGGTATTACCGACACTTGATCCATGGCTTGATACCCGATTGGTCCATGAATTCTATTTAAAGCGCATGGAGGGTCATTTGTAGGGTAATCCGTGCATGAGAGAAACATATGTAAATTTTCATTCTTTTATTAATAAATTGCCTGAAGTGGTCGCGTTGGCTCAGGCCGTGGACTATTTCCCTCTTTGAGGGTTTTAACCACGTCAAAATATTGGTGTATTGATCTACGATCTGGTTGTGAGCGGTGTCCTTTTGGTGTTCTGTCTGAGGAACTTACCCTGTAAATTCCTACATTACTCATCCCTGGGTGAATTCTGAGAGGCAAGTGTCATCGAGGAAGTTTTTGGAAGATTTCATGAGCATCCACTTAGCAAATTGCTTCAGACATTTATCCATTCTCGCTCATCACACCCCACAGAAGGCCTTTTCAATATGCATTGCACCTGGCCAGTGTAGGAGTCAGTATGCATCTCACCTTGACCAAGGAGCAGTCAATATGGTCTAGTTTTGGCTAGTTCTGAGTGGTTTTTCAGGTGGAACTTCTCGGAAATGATGTAATCAGTTGACCATGATCTTTTAGGGTATGAAACAACACTTTTAGGCGTTTAAGAGCCCTTGGTTTATCGACATATATGATTGGGGTTGCAATGCCAAAATATTTCTATAATAGTACTTATAAAAAATGATTAGGAATCATTCCCCATGAATGGAGGAAGCTTTCCCCACCAAAATCCCTTGATTAGTGGATCTAGTTCCCAATACTAGGAATCTGCATTAGATGGCAGGGAACACATTCCTAGATTTTCTCAATCATTGGAGTTCCACAAACTGTGCCATAATTCCATAATATCTTGCTGATTTATTATTTAACAGTGATCCTCCTATAGTAGAGAGCAAGTCTGTAAATTATCTCCTCCTCCAAATCTTCATGATCTGCCCAATATTCTCATAATATTCCACAAAAATAAATAATATTAGGCACAAATAAGCAATTATTCATAAACCTTCCTAATGAATGCATTAAATTTAAAATACATTATCTAATGAAAAGGAGAGGTTTAATGTGCTGGAGGATGGTCATAGGCCTTAATTTATGTTTAATTTAGAGGCATGGGCCTTAATTTATGTCTAATTTAGATGCCCATCAATCTCAAGAAATATGACACGTGAATAATCTAGCATGTGATACCAATCAAGGAAGGGGCCAAGATTTTTCAACAGAAATTAAGGAAATTTCATCCAACACTTAAGCACCTCATATAGAAGGAATTTAGAAAATTTCTAGATGCTCGAATAATTGGTGAGGTGCAACATTCGGCATGGGTATCTAACTTAGTCCTTGTAAGGAAGAAATCTGGGGAGATCCACTTGTGCGTAGATTTATACAATCTTAACCGCACCTCAGACAAGGATAATTACCTAGTATCGTCCATGGAGACAATATTATAAATAGTATCTGGCGAAGAAATATTTTATTTGTTAGATGGTTTCTTAGGATACCACTAGGGTTGGTAGCAGACCCTGACATGCTAAAGACTACATTTTGTACTAAGTGTGGCACGTTCGCATTTCGCTGAATGTCATTTGGGTTGGTCAATGCGGGTGCAACATTTTAACATGCAATGGATATCACCTTTGATGGCCTTATTGGATAGAGTGTAGTGGTCTATCTTAATGATGTGATAGTGTTTTCCAAAAAACGGTCGCAACACCTGCGCCAACTGAACAAAATTTTTGAGAGATGTCAAAAATATGAGATATCCTTGAATCCCAAGAAGAGTATCTTTGTAGTGTCTGAGGGTACCTTCTTGTACATATTATTTCTAAAAGTGGGATCAAGGTAAATCCAAACCAGATTCGGACCATTTCCCCACCCATCGAAAAAAAAAGTTATGCAGTCTTTCTTGGGGAAGATCAACTTCCTTAGAATGTTCATCTCTGACTATGCTCAGATCATCAAACCCATACATGATATTATCAAGAAGGATGCAGTATATAAATGAGATAAAAGGGAAAAGGACATGTGTTCCTGTATTAAGCAAACAATAGCAGAAGCACTAGCGTTGTAGAACCCAAGCTTTAGAAAAGACTTCTTTCTCTACACTTTTGCTTTTGACACTTCTCTTGCTACTATGCTCACTCAGAAAGATGAGTTGAACAATGAACGACATATCCCCTTAATGAGTGTGAGCCTACAAGGACCAGAGATCAACTACCTCACCGTGGACAAGAAATCTTATGTAGTATACAAGGTGGTAAAACACTTGAGACCCTATATGTTGAAAAACAATTGTATTATCCATGTTCCACACCTAGCAGCCAGATCATTGCTTGTTCAACAAGAGTTGGGTGAGAGAAGGGGGAACTAGGTGACTGGATTATAGGAATATGATCTTGACATCAAACCAGCTCACACCATCAAGGGTCATGGTATTTGAAAGTTAGTAGCAGAAGAAGTCAATGCACAAGTGGAAGAATAAGAGATTGCAGGTTGGGAGCAAGAGATCGAAATGTACAATGTTGAGTGAGTCTCCCCCACTTTAGACAAAAACTCTTGCTACACATGTGTGCACCAATACCTTGATCATGGAACCATGACCTCTCATTTCTCTATATGGGAGAAGAGGGCACTGCAAATCAAATCACTATCATATCAGTTGGTGCACAGGGTGTTTTTCGGAAAGAACTATAATGGGATAGTGCCTAGGTGTCTAGAGGCACATGATTCAGATAAGGTTTTGAATGATCTCCATGACAGACCACTTGGGGGACATTTCGTAGTCAACACTACACAAAATGTCATGCAGGCTAGTTTCTACTAGACTACATTATTCAGGAATGCTCATGGTGATGCTCGTAAGTGTCTAGTCTATAAAAGGTGTGCCGACAGAAATCAGAAGTCAGCAGCCCCGCTGTAGCCCATTGCAGTGGAAGAACCTTTTGAACAGTGGGGCTTGGATATCGTTGGGGAAATTTTTCCTCACTCATTGACAGCTACATTTGAATGTTACAGATTATTTCACGTAGTGGATAGAGGTAGATCAACTAAAATAAGTGAATCAATAGAAATTCATTAGCTTTCTGTAGAAAAATATCATCTCCAGGTTCGATGTTCCTACGTCACTTTTTTTTTACAATGCAACATACTTTTCCTCATTAAATCTTTATGATTTTGCATTGGAAAATGGTATTTTCTTGAAACATTCTGCTAGCTATTATCCACAGGGGAATTGTCTTGCTGAATCCATGAATAAGAACCTCATTTGTATCATCAAAAGGACCATATTCTCTGTGTAGCGAAATTGGCACTCTCCTTTGGTGAATTCCTTATGGGCTGATCGTGTCACACCTAAACCTTCTCTAAATACCTCCCCTTACTTACTCATGTATGGAAAGGAAGCCATACTCCTGCCAAACATCTACTTTCCAGCTCTCCAGTTGTCCCAAGAATCCCAATGAAAGACATGTCTTTTAGTTCAGTGTAGGATGGACACTTTACACAAGCTATAGGAAGAAAGGCCGAAAGAAAAAGAAAATATTTCGCTCCATCAGATTCATATCAAGAGATAGTTTGATAGAAATTCTACATGGAAGAATAGCTTTAGTGTGGTTGAATTAATATTAAAGTGGGACAAAGCCCATGAGGAAAAAGGAAAGCACACTAGGCTTCAATCCCTATGGATTTGTCCTTACACATTCCATGAAAATATTGGCCAACACACGTATCATCTTCAATCACTTGATGGGAAGATTGAATCTCTCCCTCTCAATGGCCAAGACATAAAAAGATATTTTGAATGAAGATCTGGGGCTGCACCTCGCACTATGTACATAGTCTTTTGTTATTTTTTGTTATGTTTTCTTCCGTTTTCTATTGTTTTTCTTATGTAAATAAGTTTTGTGCCTTACTCCGTTCTAGATTCCAAGTGTGTGTGTGACTGAAGTTCAAATATTCTTGTGACACTACAGTTCTTAGCCAATCCTATGTCTATCTTCCTTGTATTGGTTATATGTTTTGGCCGATGAAGTTCTAATAGAAAATATGATTCGTCTGTAAGGAGAGTTTTGGTACAACCACGAACGTGTGTCCAGTTTGGGAACCTCATACCTAAAATAAATTTTTTTATTTGGTGTTTTCAAGTTGATCCAAATAGTAGAAATGGAGAAGGGGAAAATATAAACAAGAAAACCTAAATCAGAGGTCTTTATACACTTCTATGAAGGAACAACCTCTCCTTATCTCAATAAGTCGGGATCCCTCTTCCTCCCCAAAATAACAAAGTGTGGATGCACAGTTCTCTTTAAATAAATAAATAAAGGTGAAATAAGAGAAATGATTCCTTAGTGTTGGGCATGGAATCCCCACATAGCATGTTTTGGGGCTCAAAGCCCAAGTTTTGAGTGATATTATTGTAAAGCTCTGTAAATTGTGGGCACGGAATGTATGTTAGATTCATAGGGTTGTCCGCCCTAAGTTTGAATGCAAAGTCATCCTACCCATGGTCCGTGGACTATGGGATTGTATAAATAGAGTGAGGCTCTAAGTTGTAAAGATCATCATCATAGGATCTAATGGATAGAAGAAGCTAGCAAAGCATAGAAGAAGAGTCTAAGTGCATCTTGGGTCATAGTAGTAGGAAGAGGCTCTGCAGTTGAGTGCGTAGAGGCCTAGTAGAGTCCACAATTGAGTGTGAAGACCCTTGCAGCTGAGTGCGCAGGGCAGAATAGTGTCTGTAACTAAAAGAAGAGAATAATAAAGAGAATTTTTATCTGAATTTCGTGTATCTGTTCTTGAGTTATTACATGTTTCATCTCATTTACATGTACACTGTTTATTTACTGTGCGCACTTATATGAATTGTGAATATTGTTAAGTATAACCTAGAGTGTACAAATAAGCTAAGTTAATCAAATAATATTAGGCTACTAAGAACATGGGTAATAAAACTGTTCCAACCCTGAGTAGGGCTACACGAAGGCAGCATCTCAGGTTGTAAGGTATGGGAAATAGTGCATAGTGATGTGTGCACAGGGTCGAACCGTGGACCATTAGAAACCATCAGACATCTCCGAGGTGCGAAAACCTGGTTCTAGCACCCTCCCATACTACTTTGGGTGAGACCTTAGTCTGCACTTTGCGGACTGTTACCAAAAGGGCCAGTAGTACCAGGATTTGTTTGCCTAAATCACCTCTAAACCTGGGTCAGGCCCCAACAAGCCAACAAATGGTTCCATTGCCGGGATCAGGATCTACATGAGGGATTTCTGATGTCGTGTCACTAGAATCCAACAAAGAAAGAAATTGAAGGTTGGTTGGACAAAAATATTCACGAGTTCATGGCGCAGGAAAATAGGATTCCATGAGTATCAAAGGAACAGTGGTTGGAGCACTACTTATATACAGAAATCCACAAAAAAAAAATTGCATCCTTCCCCTCCGAGTTGTACGAGTGGATCACGAAGCTAGTAGATAGTTAGGGAAGGTGTAGGCTCGACAAACTGATTGTGTGGACTCTAGAATTGGTGCACAAACTAGAAGCTTCAAAAGATAAGATCGCACACGTTATGGATCATTGGCGCGATCGAACTATAAGAGGATTTATCACTGAGTTCGCGGTAGATACGACCGTCAGATACAGAGAGGTAGAACGTCACTTCCTCAAGGGACCACGAGGTAAGTACATTAAATCATTGAACACTTGGATTAAAATTGTATTGTGTGAAAAGTGGGTTATGTGAATAAATTGATGTTTGGGACTATGCAAAGTGGGAGGATATATAGAAACGAAGGTAACGCAGAGATAGAAAATAGCCCATTTATTTCACCATGTCGGGAAAGTGAGGAAGAGCTCACGAAAGTTTCTCCGAGAAGCATGATCAGTCTGATAAGGCAGCGAATTCCACGCACAAACCCCCACCTACACCCCCACCGGTTTCACCATCGTCACCCCCATCTCCACCCACACCACCACTGCCACCATGATAGTTCAATATGGCGAGTGCGATAAAATTGCCGGTATTCAGAGGAGTAGGGAACGAAGATCCGGACCAATTTTGATTTGTAGTAAAGGTTGTATGGTAAGCATAAGGAGTCGTGGATGACAATATAAATAATACAATGCTGGTAAGCGTGTTACAGGATTGCGCACTAGCATGGTACATTGAGCATTATAATGACCATTCGAACATGGGGATCATAGATATCTAGGCCACGCTGAACAAGGAATTTAGCAGGCCAAAATCATAGACACAATCGATTATCGGGTTTAAGGAAATCGCAACGCTTCCAGGTGAGATCCCATGGGATCTGGACCAAAGACTAATGAGTATGATTCATGAAGCCAACATGACCTTGACGGATCGACAACACAGCACATGGTTTGTAGCATCACTAAAATTGCATTTAAGGACAATGTTATCACAACAGAAGCTATCCACCCAGGCCGAATCTTTGGAGATTACAATGAGACTGCACAAGAAGATCCTAGTCTAGGAGTCCAACAAATCCATGTGCAATTGCAAAATTTGTGTCTGGAAATGCAGAGTTTGAAACAGGCAGGACAACTCATCTAGAGGCACACGAGGAGGTATGGTGCATAAAATGAAAAGTCCAGGGGCATGATAAGGACCATTATCCAGTCTTCATGAACTACTTGGTGGGAGGAGGGTCGATGCCATTAAGAACAGAAACACAAGTAGGACTGAGCACAACACCTGCATTATGGTTCGCGACTTGTCAGATAGGGGGAAAACACACTACAGATAACTGTCACCTATTATAGAAGTATATGTAGACGTCCCAACAATTGTTCTATAATTTCTGCAGTTTGGTAGGCCATGATAAGCGCAACTGCAGAAGTTATGAGCTAATGATGGATCAGACTATTGCCTATAGAGTGCAGAGTGAAATGCAAGCCCTCGATCCAAATGCAGGGATGGCGCGTGCTATATTTCAGTGGCCCGGATGAGATCGAGGTGGAATGGGACTAGGAAGAGGTCGCAAACAACTGATTTGTTACAATTGCGGAGGGCTAGGGCATTATGCCTGCGATTGTACAAATATGACGAGAGCATCATGTTTATATTGTATCCAATTTGATCATGAGATGGAGGACTGCCCTACATTGATAACAAGGTTGCGTGATAAAGAAGTACTCTAGCCTCCCCCAACTCAAAACCTATAAATGATGAGGTCTGAGTCGCGCAAAGTGGACCCAAATGTAAACATCATGCTTCAAGGTGGTAGAACAACAGGAGATGATAAAGGTAAGAAGCCAGAAGAAAGTGCATGGGTTCACAAGGCTCCTACAAAGGAACCTGAATTTGATTTTAGCCACACAAAGGAGACATTCATGGAAGCTAAGAAGAGCTTCACAGAGGCCTCCACTTCAGGTAGTAAGGGACAACTAGAACCGAGGATGGATCATTCAATGCTCACTACCTTTCTTGAGACATGCATGAAACTGCTGTGTGATAGCTAGGCTGTAAAAGGATTGCAGTAACTTATCACTAGGTGCGTTGGGTCAGGAGAACTGCGCATAGTATGGAAACTTAGAAAGCATGCATTGTGAATAGGAAGGGAAATGAGATTAAATGCGCAAATAGGAGAGTATGAAATGGATCAAGTAATTCTAGATCTCGAATCAGACTCGAATGTGCTACCAAAGCAAACATGGGAACACATGGGTAGGCCCATGTTACAATGGTCTCCCATTCAATTGCAAATGGTGAACCAACAGAAGATCCTACCGATGGGAAGATTGCAGGGGATAACAATAGACATCAAAGGTGTGAGCGCACTTGCAAATTTTGAAGTGATAGAGATTATCAATGACAGCAATACCTATCCCACACTACTGGGATAGATTGGGCCACTGGTATGAATGGAGTTATAATTTTGAAGAAGCACAAAATGATTTTTGAGAAAAAGTCACTATGCATAGTGGTACCTTTAGACCCTATGGAAGGATCATGCTGCACAAAACTTGTGCGCGATGATGATAGTGATGATGATCTGAACTGTATCTATAAGATAACTGCTGGAGAGCAGTATTGGGTGAATCCAATAGCAGATGGTAGAATTTCGTGGGAGTGCGAAATATTCAGACGAAGAAATAGAACGATGGCAGAATTAGTTACACGAGGTAACCACACTCAATTGCAACATGATGATAAGATCACTATGCTTCGTGACAACATATGTAAGGGATCTACCGATGTACGACAAGTTGACAGTAGTGGATGAATTCCTAAACAAATTTGAGAGTGAAGTGCCAGAACAGTAGCGTTTTTACGCTATGAAATGGGCATTACATGCTAGACCCTCAAAGTGGTAGGGTATGCACCAGCAGAGTTTTCGGGACTAGTGCGAATGCAGAAAGATGATGTACTTACCATTTGGGGAGCCCCAGATGGGGATGTAAGCCTGTTATGATGGACAAAATAGCCTGCGCTCCCACCTTTCCAGATGGGTACAGGTGTATGGTACACAGCCCACATGAACACACACCACTATCACGATCGAAAATAGGAACAACACACAGAAGCAGGCAGGACAAATGCATGAACAGTGAAGTATGATACAACCTAGCACACCCAGAACCATATGTAGGGAAGCCTTTGACAAGGTGTGAAAAGTGTTGAACAAGGTCCACCATGTGAAACGCACTGACTTGGGACCTATGCGTATTAGCGACCCATTGGCCTATAGGACCATGTGCAAAACCTTGACCGCGAAAAAAGTTCTGAAGCTGAAGTATGAAACAGGGGCTAAAATCCCTGTGGAGCATGCGAAGACGAGTCTGTGTGTAACATCACCCATAGATACAACAATCCGCATAGACCAGAATGAATAAATCACATAGCTACATGAAGCAGAACATATGAGACTTCACGAAGAAATTCGTCAGGGAAACCTTAGACTTTGCGAACTTGAAAAAGACCAGGTATTACTAAGGGAGAAAAGTGCTTTAATGGACGCGGAGGTCAAGAGGCTAGAAAATGAAATAAAGGAAGAATTTCTTATCGATAAACCAATGATGGCAAGGCAAGGTGCATATGATCATATTGACGAATTGGAGGACTATCGCTGAGAACTGGTTAGTCTGCTGCCATGGCTGGTACCGCATATCGCCAAACACAGTAACCATGGTAGCGCATTGCAAATAGAAGAGTGCACGATGTCGATCACCACAATGGGAGATGAGGATTCTTTATGAACCATGCTGGAGGACAGGATGGAGCCCCGCACTGGTGGTGCGACCACCTGACTAGCCATGGCAAGAATAGTCTTAGCGCCCCAGGCAGTTGAAATGGAGCGCAGGACTATAGAATCTTCTGCCTGGGAGCTGCGTGGTATTGGAGATTCTCGTAGAATTATAATGTCACAGGGTTCACAACCGCACATGGAGGGCTGCGCTGCTACGTGGTTTGGCTGGGAAGTGACCATTGGTGTAACTATTCATGATGGGATGTTCGATTTGAGGCTAAATGGAGCGGGCGACGGGCATTTAAGATGCGAGTTATGGGCAAGATTTGGGAAAATTTGCCGCCAAGAAAGCATTAATGGCCCAAAATTGGGGGGAATGGTCAAATTCAAATTCTAAAGGTGCTATAAAACTCAAAGGGCTGGCCAACGAACAACACTTAGTGATTTGAAAATTGAGTGTTTGAGCAGAGCACAGAGTGGTGAGAGCTGAGTGATAATTGAGCCCTGAAGTTCGCGAGAGATGGAATACAATGTAGAGATGATGACGACCACTAAGGATCAGTTGGGAATTGAAGAGGTAACTACCGGCGAGGCTGCACAGACCCAAATGGTGGGCAATGTCCTAGAAGGCACTGGGGTGGTGACGGAAATCTCGAAATCACTCTGAAAATCGTGGCCCAAGAAGGATAAATAGGTAATGGGTCTAGTATGCATGTCCCTGAGGAATCTGCGGCATAGAAAACTATCAATGGAATAGAAGGGGAAAGCAGTCACAATAGAAATAGACAAGGAAGAAGAAGACTTGCAGGTCTTGATTGCCGCAACAAAAGAAGAAGAATACATGGAGGACGATATCCAACCGCTGCACTCTGCAACAAAATTTCCAGTGTATGTGCCTCCATGGAAAGGGAAAACCAATGTGCCAAAGGACCTGGATGAAACTAAAAGCTCACGCAAGACCCTGCTCCTCCCCGATGGCATTGTATTTGAGGGTGCACACCTAGGCCACATGCCAACCATGAAATTTGAAGACTGGTACCTCACTGATAGCGAGACGTTCCTGCACCTAGAGACCGAGAACTTAATGAAGTAGAACATCGAGGGGGTGGTGATAATGTTAGAGCCATGAAAATGGCTACGCGGTGTGGAAAAGGCCAGGTTACTACACTTGTTATGGATACCACATTTCCACCGCACACCCATCACCATTTTCGTTATCAGGCAACTGCCCCGCCTAGTGCATGACGGGTATCTATGGCTGGAGGAGCCTATTCCCATTACGACAGACCTCATTCATCATATCTCTCATCTCCCATGTAAGGGAAAGGACCCCACGACTATAGCCAGAAAAGGTAGCGATTTGGCTCTCGCAGAAGCCATGAAGGCAAAGTATAAGCTGGAGAAAAAGAAGAGGGGCTATGCCATCTCCAACATCAAGGATAAGGGGGTGTTGCATCAAATTAACTCCTCTCTAGTAAAATTATGAGAAAATGTTGCGCTAATGAGATACCAACACTGGTGGTTGTGCTGACTGAGCAGTGTGCGGAGGGGGTCCAATTCGACTGGGCCAAATTCCTCTGTGAGGAATTTTTGACAAACTGTTGCGAAGCCTAGTAGTAGGTTAAGACCTTCCACTAAGTGTGGTTGCTCTTATCCATATTGCTAGTAGCGGGAGAACTGCTGGAGGATAGTCAATTCCCCAACATTGACAGAGAGTTACCAAAGTCCATGAAGTATGCTTTGCTCTGGGCCACCAAGGACGTGAAACAGATTCGCGACAAAAAAAAATTCTAGGTGCTCATGGAGGCGAGCATCTGGCTGTGGATCAATAGGAGGCCGCACCTGTCACCTATGGTGCACAACAGTCTACAGAGTTTTGCAGACTTCAAAGATGATATGCAAAACATCTATATCCAGGCGCGAAAGGATCCAATGAAGAAGTGGACGAAGCTACCATTTGTAGCCACTGACGAAACGATTTTTACTGTCTTGGAGACATGGCCTCTCAAATGGCACGCTTCAGACCTGGAAGAACTGGAGAAGGTGTCAGCCTAGAAGAAAAAGGATGATGCTAAGTTGTGCATCACTCAATTAGTAAAAAAAAGGTGGAATGAAAAAGCAATAGCTGAGGTAAGGGTAGGGCATGATGCGGTACAAAAAGCTGCAGAGTGGAAGAAGGTAGTAGAAGCAACAGCAGCAGCGAGGCAGTAGAGGCAGCAACAACATAGGCAGACGAGGGCCAAGCAACATCATTAGTGTAGGAGGTAAAGGAAATAGAAAGGGCAGAAGGGAGCATGGACCGAGGGGCCGTGTCCACACAGTTAAAGTGGCTACGCATCACAAAGAGATCGATCCAAGGAAGAAGGTCAAGGCCTTGAAGTTGGCCATTGACCCAATCATCTTAACCGAAGGTGATCTCCATGACATTGGCGAGACAGTTCATGATGTCACAAGTGAAGTGCTTCAGGAATTCATACAAGAGCATCAGACTATGTTAGGGGGCCTCTAGGTGCAACTGCAAGAGTTACGGGTGCGGCCCCCTTAGGAAGGTACCCTATCCACACATGTTGCAGTGGAAACTTCAGTAGCAGAATAGATGTTGTGCGTAAGGATAGAAAACACAATAGTGTTGCCAGAGGGAGCACTAGTGTTGTCCAATGTGATGGATTGGCTATTGCTTAGCATGATGAAAGACCTTGGCCTTAACATGGCTGCCTTTTCCTAGGAAACGTTGTATCAGTTATAGGATGGGATAACGGCAGAGCTGCAGGCCACAGAGAGCCATGCGATCTAGGTTCTTAGTGAGTAGAAAATAAACATAGAACAACTCAACTTGCAGCATGACGAGTTGGTGTCGCAAAATCAACATTTGGTGCACATGCTAGATGACGCTTGCCGATGAATCTTGGAGCTAGCCATCATAGCTGATCTACCAGTAGAAGTGCGGATCCATAGTTTGGAAAGTGGATTCCACGACACCAGAGAAGAGATGACAAAGGTTCAGCTGGAACTAAATCTTGAGATTGACGATCTACAGTTGAAGGCATAGACTTCCACTCCCCCTAAAATCAGAGAATAGAGCGTGAGCGCTATTGTAGCAGGGTGGAAGAAATTGGAGGTGCAGTGTGCAACTGTACCGACATGTTGGAGTAGGCACTTGAGGTCCTCATGACTTTGCAGGAGGACCGCAACATCCAATGGCTAGAGAAAAAGGCATGCGAACTCCAACATTAGTACAACAACATCAGAGGAACTACACAGACAATAGTCCTCGCTCAGCGGCTTGCGCGGATGCAGCAAGCCAAGGCAGTAGAGGAGTAGGTGGACGTTGTGCTCCATAAGGAAGCAGTTCTCAAAGAGCACGTCGAGCCATCAATTGACAAGGCCTTCACAATCACGGAAAATATTGAAGGGAAGTTGGCACACATTCAGGGGATGCATGCACATATGCAGGGCAGCACGCCAGATACAGAAGTCTCAGAAGAACGAACGTAGTAGGTTCAACAAGCAATAGCTCAGTGTGTTGCGGACATCAGGACCATTCGGGACCAGTTGGAGGGACTCCGTGCCAAGATCACCATGCTGACAGAGTGACTCGAGGGCGAGTCATGATGTTTGTGTTGGGGGCATGTTGGGAATGGAATCCCCCCACAACATGTTTTGGGGCTCAAAGAAAAAGTTTTGAGTGATATTATTGTAAAGCTCCTCGAATTGTGGGTGCGGAATGTATGTTAGAGTCATAGGGCTGTCCGCCCTAAGTTTGAATGTAAAGTCAATCTACACATGGTCTGTGGACCATGGGATTGTATAAATATATTGAGGCTCTAAGTTGTAAAGATCACCATCATAGGATCTAATGGATAGAATAAGCTAGTGAAGCATAGAAGAAGAGTCTAAGTGGGTCTTGGGTTGTAGGAGTAGGAAGAGGCTTTGCAGCTAAGTGCGTAGAGGCCTAGTAGAGTCCGCAGCTGAGTGTGTGGACCCCTCCAGCTGAGTGCGCAGGGCAGAATAGAGTCTGTAATTGAAGGAAGAGAATAAAAGAGAAGTTTTATTTGAATTCCGTGTATCTGTTCTTGAGTTATGACATGTTTGATCTCATTTACAAGTATACTATTTATTTACTGCGCGCACTTATATGAATTGTGAATAGTGTTAAGTATAATTGAAAGCGTACAAATAAGCTAAGTTAATCAACTAATATCGGGCTACTAATAACTTTGGTAATAACACTGTTTGGGCCCCGAGTAGGGATTCGTGAAGGCAACATCTCTGGCTACGAGGTACGGGTAAGAGCGCATAGCGATGTGCGCACAGGGTTGAACCGCGACCACTAGAAACCATCAGACATCTCCAGGGTGTGGAAACCCAATTCTAGCACCCTCCCATACTACTTTGGGTGAGACTTCAGTCCGCGCGCCGTCGACTATTTCTGAAAGGGCCAGTAGTATCGGAATTTGTTTGCCTAAATCACCTTTGAACCTGGGTCAGGCCCCGAGAAGCCAACACATAGAGAGGTGATGCAGGAAAATCCACCAAGGTACTGTCTAGGCTCACCGAAAATGGAGTAATGGTTTTGTTCCTAGGTGAATTTTTAGAGGTATTGTCGAGGCATGCTGGTAGTGGAGCAACACCAGAGATGAAAAAATATACTCTGAAAATCTTAAGCTCGCGACCTAAACTACCCTTCCCAATTCGAAACACTGTGATCTGGATGAATCTTATGTTGTGTTCAACTAAGAAAGTACAAAGGGGACCATGTTTGCTCATGAGTTAAGTGGGCAAGCCAAAGTAATTTGCATGATGAAGAAATACTCCCTAAAGGACCAAGGCCCTTCACCCAAAAACTAACCGAGACAGAGAGGATGGAATTCAACCAGTGTGTCACCAAGTGTTGTAGCTGCTGCAACACTCTCAAAAATTTTGGTTTGCACTCAAATTTCAAAGCCTTCCTTGGTGTTTCCCTTGATTGTTCTGAACACTTCAGCTCATTTCATGAGTTTTCTTAGAGTCTTTTCACCCCTTTTGCTTGCTTGATTCACTATCATCTTTCAGCATGTTTGACTATTTTTCCATTCTTGTGGACCTTTTCTAGTGACTTTGGAGGTTGGTATTTATGTATTCGAGTTCTCATAACTATGTAAACACATTTCACACTCATACACAAATTTTTAAGAATTGTCGCACAAGCATCATCATGGTTGTCCTAAAGTCTATCTCAAGTGTTGCACTTGTGGTTTCTTATTATAGGACAGTCACAAAGAGGGTAATAATGTGTCTTGTTATTCTAGTGGTCTATGTTATTGCATTGTCGATGTATTATAAGTGTGTGATTGCTAGGAGGGGGATCCCCTAAGGGTAGTTTTGGGGCTAAAAGCCCATGTTTAAGTCAATTTTTGTAATATAACTGTAAAGACTGCACATTTTGTGGTCGCAGAGCATGAAGGTATTAGGTGTCAAAAAGGGTAGTCCTCCCTTAGTTTTGTAAAGTAAATTCAGATGTAAGATACCTACCCATGGTCCACGGACCATGGGATTGTATAAAAAGAGATAAGCTCTAAGTAGTTAGAGACATGGAATAGATAGAGAGAATGGCAGATCATGTAATAGAGTGATAGCTCTGAAAAAGAAGTCTTAGTCTTGGGTCGTAGCGTAGGTAGAGGCTCTGCAACTAAGTGCACAGAGGCTGATGGTAGAAGTCTATAGCTGAGTGCGCGGACCCCTGTAGTTGTGTGCGCAGGGTGGATAGAAGTTGTAACACTTGGAAGATGTTAATAAAAGGAGATATTTTGCAATTTCTATGCCTTTGTTCTATTGATGTGTTTGTATATTTTATGTATGAATTTCCTTTATTATGCTTATATGATGTGTGAGTGAATGCAATTACATTGAATAATTGAATGTAATTATTAATATCTACTTACGTAATTTTAACTTTAAGTATTTGATGAGATAAGCGAATCACTTAGACTAATTGGGGAATATACATGGCACGCTACCATAGTAGCACGAAAGTACCCGAGCAATCGGTTAGGGCTGTGTGAAGGTTGATCATACTCTTTCACGGTGGTATGGAAGGATGGAATATAGGGCTCGTCTTGCAAGCCCTAGAGCGAAGCGACTTATGCGAAGGCAGGGATAGAAGGAATCAAATGACATCACAATCATCTCAGGGTGCAGAAACTTGGTTCCAACATCCCCCCATACTACTTTTGGTGAGACTTCAGTCCACACTCCGTGGGATGATGCCAAAAGGGCGAGTAGTTTATGGATTTGTTTGAATAATTAATAACCTGGGTCAGGCCCCCTTAAGCCAACAAATGGTTTCGTTGCTGGGACTGGAATCTGCATAAGAGATGTGTGATGTCATATCACTGAAGTCCAACTAAGAAGGAGATTGGAGAATGGTTGGATAAGAAGATCCACGAATTTGCACAACAGGAGAATAGGAACCCACAACTAACAAAGGAACAGTGGTTGGATAGATACCTGTATACAGAGATCCGTGAGATATTTTTATGTTCTTTCCCTATCGAGCTATACAAGTGGATCGCAAAGCTAGAAAATAGACAAGGAAGGTGGAAACTTGACGGTCCTATTGTGTGGACCCCGAAGCTAGTGCAAAGGTTGGAAGCATCGGAGGATAAGATCACCCGCGATGTCGATCATTGGCTCGATTGCATCATAAGAGGATTTGTGACTGAATTTGCGGTCAACACTACATTCAGCTACAACAAGGCGGATCGACGCCTTTTCAAAGGACCGCGAGGTAAGTATGTAAAATCTTTGAATACTTGGATTAAAATTCTATTGTGCAAAAATGGGTTATGCAACTACCTTGTTGTTCAGGACTACATGAACCAGAAAAACTTACAGGAATGGAGGAAAAAAGGGTCGGAGTATAGTCCCTTGATTTCACATCTACGAGGTGATGAAGAAGGGATAGCGAAGGTTTCTTCATGAAGTGGTATTTAGTTAATAAGAAAAGGATTCCCATGAATACCATCCCCACCCACACCACCTCCAACTTCACTACCGTCGCCTCCAACTTCACTAGTACCACCTCCACCTCCACCGCAGTTCAGTATGGCAAATATAGTGAAGTTGCCTTTGTTGAAAGGCTTGGGAAATGAGGACCTAGACCAATTTTGGTTCGATGCAAGGGCTATATGGGAAGCTCAAGGTGTTACAAATGATCATATAAAGAAGGCGACGCTGGTTAGTGCTCTGCAAGATTGCATGCTAACCTGGTATATTAAGTACTCTAATGATAACCGGAATGCTGGAGTGGTAGACATCCAAGCAACACTGAATAAATAATTTAGTAGGACTAAATCTAAGGTGCAGTCGATTGTGGGATTCAAATAAATCATCATGCAACTACGTGAGACACCTTGGCAGCTAGATCAGAGGTTGAAGTGTACAATCTGCGAGGCCAACATGAATTTGATAGATGGATAACATCGTGAGTGGTTTGTAGCTTCGTTACTACCACACTTAAGGAGTGCGATGTTACAACAGAAGATAAAAACTCAGTGATGAGCCCCAGAAATGGGTAATTATATGGGCTCATTTAGCCTCCTAATTTGACTTAATCCACCATTCTCATTATTTTATTGCATGTTTTTTATTATATTTATGCTAATAGAGTGAATTGGGTTAGTCATTATGCCAAAAAGTCTAATGTGTGCTTTATGCAGATTTTTGGTCAATTTTGAGACAAAATCAAAGGTTTTAATGAGCACTTGGTAGCCAAATTCGTGGAAGAACAAGGGAGAGGATTTGTAGGAAGGTGTCCCCTTCATTTATGAGCCCTTACCTCAAATTCTCCACCAGCATCTCGGAGTTCAAGGGCCACCACATCGATGATCACAAGGGCAGTCGAGCTGGGCTAGTAAAGTTGCTGTTAACTGCAAGTTTTGGCAGCCAAGTTCCTAAAGTTTAGGAGGATTGTTGGGGTCCTCAATTTGTATAAATAAGAAGGCTTAGGGCCTCAATTTTGTTAGTTAGATTGTAATCATATTTTAGTTAGATTTTAGTTAGTAGGTTAGTCATTTTGTTAGTCTATTTTCACATTTTAGTGCAGCCCTGTATCAGCACATTTTCGAGCTTTTTCCCGTAGACAGTCTTTGGGATGTAACTATTATTTCTTGATCAATAAAGATGAATCTAGCTTTGAACTAGCTCTGATCTTTCTTAGGAGGCTGTAGCTCTTGGGTTGGGCCCAACCCAAGGGCCAGTACCTCCTTTGTTTACTTTTATGTGTCTTTGCTGTATTCATAGAATAATTTCTGTTATTTAGGTTAAAATCTTTCTTTCTTACTTAGGTTGTTTTTGAAGATTAAGATAGATTTTCATGCTTCAGGTTGATTTGATAGTTTGGTAACAGAAAAGATCTACAAAAAGGACATCAAGTAATCATTGATCTCATCTCTCCCTCCTTGGGACTATGAGCTGAGACCAGGGCATATTTGCTGCCACAAAAACACTGTTTTTGCCTTTCAATGCAATTGCTAGTGTTAGATTTTTAGTTGGAAAAGTTAATACCAGTTGTACTTGCACGTTTAGATCTGTTCTTGCTTAGTTTCCATAGTTATCTTTCATGATCTCCTATCTATAAACTTCTGCTCATCATGTTTTTGGTTTTTAGGTCAGATTAGGTCAAAATAGATAAATCTCTGGTTTTTCTAGTCTTTGTTTGATCGGTTTTGGAAAATAGTGTGCAGAGCACCTGTAATACATCCTTGCCTATCCTTCCTCCATCATACAACCTTCTCCAACCCCTAATTCAAGATCTCTTCCCTTCATTTGCCACACTTTCCCAACTTGCCCTAATTTCTACATTTTTGTGCAACATTGCTCTCTCCATCCTTGAACAAATCCAGCCATCTTCATCACTCCTTAGCTTCATTTACTAGGTCCTAGACCCCTTCACATCCTCATCCATCCTCCATTTCCACTTTCCCACCGTTTTTCCACCATCAACCCTCCAAAATCCTCTTTCAGCTCTTCCTGTAGAACATGGCTCTTCCTGTAGAACATCCTGTAGAACCCCTACAGACTTCCTATAGAATTTCACGTGAGTAGTTTTTTGAGATCTGATCACTGTGAAATTCTCTAGAAGGGTTCTAGGGACCCCTTAGGCCCTCTTCTCACCTTCCCAACCTCCTGCAAGCACCCACTCCATTTCCTTTCGCCAATCAACCTCTGCACGGTAAAAAACTGTAAAGCACATGCATAATAATTCTGCAAGATTACTCAAAAATACAAAAAGATGTTTTTTTCCATATTTTCCTTTAGAAGTATCTTAGTCACATGCATTTTACCTTTCCGAGAGTCAATGGCATCCATTTCCAAAGCTTTCATCTCTTTTCTTACACCAATAGGGTTAGTCGGTAAAACTAGGGTTTGCATTTATTTTCAACTTTCAGCTTCTTTCTGCAAGTAAATTAGCCTCTTTTGTGTTAGCTTTCATCCATCATAATTAAAATATTCTTCTAAGAACTCATAGAAGTTGGCTTAAGCTCCTAGCGAACTTGTGCCAGCTGATCAAGTGATAGCCTACGGTAAGACCTAGTACTTGTGCATATAGCACCATCGCTTCCAAGTTTGTTACGAACTACTGGGTTGATAAAAGTAAACAAGGGAGCCCTAGGAGTTGCAGCATTATTACTGCAATACTGGAGCCCACCATCTTTTTGGCACTGTTTCCAGGGAAGCATCAGAGTATTAGTGATTCCTACTTTTCTTCTATTTTCTACTACAACCTTCTGCTAAGTAGTTTATTTCAGCAAGAGTAGAGTAGTTGTTTCATTTCCATTCTGCAATTTCATTTCCGCAAAAGTAGATTAGACATTTCTTACTTTCAGTTCATTTCAGCAAGCGCAGATTAGCATTTCAATTTCACAATTTCAATTCTACAAGTGTAGATTAACATTTCAATTCCGCAATTTCAATTCTGCAAGTGTAGATTAGCATTTCAATTCTTCAATTTCAATTTTGCAAGTGTAGATTAGCATCTCAATTCTGCAATTTCATTTCAGCAACATAGACTAGTCATTTCCTGCTTTCATTTCAATTCTGCAATTTTCGTTCCAGCAAGGGTTATTTTAGTTAGTTGCAGTTCAATCTATTTCAGTTTCACAGGTACAAGCAGAGAAAAAAAAAACAAAAATCAACCAAAAAGATTTCCTTTCATGCCTTGTAGGACTAAAGATAAGTCAGAAAAATGTTTGCACAACACCCCCACTGCTTCACACAATCAACCTTCTCTCTCTTCGATGGCTGTGATTAAGAAGAACCCCTAGGTGGATAGCAAGACATATTTGAAGAACCTCTAGGGGAGAAGAAGAAGAAAACATTCCTCTGGAGAAAATGGCTGAAAATAGAAATGTTGGGAGCAGTACCTTTTCTTCCAACTCATCCATTGAAGGTGAAATTGGAAACATGTGGGAAGATTTCAAGAGTGAGATGAGGTAGTTTCTTGCCATGCAATTGGATACCTTGTGGATCCAAAGGAAGCAAGAGGAAGATGAGAGGGCTTTTGCCATATTTTGTCCTAGGTGCACTAGAAAGCATTCAAGGAACGAATTTCCATTGCACTCCATAGAAGTGTGTTTTGTCTGTGAAGAAGACGATCCTACGAATCAGTGCCCTTCCTTGCCCAGGCTTAAAGCTGCATAATAGAGGGCCAAAGGCGCCACTGAACCACTCTATTATATGAACTAAAGAAGGCCACATGGACCCATACCTTACTTGCAGGGAATGCAAGGGACATCCCAGACTTATTACAACCCCTATCAAGCCACTTCCATGCCTTCTTGGGGTCCCCCTGCTCATTCTTCCTGGTCCACACCCCCTCCTTGGTTGTATCCATCTCAATATCATGCTCAACTAGCTACTCATCCATTTCACCCCTATGCTCAGCCACAACCTCAGTGGAATGCACCTCATCGGGGGTGGAGGCCCCAGTACAACACTCCTCCTGCTCCTTTTCCTCCACCACCTGCTCAACTGCAACCATCGCCTCCTGCTCCACCAAGGCAACCCCAAATGCCTGCTCAATCGAACTCGAACCCAAATAACAGGCAGGCTCAACAATTATATAGTGGGAAACCACCTGCCCAACCACAACCCCATCCACATCCATCTCAAATATACACCCCCACTCAACTACCCGTACCACCATTTCCAAACCTGCACATTGGAGTAGCTCAACCCAATTACAATGTTGAGGCACAACATTTCCAAACAACTCCTTCTGAGCTCAATGATATTCACCATAGCTTAAGGAGAGTATTGCAAGGAAAAGATATATTGATATGATTGAAAGACCACATCTAGCAGAAGAAGGTGCAAAAGAGAAGAGAAAAGAACCATGGGCTACACTTGATAAAGAGAAGACAATAGAATCAAAGATCGAGAGAGCTCCCTCATGGTTACCATCAAATCCTCCATGTATTCAAGAGAAAAATTAGAAAAAAGAGGAAGATGAGAAGGTCATGGTAGAAGGTGACATGAAGAATGATCCAAATCACCAAAAGGACCGAGGATATCAGAGCTATATTGAGATATGGTTCCAGACAGTCACTAAGTTACAGCAGTACTCTCTTCCTCAGCTATGTTTGATTCCTTCAAAGTCAAATCATTTGGTCTCTGAAATCTGAATACCTTTCAAAGCATGCATTTCAAGCCTCCACATCATTTTGTCTCTAATCTCGATGTGCACATGGCTCCATTGGAAGTATTCTTATACTTGAAAATGATTTTTTTTTCAAGTAGCGTAGGGTAGAAAAAAATATAAAAAAATGAAAAATAAGTCGAAAAAATAAAAATCTAAGTTGAAAACCTCCTCAGAGGCACCTCAGATTGGCTCATTGATTGAAAAACTCCATGAGGTGGTCAATGGGTTGGAAAGAAGAGAAAAGAGAAAAAGGAATAAGATCCCTAGGTGAAAACCTCCCTTGGAAGTGCCCAGGGTGGGCAATTAGGGTGAAAACCTCCATGAGGCACCCTAGTTGTTTTCAAAAACAAAGAGAAAAAGAAAGAATAAAAGAGAAAAATAAAAATAAACCTAATTTCTGTTGAATAATTGTATGTTGTAGGAAGGACATTGTAGGTTAGGAGGATCACACAAAATAAAGACAAAGGTCAGCACCAGGCTACAAGCATCCCTCACAATCCATTCCTCCATGACCACTACCCTTTCCCAAGATTTGGTCTCCTTCGGACTGAGATTTCACCTTCTACAAGAAGTTCTGTGTCTTCTACAGGAAGTTGTGTGGCTTCTACAAGAAGATCCTGTAGAGCCTACAAACAAGCCAAAATTGATCTCCAAAGAGGACCCAAAGGTTGGGAATCTGTCCATGAGGCCTGTAAACATACCTGCTTCCATCCATCACCATATGTCACCTTTTTCCATCTCCGTACACCTCCATTGCACTCATTTTTTTATGTTCCTGCCCAGTGACACAGAAATCCTGTTTTCTCCATACTACCAGCAAAAACTCCTTAATGACAAATCGAGTAGCAGTTTTTCACTCACCATACCTGTTACCCTCTATCTAGATTCCTCATCAGCTGAGACCCAAGTCTGCATTACAACCCAAGCTCATTTTTTCCTTACTTTGCAAAAAATGCAGAATGCTCTAATACAAAAATACATAGAGCAGAAATTTGTTTTCTCCCTAACTTGAAAACCGTGCATCCATTTAGAAAATTGTTTTATGTGGAGTTGTATAGGGATGATGGCAACACACCCAAGCAAGTTTAGCTAATTATAGTGCACGGTTTCCAAGAAATCAGCCCCCATCACCTTTAGCCATTTTTACATTTTCTCCATATTCATGCATCCATTTCAAAACTTGTTTCATGGGGAGATGCATATGGGTGATAGTAACCTGCCCAAGAAATTTCAGCTAATTCCAATGCATGGTTTCCAAGAAATTGACCTCTGTCACCTTCAGCCATTTTTAGTTTTTCTTGAAATTTGTTCATCCATTGACCACAATTTTTCTATGGGAGGTGCATAACGATGATATAAATAGGCTCACAAAATTTCAGGTCAATCTGATTTATCGTTTGGGAGCTATGGAGAAAAAAAGTCGCTGTCCTGCAAAAATCTAGCATTAGTAGCATGAGGGTGCAAATCTGAAGGTGAAAGCAGACTCCTGCAGCTTAGATCTAGCTAGAGGATACTTGTAGAAGAAAATTAGCCACATATCAGCAACCAAACTAGCATGCATCCATAGAAACAAAGGCATGCAGCAGAAGGAAAGGCCACAACACCTCACAACAAACACATTCGACTTCCAGGTACATGACTAAACCCATTCCTCTGTTGCATGAATGTAATTTAGGAACTGCGTGGACAGTGAGATGGTTTTGATTAAACAAGATCGGTGGCTAGCTAACTGGCCATCCTCATCTAGTTTAAACAGTGCCTCATCTAGTTCAAACAACGCTCAATGGGTGCAATTGGCACGTGTGCTCAGCCATCTTGGGAAGAAAACTGAAAACAGGTAGTGGTCGCTGTTTAAACTCCAACGTAATTGATGGAAGTGATTACGGGCAAGCAGCATACAGTTTCATAATAGCACTGTAGTCTGCATGGGGCCAACGTACATCCTGCCACCTCATCTCCTCACCATGAATCACGCTAGCAGTTAAAAGATAGCTTAATTAATGCATTCACCACTCTTTGTTCACAGTGCCTTCACGACGTTCTCGACTAGAGTACGCATCTACCACTTCCAGAACAGCTAACCAGTCATCCTTCACCAGATTTCTGCCTATTTTTTTGAAAATCTCCTGCCTATCGGGCTCTACAAGAAGCACAGTTTCACTCTACAGGAGCCGGGTGATTTCTACAGGAAGGCTTCTACAGGAAAGGCAGAAAATAGCCCTGCAGAAAGAAAACCCGAGATTTTCATCAAATTTCAAGCTCAAAACGAGGAAGGATCGGGAAAACTTCTTTATGCATGATTTGTTTGTGCAAAGTGGTGAATTGAACATGGCATGAGATTGAAAAACGAGAGTAAAAGTCTGCCTGTGCATTGAGAAAAAAGTGAAAGTCTGCCTGCATATTTCAATGAGTTTGCCCAGTTTTTTTCTCTGCATACGAAATCTCCTCATCATTTTTAATTTTCCTATAAAGAAGATACATGTAGCAGCAGAGGCCAACCTGTGTGTGTGAAAAAACCCGAATTTACATATCTATCAATGTGTTGAGAAAAAACCTGTGTCCTTATGCTCTGTTCTGTAAAAAAAATAATGTTCTTTCATAAACAGACAGACCAAATTCTCAGTGACAATAGTTTTCAAACAGGGAATTATTGCCATTTGATATTGTAAGGAGCACACGAGAAATTCCATCTTTGGTCTAAAAAAAAACAAATTCATCTATCCTCTGTTTCAGTGATTGACTATTTTTTTTTCCACCTGAGAAATTTCTTTTCTAGTTAAAACACAAAAAGAAGCACTCAACACCATGCCACGAGGATTTAGGAGGAGCAAACTGAAGAAATTGAGAAGAACATTGATGTTGGAGCACAAGACATTCAAACAGAGAGAAAAACAGAGGAAGAATAGAAGGAAAAAGAGGAATTTGACAAGACTACTGAGCCTAAGATAGAAAATGAGAAAATAACAAAAAAAGAGAAGGAAAAAAGGACAAAGATTGGCAAGAAAAAGGCCAAGAAAGCACAAAAGAAGGCTGCCACAGCCAAGGCAGGCACCCAACAAGAGAAAGAATAGACGCACCCTGAGATATCAGTGACACAAGCAGAAATAGTGGGCATAAATATTTCTACAGGAAGTGAAGAAAAAGAACAACAGAAAGAGAAATCCCCTGAAATGTTGGTTAGGGAAGTATCAGTTGTGCATGCTACATTACACACACCTACAAAACAAAAAGGAAAAAGAAAAAGGCAAACCTCCATGTATTTCAAGGCCAAGAAAAGCACAAGAATTCAAACAAGCAGAATAGGAGAAAGAGTGGAAGGGCATGGACAAGAAGGCAGAATTTTATGGCACACATGAGTAGACCACATCAGAAGCTTGGGATGATAAGGAGGCCACCAAGGCCATCAAAGATGAAGAGACAGATTAGTTGCTCAGAGGATGAGCAACACTTTCGGTAGGGGGTGATGATCAGCCCTAGAAATGGGTAATTATATGGGTTCATTTAGCCTCCTAATTCGACTTAATCCACCATTATCATTAGTTTATTGCATGTTTTTGATTATATTTATGCTAATAGAGTGAATTGGGTTAGTCATTATGCCAAAAAGTCTAATGTGTGCTTTATGCATATTTTTGGTCAATTTTGAGACAAAATCAAAGGTTTTAATGAGCACTTGGCAGCCAAATTTGTGGAAAAACAAGGGAGAGGATTTGTAGGAAGGTGTCCCCTTCATTTATGAGCCCTTACCTTGAATTCTCCACCATCAGCTTGGAGTTCAAGGGCAACCTCATCGATGATCACAAGGGTAGCCGAGCAGGGCTAATAAAGTTGCTGTTAACTGCAAGTTTTGGCAACCGAGTTCCTAAAGTTTAGGAGGACTGTTGGGGTCGTCAATTTGTATAAATAAGAAGGCTTAGGGCCTCATTTTGTTAGTTAGATTGTATTCATATTTTAGTTAGATTTTAGTCAGTAGGTTAGTCATTTTGTTAGTCTATTTTCGCACTTTAGTGCAGCCCTGTATTAGCACATTTTCGAGCTTTTTCTTGTAGACAGTCTTTGGGATGTACCTATTATTTCTGGATCAATAAAGATGAATCCAGATTTGCACCAGCTCTGATATTTCTTAGGAGGCTATAGCTCTCGGGGTTGGGCCCAACCCAAGGGCCAGTACCTCCTTTGTTTACTTTTATGTGTCTTTGCTGCATTCATAGAATAATTTCTGTTATTTAGGTTAAAATCTTGCTTTGTTACTTAGGTTGTTTTTGAAGATTAAGATAGATTTTCATGCTTCAGGTTGGTTTGATAGTTTGGTAATAGAAAAGATCTGCAAAAAGGCCATCAAGCAATCCTTGGTCTCATCTCTCCCTCCTTGGGACTATGAGCTGAGACCAAGGCATACTTGCTGCCACAAAAGCACTGTTTTTGCCTTTCAATGGAATTGCTAGTGTTAGATTTTTAGTTGGAAAAGTACTTACCAGTTGTACTTGCATGTTTAGATCTGTTCTTGCTTAGTTTCCATAGTTATCTTGCACGATCTCCTATCTATAAACTTCTGCTCATCATGTTTCTAGTTTTTAGGTCAGATTAGGTCAAAATAGATAGATCTCTGGTTTTCTAGTCTTTGTTCGATCAGTTTTGGAAAATAGTGTGTAGAGCACCTATAATACATCCTTTCCTATCCTTCCTCCATCATACAACCTTCTCCAACCCCTAATTCAAGATTTCTTCCGTTCATTTGCCACACTTTCCCAACTTGCCCTAATTTCTACATTTTTGTGCAACATTTCTCTCTCCATCCTTGAACAAATCCATCCATATTCATCACTCCTTAGCTTCATTTACCAGGTCCTAGACCCCTTCACATCCTCATCCATCCTCCATTTCCACTTTCCCACCATTTTTCCACTATCAACCCTCCAAAATCCTCTTTGGCTCTTCCTGTAGAACATCCTGTAGAACCCCTACAGACTTCCTATAGAAGTTCACGTGAGCAGTTTTTCAAGATCTGATCACTATGAAAATCTCTATAAGGGTGCTAGGGACCCCTTAGGCCCTCTTCTCACCTTCCCAACCTCTTGCAAGCACCCACTCCATTTCCTTTCACCAATCAATCTCTACAAGGTAAAAAAGAGTTATAACACATGCATAATAATTCTGCAAGATTACTCAAAAATACAAAAAGATGTTTTTTCCATATTTTCCTTCAAAAGTAGCTTAGTCACATGCATTTTACCTTTCCAGGAGTCAATGGCATCCATTTCCACAGCTTTCATCTCTTTTCTTGCACTAGTAGGGTTAGTCAGTAAAACTAGGGTTTGCATTTCCTTTCAGCTTTCAACTTCTTTTTGCAAGTAGATTAGCCTCTTTTGAGTTAGCTTTCGTCCATCACAGTTAAAATATTCTTCTAAGAACTCATATAAGTTGACTTAAGCTCCTCGCAAACTTGTGCCAGCTGATCAAGTGACAACCTGTAGTAAGAGCTAGTACTTGTGCATATAGCACCGTCGCTTCTAAGTTTGTTACGAACTACTGGGTTGATAAAAGTAAAGAAGGGATCCCCAGGAGTTGCAGCATTATTGTTGCAATACTAGAGCCCACCACGCAAGCAGAGGCCTTGGAGATTTCCATGAGGCTACATCAAATCCTGATGCAAGATCCAAATCTAGGAGTTCAACAGATCCATGCACAACTAAATAATATGTTCCTTGAGATGAAAAGTCTGAAGCAGGATAGGATGGTTTGACCAGAGGTGCGCGAGGAGGTATGGTGCTTTAAATGCAAGAGTCAGGGTGATGACAAAGACCATTGGCCGGTTTTCACAAACTACAGTGTAGGAGGAGGACCGATGCCTTTAAGGCCAAAAGCTCAAGAAGGACCTAGCGTGGGGCCTGCATTATGGTGTGCTATTTGTCAGATAGCTAGAAAAAATACCACGGATAACTATCACTCGCTATAGAAGTTTGTACAAGCACCACAACAACTATTATGCAACTTTTTTAGGTCGCTAGGACATGATGAGCGTATTTCTAAGAGACATGAATTGATGATGGATAGAACTCCCACCTATAGGGTTCAGGATGAAACACAGCCCCTTGACCAGAGTGCAGGGATTGCGCAGATAGGATTTTAGGGACACAGACGAGGCCGAGGCGGAGGAGGACCTAGCAGAGGTCGAGGATAGTTTATTTGTTATGATTGCAGAGGACTAGGACACTATGCCCATGATTGCACTAATCCGACGCATCCATCGGTAAGTATTGCACGTTGTTTTCTCATGAAATAGAAGACTTCCCTACATTGATAGCTAGGATACATGACAAAGTGGTGCTACTGCCTTCGCCGACTCAGAACCTGCAAATGATGAGGTCTGAGCTGCACGAGGAAGATCCAAACATAAATATAGTGCCTAGAAGTGGAATCACAATAGGAGATGACAAGGGGAAACAACTAGAAGACAATACATGGGTTCGAAAAGCTCCAGCAAAGGAGGCTGAGTTCGATTTGGAGCACGCACATGAAACATTCATGGAAGATAAGAAGAGCTTCACTGAGGCCTCCACCTCAGGAAGCAAGGATAAGCCTGAGTAGGAGATGGACCTGTCTATGCTGACAACTTTCTTGGAGACCTGTATGAAGTTACTGCACAATAGTAAGGATGTGAAAGGGTTACAAAATCTCGTCAATAGATGTGCTGGAACTGTGCCAGGTGAGCCACGAGTAGTATGAAATATTGGCAAGCATAAAATAAGGATGGGACGAGAGATGAGACTAACCGCGCAGATAGGAGAGTATGAAATGGATCAGGTTATTTTGGACATGGGTTCATACACAAACATCCTACCAAAGTAGACATGGGAAAAATGGGGAGACCTATGCTGCAATGGTCTCTGATTCAACTAAGGATGGCAAATCAGTAGAAGATCATCCCCATGGGGCGACTGTAGGGGTGACCATGGATATTGGGTGAGCGAGCATGCTGGTTGATTTTGAAGTAATAGAGATAGTGGATGATATCAATCCCTATCCTGCGCTCCTGGGAATTGATTGGGCTACTAATATGGATGGGGTAATCAAACTAAAGAAGTGAAAGATGATATTTGAGAAGAAATCACTATGTGTAATAGTAACCCTCAATCTTGCTGAAGGATGGCACTATACTAAACCAGTTCACGATTATGAGAGTGATGACGACCTAGAGTATATCTATAAGATAACAGTGCGAGACCAAGATTAGGGGAATCCCATCGCGGATGGATGGATTACAAGGGATCGTGAGAGTTCCTGCACTTCGAACTTCGATGAAGAGATATAATACTGGCAGAATCGGTTACATGAAGTAACTACACTGAATTGCAACATGATGACCCAATCACTGCACTGTGTGTCATCAGAGGTAAGAAATATACCTACTTATGATGGTCTAAATTAGGTATATATCTTTTTGAATGCATTTGAAAGGGAGGTACTAGAAAAGCAACGCTTCCAGGTGTTGGACTAGGCACTACGTGGGGTACACATAAAGGAAGCTTTGATGATTGGCATGAACATAGGAGGATGATGAGAACATGACTTGGGAAGCCTAAGATGCGACTGATAGACAAGTATGATGGATAGGATGATCTGCATGTGCATTTGGCCAAATGGACCCAGGCTTATGGAGAAAAGTCCAAACCTGAGTGGGTGCACTTGTTCCGTCATACCCTGGATGTGGTCCCGATGAATTGGTACATAGAAACAAAGATCTTCCATGGGACAAGTGAATGGGATACCCTGCATGAAGGATTCATGATGACATTCAGTTTTGAGGATGGTTTTGACAGTATTGATGAAGCACTACAAGAGGTGAAATCCACAATCTTTAGGATATGGTAGGATCCTTTAGACCTGATTCAGCCTGAATGGGCTACTCAGTTGAGTCATGCGCTAGAATGTTATAATGTAACTACTGAAGAAGAGGACAAGGATCCATTGAAGATTAACATTCTAGAAACAGGGGGTCATCGTGCAGTTTAAGGACCACAGATTGAGAACCCTGATATAACCATGTCGTTGAAAATGAAACAAGTAAACATTGGTACTGAGGCAGAACCCAAATTCTCAAAGATTGGAGATTACTGGGATGACACGATGGTGGATAAGGTCATTGAATTTATCCCCGAATACCAGGATTTATTCCCTAGCAAGTTTACAGACCTGAAAGGGATAATCAGGGACCTAGGTATGATGAAGATTACATTGAAACCCGACGCGAAGCTAGTTAAGAAAAGACCTTACTGTCTCAATCTGAAATATAAGGAAAAGGTCGAATTAGAGCTTGACAATATGCTCACAGAAGGCATCATTGAGACTGTGGAAGAATCTGACTAGGTCAGTCTAATGGCAGTACATGAAAAGAAGCAGAAGGATGAAATAAGGATATGCGTGGATCTTGGTAAGCTGAATGATGCTTGTGTACATGATCCTTTCCTAACTCCATTCACTAATGAAGTGTTGGACAATGTAGGTGGCCAGGAAGCATATTACTTCATTGATGGGTTCTCTGGGTATCTGTTGAAGCCCCGAAAATCAGGTCGACAACAAGGGGGATACCCGCCCGGTCCGAACCTTGGTTGGCAGCTCCTTATCTGTTTGGTATAGCGGGTCCGACTGGGGATAATGGGACCAACTTCCCAATCTATGGGTGTGTGTGTGTAGAATTGGATGTTGCTGATCTAACAGTAACTATCTAAGCTATTCTAATTCAAACTTTAATCTAAATCTATGCTATGGTAATCTAATAAAAACAACACATCTAATCTATGCTAACCCGAGATGTAACTCTTCTATTATGCGATCTAAAGAGATTTCAAATAACAACTGGTAATAAAGATCATTCAACGATTATAAGAAAGGAAATCAATTAAGATGAACTATTTCGCATAAGAAGTTAGGCAAAACAATTGTGAACAACATATCGCATAATAAGCTATTCATACATTAAACATAAATAAATAGCTCCACCGTACAAAAGTGCCAAATGGTAACTCAAGCATTCATGCAATAACATATAAACAACTAAAAAATGTATATCACTTTAACATATAAGCAGAAATGGTCAAGAGATAAAAGTACCATTTATGACTGGTCCTACTCATAAGCTTCAAGCAATAATGATTTATTTCTCCTTGCTCTAACATCTACTAAGAGTACAGAAGTGCAACATCAATAGCAGATATCAAATGCAAACATCAACAAATCTTGATCCATTCATTCACCAAAACCTCCTTGGAGGGTGCAAAAGTGCTTGTTCTGAGGACAAGTTTTTGATAAATTTCTGGACCCTTCTCTAAATGCATGAGAAGGGTTTAAATACTACTAACTAAATAACTTAATTACACATATTCAGGATACGGTTTAAATGACCGCCCTTTTTCTAAGCAAAATTATTTCTAAAAATTAAATCTAATATCTAACTATTTCTGTATTTGCTCCTTAATGTTGCGAGCATTCAATATTTGCCTGGGTAGAGTTGGCTGACTGTCTTCCGCTTTTGGTTGAGCTAAACAAATAGAAATGGAAAGTGCTGGCACCATTTTTTCTAGCAAAATAGCAGATATGCTTTAGAATCATCTCTGGCTATGTGGATTTACTGTGTATGCTCCGTAATAACCCAAATTCCACTTGGTTAACCCTCAAATTGCCTCTGCCTTTGTTTTCTTGTGTTTCCGGGCTTACGAGTGACTAAGAAGTTAGGGACTTTTCTTTTTGAGCAATTTTCTCAGCGATGCACGATTAGTGCTAGGCGCTAATCGCGCATCGAAAACTGCCTCTGTTCTTTGATCCGGGCCTTTCTGGTGCATTTTTCACCTTTAGTGCCTTTCCTTCACCGGGTATAAGCTTTAAAATTTTTCAAACATCCTGCTTTTGTGAACTTCTACCCTTGAGCATTAAATCGCCTGTTTATATCAGCATTGTTCAACCATTCACTGAACCATGGCTCTGACTGATAGATCTGTAAATGAATAGCTTAGTAGTGCTCTTAAATTCGTGGCACTGTTGCATGCGGTATCTGTTCATGCGGGCATTTCTTCTCTGCTTCCGAGCATCAGAGCTTTACCTTTTTCCTTAATCGCTACCTGCACATTGCTTCATATTGTTTCTGTCTTTCCTTCCTGCAGTTCACACATAAGGAGAGCATATTGATAATAAAAATTGACAAGAAAGCTCTGAGCTCTATGGATGTACAAAAACATGCCACCTAACACGAACTAACTCTTCGAAAAACACAAAACTGTCTTTCATTAACACTTGGCATACATTCATTAATTTACATTAACGTGCATATTCAATTTTTCTTGAATGTTGAGTTGGGGAAAATCTGCGATGGACGATCTCTGCGATTCGCATCGCAGCATCGTATCATTGCGTTATCGCATTTTATCAATATGTGTTATCGCAGGGTTAGCTGATCATGCCGATCGTAGGATTGTAGGTTGTTGTTTCGTGCGATCGCAGGATCGCCGATCACAGTATCGC
This sequence comes from Pinus tabuliformis, assembly GCA_031772625.1. Taxonomy (NCBI): domain Eukaryota; kingdom Viridiplantae; phylum Streptophyta; class Pinopsida; order Pinales; family Pinaceae; genus Pinus; species Pinus tabuliformis. The sequence continues at coordinate 2,015,643,026 of CM062816.1, forward strand.
ATTATCGCAGGATCACAGATTATTACAATTCGTTAAATAATTATGTGCTGATTTTGCGATGTTGTGATAAGCGATGTTGCATATCGTTCGTCGGCGATTTCTTAAAGTTTTCGTTTATGATCATTTCTTAATGCATGCGATGCGATGGATTTCGCGTCGCATTCTCGCAGTTTATCATTTTACTCACAAGGAAATGTCCTATCTTCTTTGCGTGATGCGATATTTTCTTGAGTATAATACATGAGTTTTAATTAAATTTTTTGAATTTTTTAGTAAGGGTCCCCACTTATCTAGTGTTATTGCTAATAATAAATAAGGAGGGGGGTTGTTGCTGGCCACAGCAATTGGCGATTCACTTGGAAGAACCAATTATCTCTGTTTTCCTATTGAATTTTTCAAACTTCCAAAACAGAAAAATTTTCAGAAAATTAAACTTTGTTATGGACAGATAGAGTACATTATACTTTAAACTATCAATGATATTTTGTTTCAACCTCTTTTCATTCTAATCATTTGCTTCTTTAGGCTAGTCCTTGTATTTACATCAGTCATTACTTGGTCTTGTAAAGATAAAATAAAGTCTCCTCTGTAAACCAGTTTTAAAATATGCTCATTTGTAGTAGGTAGAGCCTCTGCTGCCAGCAAGCATTTATAGCCTCGACAGGGTTACCTGTTACCCAGCAATGATCCTGTATCCTACTTAAGGTGACCTACAACTTTCAAAGAAAAATCCATATTTACACTTATTGCTTTGATTTTCTTTTTATTCTTAAAGAACAATGTCTTGGTTTGGTAGCCAAATTATGACACAGTCACTCACTTGATTCATAACTTTGCTGAACAAGTTGGCTCATGATGAGAACCCTTGTCTTTTGATTGCAACAATCTTGAGTCATTTCCCTGTTGTGGTAGACAGTATTGGCAAAGTCAGCAAGTTATGATATTTGTGATCACGATAAGCCGGCTCGTGATGAGACCTCTTATTCTTCAAGATATAGTATATCCTTGGATTATCCCTCTGAAAGCTGCGATTTTCCTTTAGCAGGGAGGAAGTCATTGTTTCCTTAAGATGGCTCTAGACAACAATAATATAGTTTTTGGAAACAAATGTTCTACAAAGAATCTTCATTTTGTTATTGATACCTTTCATTGTGCTGATACAAAACAATTTCTTCACTAAAGGTTTCTTTCATCAAATTCCTTGAAGTTGAAACTCGTATCATATCTAGGCTAAAGTTTTTAACTGTATCTGTCAATAATAAAGATCAATTTTCCAAAAGATTTGCTATTTATACAAGCGAAAATCTCAAAATCTGAAAGAGAATTGGTGTATTTTTTGTAAATACCTAATGTAACCACTCACAACTGGTTTTATTATGAAAAGAAAAACTATTCTACAAAAAATAGAAGAATAATCTTCTATGGAAAATATTTCTTGAGAATTTGTCCATTAACAGGCAAAGGATCCCGCCTCCCTGCTAAATCTTGTAACACAAATGTTTATGGACCTATGACTTCAACAACCTGAAAAGGACCAAGCCACATCCTTTGAAATTTTGTGTGTTTTCCCTTTTCTTCATGAGCCTTATCCCATTTTAAAACTAAATCTCCCATCTAAAAAGCTTTTCTGGTCATTATGCTTGAATCAAAAGAGGATTTTACAAGCACTTGATGATGAGCATGCGTTTTCTTAGCTTGTTCTCGCTGTTCTTCTAATTTAATTATTTCCTTTTGTCTCAGCTGTAAGGAGGAAGTTGGTACTTCATCAATGTATTGTACTAAAGACAAAGAGGGAATGGCTAAGTGAGTTGGAAGAACCACTTCTTTCCCATAAACTAAATTAAAGGGAGAAGTGCCGATTGAAGCTTTTTTTGTTATCCTATCTGCCCATAAAGCATATACCAAAGCTTTGTGCCAATTCTTTTGATTCTGGTCAACTGTTCTTTTAATAATCCTAATTAGGTTTTTATTTGTTGACTCAGCTAACCCATTATTAGGTTTTTATTTGTTGACTCAGCTAACCCATTACCTTGCGGATAGTAATTGGCCGAATATTTAAGTTTGAATCCTCTCTTAAGTGCAAAATCAGTCATTGCATTTCCAGAAAAGTATGATGCATTGTCAAACATTAAAGCAGATGGCAATCCAAACCTAGTGATTATAAATTGATCTATGAATTCAATAATATTTTCAGAATTAGTTGTCTTGAGCGGAACTGCTTCTACCCATTTTGTAAAATAATCTGTTGCCGTGAGGATGTATCTATGCTGCTTAGAAGAGTGAGGAACGATCTCACCTATTATGTCCAAGCCCCACTAACTTAAAGGTTGCTCGATTTTTACCAGCTGTAGTGGCAGGGATGGCTTCTTTTGTCTCCCAGCAGTAGTTTGGCAGACTTGACATCTTCTCACGTAACTGTGTGAGTCTTTGAACAGCGTGGGCCAGTAATATCCCGCGCGTAAGATTTTATGTGCATTAGCATCTCCAACATAGTGTCCGCCTGCTGGCCCATCATGGAGTTCCTGCAAAACTTTTTCAGCTTCAATTTTCTCAAGACACCTAAGAAGAACAGAATGATAATTTTTTCTGAAAAGAATATCATTTATGAGCTGATATTGTTTAGCTTTCAATCTTAGAGCTCTTTTCTTAGTATGATCAAGGTGTGAAGGAGCATACCAATTCTTAAGATAATAAATGATATCAGCATATAATGATGCTGCTTCGTTTAGGCTTACCTCACCCATTTGTACCTCTTTAGATGGAGTTTCAAAAATTTGCGATGCTCCGGCCAGCATTTTGCAGAAGAGTTGACCTCTTACAATGTTTGCTGGTTTTATCTCAAGGTCGTATTCCTGTAAGGCAGTAACCCAATTGGCCCTTTTCTCACCCACATCCTTCTGTACTAGAAGATTCCTTACCGCTGGAAACGGTACTATGATCTTAGTATGGGTTTTAAGTAAGAAAGGTCTGAAGTATTTGACCGCTTTGAAAACAGCATAAGCCTGTTTCTCCATGTCAGAATAATTGAGTTCAGCACCTTGTAAATTTGAGCTAAAAAACACAATTGAAGCTTCCGATTTTTCTTGATTCGCTTGAGTTAGTATCATGGCATATGACTTATCTGAGGCAAATGTGTATAAAATAAAAGATTCTGAAAAATTCGGGGTTGCTAAAGATGGAACATTAATAATAGCTTGCTTAATCAGGTTGAATGCTTCATGTTCATCTTGACCCCATTTAAAATTTGAATTCTTTTTAATCATGGTCTGCAAAGGAGACACGATTCACGAAAAATCTGGAACGAATCTCTTTACAAAATTGATTTGACCAAGGAAAGATTGCATGGCTTTTTTGTTATGGGGTAGGGATATTTCAGAAATTTCTTTGATTCTGTCAGGATCAATGTGAATACCGGACTTTGACACTATGAATCCTAGAAGTTTCCCTTCACTTAATGCGAAAAAAAATTTCTTTGGGTTAAGTGAAATTCTGTACCTTAAACACTGTTGAAAGATTTGTTTCAGGTCTTTGAGATGGTCGCTTCGCTTCTTGGAGTACACTGTTATATCATCCAAATAAATTACTACATATTTATTGACTAAACCTTTGAATGTGATGTCCATGGCTCTCTGAAATGTAGCACCAGCATTAATCAAACCAAATGGCATCTTCGGATATGCATATGTGCCCTTTTTAGTTCTGAATGTGGTTTTCAACTGATCATCAGGATGTACCAACACTTGATTGTATCCTGAAAATCCATCCAAGAAAGACATTAGTTCTGAACCTGCCACCGCCTGCAGTATTTGTTCCATAGGTGGAAGAGGAAAATTGTCTTCTTGACAAGGTTTGTTAAGATTCTGAAAGTCAATGCAAATCCTAATGTCTCCGTTTTTCTTTCTAACGAGTACCATATTGGAGACCCATTTGGAATGTCTGATGGGGAAGATTATCCTGGCTTTCAGTAACTTGTTGAGCTCGGTTTTTATCTGATTTTCTAAATTGGGGTGGATCTTTCTCAGTTTTTGTTGGACAGGTTTTTCGTTATCAATCATAGGAATAGTATGTTGGATGATAGAAGTGTCGTATGTTTTTAGCTCATCATAATTCTAGGCAAAAACATTTTTATATTGTCTCAAAAGACGAATATACGATAGTTTCTCTTCAGGGGCTAGGCTGAGGCCTAGATTGATGTTTTGTGGTTTAGCATCAGTCCCTAGGTTTACTAATTCGTAGTTCAAAGTTGAACTGTAGAGTTTTGAATTGGTAGACCTCTTAAACCGATCTTTCAAATCGTATAAGTCTTCTAACTTAACCACCGACTTTGGTATAGCATTATTAGTGCTATTTTGTTGCAATTGTCGATCGTGCTGGTCTTCATCGATTATTTGATTGGAGTAGGATCCTTCAGATGTGAGGAAATTTACGATATCTGGATCATCATTGAATACTCTCCAATTTGTGATGTTGTCAGGAATGGACAGTCTAAATATTAATTCTATTGAGAATCTATCTGGACTAAAATCTTCGGAGGGAATAAGCTTAGAAGCTACGTTAGCCAAAAGGTCTGCACTTAAATTTTGGAGTCTGGGATTGAAGAAATATTAAACGCTATGAAATTCTCAATCAGGTCTTGTACTAAAGATTGATAGTGTTTTAAGTGACCTGATAAGCAATGTATAGTGTTACGTACTTGCTTAACCACAATCTCAGAGTCTCCAAAGACTTGAAGATACTTGACATCTAACCCGATTGCCTTGTATAGGCCTTGAACCAAAGCCTCGTATTCTGTTATATTGTTTGTGCAATCAAATTCGAGTCTTCATGTGAGCATGATCTTTTCTCCTTCTGGACTAATCAAAACACATCCCGCTCCTGCTCCTTCGTTAGATCTAGAGCCATCAAAAAACTAATTTCCAAAACAAAGATGTATTTACAGGTTTATCTAAAAAATTAATACATTTCGAACTATCAGTTTGAGAAAAATTCTCAACTTGGGACAAAACAGAATTTTCTAAATAAGGTGACGCATGAGCATTGAAATTGCCGAGGAAGGAATCTACTGAGTAATTGCCAATGATACTGTTGTTATACGCTACCGGTTCATTTTCTCCCTCTAACTCCATTACTATGTACTTCTAGTGTAGCTCTCATTCAACTTTTATTTGATTCGGTTTACCATTGTACGGCAGCCACATGTGCGACCAATCAGTTGCGAAGTATCCATGGAGTTTCTCTGACCAATCCCTACTAAGGATTAAGCCATAGAATTCTGGGATGTCAGCAACTAGAATGTCAATAACCTGACATACCTTTGGGTTGGATGAAAATATTATGGTTACTTGATTTAGTTTGCCGATCACTTCGACTTGAGATCTATCGAGTTGAACTATGCGCACTGCGGATTTCTGTGGTTGAACATTTAATTTGGCACATATAGATTTGGGTAAAATATTCGATGAAGCACCAGAATCTACTAAACAATTGTGCACATTTTTATTAAAGATTTCATAAGTAAGGAGAAACGGGGGAGTGTGAGATCTTGATCTTCCTCCAATTAAGGCGATGTCATTTGGATCAATCTTACTGATCGCGTTCGTTGGAGGTGTTCCCATGTTGTGGGAAGCTTGAGAAAGTACAGCGGCAGGCAAAGGTGCAACTGGCACGGCATGTAATTCTTTCATCATTATCTTCTATTGATGTTTCAATTTGCTCAGTTCGTAAAGGGTGATATTAGCCCTAGTCTTTTTCATGTCATCAATAATATTGTACTCCATTTCATCCGACACTATCAGTGTTTTTGGTGGAGTCGTTTCCTCTGCTTGGACTAGGCTATTTTGAGTCAGTTTGGATGTCATTTTATTTGTTGCGACTTTATCTTTTGTTGCAGAGCTTGCGCTCTTCTTTTTAGGGGTAGTTTGGGGAGGATCAAGCTGATTTTTACTTCGTGTGCTAACTGGAAATACTTCTTGATCTTCCTCTTGTGGGAGGATGAAGTCCCACATTCCTTGTAATTCCACAACTTCTTCCTCATCAGTCTGCCCTTCAGTGGCAATTTCCTCTTCCTCTTCCTCGGATTCATCATTTGAAATGGCATTGGGTGGCTTTGCATCCGTTGAAGGACCTCTTTTAAAAGCTCTATAGGGCTTTTTCGAAGAAGTTTCTGCTACTTGCTTTTTTATGTCAACCATCTCATTGGACATGATCTTTAGAATTTTCTGCAATCCTTCTAAATCAAAAGGATCTTTTGGTTGTTTCTTCTTGGAGTCTTCCTTGAAGGTGACTTTTTTAGACTTACGTTCCTCTATCGCAGATCTCTTTTCCAGGGCTATTATTCGTTTTTCTACTGCTATCACCTCTTTCATGTTTTCAGCTAAGGTTGTTCTATTTGCCCTGTCCATGAAGATGGCTATGTTCAATGGCAGAGCGGTAATATACCATTCGTATCGTACTTCTTCACTGGGCTGAGAAGCAGTAGGAATTTTGTTGAAAATTTTGTTGAACCGTAAATTGAAATCCTTAATAGGCTCTCTAGCTTCGGTTTTAAGATTGGATAGGTCATTGATTAACGTTGCCGTTGATCTGTCATCACCAAACTTGGTTAGGAATTGGTCTTGGAAGATATCCCAACTTGTAATGGATCCAGAGGGTAATGAAAAGTACCATGACCCAGCTGTCCCTTGCAGTGTATAGGGAAAAATTCGAACAACAGCATCTTCATTAGTAACCCCATTGAGATTAATGGAAAGCATGAAGTTATTTATGTGTTCTTCTGCTAGCATACATCGCTTGGGATTGAATTTGGGTAGCCATTTCTCAGGATGGGCCAGTATTTGACTCAAGGGTGCAGGCATTAAGACTGCCCCAGGGTTGTTCCATGGAGACTGGGCCATCGTTGAACTGCGAACAGAGGAAAGTGCAGAAGATGATGCCTGTGGCTGGGAGGATGAGGATACTATGATCGTAGATGATTGAAGAGGGGTTGTGGGGGTTCCAGTGGACAGATGGATGATGATCTGGAGTGGAGGTGTGAATGGTTGACTTCGTGGTGAAGTAGTTGAGATGGATGATGCAGACGAAAGAGTCTCACTGTCAGACTCTTGCGGTGATTTCCTTGCTCTTTTCTTGGTGGGAAGAGGTAATTCGGTTGGTTGAACAACAAACTTTTCACTCTTTAGCCTGGTTAGGGGATGAGCAGGGTTGTACTGCGAAGTCACGCTACCTTGAGATTTATCAGACCTCTGTGGGGAGATGGAAAATCGCTGAAGTTTGTGAATCAAGGATTCGACTTCAGCAGGTTCAATGGTAGATTGGTCTGAAATATCAGGGTGTGTAGCAGCAGTTGATACTCGAGCGACTTCTGACTCTGGACTTAAATGTAATGGGGAAGTCGAGGGAGATGATGAGGGCGATTTACTCTCAGAATGGTATTCACATTTGGATTAACTTGCCATTCATAGTTCAGGCCCTCCTTCTAGCACCAAATATGTTGAAGCCCCGAAAATCGGGTCGACAACAAGGGGGATACCCGCCCGGTCCGGACCTTGGTTGGCAGCTCCTTATCCGTTTGGTATAGTGGGTCCGACTGGGGATAATGGGACCAGTTTCCCAATCTATGGGTGTGTGTGTGAGAATTGGATGTTGCTGATCTAACAGTAACTATCTAAGCTATTCTAGTTCAAACTTTAATCTAATTCTATGCTATGGTAATCTAATAAAAATAACACATCTAATCTATGCTAACCCAGGATGTAACTCTTCTATTATGCGATCTAAAGAGATTTCAAATAACAACTGGTAATAAAGATCATTCAGCGATTATAAGAAAGGAAATCAATTAAGATGAACTATTTCACATAAGAAGTTAGGCAAAACAGTTGTGAACAACATATCGCATAATAATCTATTCATACATTAAACATAAATAAATAGCTCCACCATACAAAAGTGCCAAATGGTAACTCAAGCATTCATGCAATAACATATAAACAACTAAAAACTATATATCACTTTAACATATAAGCAGAAATGGTCAAGAGATAAAAGTACCATTTATGATTGGTCCTACTCATAAGCTTCAAGCAATAATGATTTATTTCTCCTTGCTCTAACATCTACTAAGAGTACAGAAGTGCAACATCAGTAGCAGATATCAAAGGAAAACATCAACAAATCTTGATCCATTCATTCACCAAAACCTCCTCGGAGGGTGCAAAAGTGCATGTTCTGAGGACACGTTTTTGATAAATTTTTGGACCCTTCTCTAAATGCATGAGAAGGGTTTAAATACTACTAACTAAATAACTTAATTACACATATTCAGGATACGGTTTAAATGACCGCCCTTTTTCTAAGCAAAATTATTTCTAAAAATTAAATCTAATATCTAACTATTTCTGTATTTGCTCCTTAATGTTGCGAGCATTCAATATTTGCCTGGGTAGAGTTGGCTGACTGTCTTATGCTTTTGGTTGAGCTAAAAAAATAGAAATGTCAAGTGCTGGCACCATTTTTTCCAGCAAAATAAAAGATATGCTTTAGAATCATCTCTGGCTATGTGGATTTACTATGTATGCTCCGTAATAACCCAAATTCCGCTTGGTTAACCCTCAAATTGCCTCTGCCTTTTCTTTCTTGTGTTTCCAGGCTTATGAGTGACTAAGCATTTAGGGACTTTGCTTTTTGAGCAATTTTCTCAGTGATGCGCGATTAGCACTAGGTGCTAATCACGCATCGAAAACTGCCTCCGTTCTTTGATCCGGGCCTTTTTGGTGCATTTTTCGCCTTTAGCGCCTTTCCTTCACTGGGTATAAGCTTTAAAATTTTGCAAACATCCTGCTTTTGTGAACTTCTACCCTTGAGCGTTAAATCACCTGTTGATATCAGCATTGTTCAACCATTCACTGAACCATGGCTCTGACTGATAGATCTGTAAATGAATAGCTCAGTAGTGTTCTGAAATTCGTGGCTCTGTTGCATGCAGTATCCGTTCATGCGGGCATTTCTTCTCTGCTTCCGAGCATCAGAGGTTTACCTTTTTCCTTAATCGCTACCTGCACATTGCTTCATATTGTTTCTGTCTTTCCTTCCTGCAGTTCACACATAAGGAGAGCGTAATGATAATAAACATTGACAAGAAAGCTCTGAGCTCTACGGATGTACAAAAACATGCCACCTGACGCGAACTAACTCTTCGAAAAACACAAAACTATCTTTCATTAACACTTGGCGTACATTCATTAATTTACATTAACGCGCGTATTCAATTTTTCTTGAATATTGAGCCAGGGAAAATCTGAGATGGACGATCTCTGCGATTCGCATCGCAACATCGCATCATTGCGTTATCGCATTTTATCAATATGTGTTATCGCAGGGTTAGCCGATCACGCCGATCGCAGGATTGCAGGTTGTTGTTTCACGCGATCGCAGTATCGCATTATCGCAGGATCACAGATTATTACAATTCGTTAAATAATTATGTACTAATTTTGTGATGTTGCGATATGCGATGTCGCATATCGGTCGTTGGTGATTTCTTAAAGTTTTCATTTATGAGTGTTTCTTAATGCATGCGATGCGATGGATTTCACGTCGCATTCTCGCAGTTTATCATTTTACTCACAAGGAAATGTCCTATCTTCTTTGCGTGATGCTATATTTTCTTAAGGAGTATAATACATGAGTTTTAATTAAATTTTTTGAATTTTTTAGTAAGGGTCCCCACTTATCTAGTGTTATTGCTAATACTAAATAAGGAGGGGGGTTGTTGGTGGCCACAACAGTATCACCAAATGAAAATTGCACCGGAGGATAGGAGCAAGACAACCTTCGCGACTGAGTGGGGTTGTTTTCAGTACACTGTAATGCCATTTGGATTGAGGAATGCACCTGCAATCCTCTCGCACGTAGTTGTTGCTGCATTCAAGGAATTTATTCATAAGGTCCTGGAGGTATATTTTGATGACTGGACTGTATTTGGGCTAGTTAATTTCCATATAGTGAGCTTTCATCTGATCCTGGATACCTGTTGGAGATACCAGATCATGCTTAATCTCAAGAAGTGTCTGTTTTGTGTTCCTTTTGGGGCATATGGTTTGCAGACAGGGGCTGACGGTAGACCCCGCGAAGATCATGGTGATACTAAACTTGGAGGCACTGAGGAGTGTGAAGTAGTTGTGCGCTACCCTGGGACATACGGGATCTTACATAAAGTTTATCAAAGGCTATGCTCAGATCACCACGCCTATGGAGAAACTACTGAAGAGGGATGTCACATTCTGTTGGAACGATGACTTCTAGAATATCTTAGATATATTGAAAGAAAAGATGGTCACCACGCTGATTCATGAAAGAGTTTCATGTGCATATCGACGCGTCATGTATAGTGTTGGGAGCAGTACTAACATAGGCTGGTGAAGAAGGCTTGGACCATCCTATCATGTTTGCAAGTTGAATATTATCCAAAGCAGAGAAGAATTATTCCACCACTGAGCGCGAAGGGCTAGCTATGATGTATGCGCTCCAGAAGTATAGGCACTACTTGATGGGAGGCCATTTTAAGATGTATACGGATCACTCTGTGCTAAATTACCTGGTCAATAAGCCTATGTTGGGGGGCAGAATCTGTAGATGGCTCTTATTATTCCAAGAGTATGATTATGAAGTGGTTGTGAAGCCTAGATGCTTGAATGCGGGATGAGACCATCTGTCGTGCATCGAACAGGGGAGGAACCCACTAACTTGGAAGAAGGATTGCCTGACGCATAGTTATTTTCTATTCGGTTGTGTTATATTCTTTCCACATAGTTAACATGGGGTTTGAAGGGCACACATAACCCCACTTTATGTGGTCCGGGGCAGCACCCTGGAAAATTTTGGTTTTAGACCCTATGTTAGGTTGGGCGGACCCACCTATGGTTTTGTGCATGATTTTCACACATGTTTTTTGGACGCGATGGTTTTTCGGTCCATGGTATTGGACACGATGGTTTTCGGTCCATGGTATTGGAAGCGATGGTTTTCAGTCCATGGTTTTGGATGCTTCAGCATGTATAAATATGTATTGTAACATTGAAAGGAATATAGTGAAAAATCAAGCTGGTAGTCTCGATTTTGAGATCTGGTGGGAAAATCTTTGTGTATATGTGTTTTATGTGTTATGCTCTCACATTGTTTATTTTTCTGTGTTCTAGAATTCGTATGCAGGTAATTTCTGTACGGGGTTAAAACCTACATTTGGTATCCGAGCAGTTTTGGCTTCAAGGGGATGCCTTTGTTGCTGAGGGGTTTTGCTCAGGCCTGTGGTAGAACCTGTTTAGTGGGAGATCTGCAAGATCGATTCTGGTGGTGAAAGAAGATGGCGAGTAGTGGAAAGATAGAGATCGAGAAATTTAATGGTCAGAGTTTTGAGTTGGGGAAGCTCAAGATGGAGGATATGTTGGTGGATAAAGACCAGTGGATCACGGTAGATCCAGGCACTAAACCAACAAGAGTGTCTGATGAAGAATGGAAGAAGTTGGATTGGAAGGCAAAGAGCACAATATGATTGTGTGTCTCAGATTCAGTATTGCTGAATGTATCAGGGGAAGCTACAGTGAAGGCTTTGTGGGACAAGTTAAGGACTTTGTACCAATCTAAGTCTCTAGTGAATAAATTGTTCCTGCGGAAAAAGCTGTATAACTTGAGGATGAAAGATGGAGACTCAATGACAGAGCATTTGAATGGATTTAATACTATGGTAAGTCAGTTAGCATATGTTGATATTAAAATTTCATATGAAGATAAGTGCATCAGTTTATTGTGTTCTCTACCAGATTAATGGGATAGTCTGGTTGTTGCAATAGGTAGCAATGTAACTGCCTTGCATTTTCATGAAATAGTCTCATCCTTGCTGATGGAGGAGATGAGACAGAAAAATATGGAGAGCCAAAATGGTGATGCCTTGTTTGTATGAGGGCAGACCCAGAACAAAAACAAAAATAAGTCATCGAGTGGGAGATCTAAATCTAGAGGTATATCTAAATCTCCAAGAAAACCTGTAAGGTGGTGTGCTGGAAATGCGGAAAGGAGGGGCACTACAAAAGGGACTGTAAATCTAAAGCTCCTGACAAAGGAAAGGGATCTGATGATGCTCCTTCTACAGAGGTGAAAATCACCTCAGATGAAGGTGGGGATGTGTACTTGGCTTCTTCAAGTACACATGTAGATCATGAGGCATGGTTGATTGACTCAGGTGCATCCTTTCACTTCACTCCCCATAGAGAGTGGTTCTGCGAGTATGAGAAATATGATGGTGGTGATGTCTTCTTGGGGGATGACAGGAAGGCTAGAATCATTGGTCGCAGAAAAGTAAAGTTGAAGTTGCAAGGTGGAAGGGTTAGAACACTTCTAGGTGTTCTACATATTTCTGCATTGGCCAGAAATCTGATTTATGTAAGCAAGCTGGATGATGTAGGTGTAAAAACAGTGTTCGAGAAGGATACCTGCAAGATGGTTTGGGGAGCACTGGTATTGATGTGGGGAGTTTGGATTGGAACTATGTACAAGCTGCAAGGTAGCACTATTATTGATGGGTGCAATAGTTCTGTCGTCCTTGAAAGTGGAGCAGAAAATCTAGTGGCCTCTGGAGAGAATAACATGCTGTGGCATCAAAGGCTTGGACATATTGGAGAAAAGGGCCTTCAGACACTTCATGGTGAAGGTATGGTAGAAGGTATGAGTAATAGCTCTGTGGGTTTTTATTTCTGTGAAAATTGTGTATATGGGAAGCAGAATCAGGTGAGTTTCCCCTCTAGTAGTAAGAGGGCGAAACAGATATTATAACTTGTGCATAGTGATGTGTTTGGACCTGTGAAGGTTCCATCACTAGGTAAGTCTATGTACTATGCATCATTTATAGATGACTTCTCAAGGAATACATGGATATATTTCCTTAAGAAGAAATATGAAGTCTTTGACAGGTTTAAAGAATTTAAGGCTCTGGTGGAAAACTAGACAGAGAAGAAGATAAAGGTGATGAGGACAAATAACGATGGAGAGTTTTGTAGTAAGGAATTTGAAGAATTCTGTAAGAAGTGTGGTATAGGATAGTAGAAGACTACTCCATATACACCTCAGCAAAATGGAGTTGTAGAAAGAATGAATAAGACATTGAAGGAAAGGGCAAGAAGCATGCTCAGTGGTGCCGAGTTAGGACAGGAATTTTGGGCAGAGGCGGTGGATACTGCATGTTACCTGGTCAACAGGTCACCTTCATCAGCGTTGGAGGATAAGACTCCACAAGAGGTATGGACTAGTAAGAAGCCCTCTCTTTCACATCTGAGGGTATTTGGATGTGATGCATATGTACATGTTCCAAAGGAGAAACGAACCAAGTTGTATAGTAAATCTGAAAAGTGCATCTTTATTGGGTATAAAGATGGTTTAAAGGGTTATAAGCTTTGGAACCCAGTCACACAGAAGGTTGTGTATAGCCGAGATGTGGTGTTCAGAGAGGTGAAAGACGTTATTAAACATGAAGTCCAACGAAAGGAACCTGAGAAGATAGAGTTTGAGCTAAAGGAAGAAGAATAAGTCTCTACAGCAGAGGAGGAATCAGAAGATGAAGAGCCACAAACTCTGACTGTGAGAAGAAGTTTGAGGAAGAAGGAAGCCTAAAAGGTATAGTCCATTTGCTTTCTATTCAAATTTTTCTTTATATATTACTAATGATGATCGTAGAACTGTGAAGGAAGCAGTAGATTTAGAGGATGGAAAACTCTTGAAAGAGGCCATGGTTGATGAAATGGCATCTTTGCACAAAAATGAGGCTTGGGATCTAGTGGAGTTGTCGGCTGGAAGGAAACCCATTGGTAGCAAATGGGTGTTAAAAAAAAAGACAAATGCAGAAGGAAAAGTGGAGAAATACAAAGCTCGGTTGGTAGCAAAAGGTTATTCCTAGGTGCCGTGAATTGATTTTGGTGATATTTTTTCTCTTGTTGCCAAGGTAACTTCTATTAGATTACTTTTATCTGTTGCTACTGCTTTTGATTTTGAGGTAGAATAGACGGATGTGAAGACAACATTTCTTCACGGGGATCTAGAAGAGGAAATCTACATGAAGCAACCTGAAGGCTTTGCAGCGAAGGGTAAGAAAGAACTGGTATGCAAGTTAAAGAAGTCTTTGTATGGGTTAAAACAATCACCAAGGATGTGGTATCAAAAATTTGATACATTTATATGGGGACTTGGCTTCACCAGAAGCAGAGCAGATCATTGTGTATATTTTAAATTAATTGGTGACCGTGTTATTTATCTGGTCTTGTATTTGGATGATATGTTGGTGGTTGGAAATGACAAAGAAATTATCCAAGATTTGAAGACCCAATTGTCCTCCAAATTCGACATGAAAGATCTTGGTGCTGCAAACTATATTTTGGGCATGGAAATTAAAAGAGATTGGGCAAAGAGGAAGCTCTGCTTAAACTAGAAGAAGTATGTCGAGACAACACTGCAAAGGTTTAATATGCAGGATAGTAAACCGGTGAAGGTTCCTATTCCTATAGGTGTGAGGTTATCTGCTGAACAATGTCCCAAGACACAAGAAGAGGAAGATGACATGTCTCATGTTCCATATGCAAGTGCAGTAGGTAGCCTGATGTATGCAATGGTCTGTACTATACCAGACATTGCACATGTAGTGGGAGTATTGAGCAGGTTTATGTCAAAACCAGGAAAGGAGCATTGGACAGTAGGGAAGCAGATTTTCAGGTATTTGCGTGGCACTAGTGATTATGGTTTGTGCTACCAAGGAAGACCAGGATGGACAGAGTGTTGGATATTCATGGCTTCGTTGATGCAGACTGGGCTAGAGATCTAGATCAGAGAATATCTACAAGTGGGTATGTGTTTAACCTATTTGGAGGGGCAGTCAGTTGGATGAGTAAGAAACAATCTGTAGTGGCACTATCAACTACATAGGCAGAATACATGGCAGCCACTCATGCAAGCAAGGAAGCAGTTTGGTTGCAGAGATTGTGTTCAAGTATGGGGTTAGTACAAGAAGCTATAAGGATAGACTGTGACAGCCAAAGTGCAATTTTCTTGGCAAAGAACCCTGCATATCATTCAAAGACAAAGCACATTTATGTTCAGTATCACTTTGTGAGGGATATGATAGAAGAAAAAAAGGTGTTGCTGGTAAAAGTAGACACTTTGAAGAATACTGCAGATGCATTGACAAAATCTGTGAGCTCTGAGAAGTTCTCTTGGTGTAGAGAGACAATGGGCATTTCAAGGCTGGGAAAATTACTAAGTTCTCTTGTGGCCCCCTGTGGAAAGAAAACAACAAGTGGGAGAATGTTGGGTTGTGTTATATTCTTTCCATGTAGTTAACAGGGGGTTTGAAGGGCACCCGTAACCCCACTTTATGGGGTCTGGGGTAACGCCCTAGAAAATTTTGGTTTTGGACCCTATGTTAGGTTGGGCGGACCCACCTATGGTTTTGTGCATGATTTTCGCACATGTTTTTTGGACGCGATGATTTTTTGGTCCATGGTATTGGACGCGATGGTTTTCGATCCATGGTATTGGATGCGATGGTTTTCAGTCCATGGTATTGGATGCTTCGGCATGTATAAATATGTATTGTAACATTGAAAGGAATATAATGAAAAATCAAGTTGGTAGTCCCAGTTTTGAGATCCAGTGGGAAAACCTCTGTGTATATATGTTTTACATGTTATGCTCTTGCATTGTTTATTTTTCTATGTTTTAGAATTCGTATGTAGGTAATTTCTGTATGGGGTTAAAACCTACATTTTCAATGCCTATCACGGATGGTCATTTTGAGGATATAATACACTTCCTAACAATAGAGACTTCTCCAGAAGGATACACTATCCAATAAAAGAAGGAATTAATGGTGCATATGGTATATTTCTCTATCATTGCTAGGCATTTGTACAAGATGGGGACTGATGAGATATTGCAATGGTATGTACCTGAGTTCGAAAGAAGCGGTATCCTTACGGATGCTCATGGGGGCACCGTGAGAGGCCATTATGCAGGGAGAGAAACTGTGCAGAATATTCTATGCATCGGGTTGTGGTGGTAAAACCTTCATCAGGACTCAAAAGAATACTGCAAGGTGTGCAATTTGTGTCAAAGGACTAGCAGGCCATCATGAACGGATGAGATTCCTTTTAATATGCAAATGACGTTGCAACCTTTTGAGAAGTGGGCGATAGATTTTGTGGGACCTATTTTTCCAGAAGGAAAGACGGGAGCAAGGTATATCATCATCGCAACAGAGTATTTGACCCATTGGGTAGAGGCATAGCTTGTGAAGGATTGCATAGGCGTGACCGATGCAAAGTTCCTGTTTCAGCATGTACTGACACGATTTTGTTGTCCAAAGATCTTGATGAGTGATTGTGGTACGCACTTCTTGAATGAGGCGATCAGCGCGATGACGGAGGAATTTCAGGTATACCACCAGAAGAATATGCCTTATCACCCGCAGGCTAATGGGATGTTGGAAGCATTCAAAAAAGTGCTCAAAAATGCACTGAACAAGGTTTGTAATGCTCAGCAAAGTGATTGGGACCTACACGTACCTGCAGTACCGTGGGCTTCTCGAAAGACATGCAAGAAGTTGACTAGACAAACCCCTTTTCGACTTGTCTATGGTGTTGAAGTGGTAATGCTTATGGAGTACATCATGCCTAGTCTACGCATAGAAGTGCTCACAGGTATGATGGATTGCAGAGCCCTGGAGGAGAGGCTCACACAGCTGGATGAACTGGAGGAAGAAAAATTTTTGGCTGGATTTGACCAGCAGGTCCAAAAGCAGTGCTAAAAGGCATGGCATGATCGACACATCAAGCTGCGCACATTTAAGGTAAATGACCTGTTTTTGCTATATGATAGTAAGTTTGATAAATTTCCAGGGAAATTTAGGATGCACTGGTTAGGGCCCAACATCATTAAGGAAATTACCGATGGAGGAGCGGTACAGCTAGTCAATTTGAATGGCGAACCCTTCCCAGGAAAGGTGAATGGCAGTCGCTTGAAGCCATAGACCGGTGGTCCGACCACATGACTAAATGAAGGCAGCATAGTCTTAGTGCTCCAAGTAGCTGAAAGGAGGCGCGGGACTATAAACTACACTACATTGGTTGGGGAGCTGTGAGATTGGAAGATGGTGCGAAGTAAGGACGTGTAGCTAGGTATATGGCAGCGCGGAGGAAGTTGCGCTACCCACAAGGAAATCACGTAGATCGGCCAAAAAGTGACCGTTAAAGTCACTGTTCATGAAACGATGGCAAAAATGGAGTGAGTGGCTGGCATTTAAGACAAAATTTATGGGTTAGATCCTTGAAAATTTGCGGCCGATCCGACATTATTGAACCAATTTTGGGGGGAACGGTCAGATTTGAATTTGAAATTCCCGATAAATTACAGGTGGCTATCCAACGAAAAACACTTGGTATTTGGAGTATTCAGCTATTGAGCTCTCAAGTGCCTATGAATCATGAGCAATACGAGCTTCTGATAGTTTCTGGGGTATTTGTGATTTTGTTGGCGGACACACAGGAATTCTTGCGGAAGATCATGTCAGTGCTGCCAGAAGTTATCAATACATAGCAAGTAGTAGAGGAACTGGCACAAGAAATGGAGAGAGAGCCAAAAGTAGTTTCTCTGGAAGTGGCTGAAGTATTTTCGGAGATCCCTAAATCACCGAGAACACTGAGACCGAAGCCAACCCCAACCAAGGAGACAACAAAGGACAAGAAGGGAAAGCATCCTGCCATACTGGTGCATGTGTCACCAAGGAGAAACCCACCAAAGCCCACTACCCAGAAGAAAGGCAAGGCTATAAACCTTGAAGCAGAGGAGGAGGATATCGAAAACATCTTGATGGACGATGAGGATGTGGGAGTGGAAGTAGGGGAGGTTGAAACCAAGGGGGCGAACCCTATTACACGGTTGCCAGAGTATGTCCCTCCGTGCAAGCCTGAATCCAATGTCCCCAAGGACATTGATGAGACTAAGACACCCCTACAAACCCCTCTGCTACCTGATGAAATTACATTCGATGGTCCGCGCTTGGCCCAAGTGCCAATACCAAAGCTTGAAGACTAGGACTTGGCGGACCACGAGAAGTTCCCGCACCTGACACCTGAGTAGCTGATGCATGGCAGAGGTGGCTCAAGGGGGTAGACAAGATAGGATTGCTAAACCTGCTTTGGTTGCTGCACTATAACTGCACCCGGTGACAAATTTGGTCATCAAGCAGCTGCTGTGCTTGGTGCATGATGGATGTCTGTGGCTAGAGGAGCCAATACCCATCACAGATATGTTAATCCACCAAATAACGCACCTGTCATATACAGGTGAAAATCTAGCTATGATCTTTGACGGCAAGGGTGGCGAGCACGCACTCAGAGAATCAATGAAGGAGAAATTCAAGCTGGTAAAGAAGCCACGTGGGTACGCTATCTCCAGCATATGCGACCCCACTATGAAGGTAGCAACGCAAACCCTTGCGGGGAAGGTGATGCGGAAGTGTTGTACTAACGATGTGTTGGTGCCTGTCATCGCATTTGCACAACAATGCGTGGATGGAGTCCAACTTAACTGGTCAAACTACCTTCGCAGAGAGTTCTTGGTGAACTGCTACGAAGTGTAAAAACAAAGAAAGACCTTCCACTACACGTGGATCTTGCTGTCTATTGTGTTGGTAGCATGGGAGCTACCATAGGAGAACGAGCTCCCTTCAATTGCGCCAGACCTTCTTGAAGCAGCGAAGTACAATTCGCTGTGGGTGACCAAGGATGTGGAGTGAGTTTGGGACAGCAAGATCCTCTAGATCTTGATGGAGATGAATATCAGGATGGCCATCAATCGCAAGCTGTGATTTTTGCCCATGGTATATGCTAACCTATAGAGCTATGTCGAGTTTAAAGCTTACTTCCATCACATATCTATCATGGTGCAGAAATACCCTGCGTAGAAGTGGTATGACTTGCCATACCTAGCCACAAATGACGCCATCGATGAAGTGCTTGATAAATGGTCGGCAAAGTGGCGCACCACCATGGACTTGGTGGTGGGTGGAAGCAAGTCCGCGACATAGAAGAAGAAGGAGGGGGCCAAGCTGAATATGGCACAGCTAGTCGAAAAGAGGAAAAAGGAGGCCACTAAGAAGGCCTAGGCAGAATAGACAGGAAAGGAGGCAAGAAAATAGATAGGTGGCACAGAGCAGGGCTCTGACAAAGGTGCATGGTCCCCTTCACCTGAGACCAAAGAGGAGGACATAGAGCAGCACGACGTAGACCCTCAGGAGACGTCTACCTGCATTAAGTGCCGGAGGGAGCTGGAGAAGGGAGGGTCCAAAAATAAATCCAAAGCGACCAAGACCTCGTTGGACCTTATCACATTGATGGAAAGTGACTTATATGACATCAGTGACACAATCCAAGATGTCACCGCGGAGACCCTACAACAATTTGAAAAGTAGCAACAAATCCTACCAGGGGCTATCTAGACTGGGTTGCAAGAGTTGCAGACCCGTGCATCACAAGCTGGTATGGTGTCTACCAGCTTGGCTATCGGCACGTTAGAGGCTATAGATATGCTATGCACGAAGGCTTCCAATGCGATAGTGATGCTAGATGGGGCATTAGCAATGGAAAATGAGGCTGACAGGACCACTATCAACACCTTGAAGGGAGTTGGACTCAACTTGGCAGCACTTCCGCGTGAAGCACTCCACCTCTTGCGGGATGGAGTAATTGCAGAACTAAGGGACTATGAGCACCGCACCCTCCAGGTGATTAGTGAACAAAGGATAAAAAACAAACATATGGCCCTACGAAGAAATGCTGCCATTGCCACTAAGGCGAAAGTGACTAGTCAGAGCAAGAAGATCATGCAGGTCATGGAGTAGGCATGTAAAATGGTCCCAGAGTTGGCCATTCCGGAGGAGGAGCTAGTCGAGGTCCGCATCTACAAATTGGCCATAGGGGTGTGTGACACTCGGACAAAGATGATGCGGGTTCATTTGGAGTTGAACCTACATATTACAGAGCTCTAGTTGAGGGCCCAGCCTTCAACAGCACTAGAGGTAAAGGAACAGCGGATGGACACTGTCACAGAAGCAGTCGTAGCGGTAGAGAGTGTAGTAGCAGACTGCACACAGCTGTTTGAGCAATAGTTTGAGTTCTTGACTAGCTTGCAAGAGGACCCAAACATGTAGAAGCTAGAGAAGGAAGCACGCGAACTCTAATAGAGCTATGAAGAAGTTAAGGGCATAGCACGAACCATCGCGCTGAAGCATAGGGTAGCTAAGATGCAAGAAACGAAGCAGATGAAGGAATAGGTGGACGCACCGTTGCACAAGGAATCAATACTAAAGGCATGACTAAACCCCTAGATGGAGGAAGCTTACGCAGTAACAAGAAACATTGAAGGAAAGCTTGTGACTCTGTAAGGGATTCAACAAAAGCTTCAGGTTGATAGCGTAGGAGTAGTAACCGAGAGGACAGTTGAAGATGTGAAGCAGGCAGCAGCTCAGTGCGCAACTGAAGTTGTGGTTATCTAGGTTGAGCTGGATGGGCTTCGCGCAAAGATCTTTGCGCCTACCAAGTGACTCGAGGGTGAGTCACGATGTATGTTTTGGGGTGCTGTTGGGAGTGGGATCCCCTAAGGGCGGTTTTGGGGCTAAAATCCCATGTTCAAGTCAGTTTTTGTAATATAATTGTAAATACCCCGCATTTGGTGGTCGCGGAGCGCGAAGGTATTGGGTGTCAAAAAGTGTAATCCACCCTTAGTTTTGTAAAGTAAAGTTGGATGTAAGAGACCTACCCATGGTCCATGGATCGTGGGATTGTATAAAAAGATCTAAACTCTAAGTATTTATAGACATGGAATAGATAGGGAGAATGGTAGATCATGTAATAGAGTGATAGCTCTGAAGAAGAAGTCTTAGTCTTGGGTCATAGCGTAGGTAGAGGCTCTGTAGCTGAGTACGAAAAGGCCTAGGGTAGAAGTCCGCAGCTGAGTGCACGGACCCCTGCAACTGTTTGTGCAAGGCGGATAAAAGTTGTAACACTTGGAAGATATTAATAAAGGAGATATTCTGCAATTTTTGTTTCTTTGTTCTCTTGATGTGTTTGGATATTTTATGTATGAATTTCCTTCATTATTCTTATATGATGCACGAATGAATGCAATTACATTGAATAATTACATGAAATTATGAATATCTGCTTATGTAGTGTTAACTTTAAGTGTTTGATGAGATAATCAAATCACTTAAAATAATTATGGAATCTACACGGCACACTGCCATAGTAGAACAAAAGTAGCTGAGCAGCCAGTTAGGGCTATGCGGAGGTCGATTGTACCCTTTCACAGTGGTACAAAAGGATGGAATAGAGGGCTAGTCTTGCAAGCCCTACAGCAAAGCAACCTCTGGGGAGGCAGGGATAGAAGGAATCAAATGACATCACAACTATATCAGGGTGCGAAAACTTGGTTCCAGCATCCCCCCATACTGCTTCAGGTGAGACTTCAGTCCACGCTCGGTGGTCTGATATTGAAAGGGCCATTAGTGTAGGGATTTGTTTGGCTAATTAATGTTGAACTTGGATCAGGCCCCCTCAAGCCAATAGTGATCACAAGTTCAAGTTTTACACAAGTCCACCTTCCTCCAGCACTTAGCCATTACTCCAAAAATCCTCCCGACCGAGAAAATCAGTTTCGTCGGATCCCGATTGATCTACGCACTACATAGTCTCATCCCTCAGTGATCCAACCTTGCTACTTGGAGCTATGTAGTGCATAGTTGTTGTCCCCCAAGGAAGTTTCATGACACAATTCTAGAGCTAAGCAGTCTCCCTTCATCCCAATAATTATGCAGCAGCTCCCCCTGCTGTAGGTTTTAACCTCGTATAGAAATTACCTGCATACGAATTTTAAAACACATAAAATAAACAATGCGAGAGCATAACACATAAACACATATACACAGAGATTTTCCCCTAGATCCCAAAATTGGGACTACCCGCTTGATTTTTCATTATGTTCCTTTCAATGTTACAATACATATTTATACATGCCGAAGCATCCAATACCATGGACCAAAAACCATTGCGTCCAAAACCATGGACCAAAAACCATCACATCCAAAACCATGGACCGAAAACCATTGCGTCCAAAAACATGTGCAAAAATCATGCACAAAACCATAGGTGGGTCCACCCAACCTAACATAAGTTCCAAAACCAAAATTTTCTGGGGCGCTTCCCTGGACCCCATAGAGTGGGATTACATACACCCATCAAACCCCCTGTGACCCCACTGCTATGCAATTAGTGCAACGAAGGGGGGGTGGGGATCCGCCCCCCCTCTAACTCCTCGGTTAACTACGTGGGCTAGTCATGGAAAGAATATAGCACAACCCAACATTCTCCCACTTGTTGTTTTCTTTCCACAGGGGGACACAAGAGAGCTTAGTCATTTGTCGAGCCCTGCAACGGACATTGTTTCTCTACATCAAGAGAAATTCTCAGAGCTCACAGATTTTGTCAATGCATCTACAGTATTCTTCAAAATGTCCACCTTTACCAGCAACACCTTTTTGTCTTCTATCATATCCCTCAAAAAGTGATACTGAAAATAAATGTGCTTTGTCTTTGAATGATATGCAGAGTTCTTTGCCAAGAAAATTGCACTTTGGCTATCACAATCTATCCTTATAGCTCCCTGTACTAACCCCATACTTGAACACAATATCTGCAACCAAACTACTTCCTTTCTTGTATGAGTGGCTGCCATGTATTATGCCTCTGTAGTTGATAGTGCCACTACAGATTGTTTCTTAATCATCCAACTGACTACACCTCCAAATAGGTTAAACACATACCCACTTATAGATCTTCTCTGATCCAGATCTCCAACCCAGTCTACATCAACAAAGCCACGAATATCCAATGCTCTATCCAATCCTGGTCTTCCTTGGTAGCACAAACCATAATCACTAGTGCCATGCAAATACCTGAAAATGCGCTTCATTGTTTTCCAATGCTCCTTTCCTAGTTTTGACATAAACCTACAGAATACTCCCACTACATGTGCAATATCTGGTCTAATACAGACTATTACATACATCAAGCTACTGACTGCACTTGCACATGGAACACGAGACATGTCCTCGTCCCCTTCTTGTGTCTTGGGACACTGTTCAGCAAATAACATTACACCTATAGGAATAGGAACCTTCACTGGTTTACTATCCTACATATTAAATCTCTGTAATATTGTCTCGACATACTTCCTCTGGTTTAACCAGAGCTTCCTCTTTTCCCGATCTCTTTTAATTTCCATGCCCAAAATATAGTTTGCAGCACCAAGATCTTTCATGTCGAAAATGGAGGACAATTGGGTCTTCAAATCCTGGATAAATACTTTGTCATTTCCAACCAGCAAGATATCCTCCACATACAAGACCTGTTGATGCCCCAAAAATTGTTGCAACAACATTGGGGGATAACCACCTGGTCCGGACCTTAGTACAGCTCCTTTTCCGTTTGGAATGGTGGCTCCGACTGGGGATAATGGGACCAGTTTCCCAATAATGGATAAACGGGATGAATGGATGATTGTTTAACTAATCTAATGATAGGCGAATAACTTAATCTATTGACAGAATAAAATAACTACTACTAATCCCGGGAATGGTTATATTTCTCTAAGTGTAGCGCTTGATGATCTATGTTTTCAAACAGGCATATAGATGACTCCATCTGACAGGCATAGACATTAATTCATTCAATGATTACTTTACTTAAGTAGTTAAGCAAAGCGATTAAAACAATAATACTACACTCATCATTTATATCATCGACACATATATGATTAAAAGAAAAGCATACCATAAACATCCAATAGTGGAAAGAATACAGAACTGCTGTTAAAACGCATACATATATCTGATAATAGCAAAGGAAATCGGATAACAATTCATATGAAAAGAATGGAATCAGACATAGATAATAGTACCATATGAGCTGATAAAATACTCCCAATATCAATCGCTATCTGTGATTCTTCCTTCAACGCAGAGATGCTTTCAAACAAAGACAATAGTGCACATTTGCAGAAAAGCTACCATGTTGAATTTAGAATAACTGGTCCAGTTTTATAAAAGAATATGGCTGAAGCACAATAGTGTGACTTCAGTCTTTAAGTCAAGTACAAAACTTTACGACCCTTTCCAAAACAATGAAAGGGTCTATAAATACCTAATTATGATAACTATCTATGAAACTGAAATCCTACTAAACTGGTATCAATCAATTTTGATCATATTTTCCCTCAGCGATCTGGCAGTCGGCGGCATGAATCATCAAGTAGGCTTCTTGCCTTTAAATCTGAGATGACTTGTAGCAAGCATTGGCTCCACTTCGGGTGGTTTGTTGAAGCAAGAGCTGAGCTGGGTGGTGTATGTGGCATCCTGAATATCGGGGATAATATACCCGATTGCATCCGTAAGGCACTTGAGGGCGGCTCTCTGCAAGTGTGGTTTTACCAAGAAAAACCAATACGTGTCCCAGGTTAAACTGTTAATCCCAACGATTAACCTTCCTTTCTCCTCTAAATCTGGATAACATGATTGCTCCAATGTATTCGTTGTTGTCAATTTTCCTGGTGTGCATTGGGAGATCATGTTCGATAAGTAGAGAGTGTTATTAACTAATTCAACCAGATTGCTTGAAGTTAATTTGCATCTCGAAACCGCCCTCTCAGCTTTCATTAACTGGGACTGCCATTCTGTAAAGAGTATATCTTTATATGACTCCAGTATTCTTGGTAAATTAGTCGCTTGCCCTTGATCTGTATCTTGCCAATCGAGAAATGCAGTTATCGTTTCTTCGGCCTGATCCAATTCAGTCCTAGCCTTGTCTACTTTATTACTTATGGATGCCGTTAACTCACATAGGGGCTCTGCCTGGGCGATTTGTTGACATAGAAGCTTAATTTGAGCTATCAATGCAGTATTTATCTGTAGTGCTTCTGTTCTGAATTCGGCCACTTGTGGAATGCCCTTTGTCTTTTCAATTTGTGCTGATAATTGAGCAATTTGCTCGTCTTTTGATTTCAGCATTCTCTCATTCGCCACCTTCAGTTGTGCTAAGGCTTCTGACAATTCCTTTTGCTTCTGGATTGCGCTTTGATCGACCCGTTGTTTCTCTGCCTGCAGTTGTTGAGTTAGTTGATTATTTAATTGTTGTTGCGTCAACAACTGCTGTTCTGCCTGCTCCGCTTTTTGTTTTGCTTCATTTAACTGTGCCTGCAATGAAAAGATTTCTTGGTCCTTTGTTTTTAGTAAAAGGCTTACCTCTGATGCCTTATCTATTGTTGCTGCCGAATAAGCTCCCGCATACTGTGATAGTTTTGTCAGGTCATCGGAGGGGTCAAATTCCTCCTTCCAAACCACATTGCCCGTGACAGTTTGCTCTGGGAAAAGGGAAGGTTGATCAGTCCTTCTTCTTTTCCTTTGTCGCTTAACCACCGCTTTATGCCTTGGGCTGTAGAAGACATCCAGGGGAGGAATATCTTCTATCTGCAAAATGATTTGGTCAGAGGGGTCCTTTGGTATTATCTCTACCTCTTTAGAAATGGGTGGGCCGCTGGTTCCACTCAGAACCTGTGATGAAGTGATTTCTTGTGTGTCCGTTACCTTAGAAGTGTCTGAGTCCTTTGAACATTCCAAACCACTGATAATGGAATCAAATTGCTTCCATTCCTGGAGCAATTTAGGGTCAATATGAGTATCCACATTGACATCAATGGTGGTTTGTTTTTCCTTTTCAGCTTGGGTCTCCTTCCGCACTTTTTCCTGTTCTCTCCTCTGCTCTTCTTCCTGCTCTTTCTTTTGCCTTTCCTCTTTCTCTCTTCTCTGCTTTTCCTCCTGTGCTTTCTTATGATTTTCCTCCTGTGGCTTCTCTTGTTCTTTTGTTATAACTGGAGGTTCCTTTGACAGTTGCCGATCAGGCTCGCTTGACGGTGTCACTGGGGTTGTCGCTAGTAGATCTAGAGGCAGAGTTTGCAACCTCTATTCTCTAAGTTTATTAAATTCAGTCCACCCTTCATCATTATATTTCATTTTGGCGAATGCTTTAACCTGATTTATTGTCTCAGCTGAAGAGAACAGGTCGTCAAACATATCTTCCTTATGATCAAACTTTGATAATTTGGTCTGTTCTAGTGCATTATAGGCAACTTTGTTTGGATCAAATGGCCTATTTGGGAGAGTCGCCAGAGTTAATGATTTGATCTTCGTGGCTTCCTTTTCTGCATGTTTGAGATCATGCAGAGTATAGACACCACACCTTAAGGGAAAAGAGGGCCATCCCTGCTTCTTATTTTTCTTGAGAGTCTGTGTAACACTCTCAGCAATAATCTTTTAAGAGATTTCTCTTGCCAACAGTTTATTCGGTATGTATAAAGGGAGAACATGAGGTTCGACTTGGCTACCGAAAACTCTTATATAAGTGAATTTCTCCTCTCCAAACCATCTCCCTACCGCTGTTAAATCAATCCCAGCTTGGTAGGAAATCTTGGGAATGGGTTTATCAAAAATAGAATAATAAATAGGCACCATAAAGCCATTACAGACTTGGTACAGATGGTGCTTGTAAGAGGATTTCCATAGTTTCTGATGGTATATGTGGATAGCCGTGGGGTCTTGTGGTGTCCACCTCCAGCCGAGCACGGGAAATTCAGAATTGAAACACAATGTATCTAAAATATATGCACTGTAATAGAATGGGGGAATTATCCTTTCAGAGATGGAAGTCTTATTCCTAAACTCAAGAACAGCTTTGGCTAGTTTATCTGAGAGAATAGCGGCCCAATCCATTATTATACTGTTGCATGCAGCTTCCATTAAGGGGACCATTTCTATAGTGAAATTAGCAGAGTCATGCAATCCCCACAATCTACACATCATTATTCCAGCATAGCAATAAGGAGAAGCCAGGGAATCAACTGAGTACTTACCAAAAGACTCATGTTTGTGCTTTGCCGGATTTTGTCTCCAATCCCAGATGGGTTCGGATTCAACTTCATTTTCGTTTGCGAATTTCTCCAGGAACGCCTTATTATATATCTTCTCTGGCTCAGGCAAATGATACATTTGCCTCAAATCATCAGCTTTAAATGACCCGAAAATTCTCCCGTCTCTGGTGCTGAAGGTTCTATCCAGAATTGGGATTTCTTCAATTGCCCACCGCACTACATCTGTGTATGGGAGAATTTGTTCCCTAGCTGCTATCCGGTGAAGGAAGGAGTCAGCTAAGTCCTTAAGAGTACCCTCAGATTTCCGAGTAGAGTCTGCAGTAGCTTCTACTGTTGTCACTTTAGGTTCTTCGATTTCGATCAAGTTGTAGGTACTCTGCCAAGTAGTTCTGCCGAGACCAGAACATGTGGTATCCGAAATCAATCCTTTCTTTTTGTCAGCGACAGCTTGTCCTGCAGCTGGCGCCGCGGAAGCGCCTGTGGTCTTCTTGGATTTCTTCCCCATTTTGCTTAAGCTTTCTCCTTTGGATGAATTCTGCACAGAGGCGAAAATAAACGTAACACAGAGAGATGACAATGAAAATCCAATATGGGAAAGATATATTGATCAAAGCGTGCTGAGAGATTAACTCTAAAAATGGCCGTGGATACAATCCATGGGAAGATCTTACAATTACATTAAATGGCCGTTTAAAACCTGCCAATCCTTAAATGCCCATTATATCATTATTCGGCCGAATGACCCGTTTAAGCGTGCTATGGATGTTTTGGCGGTTGGGCGCAGGTGCATCATTGCTTAACAGATTAAGCTTTAAATATGATTCGATCATAATATCCCTCCATTTAACGGCTTTTTTGAAAATTGCGCTTTATCGCAATCGGCCATCGGGGAGAGCTTTAACCTCTTGTATTGACACCATTTAAAACCCCCGATTGCCGATAGCCGATATCGCATCGCGTCGAGAGAATATGGATTATATATGACATGGACAACATATCGCTGATTTGCCGATTGCGATATCGCATCGCATCGGGCTGCATCACCTGGGTGCCTTAACAATGTGCATAGGATATTGCCAATTGCCGATTCCGATATCGCATCGCATCGGGATGAAAGGCTTGGGGCGCTTTAAGACTGCGCATAGAGTATCGCCGATAGTCGATAGCGATATCGCATCGGCGGAAACCAATATGTCACTTATTTGTGTTCTCTATGTCATTGCGATATGCGATCTTGCGATCGCTTTATCGCAATGATAAAAGATTGTTTTATTTGATCAAAATGGGTTTTTCAAAAGGATTTTATATAATGTTTTCATTTGGTTATCGGACCTTTTTGAACAATACAATATTGATACCAATTAACTTCTAAAGGGACCCATTTCATATGATAATTTTGTAAATAAAAATGATATGAAATGGGGGGTTGTTGTAGAGCACAACAATTGGTGATTCGCTGGAAGAACCAGTTATTTCTGAAAAGCATAGAAATACTTAAACTTTTTCAAAATAGAGTTCTAATCAAAGGGGAAAATTCTAATATAACTAGGTATATATGCATTCCAAGTAAAATGAATCTATTTTTGCTAATTTCCTCTCTTTTTTAAGAAAATAGATACATTCTAAGTTTTAAATAGGCCTCTATTGGTTTATAATGATAAAACAGAAAATAGAAAACCTTTCCAAATCAGCTTTTATAGTGAACTCTTCTGTCATAGGTAGAGCCTCTGCTGCCAGCAAACGTTTATAGTTTCGACAGGGATACCTTTTAACCATGCTATTGTCCATTGTTCCATCCAATTAAGAGTGTGATTAACATAATGAATTCAAAACATGTTTTCATATTTTGTATTTCATTTCCTTTTTCTGTTATTGATAAGATAAAAAGCCATTGTCCTAGTTTGGTGGCCAGCTATTGACAATGCCATTCACTGGTAGTAATCTAACCGAACAAGCTGGCTCGTGATGAGATCCCTTGTCTTATAATTTTAAGCCATTACCCTGTTATGGTATGCAGTATTGGTAATGTCGGTTAAACTATTTTCCCGATGATCATGGTAAGCAGGCTTGTAATAAGACCTCTTATCTTTTATATCAAATATTTTAGAATTACACTATGAGTAATCATAAACTTTAGTGAATGGGATGAACAGTTTTCTCCTTAAGAGTAAATGGATGACAGGGTAAGAGTTGAAGATGCTGAAATTGGATTAGCTTCTATCTTGATATTGATAACCTTTTGAGACCAATTTAAAAACAGAAAATGATTTATAATACTTCTAAACTTTGAGAGGAGTTCACAAAACTTTAAATATGGTTTCAGAATACAATGACACCTAATTTCCTAGAAATTATCTCTTTTGGTTGTGAGCTCTATTATTTAAAAGCTAATATCCATACTACTTCTGTGGGACAACTTCTCAAACGCAGCAAAAGGTCAATGGAAGATACCTTACAACTTTATTTCCTAATGATCCTACAAACTACAAAATCCTATTAAAATAAAAGGAGAAGGGGTTACCTCCTCAATTGAGGAATTTTTTTAAGATAAGGCCATTAACAGGGAGAGAATCTCTCGAACCTGATAAATCTTGCAATAAAAAGGTCGAATGGCCTATCTTTTCACAGATCTCAAATGGTCCAAGCCACATCTTCTGGAACTTGGTGTGTTTTCCCTTGTCCTCATGGGCTTTGTCCCATTTCAGAACTAAATCACCGACTTGGAATTGTTTTGAACCGGATGAGACTGAATCAAAAGCTGCTTTGATGATTTGCTGATGTTTGGCATGAGTAACCCTGGCTTTTTCTCTTTCTTCTTCTAGTTTTAGAATTTGATCATGTCTAAGCTGAATAGAAGAAGAAGGAGTCTCCTCAATGAACTGTACTAGGGCTAAAGAAGGAAGAACAAGATTTGTGGGTAGTACTGCTTCTTTTCCATACACAAGATTGAACGGAGAAGATCCTATAGAAGCTTTCTGTGTTATCCTATCAGCCCATAATGCAAACATTAAGGATTTGTGCCAGTTTTTATGATTCTGTTCGATAGTTTGCTTAATGATTTTGATCAGATTTTTATTAGTAGACTCTGCTAAACCATTACCCTGGGGATAGTAATTAGCAGAATATTTTAATTTAAATCCTCTTTTAATAGCGAAATCAAACATAGCATTGCCTGAGAAATAGGATGCATTATCAAAAACAAGAGCATTTGGGACACCAAACCTGGTAATGATGAATTGGTCTATGAATTCAATGATTGCTTCAGAATTTGCTGTCTTCAAAGGAATTGCCTCAACACACTTAGTAAAATAATCGGTAGCAGTAAGGATATACTTATGTTGTTTGGAAGAAGGTGGAGTAATCTCCCCAATGATGTCCAATCCCCATTGCTCAAATGGTTGTTCAATGTTAACCGGTTGCAGAGGGAAAGCTGGTTTTCGTTGTCTTCCACTAGAAGTTTGACAATTGTGGAATTTCCTTACATACTCGTGGGCATCTCTAAACAGAGTTGGCCAATAGTATCCAGCATGAATAATTTTGTGAGCTGTTGTGTCAGCTCCAAAATGTCCTCCTGCTGGTCCATCATGTAACTCCTGCAAAACCTTTTGTGCTTCAGGTTTCTCAAGGCATCTTAATAAGATTGAATCATAATTCTGCCTAAAAAGCACATCATCAATAATTGTGAAATTTTTCGCTTTTAACCTTATGGCCCTTTTGTTTTTGTAAGACAGGTTAGGAGGTGCATATCCATTTTTCAAATAAAAGATTAAATCTGCATATTGTGACTCAGAATCAGTAATACTTATCTGATTGATTTCTTCAGTTTGATCTGTATCACCTGATTCTGGGATGTTGGATGCTCCTGCTAATAACCTGCAAAAACCTTGGCCCCTAACAATCTTTGCTGGCCTAATTTCTAAGTCATATTCTTGAAGCACTGTGACCCAGTTTGCCCTTTTTTCACCCAGTTCTTTTTGGATTAATAGTTGCCTAACTGCAGGGAAAGGAACTATAACTTTTGTGTGGGTTTTCAAAAGGAAGGGTCTATAATGTTTGACCGCTTTAAATACAGCAAAGGCTTGTTTTTTTACCTCAGAGTAATTCAATTCAGCACCCTGGAGATTTGAGCTAAAAAATGAAATGGGTGCTTCCAGATTGTGATCATTTAGTTGCGTGAGTACTGCAGCATAAGACAAGTTGGATGCGATGGTATACAATGTAAAATGATTAGAAAAATTTGGAGTATTTAAGGCTGGGGCATTGATTATTGATTGCTTGATTAGATCAAAAGCTTCTTTTTCTGCTGATCCCCACTTAAAGACTGAATTTTTCTTAATCATTGTTTGAAGTGGCAAAATAATTTGAGAAAAATCTGGAACAAATCTTTTAACAAAATTGATCTGGCCTAAAAATGACTGCATCGATTTTTTATTGTGTGGGAAATGGATTTCAGAGATTTCTTTGATCCGATCAGGATCAATATAAATGCCATCTTTGGACACAATAAAACCCAAGAGCTTCCCTTGATCAAGAGCAAAGAAAGACTTTTTAGGGTTAAGAGAAATACCATACCTTTTGCAACGTTGAAAAAATTGATTTAGATCATGCAAATGATTATACCTCTCCTTAGAGAATACAGTAATATCGTCTAGATAGACGACTACTGTTCTATTAATCAACCCTTTAAAAGCTATATCCATAGCTCTTTGGAATGTCGCTCCTGCATTTATAAGTCCGAAAGGCATTTTCTGATATGCATATGTTCCCCATTTTGTTTTGAATGTGGTTTTAAGCTGGTCATCAGGATGAACCAGGACTTGGTTATATCCTGAGAAACCATCTAGAAAGGACATCAATTCAGAGCCTGCTACTGATTGAAGTATTTGCTCCATAGTAGGTAATGGGAAATTGTCTTTCAAGCTCGCTTTGTTCAAATTTCTGAAATCAATACAAATCTGAATATCGCCATTTTTCTTTCTGACTGGCACCATATTAGAGACCCAGTTTGAGTGTCGGACAGGAAAGATAATCTTGGCTTTCAAGAGTTTGTTAAGTTCTGATTTTATCTGGCTCTCTAAGTTTGGATGTATTTTTCTTAACTTCTGCTGAATCGGTTTCTGATCGGGAAGCATTGGAATGGTATGCTGGATAATGGATGTATCATATGTCTTCAAATCATCGTATTTCCAAGCAAAGACCTGTTTATTTTTCCTTAACAGTCTAATGAATGCCTCCTTCTCTCCCAAGGAAAGTCCTAGTCCTAAGTTAATGTTTTGAGGAGTTTGCTCGGTGCCAAGATTTATCAATTCAAACCTAAGGGTAGAACTTTGGAGCTTTGCATTAGTTACAGGTTTAAACTTGTCTTTGATATCATAAAGATCCTCGAGCTTTACCACTGGCTTAGGGATTGAATTTTCCTGAGGCGTTTCTTTCATTTGTAGGTCATGGTCATTTTCCTCAATAATTTGATCGTCATAGGACTTTTCAGAAGTTAGAAATTGTAAAATATCCTCATCATGGTTGAATACTCTCCAATTAGTGACATTGTCAGGAATTGAGGGCCTAAAAAGCAATTCTACGGAAAATCTATCTAGGCTGTAGTCTTCAGAAGGTAGGAGCTTGGAAGCTACATTGGCTAGGAGATCGGCTGCCGAGTTTTGAGACCTAGGGATGGAGGAAATGTTGAATGTGGAAAAGTGCGAGGTAAGTTCTTGTACTAGCGATTGATAATGCTTGAGGTGATTTGAAAGACAATGGATTGCATTCCTCACCTGTTTAACAATATTTTCAGAATCACCGAATACTTTTAGATATTGCACTTTAAGGCCGATTGCTTTATATAGTCCCTGGACTAAGGCTTCATATTCAGCTGTATTGTTAGTGCATTCAAATTCTAGCCTATGGGACATCATTGTCTTTTCCCCTTGTGGACTAACCAAAATACATCCTGCTCTTGAGCCCTCACTAGATTTGGACCCATCGAAATATAATGACCAAAATAAAGAAGTATTAACAATTGTATTTACAGTTTTCTTAGTATCATTGAAACATCTTGATCGATCTGTTTGTGAAAAATTTTCGATCTGAGATGTAGAATGGTTTACTGAGAACGGAGAGGGTTGGGCAACGAAGTTGCCAAAGAATGACTCTGATGAATAATTCCCCAAAATGTTGTTGTTGAATGCTAC
Source organism: Pinus tabuliformis (assembly GCA_031772625.1). Taxonomy (NCBI): domain Eukaryota; kingdom Viridiplantae; phylum Streptophyta; class Pinopsida; order Pinales; family Pinaceae; genus Pinus; species Pinus tabuliformis. Next base: position 2,015,676,283 of record CM062816.1, read on the forward strand.
CGGCTGGTTTTCTTGTTCGAATTCTGTAACTGTATGGGTCATATGTTTTTCCCGATCGATCCTTATTTGATTTGGCTTACCCTTGTAGGGAAGCCACATATGTGACCAATCAATGGAAATATACTCATGCAATTTTTCAGACCAATCCCTACTCAAAATTAAACCGTAAAATTCAGGTATATCGGCTATTAGAATATCAATCCTCTGTACTATTCTGGGATCAGCAGATAACCTAATAGTTACGGAATTAATTTCTCCTAAAACCTGTACTTTGGTCCTGTCCAACTGTACAATATGAATAGCATACTTCTGGGGTTCAATGTTCAGTTTAGAACAAACTGAAGCTGGCATTATGTTAGAGGATGCCCCTGAGTAAATTAAACAGTTGTGCAGGTTTCTGTTGTAAATCTCATAGGTCAATAGGAAAGGTGGGGTATGAGAATTTGATCTATCGCCAATCAAAACTGAATCGGTAGCTTCAACCATACCAGGAGGGGGTTGGCCTGAATCATTAGCAGCTTTAGCACTGGGAAGAGGTGAAGAGGGAACAACATTCAATTCCTTGAGAAGCAATTTCTGTTGATGCTTTAATTTACTAAGTTCAAACATAGTAATGTTTGCTTTAGTTTTCTTCATGTCATCAACAATATTGTACTCCATTGAATCAGATACCACCAATGTTTTAGATGTTGAAGGAATATTAGAAGTTGAAGGCTGGTTTTGGGGAACTGCTGCAGGTGATTTCTTTGCAAGTATTTTTTCTTTGGTTGTAGCAGCACCTGCACTCCTTTTCTTTGACGTTGCCTGAACAGGTTCGGAAGTACTTTTACTCCTAGTAGTGACCGGGAATGCTTCTTCTTCATTATCAGAATCGGAGTTGGGGAGTATAAAATCCCACATTCCATGACATTCTACTACTTCTTCTTCATCATCAGTTGGTGAGATTGTTTCCTCTTCCTCTTCTTCTTGCTCTGAATCTGCATTAGATATGACATTCGGTGGCTTTGATTCATTTTTCTTATAAGTCCTAAAGGGTCTTTTGGTTGAGGTTTCGGCTACCTGTTTCTTTATTTCAACCATTTCATTTGATAAAGTTTTTAGGACTTTTTGCAAACCCTCCATGTCGTATGGGTCTTTTGGGGTTTTCTTTCTTGAGTCCTCTTTGAAAGAGACTTTTTTGGCTTTTCTGTCTTCCAGAGCAGCTTTCTTTTCTAGAGCATTAATGTGCTTTTCCACAGCAAGTGCTTCTCTCATGTTTTCAGCTAAGGTAGGTTTCCCAGCCCTGTCTACAAAAATGGCTATATTGGCAGGTAGGGCGGTGATATACCATTCGCTTCGAATTTGTTCACTTGGTTTGGAGGCTGTAGGGATTTTATTCAGGAGTTTATTGAAGCGGGCATTAAATTCCTTAATTGGTTCCCTATGCTCTATTCTCAGATTGGAGAGATCGTTTATTAGGGTAGCCAAAGACCTATCATCTCCATATTTGGTAAGAAACTTCTCTTGGCAAGTGTTCCAACTAGTAATTGAACCAGAAGGTAAAGAAAAATACCAGGATCCTGCTGATCCTTGCAAGGTATATGGAAAAAGTCTAACAACAACATCTTGTTCTGTTACTCCTTTCAAGTTGACTGCCAACATGAAATTATTAATGTGTTCCTCAGCCTGGGTCCCATCATCTGGGTTAAACTTAGGTAGCCATTTTTGAGGAGCATCTGGTAATGCATGCAATGGTGCAGGCATGTTGACTGCACCAGGCCTGGTCCATGGATCTGCCATTGTAATAGCAGCAGTGGTTGATACTACTGTTGGAATTCCAGATGTCTGGGAAGGAAATAATGTTGAGGAGTGAGCAGGTTGGGATGTTGAAGCTCCTAATCCCTGATGAACAACAATATGTAATGGGGGAGTGGATGATTGACTTTGCAGAGGGGAAGATGCAATGGAGGATGTGGATGAAAGCTCTTCACTGTCAGATCCTTCAGTATATTTCTTTGCCTTTTTCCTTTTGGGTAAAGGGAACTCAATGGGTTCAATACCGAGCTTTTCGCTCTGAAGTCTGGTGAGAGGGTGAGGTAAATTGAACTGCGAAGTCGTACTGCTTTGTGATACCTCAGATTTCTGTGGTGAAATCGAGAAGCTCTGAAGTTTGTGGATAAGAGACTGGACTTCAGGTGATTCAAGACTTAATTGTTCTAGAGTATAATGGGTTTGAGCAGTGGTAGTTGATTCCTCTTCTTCTCGTTTGGATACTGGAGAACCAGCATACAATTGGGAAGAACGAGGAGATATGGAGGGAGAATTACTCTTAGAATGGCCTGCAGATTTGGGTTTGTTTGCCATTCACAGTTGAGGCCCTCCTTCTAGCGCCAAAAATGTTGATGCCCCGAAAATCATTCTAACAACATTGGGGGATAACCACCCGGTCCGGACCTTAGTACAACTCCTTTTCCGTTTGGAATGGTGGCTCCGACTGGGGATAATGGGATCAGTTTCCCAATAATGGATAAACGGGATGAATGGATGATTGTTTAACTAATCTAATGATAGGCGAATAACTTAATCTATTGACAGAATAAAATAACTACTACTAATCCCGGGAATGGTTATATTTCTCTAAGTGTAGCGCTTGATGATCTATGTTTTCAAACAGGCATATAGATGACTCCATCTGACAGGCATAGACATTAATTCATTCAATGATTACTTTACTTAAGTAGTTAAGAAAAGTGATTAAAACAATAATACTACACTCATCATTTATATCATCGACACATATATGATTAAAAGAAAAGCATACCATAAACATCCAATAGTGGAAAGAATACAGAACTGCTGTTAAAACGCATACATATATCTGATAATAGCAAAGGAAATCGGATAACAATTCATATGAAAAGAATGGAATCAGACATAGATAATAGTACCATATGAGCTGATAAAATACTCCCAATATCAATCGCTATCTGTGATTCTTCCTTCAACGCAGAGATGCTTTCAAACAAAGACAATAGTGCACATTTGCAGAAAAGCTACCATGTTGAATTTAGAATAACTGGTCCAGTTTTATAAAAGAATATGGCTGAAGCACAATAGTGTGACTTCAGTCTTTAAGTCATGTACAAAACTTTACGACCCTTTCCAAAACAATGAAAGGGTCTATAAATACCTAGTTATGATAACTATCTATGAAACTGAAATACTACTAAAATGGTATCAATCAATTTTGATCATATTTTCCCTCAGCGATCTGGCAGTCGGCGGCATGAATCATCAAGTAGGTTGCTTGCCTTTAAATCTGAGCTGACTTGTAGAAAGCATTGGCTCCACTTCGGGTGGTTTGTTGAGGCAAGAGCTGAGCTGGGCGGTGTATGTGGCATCCTGAAGCATCCGTAAGGCACTTGAGGGCGGCTCTCTGCGAGTGTGGTTTTACCAAGAAAAACCAATACGTGTCCCAGGTTAAACTGTTAATCCCAGCGATTAACCTTCCTTTCTCCTCTAAATCTGGATAACATGATTGCTCCAATGTATTCATTGTTGTCAATTTTCCTGGTGTGCATTGGGAGATCATGTTTGATAAGTAGAGAGTGTTATTAACTAATTCAACCAGATTGCTTGAAGTTAATTTGCATCTCGAAACCGCCCTCTCAGCTTTCATTAACTGGGACTGCCATTCTGTAAAGAGTATATCTTTATATGACTCCAATATTCTTGGTAAATTAGCCGCTTGCCCTTGATCTGTACCTTGCCAATCGAGAAATGCAGCTATCGTTTCTTCGGCCTGATCCAATTCAGTCCTAGCCTTGTCTACTTTATTACTTATGGATGCCGTTAACTCACATAGGGGCTCTGCCTGGGCGATTTGTTGACATAGAAGCTTAGTTTGAGCTATCAATGCAGTATTTATCTGTAGTGCTTCTGTTATGAATTCGGTCACTTGTGGAACGCCCTTTGTCTTTTCAATTTGTGCTGATAATTGAGCAATTTGCTCGTCTTTTGATTTCAGCATTCTCTCATTCGCCACCTTCAGTCGTGCTAAGGCTTCTGACAATTCCTTTTGCTTCTGGATTGCACTTTGATTGACCCGTTGTTTCTCTGTCTGCAGTTGTTGAGTTAGTTGATTATTTAATTGTTGTTGCGTCAACAACTGCTGTTCTGCCTGCTCCGCTTTTTGTTTTGCTTCATTTAACTGTGCCTGCAATGAAAAGATTTCTTGGTCCTTTGTTTTTAGTAAAAGGCTTACCTCCGATGCCTTAACTATTGTTGTTGCCGAATAAGCTCCCGCATACTGTGATAGTTTTGTCAGGTCATCGGAGGGGTCAAATTCCTCCTTCCAAACCACATTGCCCGTGACAGTTTGCTCTGGGAAAAGGGAAGGCTGATCAGTCCTTCTTCTTTTCCTTTGTCGCTTAACCACTGCTTTATGCCTTGGGCTGTAGAAGACATCCAGGGGAGGAATATCTTCTATCTGCAAAATGATTTGGTCAGAGGGGTCCTTTGGTATTATCTCTACCTCTTTAGAAATGGGTGGGCCGCTGGTTTCACTCAGAACCTGTGATGAAGTGATTTCTTGTGTGTCCATTACCTTAGAAGTGTCTGAGTCCTTTGAACATTCCAAACCACTGATAATGGAATCAAATTGCTTCCATTCCTGGAGAAATTTAGGGTCAATATGAGTATCCACATTGACATCAATGGTGGTTTGTTTTTCCTTTTCAGCTTGGGTCTTCTTCCGCACTTTTTCGTGTTCTCTCCTCTACTCTTCTTCCTACTCTTTCTTTTGCCTTTCCTCTTTCTCTCTTCTCTGCTTTTCCTCCTGTGCTTTCTTATGATTTTCCTCCTGTGGCTTCTCTTGTTCTTTTGTTATAACTGGAGGTTCCTTTGACTGTTGCCGATCAGGCTCGCTTGACGATGTCGTTGGGGTTGTCGCTAGTAGATCTAGAGGCAGAGTTTGCAACCTCTGTTCTCTAAGTTTATTAAATTCAGTCAACCCTTCATCATTATATTTCATTTTGGCGAATGCTTTAACCTGATTTATTGTCTCAGCTGAAGAGAACAGGTCGTCAAACATATCTTCCTTATGATCAAACTTTGACAATTTGGCCTGTTCTAGTGCATTATAGGCAACTTTGTTTGGATCAAATGGCCTATTTGGGAGAGTCACCAGAGTTAATGATTTGATCTTCGTGGCTTCCTTTTCTGCATGTTTGAGATCATGCAGAGTATAGACACCACACCTTAAGGGAAAAGAGGGCCAGCCCTGCTTCTTATTTTTCTTGAGAGTCTATGTAACACTCTCAGCAATAATTTGGTAAGAGATTTCTCTTGCCAACAGTTTATCCGGTATGTATAAAGGGAGAACATGAGGTTCGGCTTGGCTACCGAAAACTCTTATATAAGTGAATTTCTCCTCTCCAAACCATCTCCCTACCGCTGTTAAATCAATCCCAGCTTGGTAGGAAATCTTGGGAATGGGTTTATCAAAAATAGAATAATAAATAGGCACCATAAAGCCATTACAGACTTGGTACAGATGGTGCTTGTAAGAGGATTTCCATAGTTTCTGATGGTATATGTGGATAGCCGTGGGGTCTTGTGGTGTCCACCTCCAGCCGAGCATGGGAAATTCAGAATTGAAACACAATGTATCTAAAATATATGCACTGTAATAGAATGGGGGAATTATCCTTTCAGAGATGGAAGTCTTATTCCTAAAATCAAGAACAACTTTGGCTAGTTTATCTGAGAGAATAGTGGCCCAATCCATTATTATACTGTTGCATGCAGCTTCCATTAAGGGGACCATTTCTATAGTGAAATTAGCAGAGTCATGCAATCCCCACAATCTACACATCATTATTCCAGCATAGCAATAAGGAGAAGCCAGGGAATCAACTGAGTACTTACCAGAAGACTCATGTTTGTGCTTTTCTGGATTTTGTCTCCAATCCCGGATGGGTTCAAATTCAACTTCATTTTCGTTTGTGAATTTCTCCAAGAACGCCTTATTATATATCTTCTCTAGCTCAGGCAAATGATACATTTGCCTCAAATCATCAGCTTTAAATGACCCGAAAATTCTCCTGTCTCTGGTGCTGAAGGTTCTATCCAGAATTGGGATTTCTTCAATTGCCCACCGCACTACATCTGTGTATGGGAGAATTTGTTCCCTAGCTGCTATCCGGTGAAGGAAGGAGTCAGCTAAGTCCTTAAGAGTACCCTCAGATTTCCGAGTAGAGTCTGCAGTAGCTTCTACTGTTGTCACTTTAGGTTCTTCGATTTCGATCAAGTTGTAGGTACTCTACCAAGTAGTTCTGCCGAGACCAGAACATGTGGTATCCGAAATCAATTCTTTCTTTTTGTCAGCGACAGCTTGTCCTGCAGCTGGCGCCGCGGAAGCACCTGTGGTCTTCTTGGATTTCTTCCCCATTTTGCTTAAGCTTTCTCCTTTGCATGAATTCTGCACAGAGGCGAAAATAAACGTAACACAGAGAGATGAAAATGAAAATCCAATATGGGAAAGATATATTGATCAAAGCGTGCTGAGAGATTAACTCTAAAAATGGCCGCGGATACAATCCATGGGAAGATCTTACAATTACATTAAATGGCCATTTAAAACCTGCCAATCCTTAAATGCCCATTATATCATTATTCGGCCGAATGACCCGTTTAAGCGTGCTATGGATGTTTTGGCGGTTGGGCGCAGGTGCATCATTGCTTAACAGATTAAGCTTTATATATGATTCGATCATAATATCCCTCCATTTAACGGGTTTTTTGAAAACTGCGCTTTATCGTAATCATCCATCGGGGAGAGCTTTAACCTCTTGTATTGGCACCATTTAAAACCCCCGATCGCCGATAGCCGATATCGCATCGCGTCGGGAGAATAGGGATTATATATGACATGGACAGCATATCGCCGATTTGCCGATTGCGATATCGCATCGCATCGGGCTGCATCACCTGGGCGCCTTAACAATGTGCATAGGATATTGCCGATTGCCGATTGCGATATCGCATCGCATCGGGGTGAAAGGCTTGGGGCGCTTTAAGACTGTGTATAGAGTATCGCCGATAGCCGATAGCGATATCGCATCGGCGGAAACCAATATGTCACTTATTTGTGTTCTCTATGTCATTGCGATATGCGATCTTGCGATCGCTTTATCGCAATGATAAAAGATTGTTTTATTTGATCAAAATGGGTTTTTCAAAAGGTTTTTATATAATGTTTTCATTTGGTTATCGGACCTTTTTGAACAATACAATATTGATACCAATTAACTTCTAAAGGGACCCATTTCATATGATAATTTTGTAAATAAAAATGATATGAAATGGGGGGTTGTTGTAGAGCACAACAAGACCATATAAATAACACAGTCACCAATTAATTTAAAATACACACAGTGATCTGCTTTGCTTCTGCTGAAGCCAAGTCCTTGTATAAATGTATCAAATTTCTGATACCACATCCTTGGTGATTGTTTTAACCCATACAGAGACTTCTTTAACTTTCATACCAGTTCTTTCTTACCCTTCACCGCAAAACCTTCATGTTGCTTCATGTAGATCTCCTCTTCCAGATCCCCCTGAAGAAATGTTGTCTTCACATCCATTTGTTCTACCTCAAAATCAGAAGTAGCAACAACAAATAATAGTAATCTAATAGAAGTTACCTTGGCAACAGGAGAAAAAAGTCACCAAAATCAATTCCCGGCCCCTGGGAATAACATTTTCCTACCAACCGAGCTTTGTATTTCTCCACCTTTCCTTCTACATTTGTCTTCTTCTTGAACACCCATTTGCTGCCAATGGGTTTCCTTCCAAATGGCAACTCCACCAGATCCCAAGCCTCATTTTTGTGCAAAGATTCCATTTCATCAACCATCGCCTCTTTCTAGAGTTTTCCATCCTCTAAATCTACTGCTTCCTTCACAGTTTTGGGATCGTCATCAATAATAGATAAAGAAAAATTTGAACAAAAGGTAGATGGAATATACCTTTCTGGCTGCCTTCTTTCTCGAACTGATCTTCTCACACCCAGAGTTTGTGGCTCTTCATCTTCTGATTCCTCCTCTACTGTAGAGTTTGATTCTTCCTCCTTTAGCTCAAACTCTATCTTCTCAGGTTCCTTTGGCTGGACTTCATGTTTAATAACATCTTTTACCTCTCTGAACACCAGATCTCAGTTGTACACAACCTTCCTTGTTACTGGGTTCCAAAGCTTATAACCCTTTAAACCATCCTTATACCCAATAAAGATGCACTTTTTAGATTTACTATCCAACTTGGTTTGTTTCTCCTTTGGAACATGGACATATGCATCACATCCAAATACCCTCAGATGTGAAAGAGAGCGTTTCTTACCAGTTCATACCTCTTGTGGAGGATGAAGGTGACCTGTTAACCAAGTAACATGCAGTCTCCACCGCCTCTGCCCAGAATTCCTATCCTAACCCGACACCACTGAGCATGCTTCTTGCCCTTTCCATCAACATCTTGTTCATTCTTTCTACAACTCCATTTTGCTAAGGTGTATATGGAGTAGTCTTATGTCTTGATATACCACACTTCTTACAGAATTCTTCAAGTTCCTTACTCTAAAACTCGCCACCGTTATTTGTCCTCAGTACCTTTATCTTCTTCTCTATCTGGTTTTCCACTAGAGCCTTAAATTCTTTAAACTCGTCAAAGACTTCAGATTTCTTCTTAAGGAAATGTATCCATGTACTCCTTGAGAAGTCATCTATAAATGATACATAGTACATAGACTTACCCAGTGATGGAACCTTCACAGGTCCAAACACATCACTATGCACAAGCTCTAATATCTATTTCACCCTCTTACCACCAAAGGGGAAGCTCACCCAATTTTTGCTTTCCATATACACAATTTTCACAGAAATCAAAATCCAAAGAGCTATTACTCATACTTTCTACCATACCTTTACCATGAAGTATTCAAAGGCCCTTCTCTCCCATATGCCCAAGCCTTTGATGCCACACCATGGTCTTCTCTCCAGAGACCACTAGATTTTCTGCTCCACTTATAGGAACCATAGAACTGTTACACCCATCAACAACTGTGCTACCTTCCATCTTGTACAGAGTTCCAATATGAACGCCCCACATCAATACCAGTGATCTCCGAACCATCTTGTAGGTATCCTTCTCGAACACTATTTTTACACCTGCATCATCCAACTTGCTTACAGAAATCAGATTTCTGGCCAATGCAGGAATATGCAAAACACCGAGAATTGTTCTAACCCTTCCAGCTTCTAACTTCAACTTTACTTTTCCGTGACCAATGATTCTAGCCTTCCTATCATCCCCTAAGAAGAAATCACCACCATCATATTTCTCATACTTGTAGAACCACTCTCTATGGGGAGTGAAGTGAAAGGATGCACCTGAGTCAATAAACCATGGCTCATGATCTACATGTGTACTTGAAGAAGCCAAGTACACATCCCCACCTTCATCTGAGGTTGTTTTTGCCTCTACAGAAGGAGCATCACTAGATCCCTTTTCTTTATCAGGAGCTTTAGATTTACAGTCCCTTTTGTAGTGCCATTCCTTTCCGTATTTCCAACACACCACCTTTACAGGTTTTCCTGGAGATTTAGATCTCTCTCTAGATTTAGATCACCCACTCGATGACTTATTTTTGTTTTTGTTCTAGGACCATCCTCGTGTTAGTGTCAGCCTTTCCAGCCTTCCTATAGTGATCAAATATGCTCTTACAAAGTGATTTTGAAGTTTCAAGGTCAAATTTTGTCATTTCAATGAGTCTTCAAGCAAAATTTGGTCACTAGGCATTAGGTCTAGGGTTTGCCCAAATGTCAGTCCATGTCATCATTCAGCTGAGTCTATCATCATTCATAGGGTTTTCATTGTCATGTCAGTGTCTAATGAGTCATTTTACATCTTGTTCATGCTTCAGTTGTGCCTAGGCAAAGTCATTTCCCTCTGCTAGGGTTTTGAAGGCAATTTCTCTTGGATGGTCAAAACACCGGCAAAACTTGTATCCGGATGTTCATACACCTTCCCCTATCCTTAAAGTACCTTATAAAACACTTCCCATCCCTTAGATCCGCCAAATTCCTCATTTTTGCACAAACCCTAGTTTCTAGCTACAACCTGGCAATTTTCTAGGTTGGGCCTGTGTTTCGCCCTTTTGGACCCCTTCCTCTCACTCAATCTCCGAGATTCCACTTTCCCCTACTTCCTAACAGCCCTCCCTACTTCCACAAATTTCCCCAAGAATTTAGAAGCCCCCTATCCCCTTCATTCCGCTTCATTTCGACCAAATTCCTCGTTCCACACATCGGGGCAAGTTTCACTAAAATGATGGTTCTGAGCAATAAAAGATGAATTTTGCAAAACTGAGAGAGATTTTTGTCCAAAACATGCCAAGGAAGAGAAACCTCCTTCATTTTTTGCACAGGTGTCATTGTTTGAGAGAAATGTCAAGAATACTATTGCCTCAGGAGAATCAAAAGCACCTCTGAAGTGACCTTGGGAAAATCAAGTTTTCTCCTAGCTTGGTTAACCAAATGACTTTTCCGATGGGTAAAATGATAACTAGACACAAAGATATTTCTAATTAGCTATCATGAGCTCAATTTGGGGTTGAGGAAGGCATTCAAAAGTTGACTGCAACAGCACTTTTCTTTCAGGTAGCCTCATTTGGCACTTTTTGACCAGTCTTGGGAGATTTGATTTTTGACAGGTCAAATAAACTCAAAATTGAAAAATTCCACTTGGGTTGGAAAGTAGACTCAAATACCTTTCCAATGAGCCATCCTGTTCCTGATTCCGATTCCAGGACAGCCTCCAAAAGCCTCCTGAAAAAGCGCGACCAGTCAGGCTGTGCGCGACCTGTCAAGAGGCTGCCTGCAGTGTATTTTTTCAACGTGCGCGACCTGTTGGGCTGTGCACGACCAGTTGAGCTGTAAAAGCCAAAATCACCTCAAACTCACTCAAATATTCTTCAAATTTTCAAATTGGGTTGAGAGGTTGAGGTACAGAGGATGAAAAGGAGCTTGATGAGCTGTGGAGGATTCGAAGTGACCGAGTCATCAACCGTTGGAGGCCCGGAGACCTATTGCCCAAGGAGAGGGAGTCTTTGCTCATTCAGGAGAATGCTCACTTGGAGAGGCTGTTGGAGAAGGCCAACCAGGACAAGAGGCTGCTAAGGAACATGAAAAACCACTACTGGGCGAGGATGCATGTTTGCAAGGCAAAGATGAAGATATTCCAGAGGAGGTTGTCCGAGGCCCGCAAGAGAAAGAAAAAGACTAATCCACTCCGTATCTTGGCCGAGGCCTCTCTCACTCACCATGATACTCATTAGCATCTTCCTAGCAGCTGGCACAAGAAATTTTGAGAGTTTTGAAGCATTTTTGGCATTTGTGGGAATTTTACAGGTTTTGGCCATTTGACTCGTCTCACCCCGCGCGCGACCAGTCATGGGGGCAACTTAGAACGGGGAAAAATTTGCATTTTTGGAATTTTCATGCAAAAATACACTTTCCTATGGATGGGTTTCAGATTTTATGGAGATTTGGGTTTCCAAAAGCTCAAAATACATGCAAATTTTGACTTTCTACCCCTATTTTGAGTTGCAGAAAGCTGTCTTGGAAAAATGACTTTTGAGGGGTCAAATCAACTCCAAATTCCAAAATTCCAGTTGGGTTGGAACATATACTCGTAGACCTTTCCAACGAGCTATCTTGAACCTGATTTGGACACCGGGAAGGCCCTCAAACAGAGCTGTGAATGTGTGCGACCAGTCAGGGAAATTTGCCTGTTTTGACCAGTTCGGCCAGCAAAACACTGTTTTCATCTTGGTTGACTTTTGAGGCATGTAAATGATGGATTTTTGTGTAATTTTCATGGAACTTAGATACTTTTATTCTCCTTGAACACTTATAGAAGATTATTTGATGTAAATGGTAAATATTTAATGCATGGATAGGTTTCCTAAGTTTTAGAGGCAAGTTGTTTTGACTGCCTATTATCTAGTGCTCAGTTTAGAATTGGTTGAAACAGCTCCTAAGAAGCTGAGCTCGACCCCTATAGGTGGGGAAAGGAGTTATATCATCTATATTATGCCTTCTCTTGCTCATTTTCATGGTTGGACTCTTGAGGGAGAAGCTCCTATTGTATATTTTACTTGTATCTCTGCAATTTGAGGAAAAGGAAGACCAGGGTTTTGAAGACATCATTGGGATTCTTGTGGACTCTTGTGTTGATGGTGTGTTCTCTTATTGTAATTGTAAGTGTGTTTATGTGTTCCATCTCTTTCTTTACTGCAGCTTATTAAACAAATGAAGTGATAAAGTTTGAATTCATGCTTGCCATGCTCAGCTTTCAAATTTGTTTAATGTTTATGTTTTCCACTGTCTAGAGAGGATTCAAAGTCATTGTTTGCCCTCTTTAGCTTCTCTTTTTTCTTCCTTGATCATCCATCTCAGCTAAAGGCATCAACACAAACTCCTACCTTGCCCCAAAGATCCACCTGCAAAAACTGAGCTCAATCCCCGCACCCTGAATTGTACTCCCTCCAATTGCCACCAAAAACCCCAAAAACTTTAAATCAACCCTCCTTATCAGTTTACTAGCCTAATATCAGTGTTACCTTTGATTGGTCAGCTCATCCTATTGAAAAATCCACCACGTTTGACCAGAGAGAGCCTTCTCATACCCCGTAGGGCTAGCTACGAGGTGAAATGGTTTGATGTTGCCTTGAAGGTTTACCTTCCTCAGCCTAGGGTGAAATCTCAAGCGCTAACACCTCGTACAGACAAGGCATCACCATTCTGTCTCTCCATATTTTTCCATCTCATCTCCTCTGTTAGCAAGGATGAGACTATTTTATCAAACTGCAAGGTAGTTGCATTGCTACCTATTACAATAACCAGACTATCCCACGAATCTGGTAGAGAACACAACAAACTGATGCACTTATCTTCATATGAAATTTTAATATCAACAGATGCTGACTGACTTACCATAGTATTAAATGCGTTCAGATGCTCTGTCACTGAGTCTCCATCTTTCATCATCAAGTTATACAACTTTTTCCACAGGAACAGTTTATTCACCAGAGACTTAGATTGGTACAAAGTCCCTAACTTGTCCCACAAAGCCTTCGTTGTAGCTTCCCCTGATACATTCAACAATACTGAATCTGAGACACATAATCATATTGTGCTCTTTGCCTTCCGATCCAACTTTTTCCACACATCATTAGACAATCCCATTGGTTTAGTACCCGAATCTACCACAATCCACTGATCTTTATCCACCAACAAATCCTCCATCTTGAGCTTCCACAACTCAAAACTCTGACCATTAAATTTCTCGATCTCTATCTTTCCACTGCTCGCCATCTTCTTTCACCACCCGAATCGATCTCACAGATCTCCCACTGAATAAGGTCTACCACAGGCCCAAGCGAAACCCCTCAGCAACAAAGGTGTTCCCTTGAAGCCAAAACAGCTCTGATACCAAATGTAGGTTTTAACTCCATACAAAAATTACCTGCATACGAAATCTAAAACACATAAAATAAACAATGCGAGAGCATAACACAATAAACACATATACACATATATTTTCCCTTGGATCCCAAAACCAAGACTACCAGCTTGATTTTTCATTATTTTCCTCTCAATGCCACAATACATATTTATACATGCCAAAGCATCCAATACCATGGACCAAAAAACATCGCGTCCAAAACCATGGATCGAAAACCATCGCATCCAAAAACATGTGCAAAAATCATGAATAAAACCATAGGTGGGTCCGCCCAACCTAACATAAGTTCCAAAACCAAAATTTTCGGGGCGCTGCCCCAGACCCCATAGAGTGGGGTTACCTGCACTCCTCAAACCCCATGTGACCCCCCTGCCATGCAATGAGCACAACGAAGGGGGGCGGCTCCACCCCCCCCTCTAACCCCCCGGTTAACTGCGTGGGCTAGTCATGGAAAGAATATAGCACAACCCAACACCTGCCTCACTTGAATTGCACACTTCGCAATCCCAATCTTCAAGATTCTACCTTTGCACAAAGAATCCAACCTACCTTGCCACCCATAACTGTGCATAAGTGTCTCCTATTGTCCTCCCTTAGCCAAAGCTCATTGATCTCAAGAACTGCGCATATCTATCCACTGGGTCTCTCTATTGCCCAGTCCTCCTTGCCTCTGAAAACTGCACAAATTTGTCTCCTAGGGTCCCATCCCTCAATAGTCACGGACTATCTCAACTGCATAATCCTATCTTCTATTGGCCCCTATCCGATTTTTCCCCTCAATGACGACTGTGCTTAGAAATTCTCCATTCAAGCTTGAGCTGCGGTCTGGATAGTCTCAATGAACAACCTTTGTCCCTGTCACTTGGAACTGAGCAATGTGTAGTTACTAGGCCCTCTTTCCTAGCCTGTCACCTGTTTTGAGCTCAATCCATTGATAGAAATGCATCATCTTAGACTAGGGAGTTTTAGGATTGATGTCATACTTTCATGAGTGAATTGAACGAATAGGTACACTCTCAGATCATGGCGAGATGATGAACAAGGAGAAGAAGGAGAAAATATGCCTGAGGACTCATTTGTAGTTAGACGAAAAAAGGAACTTATCAAGAGAAAGAAAAAGGAACAAATGTATGTAACCACCTCTCAAGACCAAATATCATTGAATACCCTGCATCATCAAGCTATGCAGAGGAGACGAGAAAGCATATCCAAGGACACATCCATCACTCAACATCAACATCGACTTGACATTGCCACATCAACAACCTATTCTATGTCAATAGTTTCATGTCAAGTCATGTCATGAGTTGTCAAAAGCCACATCACTATTATGGGCCATGTATATTATAAACCAAATATAATGTAAAGTGGAAGTGGAATGGACACACATGAATATCAAGAGTCACGTTAGTTTAAAATTCATAGGAATTTGAAAAGTCATGAGGGTAGTCAAAAAGTCACAAGGGTCAAGCATCGCCCCTTGGTTACATACACCCCCTCATTTTATGAGAAGAGGACTTTTCACCTTGGCTCCTCCTGGAAAGAATAGAGATTTCAATAAGTTCTTTAAGGAGAAACGAGTGGCTCCAATGTCCCACTACAAGGGCTAGTGATGTACAATGTAAATATGTGTCTTGGAAATTTTTATTAATTATAGAAGCCTTTTCATGTTAGCACATTTCCATGCATGACTTATGGATGTTTGTGAGACTATTATGTGAGCATTTGTATTTCATGTTGTTTTCACATGTACTAAGATAGTTTAACTATTGTGATTGTTTTAGTGTTTATATTTTTGGGAATGTGTTGTAATGGTTATTACTATTGTCTCATCCTTCTGGACTATTCTGCAGGATACTAGATAGACTTTTCCTTACTCATCGATTCTAATGGCCATCACATCTGTTGTGGACTACTCCGCTAGATGGTAGAGGGATCTTTCCCCACTCATTGGTTGTAATGACTATCGCATCCATTGTGGACTATTCCGTTGGGTGCTAGACATGCACTTTTGGTTTCCGTGTGTCTCTTCCTCAGTGGTACTATTACCTCTCACTTAGAGGCTTACTTTTTCTCCCCCCTTTTACTGTAAGAGAACCTAGGAATAGCTACGCTACACACTCACTAGGAACACTCACCTTGTTTTTCAAATATACCATTGCATTACTCTCTTGTTCTGACAACTAGAGCTGAGGAAAACCTTTAGGTATTTGGAAATTAGGCCATTATACTAGATGGGTCTCCTACACCAAATGGTGTGAGGTTTGATTGGGAGTTCATACTGGGGAGGTCCCCAGAATGTTGGTGTGTCCAACACTATCAACAAGTTAAAAGTGCTCCAAGCCCTTACCACAAAGGGAATATTATGTACTAGGATCAACTTCATCTACAACATCACTCATTTCTAAAAAATATTTGGAGGAATGATGAGCTAGTGTTGTTAGACTCCTTAGGGTGCCACTGAGGTGTTTCAAACTCTGTTTGCAGGTGCTATAGGAGGAACCTACAGGAAGGTATTAATTGCTGTAAGAGGGATAAGAAGGAGCTACAAGAGGAATTGAAGGGTGAAAGAGGGCCATAGTGACCCTAAATTATCATGAAACCCTCATGCACATACAAATCTATTTTGAAAAAGTGTAAATGGATTCCTCCCTCTATTTCCATACAATTGCATGAGAAATACTGCCTGAAGTTGGTAGCCTGTTATAGACAAGTGAGAAATAGGTCTTGTTGGAATTTACTGTGTGTAAAGGAAATATAGGAGTAGAGAAAAAATATTTTGTTTGATATAAATTATAACGTCCTTCTCCCTCAATGATAAAAAGGAAGTTAATATCACTTCTACCACTAAGACTGCTCTAAGGAAAAAAAATTAAAATACACCCAAGTAGCCCCGAGATGGAGCATTAGAAGAAACAGGGGGAGATTTCATTTTAAGGGGAAGAAAAATTTGACATCCATGAGAAGGCCAACCATTAGAGCAACCCTAACTAAGTAGCTCAAAGAACAAACTGCCATGCCATAGGAGAAAAAAGGGCTGCTATAGGAGAAACAGGGTAGCTATAGGAGATAGAGTAGGTGCTACAGGAGTGAGTCTGCCTACTACAGGATTGTCCCAAGAGGCAAAAATGGACTATATATTGAGCATTACTGGCAAAAAAATATTATAAATTTGAACGAGTCTACAAGGAAGGGGGAAGCACTTGATCTATCACCTATTACAAACAACATTTTTGTGAAATTGGCAAAATTCCTTCACTAAACATGCTATAAAGGAACCATAAAATTGGAAGTATGGAGTTTTCTTGTCAGTATGATAACTATGATAAGTGAATAAACATATTTTGAATTGGAATACCTCACTCATCAACAGGAAGCACTCCTCCTCCTCTTGCCATAAGTTAAAATCCTAAGTTTTCTAAAATTGATAATTGGCAGCAGGGTTCCCTTGCACAAACCTTGAGAACGCATGGAAATTCTTGTTGACATGGATAGGGAAACTTTTATGGACTTGAAGAGACAGTCAGGGATAGATTTGAAGAAGAATAAGAGGGTGGAAAAGAAAATAAAAGGTTGAAATGTGAGAAAAAGTGCATGAAAAATCAGAACAAAGGATAAAAGGAGAATAACAAGAAAACTGAAGAGACAACCTCCCTCCAATCCAAAATAAAGGAGCCCTGAGCCTCTCAGAAGAAGCTAAGCACTAGGGGAGACATACCCAAACAAATAAAATAAGAATATGCCTTGCTACAGGAAGGAAGAAAGTGACTACAAGAAGGAAAAAAGTTTCTAAAGGAAAGCATAAAGTGTTACGGGAAAGTGTTGGGCAGCTACAAGAAAGATTAGGGAGGCCACTAGGGCCATGAATGAGGCACAATTATGTCACTAAGTTTTTCAGAGGGTGAGCAACACTTTCACCTGGGGGGATATGATGGGCCTCCAAATTAGACATAAATTAAGGCCCATCTGACCATCCTTTAGCACATTAAACCTCTATTTTTGCATTAGATGGCATCTTTTTAACTTTAATACATTCGTTAGAAATGTTTATGGATAATTGCATACTTGTGCCTAATATTATTTATTTTTGAAAAATATTGAAAGCATATTGGGAAAATTATGAAGATTTGGAGGAGGAGATAATATAGGTACTTTCTCCCTACTACAATAGGATACATAATGGATAATAAATGAACTATATATTATGAAAATATTGCACAAATTCTAGAGCTCCAGTGATTGAGAAAATCTAGGAATATGTGACGTGTAATTTAATGTAGATTCCTAATTTTGGGAACCAAATCCACTATTTGAGGGATTTTTATAAGTACCAATTTGAATTTTCCTCTAGGGGTATGTTTTGCTTACACTTCTTGTGGAGAAAAGTTATATTTTTGCAACTCCATTTTCATTTCTCACAGGGATGTAATTGGATTAATTCAAATAATGAATTTTCGTTCCATTTTTAGCTTATAAATGTTGGTATCATTCATAGGAGTCTGATTATCCTTGGTCCTGGCCATCCCAGGAGCCTCAAAGCCATTTTTTAAAAAAAAAAAAATCTTTTTTTCACTTCTTATTCACATGCATCTCTTATTCTTGTTTTCCATATTTCTGCATTTAGTATTAACGCTTATTTTTATGTAGGATTGGGTTAAATGATTGAAGTAAGTTATTTTGTAGGTTATTCAAAGAGACACAAGCATGATTAATGGTTAGAATATATTTGAAAATTCATCTTCATCATTGAGCTACTTAGATTAGGTTACTAGTTCATGAATCTAGAATTTCTGGAAGTCCTTGTAGAAAAATAGTATTAATGTTTTTCTATTTTTATAACATGTTAACGAGATTAATTTGAGTTTATTACACTTGAATTATATCATAAATACATTCAATTTAATAAAAAAAATTACCCCATTTAATTTTCACTTGATTAGGTTAGGAATTTGATAGTTTAGCTAGCTCACTAGTTCTCAAATTTCTAGATTTTAGACTAGTAATTTTCTGCTATTTTTTAGCACGTGTGAACAAGGGTATTTTGAAGTGATTCCACTTCAAATTGAGACCTAATTCATCCTAATAAATAAAAATTAATTTCCCATCCAATTTTAATTTCTCCTGCAAAAGTTATGTCTTCTCCTATAGCAAATTTGTCCCTTCCTATAGAAAACCTATAACACCACTGTCCTTCATCCACTGCAACTATGACTTATTATACATGAATAATGACCACTATCTATGATTTTATGATTAGGGGAAGCTTTGAAGACACTCTGACCCTTCCTTTTATTCACTAAAAAAACATAGTAAACTTAGCTTTTTATGATAAGTATGATGCAAGTATGTTACTGATTTACAAGAAAGTGTGAACATATAAGTAGATTGTACATGAAATTATGATTGGTAGTTTGATTAGTTATGCGATATAAAATAACTTTATTTCTACAAGTATATTAACTTTGGTCCTTTCATGAATTTATTAGTTAGCATCTACAAGTTGAGAAAGTAACATTTCCATTTCTTACAAATAGAGTAACAATTCAATTTTTGCAATTAGTTTGGGCTTTGATTTCATGAAATTCACTCCATTACATCATATTAAAAAAATGACACATTTTATTCTACACATATAGTCTCTATACCTATTCAATTTGTATGAACACTGGTTTGATAATTAAACTTGGTAGCCTTGGGAGTTGCAACATTATTGTTGCAATACTAGGGCTCATCAACAAATGCCCTGGACTTGGAAAATTTGAATAATGTAGATTTAAATTGAAGAAGTCTTATTCAAGATTGTGATGAAGCCATGTTGGAGATATTTATTTGAGCATATTTTGGAGTAGAATTTTCTTTAAAGTAGATATTGGAGACTTTTTAGGGTAGCCTGTTCAAGACACCTTGAAGGATTTGCTGGGATGGGTTCCCCTGGGTCAATGTTGGGGTTAAAAACCCAAGTTTTGATAAAAGGATTTAAAGTCTCCGCAATTTGTGGATGTAAAGCGCGTAGATAGTTAGAAGTAAAAAATGGTTTTAGCCCCTTGGTTATGCAAAATTCGAGTGGGTTTTGAGATCCACCCATGGTCTGCAGACCATGGGATTGTATGTAGAAAGCTATAAATAGGTGTGTCTTAAGAGAGTCTAAGGCATGCTTATGTCTACATCTGAGAAAAGGGGAAGAAAACAACAGGTAGATAGAAGAGAAAAAGATCCATATCTAAGTGCATGGAGACCTAGAGTAGAGTCTGCAACTAAGTATGTGAACCCCTGCAGCTGAGTGGCAGGGCAGTTTTGAGTCAGTAACCTGATATTGAAGATCAATAAAGAATATTGTTGAAGAGATTCATGTGCTTATATGTTTACTTCTGTTATTTATGTTTTCAATATATGTTGTGATGGAATAATGTCTTCAAGAAATAATGATGTATTGTTGCGCGACTTTATTGGATAAGTCTCATTAACTGTATGCAATTCATGTTGAATATTTATGCAAAGATTATGATAGCTTATGTTATGTTTATTGAATACTTAAGTAGATTTGTGTAAACTTAGATCTAGGGTTTCTTTATGGTGTGCGTAAGTGGATGATTCATCTATTAAGGGTCCACAAATACCTATGTATACCTCCGCGAAGATTTAGAGGCCATTCAGAGTAATTTTCATTACCGAGCCCTAGGGGCTTATAGATCTATGCGAAGGAAGATCTAAGGAAATTGAAGACATCACACTGATCTCTGGATGTTGAAACTTGCTTCCAACATCCCCCCATATTGCTTCGGGTGAGACTTCAGCTTACGCTATGTGGGTTGATGCCAAAAAGGCTAGTAGTGTAGGGTTTTGTTTGGCGCAATTAACTCTAAACCTTGGTGAGGACCTACTAAGCCAACATGATTCTTGAAGACATTTGGAAGACTTGTAGATGTGGATATTGAAGGCACCCTTGGAGATCATGATGCACTGTTGAAGGCCCTCATGATGTGACCTTGAATAATTTGTTTTGGGTAACATGAAGAGTTGTGGAGACACCTTCTAAGAAAACAAAAGTTGTCATTAATGAGCTACGTGCTTTGGAGATCGATTGAGGTCATTATTGAAGGTGAAGATATTGTAAAGGCTTGTTGCAGAAGAAATTGGAAGCCTTGAATAGTTGTTGAATCCATATTGTTGAAGCCTTAGACGATAGAAATCCTCAAGGAGATTATGTTGGAGGCTATACCAGTGAAAGGGTTGTATCCCTAGAGGTTGGTGCCTCCTACAGACAAGGTTGGAGCATTGGGAAGATAACGTAGGAACCCTAGAGGTTAGAGCATCGTGAAGTCCAAATCAATGCTTGGTGAAGTACAGGTTGGAGCCCAGTTGATTGAAGATTGGAGTCTTCATCTAGGGTTGGAGCCCTAAACATTATTATACCTAATTTATTGTAAATAAGAGGATTGAATTCCTCTTTAATTTTGATTAACAAAATCATTTATTCTACATTTTTCATTTTGTGTTCTTGTTGTAAGTGATCTAAAAATTGGTAAAATAACAATTGTAAAAGAAATAATGATTCACCCCCTCCCACCACCATGCTCTCATTATTTTCAACAATTGGGATCAGAGCCAGTTCCTTCACTCAAATCTTAACATCTCAAAGGTAGATCCTTAGAACACAAATGGCAAAGCCAAAGAAGAAGGCTTTCAAACTTGTCAAAGATGTCATCGTAGTGGATAATAAAATTAGGAAAACTCCTTGTTTAATGGAAACTTTGATATATAGACGGAAAGAAAGAACAATTTTTTAATGGCTCAAGGTTTTTAATTTTGGGAATCAGTGATTACTGAAAGCACGATGGAAGAAGAATCCAAGGAATATAATTCAAGAGTGATAAAAGAAATCTTGAGTGGGCTACTTGATCCTATAAAGGCCAAAGTGGAAAAATTTTCATCGACAAAAGGTATGTGGAACAAATGTCAAGATCTTCACTTAAAAGGAGCATTGACCATGACCTCTAATCAATAAAATTATGAAAAGAAAGAAGGAAATCTAGAATCCATAAAGGAAGTTGAAAACAAGAGTGATGACATCAAGGAGAAGGAAGACCTAGAAGATGAAGAAAATGAAGAAGACCTTACAAAATGTTTCAAGGAAAATCTTTTAGCTTCCTTGGAAGAGATAATAAGTTTGAAAGGGGAAAATGAGGATCTCAAGAAGAAAGTACAAGATGGTGACCATGATGTTGACAAGACAAGGAAGGACTTTGAACTTTTCAAACTTCAAGTACAAAGAAGAGATGAGGATCTCACCAAGGTAAAGGAGGAATATAATAAAAACAAGAAAAGACATCATGAAGAAGTCATATCCATGAAAAATCCATTGGATGATGTAAAGAGAAGTGAAGATACTTTGTCAATCCATCTTGAACAAAGACACGAGGACTTGAACAAACTTGAAATGAAAATTGGTAATACAAGGAAGAGGTCACCTTCCTTAAATATAAACTAGAAAAAGCAAAGAAACAAGCACAAGGAGTTGAAAAGGTGATGGAAGCTTTGGCACTCCTAGAAGGACAAGTCAATAATGTAGGAAACCTAGGAGGACCTTGGGGATTCCACCCAGACTGGGCAGAGCCCCAAAAGTTTCGAAAAGATGGGCCTAGATTTTGGAAGGCACCAGGCTGCTCGAAGTATCCAGCAAAACCGACTGAACCAAGAGGCAAGCCTTGTGATCTAGCAAAATTCGGAGTTTGACCAACTCCGGCCGCAAAACCTGCATAAGGGGTGAAGCTTCCTCCTAAAGGATTATAAGGAGTCAATAACCCCTAATAAGCATTCCAAGCAGAAGCTAAGGGAAGAATACTTCGAAGCGAACTAACTGTGGAGTACGGCCCATTCCCTTGTTGGCCAAAAAACCGATTCCCAGTTCCCATGCCACTAACCACAAGGTTAGTCCAACCTTGAAAAGGATTGCTGCTTTGTCCTGTAGAAGAAAAAGGCATAGATCCTACTGTTGGGTTGGAATGTGGTATATGACCACTTCCAAAAGGAAAACCCTAAAATGAAGCCGATCCATGCATCATGGATGTGGAGGCACTAAACAGAACTGACGGAATACCCTGTGAATGGGTGCCAAATGGGAAGAATCCAGTACTAAAAGAATTGGCTTGGGAATTTCCACTTGTAGAAGGAATGGAGGTAGACCCAGCTAAAGATGTGCTAGAAAAAGACCCAAATAAAGATGCATAGGGGATGGAAATAGTTCCTCCCCCTTGTACAGATGTTGGAGTCTGCATAGTTGTAGCACTTGTAGTAGAAGCCATGCTTCCCATAGTGGTCATCGATGGTAAGTGTGTAATGTGACCTGGACCTAACGGTCTATGCGTCGGAGTCCCAATGCATCGTAATACTTCCGGATAACTAGAAGGTAAGGGAGAATTCAGAGCCACTAATGACTCTGGGAGTTCTTCTACCTCTATGTTATCCTTCGTCTAAAAGAGAACTCGAGAAAGAATTGGAGTGTTCCTCTCTTGTTTTATGGAAGTACCAGGCCTATTTTGAACACTAATGTCCCTGTACGGAGGATCAATCCCCAATGCGTCAGCTGCCTCGGGACGAAACCCACCGGCAGTATTACCTTTGTGCCTTCTAGGAGAAGGCTCTAAACTTAGTGGTGAAAGACCACAAAGTCTTCGAGACCGTCTAAGTGATCGGTCAGCCACTTTGAATTTTTTATTAAGATCTAGCTAAAGACTCAAAAAATTGAAAGCTAGGCCAACTAAGAGCACAGAGCACACACTAAAAAGTCCCTAAAAGATATCAGTCAGTCAAACAACTTTCGAGTATTTTCGCTCCGGGTGATGAGGACCGGACACCAAAATACAAGAAAGTGAAGTAAGGGGCCTTCCGAAGATAGTCTGGGATAATGACAGCCTAGTCCTATGAGTGAAGGTAACAGAGGAAGTTACGCTGACCTCCTAACAACAGCCTGTGCCGGTGCAAGCCCCCAAGCTTCTCAAGGGTGCCCTCCAGTGGTACCATTGAGAGTGATACAACGTCGACCTCAAGTGCCACAGGATTCCCCTCCGCAGCCACCTGTGTAGATCCCTAGGAGTAGCAACTAAGGTTACCAACTCGTATCAGAAGCCAGGCGGAACAGTCTTGAGGTTAGATCTGAGAAGTAGGAGAGGGGGTATCTCTCTTCCCTGTCTTCAAAAAACCTCGTGATTAACTCCCACATTTGGAGCTTTCCTGGTCTCCCTAACACTATTGGATTTTCACTCACTATTTAGACTCCTATGTTTGACAATTTAAATGGCCTTGGAGAGTTATCTCTCCACTCGCTTAATCCAAGGCCCTAAAATATCCTAAAACTTGTTGGTGTGTCTAACTTGACAATTATAAAAAGTTGTATTATATTTTAATTAGTGCTTGTTTTTAAATGGGCTGTTCTTTAAGTCAAGGGATAAGCGGAAGTGAAACTAGTGGTGTTTTGACACAAAAGAAATTAATAAAAACCAAACTATATGCAAATGCACTTGTTTACGTTTTTTGATGAAAGAAATTTCTATAGGGTTCAAAGGAACTTCAAAGAAAGCAACAAATTTTTCTTTTCTTTTCTTTTACTCACGCTTCACACTCACAAAAATTAACAAAACTATGGATGTCCTAAAAATATGTGCAAATTTATCCTAATGCAACAAGTACATGCTGATGCAAAACTCAAAACTACTCTTAAATCAAGAAATGAAAGTTACTTATTTATCAATTTTTTAATTTACCACTTAAAATGTTTAGATGGAATATGAGTTGCTAATGCTCATTTTCGTCTCTACAGTAAAAGCAAGTTTCAAGACAAACAAAAATGCACTTTCATTCACTAAAAGAAACTAAAATCAAAACAAAGTTCAAGAAAGAGAAACCAAGCTTTTCAAGAAGTTTTTCTTCACAAGCAAAACAAAACGTCTTTTCAAAAGTGCTCTCAACAAGACTAAAACTTTATGATCGAAGAATAGGCAATGAAAAACTTTGCGAGTTTGCAACACAAAACAAGTGAGAACTCAACAAAAATGAGTTTCAAAATGCTCTTAACAATCAAAAAGCAGCAACAAGAGCTTGGCACTAAAGGCCAAAAGATTGAAAAGTCAACTTTCAAGAAAGTGTAAACCAACAACTTTCGGAAAGCAAGAAAAGCAGATGGTCACAAAGATATAGTTTTTTCATGCAAACCAAAAAGCCACCAAAGCAAGATTTGACACAAACACTGAGATCAACCTTTCTACCCTGATAAAACAGAGCAGCCAAGACTCCTAACAAGAAATCTTGTGTGCTTAACAAAAACGATGACGCTTGCAATAAAAACAATAAGACCAACACTTTTCAAAATTAGAGAGAATTTGAAATCAGGTACTTGCTGTAAAACCAAAGACTGACACAGAAAAGTAACTGTTTAGGACTGAACCAAACCAGCAGACAGACCTTCAGAAACAAAAAGATTTGAAAAATCTTGAAAATTACAAGATATACGCGATTGTATTGATGTACAGCTGCATGTATATGCGACTGAGCCTAAGGAAACCTGCGTATACGTGGGTTAACTTAAGGAACATGCGTATGTACACTTCTATAAACAAGAAAAACATCGTATATAAAATATTTCAAGAAAAAACAAAAAATAGTCTGAAGAAACTGACCAAACTTACAATTCAAGTTCCTATAGGAACAGACTACACAGTAACAACAAGCAAACAGACAGCTGAGCCCTGATTGGCTTGAACCAACCCAAACTAGGAACAACAATACTGTTGTCCCCAGTAGAGTCGCAAATTCTGTTAAGGGATAAATTCCCCTAGGGTCTTGGGTTGATACCCTAGCAGATCAGAGGTTGTCTATACAGAGAAACACACATTCCATACAGCCATAATGCTAATATAATCAAACTATATGATAAGGGGCGTACCTAGGGGTCCTTCGTTTGAGAAGATCCTTCCAGGGTCCAAACCCTCTTGGAGTTCCTTTTGCTCCTTCAACCTGCAAAACAATCAATTCAAGAAAGTACAGTAGTATATGGACTAAACATCATAAAGAAATCATCTTCATATTATATTGAAAGGTATTTAGTTATGCAATTAAACAACCATTCATATATGAATCATAACATGGATATCATAAACATGAAGAAGATTTATATCAGGAACAAAGACAAGTGTTTCTTTTATTATAGACAAATAAAGTACAAAAAGGAATAATTTCACCTGATTCGTCCTTTCGCAAGCTCCAAGTGGAACCATCCTTCGGATTCATCCAGTCTCAAGCCTTTAACAAACTCCTTCCATGACTTACTCCATGATATCACAAGTAGTAGGTAGACATCATCACACAAGGAAACAATGGTTTCCTGTAAATGGGGGAAGTGCAGGAGGCACAAGGATCTTCAGACTTGGTTAGGGAAATCTCAGCAGAGTAATATTTCTCTCTCTTCTCCCTCCCTTAGGCCTTCCCATTGAAGCCTTTTTATACTTCTCCCAAAGTGGTTTTTTAGTTGGGAATTCATTGGTAAAAGTTGGGCCATGGGCACTAACAGGTAATCAGTAAGTAAAACCCGTGATCTCTACTTGAAATTAAGGAGATTTATTTTTTTAAGTGTTTTAAGACATATACGCAGGTTGGGTATACACAGACCCGCGTACACATGCATTTAGCTCAGGGTAATGTCACGTATAGGGAATAAAACACTGATTTTAAATTTTGGACCAAGTCTGGAAGCAGGGGTTGCCCTAGGCCATGAGTACAGCATCACAAACCTCAAGAGTGAGATTTGGAGCTATAACAAATACCATGACATTCCAACTTGAAGAGAAGGATGAATATATCTCTAGATTAAAATCAAAAATCGGCTCACGTAAGGCCTAATCATGTGAAGCAACAAAGATGAAGGAATGAATGGAGAACCATCTAGAAAGGAAGGATGAAGAATGAAAGATGATGAAAGAAGAAATTAATCTCCTAAGAAAAGAAGTTGATCATCTAAACAAGAGTCTAAAGAGCTCTCAAACTCTAGATGACATCCTAAGTCATCAAAGATCTCCTCTTGATAAATCAAGTATTGGTTATGCAGGTGAACCCTCAAACAGAAATGATACAAACCCTAATTTGGAGAAGCTTGGAAGAAATATTGATGCTCGCAGTTCCAAAAATAGCAAGGAGATGAGTCAAGATGACATTTTAAGAAACCCTACTCCAAGAAGATATGCAGATGGTGTCAAAAATGCAAGGGGCAATCAATTTGATTAAAGGATCACAAGACATAATGACTTTAGAAGAACATCAAGGAAATCTCGATCATCTAGGTACCAAAATATGGTTTTTGGCTATTGCTATTCTTGTACAAATTTTGGGCATATGGCAAAGGATTGTAGGGCATACCACACGAACAAATATAATGGCCCCATCAATCTTCTAGAAGCAACTTTTCAATAAGAATTCATACTCCCTCATTAATGAATAATATGGAGTGCTTCAAATTTCATAAAATTGGACATATGGCTCACGATTGTAACTTGGATTGGGTTCCTAACCAAGCTAAAAACATCACTACTAAGCCGGATAAGAAAGTCACACAAGTTTGGAGAAGAAAGAAAATTTGATCAGAAAGCCTCTTGAACACTCAATACATCAACTCATGTTGTTGATCTAATGAGTACATCTTTGGCAGATATGATATTCCAAGTCTTGATGATAAAATTCTACCAAAAAGGATACTATTGGGGGGATCTTGTGACTCTTCACTATTCTTACAGAAGCTATCCATGAAGATCCCTATGAAACCATTGATAAGTCACACATGGAAAATGATATTTTTATAGATCATAGCTCGAGAGTTATTCCATTAAAGAAAATTAGGATATTGTATCTTCACTACACATCCATTGTTGAAGATGTCTTCCACTTGATGACAAGGCAAAAATATTTCTTTAGCAAATAGAATAGCTAGAAGAGTTTATGCCGTTAGGGGGAGTTTGTTGATCACATGAAATGCAAACATCATCTACCTCATCCATTTAAATGAAAGCATCCAAAGAATAAGGGGGGTAAATTTCATTAAAGAAAATCATAATTAAAGAGGTAGTTTCAAAGAGAAACATAATAATAAGGAGCACCATGGCAAGGGAAACAACATATTTATCATGGAGAACTATCACTGATGAGGAGAAAATGATGGAGCAACATGTCAAGAAGCACCTTGATAGGGGGAGGACTTGGGCACCACATTTTCCATTGATGTAAAAGAGGGAGAGAATGTTGAAAGGGAAATAATATTTCCATCAATGAAAAAGGGGGATATTGTTGGTCAAGGTTGTCATTGATGTCAATATGGCATTGTTGGAGATTGCAAATGTTTGTGATGGATGAATAACCCTTTTGTCATGTTGCCCTAACCTCATGCAAACTCTAGGAGAAATTCATATGTGCATATGATGTCAAGCCATTAATGAAGTCAATATGTTTTCAAGCCATTAATGAAGTCAACTGATGTCAAGTCAATAATGAAGTAAGTAGTAGCCCTAAATGCTTGATACATGAAACCCTAGCTCTATCTAAACAATGGATAGCTCTTGATTATTGATGCTTAATGTTCACCATAAAGCCCTAGTCCTAAATTCTTGATGCAAGCCCTAGAACTAATTCTTAATATATGATGTTCTAGCCTTGGTGAAAATACCATAACCCTTACAAATGAATAATGCATGTAAGAGAGCCTTGAATACCATAGTGTTGTCCAAAACATAAAATATGAAAGGCTTCCATGAATAAAATAATGATGAAAATTTACAAATATAATTTTCTTGATGGAAAAATGACCTCATTTAAGGATGAAATTGGCACTAGCTTGTAGAAGACATTTTCCCCTTTCCAACGAGACCTTACTTGTCTTATAAATCCTCTTAGACTGACAGAAAATAAATTTTCAAGTTGAAATATAATAAATTTGAATGTTGGTCGACATGACCCTACTTGTGCAAGTTGGATCCATCTCAAAAGGATGTGTCTTTTCATTTATGGTCAAAACTTATATAAATATAATCTTAAACACTTTATTTCAAGCATCAAAAATATGGTCAAGAACACAGCTAGGACGCACAGATGCAAACAGAAGTCGAGGAGAACATAAAATATTTTTGTTTGGGCAATTTCAATGATTAATTCATCATGAAAGATTACATCATTGATTGTAGGAGCTCAGAACTGTAAACAAACATCTGTGGTGACTGTGGAGCTCAGAATACTACACAAAAACCTGTGGAATACATCCATGACAACTCAGATCTATGTATGACCAATCAAAGATCAAACCTTGGGTGACAGTTGTCTATAGGAGGAAAGACCTCACTCAGACCTAAGGAAGGAAATTCTTCTGCGCAGAGACTCGGATTAGTGGAATAGTCACAAGAGGATTAGACTTGTAACAAGTATAAGGGCAGTTAGCTATTAACTCACCTTGGACGCTCAGTCTTAGGGCTCGGTATAACCTCAGAACAGTCCTGTAATGACACTTCTCTTGACCCTATTATAGCTTGAAGGAGGGATCAAACCAGTGGTTAGGCAGTCAGACTTATACCCTCAGACTGTTAGCCAGTGAAGAGATTGCAACAATTCCATTTGTGACGCTTAGTGCATAGACTTGTGGTAACAAGGTTCCAGATCAGACTTAAAATTTGAAGGAGTTTGCATTTATAGCTTGGACCTTTGGTGAAAATTTGAGGTTAGATTTCGTTATCACAGTTGGAGAAAATTTCAAGTAAGATTTTGGGCATCTGTTGAAGTCTACAGTGGAAAATTTATGAGGTAGATATATAAAGACTACAAATCTTGGAAATAATCTATGGTTCGAAATTGGTGTTTGGAAGCTCCTTGTGACTACCTCCTTAGACTTGGAACATTTGAAGAATGCATATGTAAATTCATGAAGCCTTATTGAATATTTTGATGAATCCCTCTTGGAGATATTTGTTGGAGCATCCTTTGGAGTAGACTTGTCTTCAAAGTAGACATTAGATACTTCTTGAGGTAGCCTATTGAAGACACCTTGAAGGATTCTTGAAGAAATTTGGAAGACTTGTAGAAGTTGATCTTGAAGGAACCATTGGATATCAGGATGCATTTTTGAAGAACCTCATGATGTGTCCTTGAAGAATTTTGTTTGGGTAACATGAAGAGTTATGGAGACACCTTTTCAGAAGACAAAATTTGTCATTGATGAGCTAAGTGCTTTGGAGATTAATAAGTGCTTTGGAGATTAATTTAGGTAACTATTGAAGGTGAGGATATTGTCAGGGCTTGTTGCAAAAGAAATTGGAAGCCTTGAAGAATTGTTGAATCCATATTGAAGAATTGAATTCATGGGTTGAAGCCCTCGAGGATAGAAATCCTCAAGAAGATCAAGTTGGAACATGTGCCAGTGTTTTGTACTATTCAACAACCCCCCATTTATCTATGTATAAATATCTTAGGAAATTATTATATAAATAAATGGCGACCCTTTAAAATTTAAGAGAATAAGAAAATAAAACATCCTAGTGTTTTAAAAGGACAAATTTGAACTTATTTGAATAAACAAATCCAAATTTCATTAGGCTCGAACAACTCGAATGAGCCTGCCTTAAAGAAATCCTGACGTATCTCATTTCACAAGTCTTAATGAACAACTCCCTATTTTATCCTTTCGAAATTTGCGATGCAATAAAGTATAGCCCATGAGAACAAAACATTGTTAAACCTTAAAAGGCTTAGGTATTATTAAAAAGCTACTCTATATCAGAACTTTCCTGTATCACAAAATTTATAGCGAACACGATATGTAAAAACCTTGAGGACCATTCCGTTTGCGATATGCGATAAACCATACGAACTTGATATAAAAATTAATGTAACCTATAAATATCTCATGTCCAGATGAATCACAAATTAGCGAAAGGCAGGCCACTCCCTTCACTTTCGATGTTCTGATTGTGATAAATAGCTTTGTTAAAAGGCACGACTTTAATAAAATCATAAGAATAAATAAATCAAAGGAAAAATGCACTTATTAAAACATTAGTTGGGCTCGTTCCAATGCCACATCATATGCTGTGATTTTGAAATTGCAAAAGGCCTTTGGTTATATCCATTCCCCTCTTCTCCAAAACCTTCGATTGCGATATTGTGATTCTTGCATCGCAGACTCCAAAACCCAAATAATTGATATAATGATATCGCTATCACATATTTGGAAAACACATGGAAACAGGTTCTAAATATTGTTTGAGGGTTTTGCAATACGATCTATTAATGAGATAACAAATTATCACACGAAACTATGATTTCAGTGATTAAAGGCTTCTAACAGTATTTATGATTTAAAACTCCAAGGTGATTTGATGGAATGCATATAGATATTTCAGATTTGTTCGAATTTAAACTATGGTTGTCATCATTTCAAGCCATGTATATTCGAACTCTGCCACATTTCAAACATATTTATTTTCATTCATTTGTGTTTCCAATTACATGTTAAACCCGAGAAGAAGCTGTGTAACAGGATGACCAAAGCAAAGAAAGGAAAGAAAGCCATGGAAACTTCACAATACGCACCTTCTGCTTCCAATGTAATGGAAATGACCTTGCTTTTCTTAGACACTACATGCACGATAGAAAATGGAACATCCTCATGGGAATTTATGTACCAATTACTTAAAAGCGAAGGACCTAAGGTAATTCAAAGAGTGGCAACAATGGATGCTACTTCTTCTTCTAAAGCTTCCAACTATGAAGCTGCCAACGCTTATATTCACAAGATCGTTGCTCAACCCAAGATCCTTCCTTTTACCGATATGGTAAAATGGATAATTGAGAACATCAACATGATTGATAGGACATTATAAACTTCAAGAAAAAGTGTCATCAGGTCTTTTATTGTTGGAGATTTGAATAAGATGTACCATATACCTCACCCACATAAGGTGTATGATAAAGCTTTCCTCGAACATTTTTCAAGTGAGAATGAGGTAGAATCATATCCAATTAAATGATGGAGATCCTACACAAACAAACAAAAGCATAAGAAATCAAGTATGTACTCAATATCTTCTCTTGCCGCTCCCTATTCTTATATCGCGACTATGATGTGTAGACTATTCAGGCACCCTAATACAACTATGTTATCAGTTGAATGGGTTCCTATTATTGAGGAAATATTCTATTCTTATATAATGAATTGGGACACTATCCTTTCAAATAACATTGCCTCCCAAATCAGAGAATTTAGGCAACATTGGTATGTTACTACGAGAGTAGTTCCACCATTCTTTGTGAGTGCATATCTCATGGATGTGGTCTATTTCACTTCAAATTTCCCAACCATGGGATTGAAATCGACCAATCAAGATCCCACTCCCATCCATATATATCATAAAATCTTGTGGGAATCTAATTTCCACGTCCATTTCTATAAAATTTTCCAAGGAGTCATGCTGCCAATTCACCAAGTCGTTTTTGACAAAAGAGCGCCAGGGCTGTCCGAAGAGGCGAAAATTGATTCCATACCAATAGGAAGGTTGATTGGTGAAGAGCTATTTACTTATATTAGAGTCTATGGAAGTCTGGCACCTCCTCATGTTCTCCCATTATATGTCCTTAATAAACTACTAGCTAGGGAGATTGCCTATCAAATTGTAGGGGATGGACTGACAAAGACCCTAAAGGAAGCCAAGAAATATCTTTGGCCTTCATTCCCTATCCAATTTGGTGTATATTCTCTACATTATTTCAAGCATTCTTCACATGAAATTGATAATATTACATATTTAAATATTGCTACTATGTTGGCATTATGATGTATGTGTTGTACTTGATGGCAACCCACTTGTAGCAAAACAACTCTCTTGTCTATGGTAACTAGATGAATCTATAGAAGAGATATCAGATGTGACAGACAGTACTATAGGTTAACAACACAGAGTTACAAATCAGACTACACAGAATGAAGAAAGAGAGGTATACGCAGGTTCACCATTGACCAAACCGCGTATACATGCAGGTTCACTATATACAAGTCGCATATATGTACACACTTGGAAAACTAAATGTTTGGTCTGAAGTATTTTGATCCATGGTATTGGTCCAAGGTATTGGGTGCAAGGTATTGACCCCAGGTATTTAGTCCAAGGTATTGGTCCTAAGTGGTTTTGGACCATGGTATTAAGAAAGGCCTAAAACTATAAAAGGAGGAGAATATCATTAGGCCAAGGTGTGCAAGTATCTAATATCTGATATAGTATGAGATCTAATATGCAGGTTATTGACTTATGGTGTTGTGCTGGATCTGAACTAAGGAAGAACCTTAGCGCTTGATGAAGGATAAGATCTAATGATGCATCAAGATCTTAAGGCTTGAAGTGAATTATATTTATGTGGTTTGATCATGTATCTGAATAACTGGCTGATATTGTAGTCTGTAAATATGATGATCTGGGTATGATTGAAGTCTAGAATAGTTGTTATGTTTAAATCATCTTTTATAGATCTGTACAAAGGTTCACTTCATAAAAGAAGCGTATACATGTTGGTTCTACATATCAAAACAGTGTATACATCATAAATTTGATTTGCAGATCTGTACACTGGTTTGCATTGAGGAAAGCATGTATGCATGCAGGTTTGACACATGGAAGTAGCGTATACCTTATAAAATATGTTTTAGTTGCTTCTGTTTTCGGTTGTAGTGTTCTGGATTATTGCTTGGGTTCTGGTTACTGTATTCTGGTGACAACATTCTGAATGATCAGAGTGATTGATTGATTCGGTTGTGGTTGGTTGAAAAGGAAGATTGGTTGATGGAGATATATTTGATGGTCGAATGATGTTGTTGATGGATCCAGTCCGAAAATTTATGAAACATGGTCCCTGGAAGAAAAGAGAAGGTTGTAGCCTTCTGTAGGCCGGCACCTACATACTAGTAAACATATCAGCTAGTACAAGAGATAGGGGGTTGTAGCTCCCTTCCAGTAGAAGCTGGAGAACGAGAGAAGGTTGTAGCCTTCTGCAGGTAGAAGACTACGTATTGGTATAAGCCTGTACCAGTACAAAAATTGTAAACATAATTCTCTTATTATTAAAAGAAGACAGAGACGATTGTAGCGAGTGGTTTTCACCCACATTAGGTTTCCACCCTATATCTTGGTGTTCATGTGTGTTTCTTATGTGTGATCATCTATTCTATTTTATTGCACTTGGTTACTATTTATATGGTTATGACGCACTGATTAAAGATCAATATATGATGAATTAACTGAATCATAAGTTTGATGGATATATGCTAGTTTCTCTAAACACAGTTGCATGTACACGCTAGTTCGCTTCATTGAAGTAGCGTATATAAATTTGATTATGGAAATGAAAAATTACTAGTTTGATAATATTGATTCATCCCGCCCTCTCAGTTTTATTTCCAACAATTGGTATCAAAGTAGGTCCTTCAGAAGAAGCTTGATCGCTTCAAGGAAGATACATCATCATGAGTAATCAAGAAAGCGGGGGATCCATCAGACCGCCAATATTTGATGGGAGAAACTTTGTTTATTGGAAGGTAAGAACCACAACCTATCTTCAATCTCTTGGAACAGATGTTTGGGAAATCGTGGAAGGAGGATATACTTTTCCATCAGCAATTCCTATAGATGCAGCAGGTAAAAAGAAATATGAAACCAATGCCAAGGCTGTCAATATATTATTGGGAAGTCTGTCATAACCAGAGTTTGTCAAAGTAATGCAGCTCAAATCAGCCAAAGAAATATGGGACAAAATCATTCTAAGCTACGAAGGAGACTCTCAGGTAAAATGTGCTAAACTGCAAACTCTCAGAATTCAATATGAAACTCTCAAGATGAACAATGATGAAAGTGTAGCTAGTTACTTATTATGTATAGATGAGACTGTTAATTGCATGAAGAATTTGGGTGAAGAGATAAAGAAAGTTACCTTAGTTGAAAACTTTTTAGGATCCTTATCTACTAAATTTGAATCAAAAGTATCTGCCATAGAAGAAAAGTAGGATCTACAGACTATTACTATGACACAGCTTCACGGAATCTTAACTGCCTTTGATATGAGAAAAGGAGGTCCATAAGATATTAGAGAAGCCG
Source organism: Pinus tabuliformis (assembly GCA_031772625.1). Classification (NCBI taxonomy): domain Eukaryota; kingdom Viridiplantae; phylum Streptophyta; class Pinopsida; order Pinales; family Pinaceae; genus Pinus; species Pinus tabuliformis. The sequence goes on from CM062816.1 coordinate 2,015,711,001, forward strand.
CATTTAAAGCTTCGGCAAAAGGAAAAGAAGAAATCAATGAATCATGACATATTTTAGAAGAAGAAGAGGAAGCGAACATTGTCAAGAATCTTCAACAGGGTTCCAGTAGATTCAGAGGTAAACTACCTTTGAGATGTTTTGCATGTGGTAGAGTTGGTCATTATGCTGCCAAATATCCTAATAAAGATAAATATGATAAAGGGAAGGAAACTGCAAAATGGAATACAAAACAAAGTGTAAGTAGAAAGAGCTACTATACTCATGAAGATAGCGATGGTTTATCAAATAGTGATGAAGATGAAAATAGTAATGACTATAGACTTCTGATGGCTTATGAAGATGATGATTTTTTGGATGCTTTAGATGAAGATGACCTTTATGAAGAAATATCTAAACTCAAAATCTATTTATAAGAAAAGAATATGATTATAGATACCTTGACATTCCAACTTGCTGAAAGATAAAAACACAATGAAAAGCTAGAATGTGAAATTGTGGGTCTAAGAAAGGATCTTGAGAAAACAAAAGCTTTCAATCTTAGATTTGCTAAAGGATTAGAAACATTAAATAAAATTATCAAAGTGTAGCACTCTCCTCTGATAAAGACAGGTCTTGGATACACTGAAGAAACATCTCAATCACAGAAGCCGTCAACCTCCACTAAAAGCTATCGTGATGCAGTAAAGAGCAGCGAACAGTTCGACAATCGCCAACAAAGGCATAAATTAGATCACCAGGTGAATTAGGCTCAATTTACTTCAAGGATGAACAAAAGCTGGCCACAATCAACCTCAAGTAAATCATACTCAATTTGCTTCAAAGAATACCAATCAATAGGTCAGTAGGAGGAACTTCAACTACAATCAACAGGTCAGTAGATTTGATAATTGCAGGAACTTCTTTAATGTTCAATGTTTCTCATGTCATAATTTTGGACACAAAGTTGCTCAATGTGTTGCTTACAAAACTATCATGACTAGAGAAGCATGAAATCAAAGCAATGTGATAGGGATCAAGAAAAGTTCATATAATAACTTTTCTCTTATTGAAAATGAAATAGAATGCTCAATCTGTAACAACTTTGGCCATGAAGATTCTGAATGCAGGAGTAAATTTCAGCAAATAGCTCAAAAAGTGAAAACTCCATTAAATACCAAAATATGGAGAAAGAAAGAACTGCAAACCGAAAGATGTGGAATAGCCCTGTATGCAGAAGGACAACAAAACCAGCGGTATATCGACAGTGGATGCTCAAAACACATGACAGGTGACAGAGAAAAACTACACTCATATAATGCCTTAGAAAAGGAAAAGAGTGTCTCATTTGGAAACAAAACTCCTGCTATCATAAAAGGTAAAGGCCTTTTTTCCTTGAAAGGAAAGGTTAAATCTGGGAATGTTATGTATGTTGATGGCTTAAAGCATAATCTATTGAGTGTGAGTTAGATGTGTGTTATAGACATTTTTGTGCCTTACAGCTCTAAGCATAAAATTTCCATAAACCAAGGGCTCCTAAGTCCCTAAAAGTCTTGTTCCAACCCCTAAAGGAACAAGGTCAACAAATTATAGCTTCTCCCAGAAGTTCTCCACCAGAAACTGCTCAGAATAAGTCAAATCAGGATCATTTCAGCTGCTCCACTAGCCAAGTGCGTTGCATAGCACCTAAGTCCACTAGCTAGGTGCGTTGCAACGCACCTAAATGCACTACCAGGGTGCGTTGAGCGGGAAATGACAAATGGCAGTGTCATTCCGCGAGGTGGAGAGACAATGGAAGCTTCCAGAATCTTCTCCAATGACACTTGCCTCACTGAATTCGACCAAGGATGAGTAAGAGGCTTTCAGTCTCCAAGTGGAAGCAAGAACTGACATAGAGAAGCCACTAATCAAATCATGAGCTGACTCATCCTCCTTGCATACATCTATATATGGATCCCTCATCCCAGAGATCCAGAGGCTGGAATTTTGCACATTGTAAGGAATTGTTGTTGGTTTTGAGATACATATCAGAGAATTGGGTGATCTATGCTTTGTTGGGGTTGAAGAAGGGACTTCTTTGCTGGGAGGTTGATGCTGGGTCAGGAATCATCGGTTGTAACTCCTCCTGGATCTTCTTGTATATCAATAAAACTATTTGAGTTTCTTCTCCATGCTTGTGTTTCATTGATGCTTGTTACATTTGTATGGTTAACTTAAATCTGATCCTAAGTTATTTATGAATATAAACCCATGTCTTTGTATAGTTTCCTTCTTCTGTGATCTTACAGGTACTTGGTGAAGCTGGACAAGTAAGGGAGCAAGTAGCTGGAAGCTGTCAAAGAGGAGAGAGATTGGATCAAAGAACTAGCGCAAGACACAGGTTGGTTCATCCTATTTCTCTTTGTTTATAGTTCATAAAGAAGAATACAAAAGTAGTTTTCTCTGTTTGTTTCTAAGGTAGCTGTCACACCTTAGTGGGATAGAGTCGTTCTAAATAGACACTTTTCCCGATAACAAAATGGCGACTCCACTGGAGATTGTGTCTAATTAGTTTGTTTGTGTTTCTCTTGTTGTTTATTTCATAAACTTATAAGTAGCAATCGAACTGCATTTGCCATTAACAAATGCAAAGTAGATATCTGCTACTTCAATCCATTCACTGGATCTATTTATGATTTGAACAGCTGATTCATAGACTAACTGATTGCCCTTGTGATAGCTCTTAGACCCCCCCTTAGATCTATCTCTGATTGTTCATTACTGATTGCTTTTACTCGGCCAAAAACCAAAGATTAAACTGTAAACCGTGACCCAGAACCCGGATAGAATTCTCATTTCTGCCCCAGCGTAGGCACTGTGAAGAGGTTTTGCATTTCAATGCACTTCTCGAGAGGGCTACCTACGCTACAATGCAGTTTCTCTGTGTAACAGGTGCGCTGATCAGCCTAGCCCTGTGCAGCTGAGGTTCTTTGCTTCATTCTTCTAGTTTTGTCTCTGATTTTTGCAGCGTGTGATCAGTATATGACTGTTTCAAACCCCTTTTCCTTACTGATATTCCACCTCAGTTTGTACAAAAGAACTGTAGATGTTTTTATGTGTTTGTTGAGTCGTTTACAATTTTCCATTGCAAAAGTATAATAGTTGTACTGTCGTCCTTTGATTTAGATCTGTCGCAAGTGTCGATTTTGATCATAGGATAGAGTTTATTTGCTGTTGATAGTCGATTATGCTTTTACTTTTTCCTTTGGTTTCAATTTGTGACTTTCTAGTGTCGAAACGAGTATTTATTTCAAAATCATAAAGTGTCGTAATCATCTCTACCTTTTGATTTCGAAAAGAAGCTTGTTTGTGTTTGTCACTTGAAAGCAAATTCAGATTTGTACATCGACTTTATTTTTAGGCATCAATATTAAGAAAGTGAAAAACAAATACATGCATGTGCATTTGCATATTGACAGTCTGTTTGGCTTGATTTAGGAAAGTGCATTTACATTGTGCTCTTTTCTCTTTGTGAAAAGATTGTGTCTTTCTTTTCCCCTAGTAGCTAGGATTTTCATTGCTGAAAAGAGATAAAAGTTTGTTTATCATCTTTAGATTGCATTTTAGGAATTATATCTACATCTTGTGGTGATCCCAAAAGGCAAACTTCATAAGAAAGATCAACTTAAAATAAATTCAATGAACCTAACAACGCTTTGGAACTTAATGCACAACATTTAGAGGTCTAGGCTAGAGAGGTATTCCGGCGTCGTAAAGCTTGGTAACTATTGTCCTCATTGATGGTTGGGTGATTCCTCCACTTTGAGATGATAAGTGCCAGTACGGACTTGTGCTCCCACGTACCATCGAGTATATATTGGGAGACCCCTATAGGCTTAAATCCTTTATCCATAGGAAGCCGTGTTGGCCGCCCTACTGATCGCAATGCACCGAACACAGCATTCGGGAATATTGACTGCTGTACCGTAAAATGTATTCTGCAGTTTTGCAATTGGTTTGGTACTCCCTCTACCTAGACCTCCAGAGCAGTCCCTTTCGTTCCTTTTCAGACTCTTTAACGGAAAAGGTCCATCTGAGCACTTGTCACTTTAGGCTCATTAAAAATCGAAGGAGACTAGAGTCATCTTTTGTTTTTTCTCGACTCTTAAAAACTAAAAAAACAAGTTGTGTCAAAGCGTCTAAAATTTATTTTAATCAAAATAACATCATTGTTCCCTCGTTGGTCTTATAAGTTAGTCTCCCTTCATCGCAAGTTCTTGTAGAATCGCTAGGAAATCTTTTGGATAGACTAGATATGTCTGAAGAGCCATCAACATCCAGGATTGTGTCGTCTAACACAGCAGCAGCTGAGTCTCCTACTACTACTCCAACGATGTTCGTCGGTATACCATCTATCCCGGCAAGTTATCAACAACAAGTCGGAGTCCAATCAGGGACTTCTTCGACGACATGGCTAGTTCCTATTTCTTCATCCGGATTATCATCTGGTATTTCTTATGTTGAAACTCAACAAATTGATCCAATGTGTCTTCAAAGGCCAATCTACCCTTTAAATACTGGATTTCCACCATATGGAGGGCAGTATGCCTTTTCATTGTTCCCTCCCAGAGAACAACCATATGGGAGTTTACAACAAAGTTCAGGTCAAACTGGAATTACATCCAGTGGTTGGGTACCAATACTGCCTCAACAACCAAGGGTTGTATATTCAATGCAACCAGTCCACCCTGTGTCGGATATTCCCACTATACCTGGTATGGTGACTGCATCGCAAGTACAAGCGCTACCTGTTGTATGTCAACCCCAAGTTTCTCAGGTTGCAATACAATAGCCTCTTGTCTCAACGATTCAATCACAACCTCAGGTTAGTGACTCCTTATCTGGAGCGACTCAGGCTCAAACAAGTACTATGACTCCTCATCTTGGTCAATCATCCAGTATTGGACAACAGCAAATGGTCCAACAACCAGGGCTGGTTCAATCTCAACAACCGCAATTCCAGCAATCATATCAAGGACCTGAGCAACAAGTCTTTGTAAGTAATGGGCAACTGCATTTCCAAAGCGGTTATCAACAACCATACTATAATGGTTATGCCCATCAACCTTGTCAAAGCTGCCAGCATCAAATACATTATACTGGTATGCAAAGACCCACTGCTCAGGCGATTCCATCTTAGCCTGGGTATGCTTCGCCTAACCTGAATCAACAGTTTCCCTTTGTAGCAACTCTAGAATTACCAGATCTAAACCGGTTGACGAATGATCCAATTGCTTATGCCGCTTGGTGGCCAGCGATTCTGCCTAAACTTCCATCAGATATTCCTAAATTTAATGGAAATCCGGGTGAAAACCCGTCGAATCATGTGATGACATTTCATCTGTGGTGTTCATCAAACACCCTAAACAATGATTCGATTAGGCTTCGCCTTTTCCAGAGGACGTTAACTGGTCCGGCAGCAAAATGGTATATTGAATTACCTAGAGCTTCGTTTGACAACTTTAGTACCCTAGCCACAACCTTTTTAACCCATTTTCAATTACCAATAAGGTACGAAACGGGAACAGAACTCCTTACCAACTTCAAACAGACGACAGCCACTCACATATCTGATCATATACATGAGCGGCGACGTCGTCATAGAATGGTAAAAACGTATGTTCCCGATCAGCTCTTAGCTGAATGGTTTATCAAGTCATTACTACCTTCCATCACGGAAGATGTGGCAAAAGGGGGAGTCGTCACAGAAGAGCAAGTTATCGCTCGTGCGCAATATTTGGACTTGATTTACACTCAGTCCAGCACACTCTACGATAAAATACATGACGCCCCTAGACTGGAATTCTCAGTTCCTCCTCCTCCTAAATCAAACAATGACTCTCATGCCGGCGATGGCGTGATCTGCGCAACAGACACGAAATCGACAAAGGCTACATCTAAAAAGGCCCGTAAAATTTCTAGTCAAAATGCAAATGAGAAACTTCTTGCCTCGGAAGTAAATGTCGTGTCGACCGACAAGGGCAAGCAACTGAAGCAACCAGGGGACAAGAAGAAAAAGAAAGGGAGAAAAAAGAAGCAGGATAAGTCATCTCCTGGAAAACCTTCTGTAAACCCTTATGGGCAAAGGAAACCCCCTGCGGGGTGTCATATATGCGATGAGGATCATTGGACGAGGGATTGTCCACATATAGCTGAAGTTAAGAAACTCTTTAAGAGTTCAAAAACCTCAGCGGTATTGACTGATCTGTTTCCAAACCCGGGAACCAAACTGGTAGCTAATCAAAATGCTTCCCGATCTCAAGTGCTTATGTTGTCTATCTCAAAGCAGCAAAATGATGCTTTGACAAGGAAGAAAGATTACGGGAATCCACAGCCGTTGAATAACAAGGCTAATGAATAACCTAATAGTTCGACAACAACTTTGACCAAAGTTGTGCCACCCATCATTCCTGAACCAATGATAAAGTCGCCAAAAGGAGTAGTACACAAATCGACATTTAATCCTCGTGCAAAAATAGCACAGAATTATAATATAATAGAGGACCTGGCCCAATCGCCGTCTGCTATGTCGACACTTGAGGTACCGCAAAATTGCCTCTCCCAAGAGCAAGCTTCATTATCAACAATAGGTGGGATTGACCCAATGGATTCCAATCTTGTGGCCTTTGATCATAAAGGATATGACCCTCAGTTACCAGCTCAACTAGCTTTCCTTATTCAAGTGAAAGCCCTCAAAAAAACTGTTCATCGAACAATTATTGATGAGGGGGCATCCACATGTATTATGTCGATGAGTTGCTGGAAAAATTTAGGGTCACCACCCTTGTCACGATCGTCAACAATGTTAAAAGCATTTGATGGACGATCATACACTCCATACGGGATTTTAAGTAACTTGTAGGTTGAAATGGGGGGTAAAACAGTAGAAATTGATGTTGAAGTAATCGACAGAAACCTCGATTACAACATCCTACTGGGAAGACCCTGGATATATGCCATGGCTGCAGTTGTGTCGACCTACTTCAGGAAGATTGCATTTCCCTTCCAAGGAGGAATTACAATCGTCGACCAACAAACATTTCTCCCCAATAGTTCACAAGTTACGGGAAGCATTCCAATGATCCATGGAAGCAATCATTCGCTCCAAAATATCAGAGTAGGTCTCCTAAAAGACCCTGCCTTAATGGGTACTTTTTCCCTACCGCCTCCGAGTAATCTGGCAGAAGTGGCCATAGTGGAATATGAAATCTTCTATATCTAATGGATTTGGATTTCGAGGATGGTTCTTATCTGTGTCAACCTCATTAAAAAATGAAACAAATCCCCTTTCCAAATCTCAAAGGTAAACCTTCATTCCAACCACCGAGTTGAATGCAATGAAGCTTGGGGGGCATGCACCTCGATTTGCGTTATTATGCTGGGGGCACGCAAACTTATCACGAGCAGTGTTACTGTAGGGTTCAAGCTCGTTAAAAAATAAACCTGCCATGAGCAGTGTTACCGCAGGGTTCAAGCTCGTTAAAAAATAAACCCGCCTCGAGCAGTTTTAGCACATAGTTCAAGCTCGTTAAAAAATAAACATAAGACATGAGAAAATGTTTCCACCCACGTTTAAGCTCGTGAAAAAATCAACTATTCCACGGTAAATAACCACCGTGAATGTAGTACTTCAGCCATTAAAGCCTTGGTCGTGTTTGCACCGTCACCTCCACTTTTCCATTGGCCGATCATTCACCTCCATTTGATTGTTTACCCGTTTTGAGGAACAGCTGCGAAGAGTGATTTCACTAGCCATCCTTGTGACACTGCCGTGATTGGAAAATTCAAAACCTTACCTGGAATCAGCTGCTACCCATTTTATCACTCGTTCCTCAAAAGACGAGTCTTCTTTAAGCTCTTTTCTGACTCGTAAAATATGAAAAGATTGCCGAGTTCTGGCCTTCCAGCTCATTAAAGTGACAGGAAGTGCTATCCCTCATCTAGATTTTAATCTTTTTGGACCCAAGGGATTATTGCACAAAAAGATCGAGCGCTTGTTTTGTTCGGCTCGTTAAAGCGATCAAAAATTCATCCCTTCTGTATTGTTTTATACTTTTTCGGACTTAAGGGATTAGATGACGAAAAAGGAATTTTGGAGTTACCTTTACGTACCTTTTCAGACTCTCTAAAAATGAACAGGACCGAGTTATCTTTGTCGTTAGACTCGTTAAAAAGATTAATAGCGACAAACTTGTCTTTAGATGAGAACGAGTTTCACTATCGCTAGGCTCGTTAAAACATAGCGATGGGTTTTCCCGAAGGGCAAATTATAGAACAAGCATATGTTATCCTCCTCAAGCTCGACAAAAATAAAGAGGTACTGGTCAGCAATGACTGGGGAAAAATTGGGAAGAAAACTCAAAGAATATTTATTGGTAGCAAGTCGCTCTTGAACATGACACTTCCACTCCCTGCCCGAGTCGGGTTGGGTTGTTTCATTCACCGGTCACATCGCCATGGTCTCGCCATACCATCCACATTTGGGGTTAATGATACCAATCCATCACATAAGTGTCGCCGACATGTTCAAGAGAAGTCATCCAGAAAGGCCGCCTGTGTCCCGCCCACTACCATACATTATACTCCATTCTTTCATGACCGCCACCCTGAACCATATATCACCAGATCGTTTTCACATCCATCAAAATCATTTGCTCCGTTCCATGTCATTGATGTGGGATTCATTAAGGCCCTCCTATGATGGATCACTTCTTGTCGACATCAGCTCATTATCCAAGAAGGTGATCTAGGAACACCCCATTCAGTACTTTGAAGCTTGCATGCCTCAATGGCAAGTTTCTCACTTCCGACGACAGGTATACATCAATGGCCTTCGACTGAAAGATTTTGCGTGGTGTTCGACGCCAAGTCCTTTATTCACACCACGTGAATTGTACTGCAGTACCTTGAGGATCATTATCATTATCGGTGATTCCTCTCGCGCTTGTTAACAGTTTACATCATTGACTGGTAATCAAGTGATGTCTTTCCATGTTCGACTTCAAAACATTTCTCACATGGATCGACTTGTACTTCGAGTGAAGATTGGATGAGATTGAAGACCCCAGATCTAGTTTCATCCATCCGGGCTGCGATATATATTCAGGAAAATAAAGACATTGAAATGTATAGCATTGCATCACAGATAATAATCATACCAAAAGGATGATGGCTCTATCAGAATCATCAGTCTACCATCAGACAATTGTCTGTCCTATGTACATGAAAATGAATTTATAAAGCTGAGCATGGGAATGCCCGCCTCAGCTAGATCATGAAAATAGTATGAAGATAATGTATTGTATTGTATCTTATTACAGGTCTCCTCCCAGCATTGAAAGAACTTCGGATCCTCCTAATAAAGAATTTCACCCGATAAACGGCCTCATACTTTAGGGGGCAACTGTTATAGACATTTTTGTGCCTTACAGCTCTAAGCATGAAATGTCCATAAACCAAGGGCTCCTAAGTCCCTAAAAGTTTTGTTCCAACCCCTAAAGGAGCAAGGTCAACAAATTACAGCTTCTCCCAGAAGTTCTCCACCAAAAACTGCTCAGAATAAGTCAAATCAGGATCATTTCAGCTGCTCCACTAGCCAAGTGCGTTGCATAGCACCTAAGTCCACTAGCTATGTGCGCTGCAATGCACCTAAATGCACTACCAGGGTGCGTTGAGTGGGAAATGACAAATGGCAATGTCATTCCGCGAGGTGGAGAGACAATGGAAGCTTTCAGAATCTTCTCCAATGACACTTGCCTCACTGAATTAAACCAAGGATGAGTAAGAGGATTTCAGTCTCCAAGTGGAAGCAAGAACTGACAGAGAGAAGCCACTAATCAAATCATGAGCTGACTCATCCTCCTTGCATACATCTATATATGGATCCCTCATCCCAGAGATCCAGAGGCTGGAATTTTGCACATTGTAAGGAATTGCTGTTGGTTTTGAGATACATATCAGAGAATTGGGTGATCTATGCTTTGTTGGGGTTGAAGAAGGGACTTCTTTGCTGGGAGGTTGATGCTGGGTCAGGAATCATCGGTTGTAACTCCTCCTGGATCTTCTTGTATATCAATAAAACTATTTGAGTTTCTTCTCCATGCTTGTGTTTCATTGATGCTTGTTACATTTGTATGGTTAACTTAAATCTGATCCTAAGTTGTTTATGAATATAAACCCATGTCTTTGTATAGTTTCCTTCTTCTGTGATCTTACAGGTACTTGGTGAAGCTGGACAAGTAAGGGAGCAAGTAGCTGGAAGCTGTCAAAGAGGAGAGAGATTGGATCAAAGAACTAGTGCAAGACACAGGTTGGTTCATCCTATTCCTCTTTGTTTATAGTTCATAAAGAAGAATACAAAAGTAGTTTTCTCTGTTTGTTTCTAAGGTAGCTGTCACACCTTAGTGGGATAGAGTCGTTCTAAATAGACACTTTTCCTGATAACAATGTGTGATCAAGGAATGAAGTAGTGTTTCGATCAAATGGATGTGTTGTTCATGAGCTTGATACAGGAGAAACCATGATTAAAGGGACTAGAACTCCAAACAACCTATACATACTCAAGGGAGGACAACAACAGTTCTATCTAAGAAAAAATGATGAAAATTGGCTATGGCACAAAAGATTGGGACATATAACCTTTTCTCAAATAAGAAAATCATGTAGATTCCAGGTTGTTCGTGATCTTCAAAATATCAACATCCCTAAAAATACCATATGCAAATCATGTCAATTCAGTAAGCAAACTAGATCTCAATTCAATGAAAAGGAAGGGTCATCTAGTAAGCCTCTTGAACTTCTTCATACTTATTTATGTGGTCCATCAAGGAAAAGGTCACCTCGTGGAGAGGAATACTTTATATTGTTCATTGATGATTTTTCCAGAATGTGTTGGATAGGTCTTCTAAAGCATAAATATGAAGCATTTGAAAAGTTCAAAGCCTTCAAATATTTGGTTGAAAATGAATCAGATCGCAAAATCAAATGCCTCAAATCTCATCAAGGAGGGGAATTTACCTCAAATGAATTCTTTGACTTTTGTGAACAACATGGAATAAAAAGGCAGTTCTCCACCGCAAAGACTCCTCAACAAAATGGAGTGGTAGAAAGGATGAACATAACTATTCAACAAATGGCTTGTGCTATGCTAGATGAATCTGGAACTCTTGCAACCTTCTGCGGTGAAGCTACTGTTTCTGGGAAATCTAGTGTCTTCTCAATCGACTAGCACTCTAGGATTGGCAGCTATCCTAGAAACAAACAATCAAAGAAATTTGGGATTTCTTCTATGTATGATAGATAAGAGAGAGGCAAAGGAACCAACCTAGATCTTCCGCTTAAGTCCTTGCTTGATCTCTCTCTCCCTTGACAGAGCTTGCAACTCCTCTCCTACTTATCCCGCTTAGAGAATACCCGTAGAAACAAAGTAACAAAATACCATCAAAGCATCTTGATCTATTATATCATAAGCATTGCAGAATCATAAATACAACGAACATACAATGGCATTCACAAATAACAACATTCACAAATACACAATTATATTGAGGAAAACTCAAAGAAATTTATTAAATATGAAGGGAAAATTACAACCCAGTTGTCTGATCTAGCATCATCCTCCAAGCATCAAAGCCCTCTTCACCTCATGAAAAGCAAAATCACCCAACAATACAATGCTCTTTCTCAGATGCAAACTATCAGCACTTCCTTGCAAATTACAAGATTCCAGCCTCCATATCTCTTAGAAGAGGGATCCATTTATAGATGTGTGCAAGGGTGTGAGTCATCTATGGGTTTTTGATTAGTGTCATTCCACTTGTTGTTTTTGGTTCCATTTGTAGATTTCTTGGATCTCTTAATCATCCTTGAGCGAATTCAGAGAGGCAAGTGTCATAGGAGAAGTTTCTAGAATATTCCATGAGCATCCACTTAGAAAACTATCTCAACCATTTGTCCATCCTCACTCATCACACCCTACAGAAAGCCTCATCAGTATGCATCACACCTAGCTAGTGTAGGAGTCAGTATGCATCACACCTGATAGTGGAGCAGTTGATATGGTCCTGTTTTGGCTAGTTCTGGATGGTTTTTCAGGTGGAACTTTTGGGGAATGATGTAATCAGTTGACCATGATCCTTTAGGGTATGAAATGACACTTTTAGTGGTTAAAGAGCCCTAGTTTATTGACATATAATATTGGGGTTGTAATGCCCAAATATGTCTATAACAATTGCCCCCTAAAGCATGAAGTCATAAATCTTTGATGTCGGGTGAAATGCTTTATCATGAGGATCCGAGGTTTTCGAAACTAGAAGGTGACCTGTACAAGATACAATACAATACATTATCATCATAATATAATTTTCATGATCTAGTTGAGGTGGGAATCGCCATGCTCAACTTTATAAATTCATTTCATGTACATAGAACAGATAATCGTCTGCAGTTGCAGACTGGTGATTCTCCAAATGTAGATTCATCATCCCTGGCTCAGATGACCATCTTTGTAGCTTCTGCGTACATTTGATGTCTCTATATCCCTGAATATATCACAGCCTACATGGATGAAACTAGATCCGGGGTCTTCAATCTCATTCAATCTTCGTCCGAGTACAAGTCGATCCATGTGAAGAGATGTTCTGAAGTCGAACATGGAAAGACATCGCCTGATACCAGCAAATAATGTGAGTTGTTAACAGATGTGAGAGGAATCACCGATAATGATAATGACCCTCAAGTTAATACAGTAAAATTCACGTGGTGTGAATATATGATCCGATGTTGGACACCACACAAAATATTTTGGTCGAAGGCCATTGATGTCAACCTATCGTTGGAAGTGAGAAACTTTCCATTGAGGCATGCAAGCTTCAAAGTACTGAAAGCATTGTTTCTATGTCAAATTCTTGGATAATGAGCTGATGTCAACAAGAAGTGACCCATCGTAGGAGGGCCTTAATGTATCCCACATCTTGTTAGGATATTCCGACACATAGGATATAGTTAAGTTCAACATTGGTCTAGTATAGAGTTAGGTTAGAGTTAGGTAAAGTGTGTTTCTTTACCGTTGTACATTTTGTAACTTACAATCCAACGGTCATGATATGTAGTGATCCGACGGTTCACTCTCACCTCAGTATTACCGACACTTGATCCGTGGCTTGACACCCGATTGGTCCATGAGTTCTATTTAAAGCGCATGGAGGGTCATTGTTCGGGTAATCTGTGCATGAGAGAAGCTTATGTAAATTTTCATTCTTTGATTAATAAATTGCCTGTAGTACCCACATTGGGATAGGCCATGGACTGTTTCCCTCCTTGCACTCTGAGGGTTTTAACCACGTCAAAAATACTAGTGTATTGATTTGAGATCTGGTTGTGAGCGGTGTCCTTTTGGTATTCTTTCTGTGGAACTTACCCTGTAAATTCCTACATGGTATCAGAGCCAAAGGTCTCGAGTTCGAATCACACCCGGCTCGCGCTGGGGGGGAGATTGTTGGGCATTGGATAATCCAGCACTCCCCGTGTGTTTCATGACATGGACTAACTGCCTCTCAAGGATCCGTTAACTCTGGCGATGCGCCCGTTTACTAACACCTGCGGGTTTTGGTGTAATGGCAATCGTGATCCCAACAAGTGGTATCAGAGCAAATGATCTTCTGGAGGTGAAAATGATCTGACGACACAAGGTTCAAGAATGGTGGTCATGAAAAATGGATGGTGAAGGTATTGTAGTAGATGAGGCATTAACTGGATGGTGGTTTCTCAACTAAATGACTTCTCTTGAACATATCGGCAACACTGAGATGGATTGGTAGTGTTAACCCCAACATATGGATGATGTGGAAGACCAATGGTGAAATGATTGGTGAACAGAATAACCCAACCCTGACTCAATCATTGTGATGGAGTGAAAGTGTCATGTTCAAGAGCGACCTGCTACCATAAAATTCTTCAAGTTTTCTTCCCTTTTTCCCCAGTCATTTCTGACCAGTAGTATCTCTTTATTTTTGTGAAGCTTGAGGAGGATAGCATATGCTTTTTCTATAATTTTTCCTTCAGGAAACCTGTCGCTATATTTTAGCAAGTCTAGCAATAGTGAAACTTGTTCTTGTCTAGGTGGACAAGTTTGTCGCTATTGTTTTAACGAGTTTAATGACAAAGACAACTCAGTCCTTTTCATGTTTAGAGAGTTTGAAAATGGACAAAAAGGAAACTCCAGCAGTTATTTTTCGTAGCATAATCCCTTAAGTCTGAAAAGGGATAAAATAATACAAAAGGGATGAATTTTTGATCACTCTCGCGACCCAAAAAAGACAAGCGCTCGACCTTTTTCATTAGATAATCCCTCAAGTACGAAAAATATTAAAATATATAGGAGGGATGACACTTCCAATCATTTTATCGAGCTGGAAAGGCCAATAGCTTAACAATCTTTTCATTTTAACGAGTCTGAAAAAAGTTTAAAGGAGACTCGTTTTTGAGGAATGAGTGGCATTTAGGGTAGCAACTGGTTCTGGGTAAGCTTGGAACTTCTCAAAACATGGTGATGTGAAGAGGTTAGCTAACAGGACCACTCATCGCAGCTGTTCCTCAAAAGGGTAAACAATCAAGTGGAAGCGTATGATCGGCCAAAAGGATGGAGGTGATGGTAGGAACACAACCAAGGCTCAAAAGGCTGATAGCATGGCAATCACAAAGGTTATTTACCGAAGGTGGATTCATTTTTTAACGAGCTTGAACCATGGGAAACTATGCTCAGAGGTAGGTTTATTTTTTAACGAGCTTGAACCATGCGATAACTATGCTCAGTTTGTGGTCAAAATGTTTAATTCACGGTTTAGCACACATCATATTCTTTTATTGTTCATTCAACCTGCTCAATCACTCCATCAAACTAATTAGAAATATATATATATATATATATATATATATACGTGTGAAAAATGAATTAAAACTAACATTTTACTTGAAGTACGTGAATAGTAAACATAAAACGTAGCTTTACCTTTCATTTTGATCATTCTATTTCAAATTTGGGATTTTTGAGATCTGGAGTGGTTTTCCCCCTCAAATTACATCAGTTGATTTCAGGAGATCCTGTGGACTATTCTCTGTACCATCAGGACTAGGTAGGAGCTAACCCTGAGCTCTTCATTTTCATTCCATCCTTCTTTGATTCTGAGCAAGTTTTTTCACATTTCTGGGTCCTTGGGGTTTTAAGATATCATTCCCAAATCATCGTACCTTGCCAGTATCAAAAGGTGTGATTCATACTGAGCTGCCAACTGGCCAGTCAGTATGCATCCCACCTTGCTCAAAAGCAGGGTACGATGGGCGCAGAAGGGCATGTTTACATAGTGATTTTTCATCAAAATTTTGCCTGTTTTTGCTCAAATTTGGATCCTAACTCATCTTTTGTTTGCATTTCAGATTTTTGTTGGATCAAGATGGTTGTCACATGGTGTGAATGTGAACATGAAGAAGAAGACATGATTTCTTTACTTGACCCATGCACAGTTGCTGCATTAAAAAACTACGGCTTGCTAAAGTTCTTCTGCATATCCAGCATGAGGCAACAAATTAGTTTGTTGTGGTATTTTCTTGATGCCTGGGATCCGATTGACCAGGTATTCTAGATTAGAGGTAAATCCATTCCATTGACAATCGAGGACATTTACTTTCTGACGGGATTGTCGAGGCGTGGTGCCCCTCTTTCACTTTCAGGATTCGCTCCTGGGAGTGAATCCGTGAAAGATTATATTCATTAGTTCTACAGAGATGGATCTCAGCCCAGCAGAGATGGAAAGATCAATATCTGGGATGTCACTAATCAGCCCCTGAGGACCATTTTATTTACCTTTTCTAGATTGGATGGTAGCGCAACTTTGCATTTGGAAAACAGATCTTACATGCAGTACGCCCTGGAATGCCTGGAACGGAATGTGTTCAATTGGTGCGAGGCGGTACTTCCTGTCATTAAAGAACAACTCTCCAAAGTAAAGAATGGAAGAACCAAGAATTTTTGCTATGGTTCCATATTGACTACTTTTGCCTTGGAGAGGGTTCCACTGATGCAGCCTTAGTACATTTCACTAGGATTTCCAGCACCGGGGGAATCACGGATGAAGAGATGGGTTGATCTTATGGCCAAACATGCCGGTTAGTAATAGATTTCCTTCTCTGATTTCTTTTTAGAGTGGTTCGACCGTCAGGAGATGATCTTTGCGAAGTATCCATACACTGGGATGGATTTCCTAGGCGACCGGGATTTGGTGCTACCAGCTAGCGAGCAGTGGAGTGCTATAGGTAAAATGATTTGACCACATCTTTGTTTATCAGTTTTATAATTTTTCTATGTTTTTAAATGTTACCAAGACTAATCAAACTTATATGTGTGTGCATATATTGGACCAGTGCGACCAGTGGTGCTCCCATGGGTGGTAGATGATGCTCTAGCAGGAGAGGCTCTGCGGAGGGTCGTCCTTCGAGATCTGGACATATCGGAGACCCTGGTAGTGCTGCAGGATCAGATCGAGGGCCTCACTCTCGGTATTCAAGATGTCAGGACCGATGAGTTACCTTTGAGGTTACAGCGTCATACTACTGGCGTGTCGAGTCGATGGACTAGGCTCCTGCACATGATTGCATAAGCGGTGACATGTTATCACTAACATCATTAGTCTAGGATGCTTCCCTGCATTCATTTTTTTTAGTTTCTTGGTCATACGACTGATTTTGTCTTGGACACAAAACATTTTGTAAAAACCATAAACAATTATATATCTTTTTATTTTTGGAGTTTTATTTTGGTTAAGTTACGCAATCTTGATGCAAATGTTAATGTAAAATGATTTCTTTACAAATGCTGCAAATGTCTATCTAACACATAGTTTTCTAATGAATCAGTCAATGTGTTTAAGTTCCTGGAAATGTGTTGATATTGAATGGAATCAAACTGTCTTTCCAAAATCCTGACTCTTAGGAACTTGCGATACATGGCTGGGTTCCGATTGGAATAAATGCTAGTAAGTTGTAGAATGACGAGCTGTGAAACTAGCCTGACAACGAGTTGACATATGCCATGTGAAATGGCATCAGAGAGAAGTTCAATCAACGCATTATACTCAGTGATGTTGTTCATTCATCGACCAATAAATATCCCCCTGAAACTCACTAACTCACCACTTGGAGCGAAAATGGCCCAGGCTGCAGAGGACAAGTTCTGCATACTACGACTAGGTCCATCGACATACCCAACAAATGGTTCCAAAAAGTCTGACATCTGCAACAAAAGTGAAGTGGATTACTTAACCAAAATGACAACTCTAAAAGAAAACAAAAATGCAACAAAAACATATATACAATAAGCGTACTACACTTAATCAAGCATAGTAACATTTAAGATACAACCCATTATGGGGCTACGATAGAGGAATCCCATCATAATCGACCAACGCGTAGGCTCCTTTTGTTAATATTCATTTAACAACGTAGGGGCCCATCCATAATGGTTCGAACTTACTTGCTCCCAATTTGTTAGAGTCCTGATCATAAAGTAAGACCAGGTCACCTTTTGAGAAGACACGAGGCTTGACATTTTTGTCATAATGGGCCTTGACATGTTTCTTATGTTCTTCGTTAGCTAGTGTGGCATCACGATGGGTTTCATCTAGGTGGATTAGTTCCAAGAAACGAGCCTCTTCTTCCGAAGTTTCGGGAGGCAGATCAATTGCGAGTCTGAGGGATGAGATTTCGCACTGAATTGGTAAGACAGCGTCCAGACCATACACCAACTGAAAGGGTGTAAATCTAGTTGCATTTCTCACCGAAGTCCTATATGCCCATAGAGCTGAGTACAAGACTAAATGCCAATTCCGTTTGTGGACTCCAATCATTCTCTGCAGCATACGCTTAAGGACTTTGTTGATTTCCTCAACCTATCCATTAGCTTGCAATAATATGGAGTAGAACTATCGTGGGATAATCCTAATTTGGCAGTCAATTCAACCATCACGTGATTGCGGAAATGCAATCCATGATCTGTGACTATGGCCTGTGGAACACCAAATCTAGAAACTACATGATTAAAAAGAAAAGAGCAGTCGTTTCGTCGCTGTTGTTTAATGTAGGCATTGCCTTGGCCCATTTTGTAAAATAGTTGACGACGACTATAATATACTCATTCCCCTTGGCCAAGGTGGGTTACATGTCATGAAATCAATGCCCCATTTAGCGAATGGCCCAATAGCAACTACTAGATGCAGTGGTGCAGGTGGTAATCTAGTTTTACGATCAAAAATCTGACAAGCATGGCAACTTCTGGCTACAGTTATGCAATCTCTGAATATGGTGGGCCAGAAGTAACCTACTTGTAAGATCTTTTGTGTGGTAGCGTAGCCAGATATATGGCCTCCACAAGCACCTAAATGACAATCATTCAAAACTTTTTCAGCCTCCTCTTGCGTGAGGCACCTTCATAGAACTGTATCGATACCACGACGATAAAGCGTATTGCCAATGATCAGGTAGTCTTTGGCTTCATATCAAGTACGTCATTGTTCAGAGCAGGAGGTCTTAGGCCTAAAAGTTTGGGTTTGGAGATAGAATAGTATATCCCCATACCACGGATCACTTGATGATATTAGAAATAGAGTTTCATCCACGATTGATGCTTTTGATGTTAAATCGTTGGATGACGATGGAAGGTCACACAGTAACTCCGCAAAGACGAGAGACTTCTTTGATTTGGATTTGGTGAATTCCAGATCAAAATCTTGCAAAATGGCTATCCATTTGGAATATTTCCCCCCTAGTAATTGACACAACAGAATGTAGGTCATAGGGTTGCAATCTGACAAAGTGGTAGTCTTGCGAAAGAGAACATAGTGTCGAAATATCTATACTACTTGAACAGCTGGTAAAGCCAGCTTTTCAACATAAGAGTACTTTCTTTCTGTATCATTAAGGTTGTGACTTAAATAATATATAGGATGTTCTATTCCATTATCTTCTTGCACTAATCACTAAAACCCTCGCGATGGTTGTATATGCAGTGGCGAGATACATGTTAAAGTCTTTCTAATAGTCAAGAGCATACATTAATGATGCTTTTATCAGGGAACCTTTTAAAGTGTCAAAGGAAGATTGCGCAACCTGATCCCAGTGGAAGGGTACTTATCTTTTTCAACAAACGTGTATAGCCATTAGTGAGGTCGGCATAATGTGGAATGAAATTCCTTAGAAAGTTAGCTTTCCCTTGGAGTTTCTGAATCTGAAGCAAATTTTAAGGTGGAGGCATGTCAAGGATTGCCTAAACCTTAAATGGGTTGAGTTGAATTCCGTCCTTAGAAACTATGAAACCAAGTAATCGACCAGAACCAACACAAAACACACACTTGTACAGATTGAGTTGTATCTTGTAGTGTTGGAAACATAGAAATATCACTCTCAAATGCTGTGGATGATCAGTCTGCTTTCGCAAATGAGCCAGTAGATTGTTGAGATATGGTTGAACGATGTGTTTGATGTCATGGAAGGCATAGTTCATTGCCCTTTGAAAAGTTTCCCCTGCATTCTTCAAACAGAAAGGTAATTTACGATATGCGAATGTGTCCCACAAACATATAAATTCAGTCTTTGACTAATCCTATGGGCGGATATTGATTTGACTGTATCTAGAAAATCCATCCATAAATGAAAAGTTTTCGCATCCAGCACATTCATCAATTATCTAGGCGATGAAGGGTGTAGAATAGTTGTCCTTTGGAGACACTTGATTTACATCCCTATAATTGATGCACACTCTAACTTTTCCTTTATTTTTCATGATAGGAACAATATTTGATACCCAATCATTGAGAGGAATAGGGTAAATGAAACTAGAATGCAAAATTTTTTCAACTTCGCCTTAATGGAAGCGGCTTTTTTCGGGTGAATAGGTCGAAGTCGTTGTCGTACTGGTTTGACATCTAGATACATCTTGATTTCATGTTCAACAATTCTCGAGTCAATGCCTGGCATTTCTTCATATGACCATGCAAAGACATCTCTAAATTCGCGAAATAGAGTGCAGTAAATTTCCAGTTCTGATGGAGAACAAGATTTGCCAACATGAATATTCTCTACAACATTAGGTTTGGTCGAAATATTAATGGTGATAGTTTCTTCAATATTGGACAGATTTCGCTTGGAATCCACTGTATTTACAATATTTGATAGGAAATCAAAAAATGAAGGATGATTAAGGACGTTTGAATAATCTTCATTATTATCTTGAAGGTGGGAACAATGGTGGTAATCTTCCCACGACGTCTCTCCTATCATCATCGACTGAATGATTCCTTCATCTGTAGAATGTATACGAGACCAAGGATCGGAAGAGGTACCATACTCTAGAGACCTATCTATCCAAATACTTGTTGAGTACTGATTCGGGTTTGTCGCCCAGTCCTAGAAAATTGATTGTTACAAATATTCTATGGGGCTTGGAGGCAACACCTTGTGGTGATCCACACTATCAAAATGGTCGGGGTTCTTCTTAATCTTAGACGATGTAGAAGAGAGCCTATGACAAGTTTCCATCGTGGCCACTTCCGCTAGACCAATTGGAGGTGGGAGGGTAAAAGTACCCATTAAGAATGGGTCTTTCAGGAGACCTACTCTGACATTTTGAAGCGATTGAGGACTTCCATGGACCAATGGAATGTTTTTAGCTGCTTGTGAACTATTAGGGAAGAAGGCTAGTTGGTCAACGATTGTAATTCCACCTTGGAATGGAAATGCAATCTTTCTAAAATATGTATACACAATCGCAGCAATGGCATAAATCCAGGGCCTTCCCAGTAAGATATTGTAGTCAAGGTTTCCATCAATGACCTTGACTTCAATCTCTACTGTCTTACCCCCCAGTTAAACATTCAAGTTACTTAAAATCCCACACGGTGTGTATGTTCTTCCATAGAATTCCTTTAATGTTGTTGATGATTGCGACAAGGGTGGTGAACCTAGAGTTTTCCAGAAACTCATCAACATAATACAGGTAGATGCCCCCTCATCAATGATTGTTCGATGAACAGTTTTATTGAGGGCTTTTACCTGTATAAGGAAAGCGAGTTGGGCCAGTAACTAAGGTACATATCCTTTATGGTTAAAGGCCACAAGATTAGAATCTGTTGGATCAACCCCACCTATTACTGATAACAAAGCTTGCTTTTGGGAGGGAAAATTCTATAGTACTTCAAGTGTCGACATAGTGGATGGTGATTGAGCCATATCATCCACTATATTATAATTCTATGCAGCTCGAGCATGAGGATTAAATGTCGATTTATGTATGACTCCCTTTGGTGGCTTTATAGTTAATTCAGGAATAACAGGTGGAACAACTTATGTCGAAGTCGTCGTCGAATTACTAGGTTGATCTGTTGCCTTGTTGTTTGACAATGGTGAATTCCCATAATCTTTGTTCCTTGTCGAGATCAAAGCATCATTTTGTTGTTTTGAGACAGATAACATAAGCACTTGGGATGTGGAAGCATGATCGATAGTAACCAGATTAGTTTCTGGGTTCGGAAACAGATTAGTCAACACCATTGAGGTACTTGAAGTCTTTAACAATTTCGTAACCTCAACTCGATGTGGACAATATCTCGTCCAATGGTCCTCATTACATATGTAACATGGATCACGAGGTTTCTTTCGCCCATTAGGGTTCTCAGAAGATTTTTCAAGAGTTGAATTCTCATGTTTCTTATTTTTATATTTCCCTTTCTTCTTGCCCCCTGGTTGCTTTGGATTCTTGCCCTTGTCAGATGACATCGCATTAATCTCTGAGGCAAGAGGTTTGTCATTTGCTTTTTGACTAGAAACTGCAAGGGTTTTACCAGATGGAGCCTTTGTGGTTTGCGTGCTTGAGGTACCGATCACGCCATCACTCGTGTGAGAGTCCCTATTCAATTTAGGAGGGGGAGGAACGGAAAATTCTGGTGTGGGAGCATCAGGAATTTTGTCATAGAGTGTGCCAGATTGAGTATAGATCAAGTCTAAATATTGGGCATGAGCAATGACTTGCTCTTCAGTGACAACTCCTCCTTTCGCCACGTCCTCAGTTATATATGGTAATAAGGACTAAATAAACCACTCAACTAAAATATGATCAGGAACATACGTATTTACCATTCAACGACAACGTCACCACTCAGGAATATGATCAGATATGTGAGTAGCTGTGGTCTCTTTAAAGTTGGCAAGCAGTTCTGTTCCTTTTTCATACCTTATGGGTAGCTGAAAGTGGGTTAGAATAGTAGTGGCAAGGGCACTGAAGTTATCAAACGAAGCTCTAGGCAATTCAATATACCATTTCGCTACTGAACCAGTGAGCATTCTCTGAAAAAGGTGAAGTCTAATCGAATTATCATTTAGGGTGTTAGATGAGCACCACAAATGAAATGTCATTACATGATTCAATGGATCTTTGTTGTGGGCAAAAATGCCTATGCAGGACGATCCTATCCACCTAAGGTGTGACAGTGCCTTAGCAACAAATAGAGACAGCTATTTTGGTTTCTTCCTTTATGAAATGTGAAAGAGGAGAGATCAATGGACTTACCGGTGTCTTCCATTTGTCCCTCGATCCAGATCCTCTTCTCTTTGGGTGTTCACAGCTACTTGCCTCCTCGCTCGCCCAAGAGAACAGCTACTTGATTCCTGCAAGATCACAAGAGAACAACTACTTGCGACAAGAGAACAGCTACTTGTGACAAGAGAAGAACACAACACAAAGGCAAATATTCATATTCATAAATGATTCAGGATTAGAAGTAAATCAAATACACTAATGCAATCATACATCAAAGATACATCAGTATATAGGAGAAAACCAAGATAGCTTTATTGATAAATAACAAGGTTCAGGAAGAGATACAACCCAGAGGGCTCCAATCCAGCATCTCCTTCCCAGCAGAATGGAATTCCTATCTTCACCTCCCTTCAAAGCATTAAGCACCCAATGATTCCAATCTCAAACCAACAGCAATTCTTTGCAATAACAAAATTCCAACCTCTGGATCTCATGGAGGAGAGATCCATATATAGATGTTTGGAGAGAGGATGAGTCAGCTTGAGATCTGACTAGTGTCCTCTCCCTCTGTCAGTTCTTGATTCCACTTGGAGGTTCTTGCTTCCACTTGGAGATTTGGAACCTCTTACTCATCACCAGTCGAATTCCCTGAGGCAAGTGTCATTTTGGAAGCTTCCTGGGTTTTGACACCTTGAGGAATGAACTTGCCACATGTCCAATCTCGCTCAGCGCAGGTAGCCAGTGTTGGCTTTGACATTCAGCGCAGGTAGCTAGTGGAGCCATTGACATTCAGCGCAGATGGTCAGTGGAGCAGTTGACATGATCCTGAATTGACTTGTTTTTGAGTAGTTTCAGGTGGAGAACTTCTGTGAATTGCTGTGGTTTGATAGCCTTGTTCCTCTAGGGGTAGGAACAACATGTTTAGGGACTTTGGATCCCTAAGATTATGGACATTTCATGCTCAATGCTGTAAGGCACAAAAATGTCTATAACAGTTGCCCCCTAAAGTATGAGGCCATTTATCGGGTGAAATGCTTTATCCAGGAGGGTCCGAAGTTCATCCAATTGCTGGGAGGAGACCTGTAATAAGATACAATACAATACATTATTTTTCATACTGCTTTCATGATCTAGCTGAGGCGGGCATTCCCATGCTCAGCTTTATAAATTCATTTTTTTGTACATAGAACAGACAATCGTCTGATGGTAGACTGATAATTTTGATGAAATTATCATCCTTTGAGTAGGATGATTATCTGCTGCAATGATGTACATGTCAATGTCTTTATGTTTCCTGAATATATATCGCAACCCGGATGGATGAAACTAGATCCGGGGTCTTCAAACTCGTTCGATCTTCACTCTAAGTACAAGTCGATCCATGTGAGAATTGTTCTGAAGTCGAACATGGAAAGACATCGCTTGATTACCGGTCAATGAGGTAAACCGTTAACAAGCGCGAGAGGAATCACCGATAATGATAATGACCCTCAAGGTACTGCAGCACAATTCACGTGGTGTGAATAAAGGACTTGGCGTCGAACACCACGCAAAATCTTTCGGTCGAAGGTCATTGATGTATACCTGTCGCCGAAAGTGAGAAACTTGCCATTGAGGCATGCAAGCTTCAAAGTACTGAAGGGGTTGTTCCTAGATCAACTTCTTGGATAATGAGCTGATGTCGACAAGAAGCGATCCGTCAAAGGAGGGCCTTAATGAATCCCACATCAGTGACACGGAACGGAGCTAATGATTTTGATGGAGGTGAAAACGATCTGTGACATATGATTCAGGGTGGCGGTCATGAATGGATGAAGGATAATGTATGGCAGTGGATGGGACCCGGTTGACTCTTTCTGAACGACTTCTCTTGAACATATGGCGACACTGATGTGATGGATCGGTAGCATTACCCCAATTATGGATGGTATGGCGAGACCATGGTGATGTGACCAGTGAATGAAACAACCCAACCTGATTGTGGTACGGATGAAAAGTGTCATGTTCAAGAGCGACCTGCTACCATCAAAGTTTTCTTTAGTTTCTCACAATTTTTCCCCAGTCATTGCTGACCAGTACCTCTTTATTTTTGTCAAGCTTGAGGAGGATAACATATGCTTGTTCTATAACCTACCCTTCGGGCAAGCCCATCGCTATGTTTTAACGAGCCTAGCGATATTGAAACTCGTTCTCGTCTAAAGACAAGTTTGTCGCTATTTAATGATTTTAACGAGTCTAACGACAACGACGACTCAATCCCTTTTCATTTTTAGAGAGTCTGAAAAGGTACATAAAGTTAATTCCAAAAGTCCTTTTTCGTCATCTAATCCCTTAGGTCCGAAAAAGTATAAAACAATACAGAAGGGATGAGTTTTCGATAGTTTTAACGAGCAGAATAAAACAAGCGCTCGATCTTTTTGTGCAATAATCCCTCAGGTCCAAAAATATTAAAATCTAGAGGAGGGATAGCTCTTCCTGTCCCTTTAACGAGCTGGAAGGCCAAGGACTCGGCAATCTTTTCATATTTTACGAGTCAGTTGAAAAGAGCTTAAA
Source organism: Pinus tabuliformis (assembly GCA_031772625.1). Classification (NCBI taxonomy): domain Eukaryota; kingdom Viridiplantae; phylum Streptophyta; class Pinopsida; order Pinales; family Pinaceae; genus Pinus; species Pinus tabuliformis. The sequence continues at coordinate 2,015,736,148 of CM062816.1, forward strand.
GAAGACTCGTCTTTTGAGGAACGAGTGATAAACAGGGTTAGCAGTTGATTCTAGGTACAGGTTGGAATTTTCCAATCACGGCAGTGTCACAAGGATGGCTAGGTGAAATCACTCTTCGCAGCTGTTCCTCAAAATGGGTAAACAATCATATGGAGGTGAATGATCGGCCAAATGAAAAGTGGAGGTGATGGTGCAAACACGACCAAGGCTTTGATGGCTGATGATATTACATTCACAGTAGTTATTTACCGGGTGGTGCTTATGTTTATTTTTTAACGAGCATGAAGTCCGCGTTAAAACTGCTCAAACTTATGTTTTTTTTTTAACGAGCATGAACTATGTGCTAAAACTGCTCAGATCTTGCGTTTATTTTTTAACGAGCATGAACTTTGTGCCAAAACTGCTCGATTAACCCAGTCATATGATAAGAGTGTCTCATCAAGATTCTATTTTTTATGGAGCTTCATCTTACTAAGCTTTGCTCCGCATCCTTTCTTTATGCAAGTTAGGAAACGGCTAACCCAAAAAACAGATAAATAACCGCTCTTCGCTTGCACTCCAAAAGGTTTGCATGCCCCCAGGTATAAAGTACGGTTTCAAGGTTACCTCTACTTCTTTTCCGTCAAAACATTTGTTTTAACGAGAGAGGCTTACCTCTTTCAGGTTACCCAAAGATTGTCTCGTTCACGGAGCAAACAAAACATTTCTTCGGCGATGTCTACCGAAATAGACAAAGGTGAGCGACGTAGCCCGCCAACTCACATAACTTTGACAAAAGAATCTTATTCTAGAACAACCCTCTTCCTAGACGGACGGGGTACGAACTAGTCATATACTCCCGCGGAAACCTACCCTATATCCAAAGTTTTCCTGCCGAAGCAGACCAGGACGCATGCCCCCTGGGTTCCAGTCATATCCTCCTGGATTACTCACGCTCATCAGGAGGACGGACCGTGGGTTGAGACACTTCTTGCGTGAATAGACCATTTAGGGATGGTTCATGACTATTTGCGATGCGTGATCCGGGGAATGAAAGTTGGTCCACGAGCTTGACCATTCTTCCTTCATGCGGAAAACACATTACTCTAAAGAGTGATGAGACGATGGCTCCCATGCAATATATATAGTCTCGTCCAAGGAGTAGGTTATAATCCAAGGGTCCTTGAACGACCATCATGTTCATTTGAACGGTCTTCCCTTTCAATTTTATGGGCACATTGGGGAGGATCCCTAAAGGTCGACTGGTTCCTTTATCAAAGCCTGATAGATTTCTCATTTTAGGAAAAAGCGCTGGCGAACCAAGCGCTTTCCAAGCAATAGAGGAAAGGATACTCACAGATGCCCCTTCATCAATGATAGTGCCAGCCATTACCATTCTGTATATTTGGACGATAATTCTGAATGGTATGCTAGCTGGCAAGCGGGGTCTGCCTAGTTGGTTCCAGTCGAATGAGACAACTAGGTTGCTTGGCGGTGGGACCGAATAGACGGCCGGATATCGCTCTGACGAACTTCCTTCCTGCGATAAAGGAATGGTGGCATTGCCCCCTTGTTCATCAGAGTCAGTGTTGATGAAGAGAATTTGGACGGTGTCGTCTTTATTCTCCTCTGTGATGGTGTCATTCAAAGATAGAGCCTCTGAAGGCAAAACCGGGTCAACTTCCATTTCAACCTTTAGACTTTCGTCAGGTATGGATTCAGATGGTTCATCTTCAATGACTGGCGCTTCGGCTGACCACTTGAGCGGGCCAGCTGGGTTCTCAACTAGCGAAGGACTTGGCAGGAGTTTTTGATATCCAGGAGGAAGTTGCGCTCGTAAAATCGGGCGATCTTCCAGAACTCTTTTTGCCTCGTCTAAGAAGGGACAACGGTGGATGGCGTGATCGCCTTCACACAGTTTGCAGGGAAATCTAGCGTTCCCTCTTTGTCCTGTGGCTTCACTTCCACTAGTCGACGGTGAGCAGTCAACATGGCTATCAGAGGTCGACGCTACTGAATTGTGCAAACGGGGAGACCAGTCCCTTAGTATCCGAGGGATACAGGGACAATCTCTGTGGAAGTGGTCTCCCTTGCATATGATGCATGGCATTTTAGGCCTTGCCAGTGCTGTGTGTGGATTTTTGTCAGACGACACTTTTTTGCCCCCAGTCGCCTTTGGCTCCTTCTTCTTCTTTTCTTTCTTCTTCTTCTCCTTCTTCTCTTTAGGAACTCGGTTTTTTGCTTTACCAGTTCCGTCAAGCGAAGAGGAAGGAGGAGAGGAAGATGAAGTAGAAGGCTGGTGGGAAACTCTGGTCTGGTCTAACTGTTGACTCGACTGTTCAGGAATGGTGGTGTTCTGAACGACATTGGTTGAAAAGAGCCAGACTGGTAGGCCAATTGTCAGTCCTGGAAGCGACAATGTGGCCATGTGGGGCGCACCAACTTCTCCCCAAGAGGAGAAAGGACTAGGATTTCCACTTAAGGGAATTCCTTGGTTGGTGGGCTCCATCTTTTCAACCTAAAGATCAACGCGGGAATAAAGGGTGATTGTTCCGTTTAAAATAAATTGTTAATGATGCTTTAGACACAACTTGCTTTTTCACTTTTAAAGAGTCGAGAAAAAGCTAAAGATGACTCTAGTCTCCTTCGATGTTTTAACGAGCCCGAAGTGACAAATGCTCGGATGGACTTTTTTTGTTATAGAGTCTGAAAAAGGCCAAAAGAAACTGCTCTGGAGTTCTAGGCAGAGGGTGTGCCAAACCTTTCGCAAAACCACAGAATACTTTTTAGGGTACGGGCGGTCGATCTTCCTGAATGCTGTGTTCAGTGCATTGCGATCAGTAGGGCGGCCGACACGGCTTCCTAAGGATAAAGGATATATTCCTATAGGGGTCTCCCAATATATACGCGACAGTACGTGGGAGCACAATCCGTACTAGCGCTATCGTCCCTCAGGAGGAATCACCCACCTTCCACGAGATCGACAGTCACTAGGCTTAACGACGCCGGAACACGTCTCTAGCCTAGACCTCTATGTTGTGCGTTATGTTGCGAAGCGTTGTTAGGTTCATTCAGTTTATTTTAAGTTGATCTTTTTAGAAGTTTGCCTTTCAAGGTTCACCACGAGATGTATGATACAAATTCCTAAATGCAGTCTAAAGATGATAAGCAAGCTTTATATCTTTTCAACTTTGAAAATCCTAGCTACTAAGGGAAAAGAAAGACACCATCTTTTCTCAAAGAGCAATCAGCACACTCTAATGCACTGTTCCTAAATCAAGCATGCAAACTTATCAAAATGCAAATGCACAATGCAGGTGTTTGTTTTCCGCTTTCTTAGTATTGATGCCTACAAAGAAAGCTTTTTGTACAACTTTGAATTTGCTTTAAATGAGAGATACAAACAAGTTTACTTTTTCGAAATCAACAAGGGTAGAAGAGATTACAACACTTTGCGACTTTCGAAATGAACAGCTTGTTTCGACACTTAAAAGAGACAAACTCAAACCAATAAGCAAAAGTAAATGTATAATCAACTGTAAACAGCCAATGAACTCTCTCCTAAGATCACAATCAACAGATCTGAATCAAGGGCTACAGGATGACTATTTCACTCATGCAAAGGAAAACTGTAAATGATGCCACAAACACATAAAAAAAACTCACAGTCTTTTTGTACAAAATGAGGCAGAATTTAAGCAGAGAAAAGGAGTTATCAGACTGGTACCTATGCCGGTTACAGGCTGCAAAAATCAGAGATCAAAACAAGGCAAAACAGAACAGAGAACCCCAGCTGCACAAGGCCAAACTGGTTCAGTGCAACCTCAACACAGGGGTTTTGACATTCAACGCAGGTAGCCTTCACGGGAACTGCGTTGAAATGCAGAATCCCTTCACTGGGTCTGCGCTGAAGGAGAAACTCTCGTTTCCCACAGGTTCTGGGTCACAAATTGCTCAAAACTCAACAGTTTCAGGCCAAATCAGAAACACAAGCAAGGTATAATCAAAGGGATGCTTTGAGAGGGTACTAAGATCTATCACAAAGGATCATCAAGTAATTTGTGAGTCCATTGTTCAGATCATAGACAAAATCCAGTGAAGGATCAAGGCAGCAACTGTCTACTTTGCAACTGAGAATAGCAGAAGCAGTTCGATTGTTGTTGTTGAGTCTATGAAACAAACAATGATAGAGACACAAATAAAATGACTAAACAAATCTCCCCAGCGGAGTCGCCAATTTGTTGTGGGGAAAAATGCCTATGCAGGACGATCCTATCCACCTAAGGTGTGACAGTGCCTTAGCAACAAACAGAGACAGCTATTCTGGTTTCTTCCTTTATGAAATGTGAAAGAGGAGAGATCAATGGACTTACCGGTGTCTTCCATTTGTCCCTCGATCCAGATCCTCTTCTCTTTGGGTGTTCACAGCTACTTGCCTCCTCGCTCGCCCAAGAGAACAGCTACTTGATTCCTGCAAGATCACAAGAGAACAGCTACTTGCGACAAGAGAACAGCTACTTGTGACAAGAGAAGAACACAACACAAAGGCAAATATTCATATTCATAAATGATTCAGGATTAGAAGTAAATCAAATACACTAATGCAATCATACATCAAAGATACATCAGTATATAGGAGAAAACCAAGATAGCTTTATTGATAAATAACAAGGTTCAGGAAGAGATACAACTCAGAGGGCTCCAATCCAGCATCTGCTTCCCAGCAGAATGGAATTCCTATCTTCACCTCCCTTCAAAGCATTAAGCACCCAATGATTCCAATCTCAAACCAACAGCAATTCTTTGCAATAACAAAATTCCAGCCTCTGGATCTCATGGAGGAGAGATCCATATATAGATGTTTGGAGAGAGGATGAGTCAGCTTGAGATCTGACTAGTGTCCTCTCCCTCTGTCAGTTCTTGATTCCACTTGGAGGTTCTTGCTTCCACTTGGAGATTTGGAACCTCTTACTCATCACCAGTCGAATTCCCTGAGGCAAGTGTCATTTTGGAAGCTTCCTGGGTTTTGACACCTTGAGGAATGAACTTGCCACATGTCCAATCTTGCTCAGCGCAGGTAGCCAGTGTTGGCTTTGACATTCAGCGCAGGTAGCCAGTGGAGCCATTGACATTCAGTGCAGATGGTCAGTGGAGCAGTTGACATGATCCTGAATTGACTTGTTTTTGAGCAGTTTCAGGTGGAGAACTTCTGTGAATTGTTGTGGTTTGATAGCCTTGTTCCTCTAGGGGTAGGAACAACATGTTTAGGGACTTTGGATCCCTAAGATTATGGACATTTCATGCTCAATGCTGTAAGGCACAAAAATGTCTATAACAATCTTCACCTGGATTTCCATTGAATTTAGGAATATCGGAGGGAAGTTTATGAGAAATCGCTGGCCACCAAGGGGCATATGCAATTGGATCATTCGTCAGCCGGTTCAAATCTGGTAATTCTAGAGTTGCTACAAAAGGAAACTGTTGATTCAGGTTAGGTGAAGCATACCTAGGATAAGATGGAATCGCCTGAGTAGTAGGTCTTTGCATACTAACATAATGTATCTAATGCTAGTAACTTTGATAAGGTTGTTGGACATAACCAGTATAGTGTGGTTGTTGATAACCATTTTGAAAATGCGGTTGTCTATTACCCACAAAGCCTTATTGCTCAGGTCCTCGGTAGGTTTGCTGGAATTGCAGTTGTTGGTATTGTACTAGCCATGGTTGTTGGACCATTTGCTATTGTCCAATACTGGAAGATTGACCAGGATGTGGAGTGATAATCCCCATTTGAGCTTGAGTTGTTCCAGGTAAGGAAGCACTAACCTTAGTTTGTGATTGAGTTGTAGAGACAAGAGGTTGTCGTATTGCAACCTGAGATACTTGTGGTTGACACACAACAGGAATTGCTTGTACCTGTGACAGAATCACAATAGCAGGTGTAGTGGGAATATTCGACACAGGTTGGGTCGGTTGCATTGAATATACAACCCTTGGTTGTTGAGGCAGTATTGGTACTCAACTGCTAGATGTAATTCTAGTTTGACCTGAATTTTGTTGTAAACTCTCATATGGTTGTTCTCTAGGAGGGAACAATTGAAAAAGCACACTGCCCTCCATATGGCGGCAGTCCAGTGTTCAAAGGATATATAGGTCTTTGAATACTGGTCTGCCCAAATTGATACTAGCTCGCAGGATCAATTTTCTGAGTTTCAACATGAGAAATACCAGATGGGACTCCAGATGAATAAATAGGAACAGACCATGTTGTTGAAACAGCCCTTGAGTGGACTCCAGCTAGTGACTGATAACTAGCTGGGATAGATGGTATACTAGCAAACATTGTAGGAGTGGTAGCAGGAAGTTCTGCTGTGGCTGTATTTGATGACACAGTCCTAGATGTTGATGGTTGCTCAGACATGTTTAGCTTAACTAAAATATTTCCTAGTGATTTGACAGGAACTTGCGATGAAGGATGATTAAAAGAACCAACTTCAAGAGTAGAAGGATATTGATGAATCCTAGTCCCAAAATGTAACGGGGTACTGGATGGAGGATCCTCTACTATCTCCTCTACAACAATCAGTCCAGGTGGAAGAGGTAGACCGTCAGGTCCATAAGATATTTCTAGAGCCAAAAAAGGTATAGCTTCTGCAGTGACAGATACCAGAGGGGTGACACCTTCTGAATTCTAGAATTCGACTTCCAAATGTTCAGGTAAGTGAACTTTAGTCTCTGGATCAACTTTAGACGGAATTGTTTCAGGTATAGAAGTGTCTACCGTTACACTAGGATCAGTTCTAATGTCTTCTTGCAACTACGGAACTTCTTCTCTAGAGGCAGATGTACCATAAATGATTGGAGTAACTATAGTCTTTGATGATGTTGAAACAAAAGTTTCAAATAAACTAGATGAATTGGACTCAGTTAAATGAGACCGTTTTGCCCAAAATGGCTTCGTTTCCGGAGTCAAATACGGTTGACTCGCGGGTCTCCACGAACGACGGGGTTTTGATTGGCTTTCTTCCACGATTGCAGATTACTTGATCAACTCAAAATTAAGGGAAAAAATGTTATTCCGAATTAATAAATTTTAACAACACTTTGACACAACTTTGCTTTTCAATTTTTAAGAGTCAAGAAAAAGCTAAAGATGACTCTAGTCCCCTTCGATTTTTAATGAGCTTGAAGTGAAAAGTTCTCAGATGGACCTTTTGTTTTAAAGAGTTGAAAAGGAAAGAAAGTGACTACTCTGTAAATCTAGACAGAGGGATTACCAAACCAATCGAAAAATTGCAATATACACCTTGGTGATAAATTAAAGAGAAATTATCAAGGACTCATGTACGACAGTCAATCTTCCCCAATTCTGTGTTTAGTGCATTGTGATCGATAGGGTGGTAGACACGGCTTCCTATGGATAAAGGATGTAAGCCTCTTATGGTCTCCCAATATATACTCGACAGTATGGGGAGCGCAAGTCTATGCTAGCACTTGTCGTATCAAGGAGGAATCACCCAACCTTCAATGAAAATGATAGTTACTATATTGTACGATGCCGAAACACATCTCTAGCCTAGACCTCTAGATGTGTTGTGTTAGGTTCCAAAGCCTTGTTAGGTTCATTCAGATTTATTTTAGAGTTGATCTTCTATAAAAGTTTGCCTTTCAATGGTTCAACACATGATGTTGATTTGAAATTCCTAAAAATGCAATCTACAATGATAAACAATTGTTGTTTGTTTTGATCAATGAAAATCCTAGGTACTACGGAAAGGAAATTATGATTTTTTCAAACAAAGAGCAAAGAGCACACTCTAAATGCACTTTCCTAAATAATTTTTCGCACACAAGCTAAATGCAAATGCAAATGCATGTATTTGTTTTTCATTCCCTTAATGTGAGTAATGCCAAAAAGGAAAACTAAGTATAGCAAAGATTTGAAATATTTCATTCAAAGCAACATTTTGACAATTTATTTTTCAAAATAGAAAGGAAGACTAAACGATACTTTTAAATTTCGAATAGAAAATGCTTTTGACACTTCGAATAACAACAAATCAAATCAAATACATGATAAAAAGTTCAATTGACTATTTAGAGAAGGAATACTCGACGAGACTTCTCTTTTTGACACAAAACAACAGTTACGACACTCTTTGTACCAAAACAACAAATTGATTTAAGCAACTTTTCGACAAAGGATTGTAAATGATGGACAAATACATAAAAACATTTACTAATCCTAATCAATGGAGGCTGATCTATGTAATGCAAGCAGGCTTCAGTAATGAGGCACTGTTCATAAGCAGCAAATCAACTAAATAGAACTGAAAACAAGGACAAAAACCCCAAATTTCAAGAAGGGAAATAGGCTCAGTCAGTCATCGCACCTGGGCTTCACAGAAATAGGGATGAATCACACTTTTTTAGGCTTGGATGGTGCGATGCATACTGGTTGATAGTGACAGATAGTGCGATGGGCCAGGGAGCGCGACTGAGGTGGGTTTTGGCTCAAAATTGCAACTGATTTTAGTGATTTAAGCTGAGCTATGAGGGACGGTAAAGAGAAAAGTACAGAGGAATGATCTTGGGAGGTTACTGAGCTACCAAAAGGGCATCTAGAATGCTTGTAAGTCAAATGTCCAATTCATAAGCTAAACTGGAGATTGACTGAAGCAACATTCATCTACTATGCAATTGCAGAGCAAGAGCAGTTCAAAGGTTATCTGGCTAACTTCGGGCTCCATCTATAGTTTATAAAACAAAAAACAACGACAAACAAACATCTATAAAATCCCCAGTGGAGTCGCAATTTTGTTTCTGAGAAAACTAGTGTCTTTTCGATTAACTAGCCCTCTAGGATTGGCAGCTATCCTAGAAACAAACAATCAAAGCAATTTGGGATTTCTTCTATGTATGATAGATAAGAGAGAGGCAAAGGAACCAACCTGGATCTTCTGCTTAACTCCTTGCTTGATCTCCCTCTCCCTTGACAAAGCTTGTAACTCCTCTCCTACTTATCCCACTTAGAGAATACCTGTAGAAACAAAGTAACAAAACACCATCAAAGCATCTTGATCTATTATATCATAAGCATTGCAGAATCAGAAATACAATGAACATACAATGGCATTCACAAATAACAACATTCACAAATACACAATTGTATGGAGGAAAACTCAAAGAACTTTATTAAATATGAAGGGAGAATTACAACCCAGTTGTCTGATCTAGCATCATCCTCCCAACATCAAAGCCCTCTTCACCTCATGTAAAGCAAGATCACCCAACAATAAAATGCTCTTTCTCAGATGCAAAATATCAGCACTTCCTTGCAAATTACAAAATTCCAGCCTCCAGATCTCTCAGATGAGGGATCCATTTATAGATGTGTGCAAGGGTGTGAGTCATATCTGGGTTTTTTTTTAGTCTCATTCCACTTGTTGTTTTTGGTTCCACTTGGAGCTTTGTTGGATCTCTTACTCATCCCTGGGCGAATTCAGAGAGGCAAGTGTCATAGGAGAAGTTTCTAGAAGATTCCATGAGCATCCACTTAGAAAATTCTCAGACATTTTTCCATCCTCGCTTATCACACCCTACAGAAGGCCTCATCAGTATGCATCACACCTGGCTAGTGTAGGAGTCAGTATGCATCACACCCTGATAGTGGAGCAGTTAGTATGGTCTTGTTTTGGCCAGTTCTGGATGGTTTTTCAGGTGGAACTTTTGGGGAATGATGTGATCAGTTGACCATGATCCTTTAGGGTAAGAAACAACACTTTTAGGGGTTAAAGAGCCCTAGTTTATTGACATATAATATTGGGGTTGCAGTGCCCAAATATGTCTATAACAGCTGCATTCGCTACTGTCACTATTCTCAATCAAGCAAATGTTCGGGTAAATAGCACTCAAACTCCACATGAACTTTGGTATGGTAAGACTCCTACTGTAAAATACTTCAAAGTTTTTGGAAGCAAATGTTACATCAAAAGGAATGATGAAAAACTTGGTAAGTTTGAACCTAGAGCAGATGAAGGTATTCTTCTTGGCTACTCTTCCTGAAGTAAAGGATATAAATGCTACAATAAAAGACTTGGGAAAATTATTGAAAGTATTGATGCTGTGCTTGATGAAGCATGAAAAAATCCAAAACAGATAAAAATCGAAGATTATGACAATGAAGAAGATGAGGATCATATTCCCACATCAAACCACACTGATTCTAAAGAAGAAACCAATGATGCACCAGAAGAAGAGATAACGATAGAAGAAAAGACTCTGTCCTGGTATGTTCAGAAAAATCATCTAGAAACTCAAATATTAGGAGAAAAAGGGGCAGGTGTGGAGACTAGAAGAACCATTGCCGAAGCTTCAAGCTATCTAGCATTACTATCTTCCAATGAACCTCAAAATGTAAATGAAGCGTGCAGAGATGAATGTTGGGTCAAGGCCATGAATGAAGAACTTGAGCAAATTGAAAAGAATAATACTTGCAAATTAGTTTCTAGACCTCATGATAAGAATATCATAGGAACTAAATGGATATTCAAAAACAAGCTGAACAAAAATGGAGAAGTTATTAGAAACAAGGCCAGACTTGTTTGTAAAGGATATGCTCAACAAGAAGGTATAGACTTTCAAGAAACTTTTTCACCTGTTGCTAGACTTGAAGCCATCAGAATGTTTCTTGCTCTTTCTAGTTTTCAGAAATTTAAAGTATACCAAATGGATGTAAAATATGCCTTTCTTAATGGAGACTTAGAAGAAGAAGTCTATATTGAACAAACAGAAGGATTCATTTGTGGAAATGATGCAAAGCTTGTATGCAAACTCAGAAAATCTCTTTATGGTCTAAAACAGGCTCCAAGGGCATGGTATTACCGTCTTGACAAATATCTCCATACAAAGATGGACACTGATAAATTGCTAATAATTGTTGTGTATGTTGATGATATCATTTTTGGCAGTAATGAAGAATCCATGAGTCAAAATTTTGCTTTAGTAATGCAACAAGAATTTGAAATGTCCTTGCTTGGTGAGCTTACCTACTTTCTTTGTTTACAAGTTCAGCAAAATAAAGATGGTATTTTTCTCTGACAAACCAAATATCTCAAGTAGATCCTGATAAGGTATGGCGTGGAAGATTCTAAACCAGTATGTACCCCAATGGTAACAGGATGCAGTCTTAGCTCAAATGATGAATCAGTAGCAATACATCAACCAACTTACAGATCCATGATTGACAATCTGCTTTATGTAATAGGTACCCGACCAGACATCATGCATGCAGTGCGAACAGTTGGAAGATCCCAAGCAAATCCTAAGGAAACACACCTTCAGGCAATCAAAAGGATTTTCAAATATCTCCAAGGAACACAAAACTTTAGGTTATGGTATCCCAGAGATACAGATTGTACACTTCATGCATATACAGATGGAGATTGGGTAGGAAGTGTTGATGACAGAAAAAGCACTAGTGGTGGTGAATTCTATATGGGTTCTAGGTTGGTGGCTTGGTTCAACAAGAAACAAAGTTCAATTGCATTATCTACGGCTGAAGCAAAATACGTGGCTGCTGCATCTTGTTGCACACAATTACTTTGGATGATGCAAACATTGCAAGATATTCAAATCACATGTACTCCACCCATCTCCATTCTATGTGACAATACAAGTGCCATCAGTATTTCAAAGAATCCAGTAATGCACTCCAAGACTAAGCACATACCCATCAAAAATTATTTCCTACGTGAACAAGTGCTTGAACAAAAATTCAAATTGAAGTATGTTCCCTCCAAAGAACAAGTTGCTAATATATTCACTAAACCACTACCTAGAGAGACATTTGAATATCTCAGACAGAAGTTGGGAGTAGTTGCTACATCATCCTGCTATTAAATCTTATTTTTTAGAAAAAGGTGGTTATATGCGAGTTTCATAAAGTGTAGTCACGTATATACGTGAGTTTCTGTGGACACAATCGCATATATGTTGGTTTGAAGAAAAACAGTGGGCTAGACTCGGGAAAAAGGGGGTCTGCTATGGATCTGTCAATTATCTACTCTATTTGATGATGATTTCAATCTGCTAATATATTGGTCCTCATAGTGTTGTTGATCACTTGATGTATATCTGATTGATGATGATGCTTTGATATCTCTTATTGACATATACAATGATCAGATATGACAGTGAACAGGTGGAACAGGTTCAGAGGGAGAACATGATTGATGATATTTTGGGAACTATTGATGGACATATACAGGTTGTTGGTCTAGATGCTAGATGCTGATGCTGGTGTTACAAATGCTGCTGATGATAGTCGTTGATGACTATCATGGTCTTGTTTAAGACATTTGGTCTCTATTATATATGTCATGTATATCTTTTACTATAACTGCCATGAAAAGACCTAATGTGTAACCCCACTATGCATGGGATGAATGATGTAATGTTTCTTGACTTGTATAAACAATTTATATATCCCCACTTGGTTGGGTGGATGAGTCAAATTTGGTATATCCCCACTTGGTTGGGAGATGGATGCATGTATGAGTCATTGGTGATAGGAAGGCCATTTGTGATGTATGGATAGCATCACGTTTTTTTTTAGATCATCTTTTTGTAGACTTTTCTTATGCTTAGGGGGAGCATGGACTCGATCATGGGAGCTCAATCAGCACTTCAGTAGATCAAAGAATTGAGCATGCACTTAGGGGGAGCATGACCCTTTTCCCTTGATGTCAAAGGGGGAGAGTGACTTGGTGTCGTTGTTGCCATCAAGTCCAAAGGGGGAGATTGTTGGCATTATGATGTATGTGTTGTACTTGATGGCAACCCACTTGTAGCAGAACAACTCTCTTGTATATGGTAACTAGATGAATCTATAGAAGAGATATTAGATGTGACAGATAGTACTACAGGTTAACAACACTGAGTTACAGATCAGACTACACAGAATGAAGAAAGAGAGGTATACACAGGTTCATTGTATACAAGTCATGTATATGTACACATGCACTTTCACAAAAGGAAAAGTGCATATACCTAGGAAAACTAAATGTTTGGTATGAAGTATTTTGATCCATCGTATTGGTCCAAGGTATTGGGTTCGAGGTATTGAACCCAGGTATTTGGTCCATGGTATTGGTCCTAAGTGGCCTTGGACCATGGTATTGAGAAAGGCCTAAAACTATAAAAGGAGGAGAATATCTTTAGGCCAAGGTGTGCAGGTATCGAATATTTGATATAGTATGATATCTAATATGTAGGTTATTGGCTTATGGTGTTGTGTTGGATCTGAACTGACGAAGAACCTTAGTGCTTGATGAAGGATAAGATCTAATGATGCATCAAGATCTTAAGGCTTGAAGTGAATTATATTTATGTGGTTTGATCATGTATCTGAATAACTGGCTAATGTTGTAGTCTGTGAATATGATGATCTGGGTATGATTGAAGTCTGGAACAGTTTTTATGCTTAAATCATCTTTTACATATCTGTACGCAGGTTCACTTCAGAAAAGAAGCGTATACACGTTGGTTCTGCATATCAAAAAACATGTACATCATAAATTTTATTTGCAGATCTGTACACTGGTTTGCATTGAGGAAAGCACGTATACATGTAGGTTAGATACATGGAAGTAGTGTATACCTTATAAAATATGTTTTAGTTTCTTCTATTTGCTGTTGTAGTGTTCTGGGTTATTTCTTGGGTTCTGGTTACTGTATTCCGGTGACATCATTCTGAATGATCAGAGTGATTGATTGATTTGGTTGTGGTTGGTTCAAAAGGAAGATTGGTCGATGGAGATATATTTGATGGTTGAATGATGTTGTTGATGGATCCAGTCTGAAAATTTATGAAACATGGTCCCTGGAAGAAAAGAGAAGGTTGTATCCTTCTGCAGGTAGAAACCTACGTACTAGTATAAATTTGCACCAGTACAAAAATTGTAAACATAATTCTCTTATTATTAAAAGAAGACAGAGACGATTGCAGCAGGTGGTTTTCACCCACATTGGGTTTCCACCCTATATCTTGGTGTTCATGTGTGTTTCTTATGTGTGATGATCTATTCTATTTTACTGCACCTGGTTATTATTTATATGGTTTTGATGCACTGATTAAAGATCAATATATGATGAATTAATTGAATCATAATTTTGTTGTATATACGCTAGTTGCTCTAAACACAGTTGCGTGTACACACTAGTTCCCTTAAATGAAGTAACATATATAAATCTGATTATGGAAATGAAAAATTATTAGTTTGATAATACTAATTCACCCCCCCTCTCAGTATTATTTCCAACATACTATTCCTAGCAGACAATTTGATCCTAACAAAGTTGCACAAAATTTTACTGCCCAAGTAAAAATTAGGCAATTCAGTCACAAAGATGATGACTATGATGACCTATTTGAATCTACCAAGGTATTTTCACAAGTACAACATCTAGCTACACTGAAATGGAATACAAAAAAGGTAGCGCAATTCCAAGTATATAAAGAAATAAGACCATAAAATGTCCCTTTGGATATGTTGACGATTCCTCAACCAATTGCCCGAGAAGAGAAGGATTCAGAATAGGGTTTAGAGCAGGATTCAAAAAAAGGTTTAGAATAGGGTTCAAAGTAGAATTCAGAAAAGAATTCAGAGAAGAGTTCAGAAAAGAACTTGGAACATGACTTAGAATATGTTTCTAAGTATATTGAAGTGGAAAATAAATCCACAGAAATGTATACTTATAAAACAACCTTTAATAATCCGCTGGATGAAGCCTGGAAACAATTTGATCAGCAACTTAAAGGACAACAAGGGGTTGAAAATATTGAGATGGAGAAAAAATTTAGCACACCCCAAAACACTGGACAGACATCGTTTAATGATAGGGCTTCTGATAAAGCTCTCACTACAGAGGAAATTGAAATCATCCCAAAAATACCTTCCTCTGAAATTTTCCTTAAAGTGTAAGAAATCCATCCTCTTGACGTCTTTTACAGTCCCAAACATTGGGATTTGGTGAAAAGAGAGAGAAAAAGGAGAAGAACTGAGCCATCACCAGCAGTGATTCCTGGTGATACACCAATGGACATAGTATGGAAGGATACACAAACTCATCCTTCAGACAATTTGACAAAGTTGTCATAGTTCCTAGGTGCTTATGCATCTGTTACGATTGATAAAGTAGCAGAAAGTTGACCACTGGTCAAGGAAAAAGAAGAGAGAAGTAAAAAATTAGAGTAGTAGTTGGCAAAGGAAAGACAAAGTATTGATCATCAAGTAAAGACATAATTGTCTCAACTCCAGCAGAGCTTTGATCAATTAAAGCTCCAACATCAGGCATAGACTAGTACTAAGGATGCCCAAATTTGACAGCTCCAGTTTTCACTTGATCAGTTGAAGGAAAATCCTAAAGTGGAGGACTTTATAAAGGAATCATTGGATCTAAGCACTCTATTATCAAAGAATAAAGAAATGTTCTGTCAAAAGTTATCTATCATCAATCAACTATGTGTTAAAAGTGATTCACTAATGAATCAATCATCCGATCTGAGGGTGACATTCAGTGACATTGATGATAAAATCTTAGGATTTATAACATGGAAGGATACATCAGAATGAAGAGCAGCAGAGCTTCCCATAATAGAGGAATCTCATAAGGAAATCCTCTTTACTAATTGGGACATTCAGTGGAAATAAGCAGAAAGAGCAGTCTATAGGGCAACTGATGTTGCCAATAACATCATTGAAACTATCAATGATAACCTGCGTAATGCTAACCTGATTCAAGAATTCCCACCTGGTAATCTTCCTGATATGAATGTCCTCGAAAGGAAATGGCAAGAAACTTCAAAAGCAAAGGAAGAAGCAACTAAAAAGTTGACCAAACTTGACTGGTAGATGTATTGAAAATATCTTGTGAAGCCACAGAGTTAATGGCTAATGCTCTGCTTCCTTGCCGACTCATCCACTCATATGCTTCTCGTGCTTTCAGATGCAGTGTACACTGGAAAACTATGCATGAGGTCAAGTCATCCCCCTAAAATTAAGCTAATGATGGATATTTACAAGCTCAACAAGAGAATGAAAGAATACATACAATTGTATTCATGAGCTCATCATTTCAACAACTTCTATTTCTGTATTATTGTCACTTGTTTTAAGGAGAGTTGTTTTAACTTCCTCAACACGTTTATTTATTGTCTATTCTTTTACTTTAGTTTTTGTTATATAAACCCTTTCATGTCTACAGAGAAAGGGTCCCAAAATTTTATAAAGAAAAACTTTGGAAGCTTGCACTTCTGTACTTTTGAAGTTTATCTTAGAAGAATGAATGGATCAGGGTCTTGAAGTTTTGTAGAGAAGGCTTTGGAAGCTTACACTTTTGTGGTTTTGAAACAATCTTAATGAGAAAGATTGGACTGGAACTATTTGTTTCATGAGCGGAGTAATATACATTGGGTACTTTTATCATTATATTTATGTTTTGTTTATGAATTGATAGTCATTCCTCTTTATATTGTTTATTATATTTTTCTTTTCTAATGCAGTTTTGTATTAATTCACTTCGAAACATGCTAGAATTATCATCCTTAATACATATATAAGTGATTTTTGAACATTACTTGATTGCAATATGTGTTTCATCAATTATTTTGATTAAATATTTAATCAAAATAATTATCCTATAATCATTTCATTTTTGTAAGTGTTTGATTAATCTTTATTATCATGCAATATGGACAATTATTCTAGATCGCATAAACATAAGTAACCATGGGTAATATATATATTAATATACATGTATTCCAGTTTATAAACTACCCCATCTATCAATTTGTTTTTTATTATAAACACTTTATCCATTATATCACAATTTTTATTGGGAAACTGGTTTCGTTATATCCAACTGGAGCCACTATTCTAAATAGAAAAGGGATGGTATTCAAGTCCCTGACTGGGTGGTTTTCCCCTGTGTTATTGCAGCAATTTTCAAGGCTTCAACATTTTGGTGCTAGAAGGAGAGCCGCGACTATGAATGAAAAAAAGAACTCAATCTAAACTAAAAATCTATTCAAAGAGTCACTCCCCCTCAAGATCACCTCCAAGTTCTAGATCTTCATCTAAAACTCCTATTTCTAGATCATAAGTTGAGAAATCACCTCCTAAATCTTGTAGTACATTTCCTGAAGCGCCCTCTTCAGACTATAATCCAGAAACACCTGAGGTCTATACTTTACTAAAGAAATTAGGAGAAATCTTTATTTCAACAGAAAATCCTATATCATTTGAAGCTTCTGAAGGAAGTGTAACCTCTATTTTATAGCCTACTTAGATTTTAACTCGTTCTGAAAGAGAGAAGCTTGGGGTTCCTCCATTTGAGATTCCTCTTCCTTCTTTCTGGAAAATGACTAAGAAATCTGAGTCACAAATGTCTACTAGTAATAATTTCTCAAATTCTCCTCCACAAACTCCTTCATTCCCTCCATTCATTCTTGTTAATACCCCTTCTTCTCAAAGTACTAGTGCCAGTTCATCTAGCACTAATACACAACCTGCCTCTTCTTCCACACAATCACCCTCAACATCCACCTCTTCCAAAACTCCAATAATGGCGGAAGAAAATAGCAACAACCCCCACCACCAATCATACCATGGGCCAATACTAGAGTTGTGCAAATTACATCATCTTTCCATGATCTACCTAAGCATCTTGAAAGATGGTTACCAAAATTTAACCTTGATGATGGAATACCTACTAAAGAGCATCTCCACAATTATATGTCGGCCATTAATATTAATGGAGTAGTTGAAGAAGACTGGTAGTAAGATTATTTCCCTACACCCTCCAAGGATCAACAGGTTCATGTTATTTTTCATTACCACAAGGGTCTATTACTAATTAGGGCATGTTTGAAGAACAATTCTTAGCTAAATTCAGTGATGACCACACAACTACATCCCTTATTAATCATCTTTCTAATTTAAAATCTAAGTTAGGTGAAAATATTAAAGTTTTCAGTTCTAGATTTAATAAATTGCTAAAAAAAATCCCAGTCACATCAAGCCCTGATGTTGATGTTCAGATCGAGTGGTATATTTCTTATCTTCCTTCCAATATAGCGATTTTTGTTGATAGAGCCAATAAGGCTACTTTAGTAGAAAACATGAAAGAAGCCTTGTCTGTAGAAAAGATAATAGTTGCATTATAAAAGAAGACTTCCTAGGAATAACGAAAGATGAAAAAGGTTACATTTAAGGATGAATCAAAGAAGAAAGCCCCTAAGGATCCCTTTGATCTTGAAGGCTTACAAAAAGTCCTTAAAACCATGTCAAATGAGATGGTAGAAATTAAGAAATAGGTGGCTAAGTCCTCTTCTAAAAAACCTTTTAGATCCTTCAAAATAAATCAAACATCTAATCCTCAACCTCCAAATACAATATCTAACACTGAGTCTGATTTAGATGAAGATGATGAAGGAATGACATTATCTATTGGTGAATCTGAAAATGAAGAATTGGTTGAACTACATGGGATGTGGTATTTTATTCTACCTACTTCCAACAATGAATATGAGCAAGAAGCTTTACCTGTTAGCTCTAGGAGTAAAGGCCCTATTGATTCAACAAAATCAACTCAAAAGAAAAGGCCTTCAATCTCTGCTATGAAGGATAATTGGGTCAGTAAAAAGTATTCTTCTATGTCTCCTCAACCAACCCCATCCTCATATAATCCTCCATATTCATCAAAAACATTGGTATTTGTTGATACCATGGAATATAATATAGTGGAGGACATGAAGAAAGCCAAAAAAAGTATCTCTCTTCATGAGCTTAGTAAGCTTAAACATCAACAAAAGCTATTACTAAAATAGTTGAATGCAGTTCCTACTTCTCCTCTTCCTGCTGCTATTTTATCAAAAGCTTCTAGAGGAATGGGTAAGCCTCCTAATGATTCATCAAATAAGGTTGATTCCACCGATTCTATCTTAATTAACAATAGATCTAACTCACACACTCACCCTTTCCTCATAACTTATGGAATCTTCAATAAAAATTTTCACAACTACTTAATAGACTGAGTAGCCTCTTCAAACATAATGCCAAGATCAATCTGCATGAAATTAAATGTTTCACTGCAAAAGTCTATAGTCCACATTGTGCAACTTGATAAAACAAAAGTTTAAGTCTTAGGGGAAATGAATTCAGTCGGCATTATACTTTCTTCTAATCCAAAATTTTGTCAAGTAATTGACATACTAGTTGTTGATATTCCTGAATTTTATGGTTTAATTCTTAGTAGAGACTAGTCTGAGAAACTTCATGGTTATTTTGCAACAGATTGGTCTCATATGTGGCTCCTTTACAATGGGAAACCAAATCAAATCACAATTGATTGAGAAAAACATTTGAAGTATACAATAACTAATTTTGAAGATGAAAATGAACTAGTAGCTTTTAACAATAATATCATTGGAAACTACTCTGCTGAGTCATTTTTAGGAAATTTCAATGCACAAAAGTCACATTTTTTGGATAATTTTGTTACTTCTCAAATTCAGAACTTTTATCAAAAAAATTCTTCCAAATGAATAAAACTTATAGATAAACCCTTAGTTAAAACTTTATTTTGGACATTATATATTGTTCGATCTAAATCCAATGATGGTTCATGATTCGCTTGTGTATTAATCAGTCCAGAAGGAGAAAAATAGTGCTAGCATGTAGGTTGGAATTTGAATGCATAAACAATACTGTTGAATATGAAGCACTCATCGAGGGCTTGCATCAAATATCTTGAAGTATTTGGAGATTCTGAAATTGTTATCAAACAAGTAAGAAACGCCATTCATTGTCTCTCTAGACATTTAAAACATTACCAATCAATGGTTCAGGACCTTACTTCACATTTTTTAGCATTCAACATCTCTCTTATCCCTAGACTTCAAAATGCAAGTGTTGGCCTTCTAGCTAATATAACATCCAAACTTATACCATCAAAATACTAAAGTACATATAGGTTTTCCATAGAATTAGTTTTTCAACCATCGATTCCCAATAATGTCACCAATCGGCGATTGTTTAATGATGATGAATATATCCTAAGATTTTTAACATCTGAAGGATCATACAATGATCAGATAATTGATGACAACGAACATGATAATCAATTGAAACAGAAATCCAATGGTATGGTAAATGATGAAGATCTTTATGATCTAAAAGACAGATTTAAGAAGGTTAATAATTCTAAACTCCAAAGTTCAACCTTATGGTTTGAACTAGTAAACCTTGAAACTGATCTCAAACCACAAAGCATCAATCTAGGACTTGGTCTCTCACGTGATGAGATATTAGAATTTATTCATTGGTTCTAATATTCATTGGTTAGAAAAGTATAAAAGTATCTTTGCTTCGAGCTATGGTGATCTTAAAACATATGATACCTCCATCATACAACACACTATTCCCATGATATCCAATGAGAAACCAGTACAACATAAATTAAGGAAAATTTACCCCAATCTAGAAAGCCAAATCAAGTCTGGGTTGAATAAAATCCTTAAAGCCAAGATTATATTTCCTATTAAGCATTCAAAATGGGTTTCAAATTGAGTACATGTTAGAAAGAATAATGGTGACAGCTATATTTGCATAGATTTTAGGAATCTCAATAAATCTTGTAAGAAGGACAATTTCCCATTACCGACCATGGAAAAAATACTACAATCAATAGTTGGTTCCAAACTAATGTCTTTTCTTGATGGTTTTCAGGGTATAACCAAATCTTGGTTCACCCAAATGATAGGTTAAAGACTACATTCAGGACTAAATGGGGGACCTATGCCTCCCAGAAAATTCCTTTTCGTTTAATAAACGCAAGGGAAACCTTCCAAAGAGATATGGATATAGATTTCAAGGTTCTGATAAACAAAACTATTTTTGTTTAGTTAGATAACATAACTTCTTACTCCAAGAAGAGAAACAACCATTTGCATGACTTGAAACAAATCTTTGAATGCTACAAGAAGTATGGAATTTCATTAAATTGAAAGAAATCTTATTTATCTTTAACTGAAGGTAAGATTTTAGGGTTTATTGTATCCAAGAAGAGCATTTGTATTGATCCTGATAGAATAGAAGAAATTTCTGAAATTCCTTTACACCACAATAAAAAATCTATGCATTCCTTTCTATGTGAGATAAATTTTGTTAATATATTTTTTCCTGACTTTTCCCAAATTGTTTTACCATTACAAACCACGATTAAGAAAAATTATATCTTTTAGTGGGTACATAACGAAAGGGAAGATTTTGATTTAATCAAAGAAGCCATTATGAATTCTCCCTCTTTAACAACTCTAAATTTTTCTAATCATTTTATCTTGTACACTTTTTCTTCTAAAACATCTTATGCTTTTGTTCTAACACAACTTAATGATCAACAAATTGAAGCACCCATCTCTTTCTTTTGTTCTAATTTTCAAGGTGTTGAATTAAATTATTAAAAGGTGGAGAAGCAAGATTTTTCTGTTTTAAATCTATAAAGAACTTCAGGCCTTTTCTCCTAAAAACACACACTAAAATAATAGTCCCATTCCCAGTAGTGAGACATTTTCTTACCCAAAGGGAATTAGGGGAGAAAATGGCAAATTGGGTAATAACCCTACAAGAATATGATATTGACATTAAACTAGCTAAAATTGTTAAGGGGCAAGGATTTTGTAGATTTCTTATGGGAGCTTCCAACCTACCAGTGGATGAGGAATCAGGTAATACTATACACATATCCAAGGTAAACGACTTGGAGTCACAATATGCTAATCTCATTTTCTATTTAAAAAATGGATATGCTCCCCCTGTACTCAATCACAAAAGGAAAATGGCTTTAAGGCTAAAATCCAATCAATTATATCATTGATGATGTGTTATTCAAAATAAATTATGATTTTGTATTATTAAGATGCCTAGGAAAGTCTGAAGCACAAAAGATTTTGCAGGAACTCCATGGCGAACCAACCGGTGGACATTTTGGAGGAGATACTACTACACATAAAATCTTGCATGTTGGGTACTATTGGCCAACTTTGTTCAAGGATACCCATGAATATGTGAGGAAATGAAAAAAATATGTTAGACTGCTACTGGAAGACAACGAAAACTAGCCTTACCTCTACAACCAGTCAACATTGAACAATCCTTTGAAAAATGGGGACTGGACATCATAGGTGAGATTTTTCGTCATTGTCCAAAGTAGCATAAGTATATCCTTATAGCTAGAGACTATTTTACTAAGTGGGTGGAAGCAATACCACTAAAGGCAACCAAGTCTGATGCCATCATTGAATTAATTGATTAGTTCATTATTCCTAGGTTTGGCTTAACCACTGCACTTATGTTTGATAATGCATCGTACTTTTCAGGAAATAATATGACTAGATTTTCTCTTAAGAGGGGTTTTAAAATTAAGTACTTTGCTAACTACAACCCCCAAGGAAATGATCTAGCAAAATCAACCAATGAAAACCTCATGAGAATTAGTAAAGGAACTATTGATCAGAGCCAAAAGAATTGCCACAAATCTTTGACATTTTCTCTATGGGAAGATCGAATAACCAAGTAGACACTTCTCGCTTCAATCTAGTATATAGGTCCCTACAATACTAGTTATTCCCCCATTACTATTGTCATTGTAGGCCCTATTGTTATTGTTGTACCCATATTGTCCCCATATTGTTATTATTGTTCCCCATAGAAGCCCACTATTATTATTGTTGTGCCCTTATATTATTATTGTTATGTTGGCTTTGATTATATTGTGACCCCTTAGACTCCTATATATAGAAAGGAAGTTTTGTCATTTGTATCATCCAAGAATTATTCACTTGTGTAATGTGAAGGAGGTTTCCACCTCAAAGAAGCCGATTTTGATGTGTTGATCTTAATTTTCATCTATTTTGTGAGTTGGTTACATAACATTTGGTATCAGAGCTTTGGATTCTAGGGTTTCACTACGCCAAATAGGTCATCATGAAATTTTCGCTCTAAACTTTTTTCTACGATGTTTTAGAAGCAGATACTAAACCCATTTGAGTCGGAATCACGATGAACCTCAGGTCTAAATTTTAGATCTTTTCTCGCTATATTTTCAGAGATAGTATCCAAGGAAGTTAGGGATTTTGCAGGCTCCCAAATTATATCTCAAACAGGTGACCTAGGGAAAATCGTCATAACTTTCGCTCTGAGCATTAGATTGAAATTTCATAAAGCGTTATGGAAAGAGGATGGCTTGGAGTTTTCTTGCTATCAGTGTTAGGTCCAAATGAAGAAAAAATGACACGCGATACTTTGTACAAGTTCATTTTACTGAATCAGTCTATAATTAGGTCATCGTGGGAGATTTGGTATAACACTTCCTTGGTGAATCCAATTTTGATCAAAATTGTAGGGTTGGAAAGAGGACTTATAAAGATACCACAAGAAGAAATTTCGAACCTTGAAGATCTGAAATTATAGGGATCGAATAGATTAAATATCGATCTCCTACAAAGTGAAAAAAAGTGTGTAGTTTTCTTAAAATTTTGGATAAGTTTGAAGGAATTCAAAGGGCATAGTGAAGCATTATTATCGTTAATTGATTCCCCGAAGAAATAAAATGGAAACACCTAGTAAGAAACCTGAAATCTCCTGTATGACTCATGAATAAGAGGAAGAAGTGCAACATGATATATCAAGATTACTAGACCAAGTGCAATATAATTCACTCTCACAAAAAGTAACAGAAGCTAAGATGGATAGTTTAAAGAAAGGCGTGGAAGCTAATATGGATGGCGTGGAAGATAAGATGGATGTTTTAAAGGAATATGTCGAAGCTAAGATGGATGGTATAGAAGAAACACTTAAACGCAACATGGAAGATTTGAAGACAGACATGGAAGCTAAGATGGATGGTATAGAAGGAAAAATTAAAGGGAACATGGAAGATTTGAAGATAGATTTGAAAAATTTTCTACAAGAAATTATTACTAATGGTGAAAGGGTAGTAAAGGAAACTCATGAGGAGAGAAAAAAAATGTTAATCATGATTTCATAGACTTTAATGGTGAACTGAAGACCCACCATGTTCCAAAGATCGATATGAAGAAGTTTGATGGCAAGGCTTTGCTCTCGTAAACAAATTGTCACTTGGGCAATATTTAGGGAAGAAATGATAACACATTAAGAGGATACAAAAAAACACTTTTTTTAGCCAATTGATAAATCTCAAACAAAAGGGTTCAATAATGGAGCACATTGACGAATTCCAAAAATTGAATATAAGGGTGAAAGATATTCTAGAGGAGCATAGGATTGATGTTTTCATAGCGAATTTAAAGGATAACGTTCAACATGAGGTTCGCCTTTGGAAACCTGATTCATTAGAGAAGGCATTCAGTTTGGGAAGAAAAATGGAAAGAAAAATTATGGCAACAACGAAGCCTACCACTTGTGGGGTGTGGAGCCCGATTATCTTCTTTATTCAAAGGTATCGCCGCATTAGACACAATTTCGTAATGTGGCGGCAACACCACCTGTTTATGTGCACTGCTAGGGGGTTCTAAGGGGGGCGAAGACAATTCTTTAGGGCCCCCACCTGGTGGGGTATCGGGGGAAACACCCCCGAAGCTAAAAATAGAGGTAAAATTGCCTTGTAAAATGTTGTAGTTTCGTAGTCAATCTAGGTTGTTCATTAGGCGGAAATCTGATGGTGGAAGTTATGTTTAGTTTGGGTTTTTTGCCCTAGAAGGAAACCCTTGCTATATATGAGGGAATTGTATTGCAGCTATGTATATCTGTATTCTAACTGAGAAATAGAGAGGAGATTGTGTGAGAGAGAAGAGGAAATTGCAACAGATCTTCTGTAGGTTGTATCTCTTCATTTTGCTGGATAATATAAAAGGAAGGACTAGATGTTTCTCCATGGACATAGACCAAATTGGGTGAACCATGTATATCTGTGTCTCTCTTGTTTTATGTGTTTTCTATGTTTATATTTATGCAATATTTTATGTGTTACATTGCTCTATAATATATAATTTTGTAACGACTCGTATTAGAGTCGTAGGTCTATTTGGCTGATAAACCTATAGGAGAGAAGGGTTCCTAGATTGAGTTGGAGCAATGGAAAAAGATGGTAGGTATAGGGTCAAAACATTTAACAGCAAAAACTACCAGTTGTGGAAGATGTAGATGGAAGATTATTTTTACTAGAAAGATATGTACCTACCATTAAGTGGAAAGACAAAGAATCTGACGAGTATGACGGACACAAAATGGGAAATTCTCGAGAGAAAAGCACTTGGAACAATAGGAATATGCCTAGAAGTGTCGGTAGCCTTTAATATTTCAAAGGAAACAACAATAAAGGGTTTAATGTCGGAATTGGCCAAACTATATGAAAAACTGTCGCCTCAAATAAGGTATTTCTTATGAAGAATTTATTTAATATGATGATTTTAGAAGGTGGATCTGTTGCTGATTATTTAAATGAATTTAATATAGTTACTGGTTAGTTAAGCTCTATAGGGGTAATTTTTGATGATGAAGTTAGGGCTCTGTTATTTCTGTGCTCATTTCCAGAAAGTTGGAATGGTTTAGTTATGGCCATTAGTAACTCTATCTCTGAATCTAGTAATTTAAATTTTGATGTTGTTTTTGGTGCAATCCTTAGTGAAGAAATGCGATGGAAAAGCTTCGGTGAGACATCAGGTAATGCTTTGACTGCAGAGACTAGGGGAAGAAAAATGGAAAGAGTAAACAACCTAGGATATCACAGAAAGTCAAGGAAAAGAAGGTCCAAGTCTAGATTGGAGATAGTGTGTTGGAAATCCGGTAAGAAAGGACACCTGAAGAAACACTGTAAGTCTTGCAAGGGAAAAGAAGGAGATGCGCAACAAGAAAACAATCATGAAGTGAATGTGACAGGTGATGTGATGCAAGATGCTTTGATTATTTCATTAGAAAATATTATTGTTGCTTGGGTGGTAGATCCAGGGGCCTCATTCCATGCCACATATGATAGGAAACATTTTCATGATTATGTTCAAGGATATTTTGGAGAGGTTCGATTGGGTGATGATAAACCCTGTAAAATCATTGGAATGGGTAAAATTTTCATAAAATAGTGGAATGTAAATAAATGGCTATTGAATGAGGTAAGAAATGTTCTAGATCTAAATAAAAATATTATTTCAACAGGGTAGTTGGGAGGTGAAGGTTGTGTAACTAATTTTATAGATAAAACTTGGAAGGTCACTAAAGGAGCCCTTGTAATAGAAAAAGGAGAAAAGGTTGGTACATTGTATTTATGCAATGGTATTTCTAATTCTGTTAATCATTTAACCTATATAGGAGAATATACAACATTGTTGCATTATAGGATCAGGCATATGAGTGAGAAGGGGTCTACAGATTCTTTACTCAAGATAATTGTTGCCAGGTTTGAAGAATGTTGATTTGGAATTCTGTGATAATTGTGTTTATGGAAAACAAAAGAGAGTCAAATTCCTCAGATTTGGGAAAGAAAAGAAGAGAAAAAATATAGAGCTTGTGCATATATATGTATGGGGACCTACTCAGATATCATCTCTTAGTGGCTCTCATTATTATGTTACTTTTATTGATGATGCAACTAGAAAACCCTAGATTTATTGTATTCGAAATAAATCTGATGTATTTGATACTTTCAAGAAATGGAAAGCTTTGGTTGAAAATGAGACAAGAAAAAGGTTGAAGTGTCTCAGATCAAACAATGGAGGTGAATATTGCAACAAAAAATTTGATAGGTACTTTTTAGAGAATGGAAATCATAGAGAGAAGACAGTTCCAGTAACACCACAAGAAAATGGTGTGTCAGAAATGATGAATAGGACAATCATGGAGTGTGCAAGGTGCATGAGATTGCATGTAGGATTTCCTTTACAATTTTGGATAGATGTTGTAGATACTACTATTTATCTAATAAACAGAGGGCCTTCAAGTTCCTTGGATGGTGGTATTCGAGAGGAGGCATGCATGGGTAAAAAGGTAAACTATTCATTTTTAAAGACTTTTGGTTGTGAAGCCTTTGTCCACATTAATAAAGAAAATAGAACAAATCTTGAGGCAAAATCAAAGAAATGTACCTTTATTGGATATGGTGTCAATGATTTTGGTTATCATTATTATGATTATGAAAAACACAAAATCATTAGGAGAAGAGATGTCATATTTAATGAAAGGGTTTTGTATAAGGCTCACATGTAGGAAAAGAAACAGGGAAAAGAAAAGAGAGAATACACAATGCTTGATGAGATCACAGAAAAAGTGAAGGTGCCTGAAAATCATAATGATCAATGGTGAGAACAATAGAAACAAAAACATCAACAAGAACCTCAAACACCTTAAATTTTTGTTAGAAGATCTACCAGGATAGGTAGACCCCCTGAACGATACTATCCTTCATTATATTATGTATTTTTGACTGATTCTAGTGAACCAAAGTGTTATGAAAAACCAATGCAGGTAGAAACTAGGAAGAAGTGGGACCAGGACATGAATGTAGAGATGGACTCACTCATTAGTACATAACCAGACTTGGGAATTATTCAGGTTTCCTGCAAGTAAAACAACATAGCAGAATAAATGGGTTTACAGGTTGAAGGAAGGAGATGGAGGTAGACAAAGGTATAAAGCTAGACATGTGGTGAAATGGTTTGCACAGAAAAAGGGTATATACTTTGATGAGATATTTTCTCTTGTTGTTAAAATGACTTCAATCAGAACTATTTTAAGTCTAGTAGCAGCTGAAGGTTTTCACCTTGAGCCGTTAGATGTAAAGACAACCTTTCTCCATGGGGAATTGGAGGAAGAGATATATATGCAACAACCACAAGGATATGAGGTCAAAGGGGAGGAGAAACTAGGGTTCAGGTTGAAGAAGAGTTTGTATGTCTTAAAACAAGCTCCAAGGCAGTGGTATCTAAAACATGACATGTTTATGTCTAAACAAGGTTAAACTAGATGTCACTCGAATCATTTTGTTTATCTCAAAAATAAAAATTATGGAAACTATATTATATTGTTATTGTATGTAGATGACATGCTTCTTGTAGGTTCTAACATGCATGAAATAAATGTGCTCAAAAGAAAATGGGAAAACTTATTTGCAATGAAGGATTTGGGTGCTGCAAAACAAATCCTTGGTATGAGAATAAATAGAGACAGGAAGAATCACAAATTAACATTGTCTTAGAATGAGTACATACAAAAGGTGTTGAAAAGATTTAATATGTAGAATGCAAAACTAGTTAGTATACCTTTGGCTAGCCATTTCAAACTAATTAAGGAGGTGTGTTCCAAGACTCAAGAAGAAATGGCTTATATGTATAAAGTTCAACGTGCATCAGTATTTGGAAGCTTAATGTATGCAATGGTCTGCACAAGGCTTGATATTGCACATGAAGTGGGAGTTGTAAGCAGGTACATGAACAATCAAGGAAAAGAAAATTGGATGGCAGTGAAGTGGATTCTCGAGTATTTGAAAGGTACCACAAATCAAGCATTATGCTTTGGTGGTTCAAACATTGTTCTACAGGGATATGTTGATGCAGATATGGCGGGTGATAGAGATAATAGGAGGAGCACCACAGGGTATGTGTTTACTATAGGTGGAACAATTTTCAGATGGGTTTCGAAACAGCAAAGTGTTGTTGCACTCTCAATGATAGAAGCAGAGTATGTTGTTGCTAGTAAAGAAATGATTTGGTTAGAAATGCTTCTGGATGAATTGGGTAAGAAGAAGGATTTGGGCAAGTTATACAGTGACATCCATAGTGCCATACATCTTGCAAAGAACTATATAGTTCATTCCAATACTAAACATATACATCTCAAGTACCATTTCATACGATCAATTTTTGAAGATGGAGAGTTGAAGCTGGAAAAGATAAACACTAGCTAGAATCTTGCAGATATGTTAACAAAAGTTGTAACCAAGGAGAATATGAGATTCTTCTCTGTTTCAATTGGTCTTCAAGTATGATGATGAAGATGAGAAATAGCTAGGTCCAAAGTGGAGTGATTATCCAAAAAATGAAGCAGTTGTGAAGTTTCTATAATCAGTCTCCAAGTGGGAGATTGTTGGGTGTGGAGCGTGATTATCTTCTTTATTCAGAGGTATCACTGCATTGGACCCCATTTCGTAATGTGGTGGCAACACTACCCATTAATGTGCACTTTCAGGGTAGTCTAGGGGGGTGACGAAAATTCTTTAGGGCCCCCTGTAGTGGGGGATCGGGGGTAGCACCCCCGAAGCTAAAAATATATGTAAAATTGCCTTGTAAAATGTTGTAATTTCATAGTCAATCTCGGCCGTTCATTAGGCAGAAATCTAACTGTAGAAGTTATGTTTATTTTATGGGTTTTTTCTCCCTAGAAGGCAAACCCTCGCTATATATGAGGGAATTTTATTGCGGCTATGTATATTTGTATTCTGAGTGAGGAAGAGAGAGGAGATTCTGTGAGATCCAAGAGGGAATTATAACGGATCCTCTGTAGGTTGTATCTATTCATTTTGCTAGATAATATAAAATGAAGGACTGGCTGTTTCTCCATGGATGTAGACTAAATTGGGTGAACCACATATATCTATGTTTCTCTTGTTTTATGCATTTTCTGTGTTTATATTTCTACAATATTTTATGTGTTCCATTTCTCTATAATATATAATTTTCTAATATGACTCACAACTATAAAGAGGGAAGTGTTGTTGCCCCTAACCTTCCACAACCTACAAGGTTGACACCACAGGAATTGGAAGAATAAAGAGAAAAATGGCTTTGCTACCGTTGTAATAGCAAATACACTAAAGATCATAAGTGTGCTAAGAATAAATTATTTTACATAGATTGTGAAGAGGAGGAAGAAAAGGAACAAGAAAGGTCAAAAGAAGAGGATATACACCAGGAAAAAACCCTAGATAAAGAAGAAATGAATCCAACCATATGTTGTAATGCATTGGCCAAAATTACCACTCCTCAAACTATCAAGATAGAAGGAGATATAAAGAAGAAAAAGTTAATAGTGTTGTTTGATTCAGGCAATACCCATAATTTTATTCATTGTAAGATAGCTAAGGAATGGAATTGCTTCCTATATCAAACAACAGAGTGTCAAGTGATGGTTGCAAGTGTAGGAACCATAAATTTCTCTATAAATTTCCATAATACCAATCTATCCATGGGATAATATGTATTGAATAGTCCAATGTTTTCCATTCCAATGGGTGGTGCTAATGTTGTACTAGGAGTCCAATGACTATAATCCTTGGGTACAATAGCTTTTAATTTTTTCAAGAACTTTTCACGAAATTTTCTTCGGAGGGAAAGGAAGTTGAATTAAGTAGTATCACAGGGAAACTAATAATTATAATCATCTCTAATGGAATGATAAAGCTTCTAGAGAAATAACAACGAGGTGTAATTACACAATTATGTTCACTAGAGGTTCCCACATCGAAATCAGCTATTTCTCTAGATCTCCAAAAATTCTTGGACAATAATTCTAAGCTATTTGAGACTCCCAAAGGCATCCCACATATTTGTAATCATTATCATGCTATTCATTTGATTCTAGGAAGTGTTCTTCCAAATATGAGGCCTTATAGATATCCCTATGCCCAAAAGAGTGAAATTGAACATATGGTTATAGAAATGCTAGAGGCTGGTATAATTCAACCTAATCAAAGTTCTTTCTCTCCTCCAGTAGTGTTGGTGAACAAGAAGGATGGGTCATGGTGCATGTGTCTGGATTATAGGGAGATCAACAAGCTCACTATTAAAGATAAATTTCCCATTCCTGTCATTGATGAATTATTATATGAATTGCATGGATCAATTTACTTCACCAAGTTGGATATTCATTCAAGATATCATCAAATCTAAATGAAGACTGAAGAGATTCCAAAAACAAAATTTATAACTCATGAGAATCATTATGAATTTTTAGTCATGCATTTTGGCCTTACCAATGCACCTTCTACATTTCAAGGTTTGATGAATTCCATTTTCAAACCCTTAGAAAATTTGTGTTAGTATTTTTTGATGATATACTAATCTACATTAAGTCTTGGAAGGACCATGTCCAACATGTTGATAGCTCAAACTATTGGAGGAGAAACAATTATATGCAAAAAGCTCCAAATGTTTCTTTGGAGTACAAGAGGTGCAATATCCAAGTCATATTGTATCTCATGAAGGTGTGAAGGTAGACCCTAGCAAAATTAAATCCATTAAAGAATGGAAAATCCCCACATCCATAAAGCATCTGTGAAGATTTCTCAGGTTGACAGGGTATTATTGAAAGTTTGTTAATAATTATGGGTGACTAGCAGAACCTCTAACAACTTTATTGAAGAAAGATGCATTTTCATGGACTTCAGAAGCAACGAAGGCCTTTGAACATCTTAAAGAGGCAATGTGCCATGCACCAGTCTTAGCTATGCCAAACTTCACAGAAACCTTTATTGTGGAATGTGATGCCTTGGGAAATGCAATTGGTGTTGTTTTAATGCAAGAAGAAAGACCCATGGCTTTTGAAAGTCGTCTAATCAAAGAAAAGTATTTACACAATGCTATTTATGAGAAGGAAATGTTGGCAAT
Source organism: Pinus tabuliformis (assembly GCA_031772625.1). NCBI lineage: Eukaryota > Viridiplantae > Streptophyta > Pinopsida > Pinales > Pinaceae > Pinus > Pinus tabuliformis. The sequence continues at coordinate 2,015,767,820 of CM062816.1, forward strand.
ACTACTTGCACTTAAGAAATGGTGACCCTACCTAATGGGAAGACACTTCAAGGTAAAAATGGATCATGATAGTCTTAAATACTTTTTAGAACAAAGACTATCTTTAGAAGAACAGAAAAAATGGGTCACAAAGATGTTGGGTTATGACTTTGAAATCATATACCAAAAAGGGAAACAAAATGTTATGGTAGATGCACTCTCAATAAAGGATGAGGATGTGGAAGCATTGCTTTGTGCCATTTCTATTATCCATCCAGATTGGATAAATGAAGCAAGGGATGAATGGAATAATGACGAAGAAGTGTGGGCACTTATTAAAAAGTTACAACAAGATCCCAGTACATCTGATAGATTTAGCTGGAAAAATGATTCTTGATGGTACAAAGATCACTTATACCTACGTAATAATTCCAAACTCAAACAAAACATTCTTATGGAATTGCACACCTCTTCATTAGGAGGGCACTCAAGATTTTTACAAACTTACCATAGGGTTAAGAAGGAATTAGTTTGGGATGGCCTTAAATCAGATATTCAAAAGTTTCTGGTGGAATGTTTGGTTTGCCAACAAAATAAAGTGGAAACAATTAAGACCCTAGGTCTACTACAACCTGTATCCATTCGAAGCCAATGTTGGGAACAGGATTTAATGGATTTTGTCACAGGCTTACCCAAGTCTGAAGGAAAGAGTGTCATCATGATTGTAGTTGACAGAATTACTTAGTATGCACACTTTTGTGCATTATCAAATCCATTTAAAGCCATTACAGTTTCTACTGCATTTATGGAAACAATTCAAAAGCTAAACGGAAAACCCAAGATTATTGTAAGCGACAAAGATCCCATTTTCACTGGAAATTTTTGGACTGAATTATTTTCTTGTCTTGGTACTCAGTTAGCTCATAGCTCATCTTATCATCCTCAATCTGATGGGAAAACTGAGATAGTAAACTAATGTTTGGAAGGATATATTTGTTGTTTTGTATATGATAAACATACACAATGGGTCAAATGGTTGCCTCTAGCTGAATGGTGGTATAACACTTCCTTCCATACTGCAACAAAAATTACCCCATTTATGGCACTTTATGGATATCATCCACTATCCATTACATCATATTTAAGAGAAAATTTCATGGTTCGAGCAGTGGAAGCTCACATCGAGCATCAAAAACAAGTTCTCCAACTCTTAAAGGAGAACCTCACTTTGGCGCAGAATAGAATGAAACGAAAGGCAGATCAACATCGCAGCGAAAGAAGTTTTGATGTAGGTGACTAGGTATTCTTACGGCTACAACCATATAAAAATATGTCCCTCAAGAAAGTTAACAAGGATAATAAATTATCACCAAAGTATTATGGTTTGTACAAGGTGTTGCAAAAGATTGGTACTATGGCATACAAATTGGAGCTTCCTACAGCTTCCCGAGTGCATGCAGTTTTCCATGTTTCATGCTTAAAGAAGGTTATAGGTGACAAACCCCCAGTTCAAACAATATTTCCATAACTTGATGAGGAAGGAGAAATAATATTGTAACCTGAAGAAGTCACATAAACAATAACTCGACAACTACAAAACCAATCAATTTTGGAGTATCTCATCAAGTGGAAAAAATTAACCACTGAAGATTCCACATGGGAGGGTGATAATTTTGTACAGAAGCATCCAGAACTATTCAAGCTTTGAAGACAACACTTTTTTTAAGGAGAGGGGCATGTTAGGTCCCTATAATACTGGTGATTCTCACATTACTATTTTCATTGTAACCCTTATTGTTATGGTTGTGCCCCTATTGTCCCCATATTGTTATTATTGTGCCCCATAGAAGCCCACTATTATTATTAATGTACCCTTATATTATTATTGTTATGTCAGATTTGATTATATTGTGACCCCTTAAACTCATATATATAGAAAGGAGGTTTTGTGATTTGTATCATCGAGGAATTATTCATTTGTGTAATGTAAAGGAGGTTGATCCCTCGAAGAGACTGATTTTGAAGTCATTGATCCATCTTTTCTTCTATTTTGTGAGCTAGTTACATAAAAATTCTAGTATATGGGAAAGAGACTATCACTCCTTCAAATCTAGCTCTTCCCTCATTAGCCCTAGTCGAATTTATTGAAGAAATACCTTCTTCTCCTTTACAACTAAGATAGTCTCAAATTATTAAATTAGAAGAATAAAGAGAAAAATCCAAGCTTACACATGCTTGCCATCAGCAGCTAGTCAAATCTTCTTTTGATGCAAGTTCTCTTTCCACAAAATCCTTTAAAATTGGACATCTCGTCCTTAAATGGGACAAGGCACATGAGGAAAAATGAAAGCATACTAAATTCTAGAAAATGTGGCTTGGACCATTTCAAATTGCTAAACAAGTAGGCCCATCAACATTCATATTCAAAGATTTATCAGGATGAGAGATTCTCTTCCTATCAATGGGCTTATTTTGAAAAAAATATTTTCTTAGAAGATGATATCTTCTACTATAACATTATCGCATTTAAATTTTTAGTTCTATTAGAAAATAATGTTAAATAACATACTTTTGGCTTTACAATAAAATCTCTTAAAACATTTTACGATCTTTGCACTAGTACAAAATGCCTAATTAGTTACTAAAAGAATGACTAAAATTTGCATATAAACGACCATTTTTCAGTCGGTGACCAATAGTATCTAATTTACAGTATCTTATAACGTGACCAACTTTTAGTCATTTTTAGCTTATTCATTAATTGGTTGTCTCAATTTTATCATTTAGTAGTATATTTAGTCATAAATTTGATTATTAATTTAGTCATTGATTTAGTCATTAATTACCACATTTAATGACCAAATATACAACAAAATATATTACTACATGATCACCAGAGAAAATAAATTAATGACCAAAGAAATATGACCAAAATGATTAGTCATGTTATAAGATACTGTAAATTAGCTACTAATAGTCGTATATATGCAAAATGTAGTCATCATTTCTAATCAAAAATTTATCATTTGTGGTAATGATTTATCTTTCTTTTGGCAGTTTCATATTCATTATATAAATTACTGATTTAGTAGTTTATATTCATTTCATTTACTTTCATTAATAATCGTTATAAACGACTAATTTAGTCATCTATTCATTTTATTTATGTTCATCATTAATCAATATAAGCTACTAATTTGGTAATTTTAGAGTGATTTTATGTATTTATTATTAATCAACATAAATTAATTAGTATGATTTTGTGACTAAATTAAAAGAAAATGGCATACAATGTGCATGTTCATCTAATATGAAAACACAAAGTTACATATGTTAATTACAATACTAAATAATATCAACTTCAACTATAAATAATTTCAACCACAAATTATATTATATAAAATGTCAAGTATTACAATATGAGTTTCCATCATAATATTAATTAGTTGGACTACAATTTACACATGAAATATTGTTTCATCACTTCAAAACATTATCACTATGTTGCCAAGGAATTGAAAGTGAATTCACCAACTCTAAAGAGCTGACCATCAGTATCTATGTGTGTGTCTTATGTGAGATATTTGCTCTAAGAGTATCACTAGACTAGTTTTCTTCTCTCTCCATTTCTACATTTGTCGCTTCAGTGTTATTGTTCTCCTCTTTCTTCAATTCTTGCTTCTTACCATCAATACTGATAAGTTCCTAACTCTGGAAAACAAAATAAGATACAATGCAGAGTACAAGACATGAAAGATTATGAATACTGGAATATAAACTAAAGTACACTATAAAATAATTATGTTAGACTCAGTCTTGTCAGTCTTCTGTCAGAGTCGATTCACCAAGGTTCATTTCTCGTCATTTGCAGTCATCAAATACTAGTTTGGTCAAAAGGGGTCATTTTAATCCTTGAGTCTAGGGTCTTGTCTCCAGAAGTGTTCACTAACACCTGTAGGCCAAAGAGAGCTTTAATAAGGTTTCACTTCAAGTTCCACATTATTAATAATGTTGAAGGACAGTTCTTCTTCAAAACTCTATTTTAAAGAAGAAATTATTAAGTTCGTTCAATACATGGTTGATAAGGTTTTACAGCTCTTCAGGCAGCCCTGCCCATCTTGCTAGGTTTAGCAACCCCTATCCCTGCAAAAGCACAAAAAGACAGAACATCATCAGCATAAAGAGACAAAGCAAGATCTACAGGGGTTGGAGCGGGATTTTTCAAAGCTAATCTAGTTATATCTCATATCAACAAGTGTATGACTGAAAGCCCCTAGACAACATTAAGTACGAGAAAATTCATTTACTCAATACAGTACTAGTTTTCCTTTATTGAAGATGGACCTGCAGACAAAGCAAATGAAATACTATTGGAAATGAAGGGAACTTTTGGACCACATGATTGTAGGCTGCTATGTATTAATTCTTCATAATCAACTAAAGAGATCTTACCAGAAGATATCTAGACTCCCTTTTGCTTCATCATCTGACCATGTTCTAGGCCACTGTTTCAACAGAAATGACTTGGAACAGATTAATGAATTCATGCAAGAATTTTCTGTAAAGAATATTATCCCATACATGGAGCAGAAAATACGCTCCTTGAATCAACAGGTTTCAACAACAAGGAAGGGGTTGAAAAATTAGTTTAAAAAACCTTTGTGAGATGACGAAATGGGAGAATGATTTTAAGTGACTTGGGACCAAAGTTTAAAAGCATGAGGATAATTGAGAGGAACATTATTTTTTAATCTGTTAGCATATTTGCAAGTCTACAAAACAAGAAAGCACATGAATCAATCTCATTTACATCTAAGAAATCAAGGAAAGTCGAAGTTTCATGGAGAGAGGGCAAAACTGGTATTTTTTTCTTTTTTAGTCTGTGTGGCGCATTGGCTTAGAGCGTGGTGCACATAGGCCGCATGGCGCGTTGGGCGCTCCTCCACAGTGAATTTTTTGCACTAGCGCGGTGCACTCACCAAGTGCGGCGCATTGGGAGTGCGCGCGGTGCAGAGAGCCTCCAAAGAACTTTTTCACCAGTTCTTCCTCAAATTTCTGAAATAACTCAAAATTTTCTGCTACAAGCCGGTTTTATGGGAAATCATGTCGCTACCGGTTTCTCAGGAACAATGTGAGGGGAAATTACCATTGTTTCTTCGCATGGTAAATGACTGAGGCGATCTTCGTTTCTACTACTATACACAGAGCATCGATACTAACTTAATGAATCCCATAGATTAGTCAAGGTCGCAAAAGGCAGCAAACTGGTGGTGCAGACAGTGGCACTCAACCAAATTGCACCATTATTTTCATCAATGTGTCAACGGAGCATGGTACTGTCAAAACTCAACCAACTTCAAGGGATTGCTTTATTCCTTCACCTCAGCTTCCATTTCGACAAGTTCATTGACAAGAAAGTGTTGAAAAAATCATATGGAATGTTAGGCTTTGAAGCTAAGAACTGGTATTCTAGGAGATTAGATGTGGTAGTTGTTGCCATTTCTCGTCGTAACACTCTGAAGAACCCTTCATGTGTTTAGTTTTTACGATGTGTCCTTGGAGGAGCAGAAGAGGATCCAGTGCCAATTATTTCCAAAGAAGCTGAAAGACTTGTAATTGAGGAACTGTTGAAGCATCTTACATCAGCACTCATGGAATCTCGCATTGCTTGGAAAAAATATGTGTCTTCCTTAATATTGTCTAATGGAATTGAAGAACGTTTACAAACAAATAAAGCATCATTGGAAGAAACATTGCAGATAGCCAACTTTTCTACACAAGTTCTCGATGAAAGTTTTTTCTGTCTTAAAGTTTTAGATGATAATTTTGAGATAGTGCTACATATTCTAGCGGCTCCCATTTTTCTTGACTGGGAAACTAGAATGTCATATAAATTAGGTCTAAGCAGTAGCTCATTGGACCTATGGGAGATAGATGATGAAGCTTTTGATAGGATTGACATTGATTCAGCACATTATGAAGGGAAGAGCACAGATGAAAACAGTATCAACCAGGCTGATGAAAGGAAACACTCTTGATAATGCACAGGAACAAGATGATATTAGATTGGGTTTCATAAAATCAGTGCAGGCTCTTAGAAGCAAAATTACTTCCTTTTGCAAATCATTCAGTTTATTGAGTCTGAATTGCTTGAGATGGGTGTTAATTGAGACTATTAGGTGTTCTGTTCTCCAAGAAGATGTGTGTGAAGCTCAAAAAATTGTTGTGATGTGCATAGAATAGGTGACTGGAGAGAGCACTTACAACAGGCATAAGCTGGATGCGTTTGTTCCTCTCAAAACATCTGTTTACATAAGCCAGCATGACTTACGTGTCGCAGAAATGAAAGTTATAGAAACACTTGATTTCTCTACCAGATGTTAAGGTGTTGGTCATAGATTCGAGGAGAGCACCCTCATGATTATATAAATTTAAACGTCCAAAATTTCGAAAGTTGTATCCCCTGGATATGACATAGACGAAGAGCCTCTTGCTACCGCCTTTACTGGATTTCGTGCAGGAGAGCGTGTAATGTGTGTTGATTCATGCGACAATGGTTTGGGAGCTTGAAACTTTGAAGTCCTCAGGTGCTTCAAAGTACTATTTGATATCTCAAGGAATATACAAAGTTGGTCAGAAAGATTGTGCAGTGGCAATTCAAACTGATAAAACTATCCCACGTGTGCATGCGGAGATCATAGTTGAGGCAGCCTCTTCTTGGAATGCCTTGCAGTGCTTTTCAAGTGTCCCTTCACCAGAAATTCACTTGAAGGATCTTTCAAAGTTTGGCACATTTTTCAACAAGGAAATTTGCTCAAAGCCCATGTTTTCTTTAGCAAATAAGGAGACAATTCTAAGTAACAAGGACTTGATAACGTTTGGAACAAAGAATTCAACTTTCAGGTTGAACTTCGTTCCATTCTTATTCTGTATACCAGCTCTAGAAAAATTGAACTGGAAACATGGTTTATGTACCATTGTGTCATCAATGGGAGCCTACGCAACAGAGAAATGGATGCCAGAGTATACACATCTTATTGTTGAAGATTCTTCTCCTATAAAAAATGATGTGATGGAAGCTATTGTGGCAAAAAAAAAAAAAACCCATAGTTGTGTATGACTGGCTTCAAGCCATGGTGGGGCAAACATCTTTACCTTCAGAGATTCCGAACTGCTTGAGCTTTCCTCCTTCCATGGCACTAAAATGTGGGCGAGTTTCTGTACAAGTCAAGATTGCATATCCAAAATGTCGAGAAGCATGCTTATGTGGAACCACATTTGTTGTTGGGCCATTACATTTGTACCATTATAAGGAGAAATTGCAGCTTCTGCTGGAAGTTGTTGGGGCTACTGTTATTCAATTTTCTAAAATGTTTTCAAGTACACAGGCAGGTGTATCAAGAGAACGTGAAGTTTTTGATAGTTCCAGCAGAGGGCACAAAAAAGAACTTAGGAATTGAATCTAATGAATTTAGTTACATTAAGGAAATCGCTAGATTGAGTGAAGATAAAGTAGTTGAAGCGATTGTAACTGGAGACTGTAGTGCATTTACCTTCGAAACGACCTTGTGTCCTTCATCATCTTCAGCTAAAGAAACAGTAAATGTGGCTGATTCTGAAGATGAAGAGGAGGTTACCACAAGACATCAACATTCTAAGGTCATAGATAGCAGAAAGACAAGCTTGAGCGGTAACTGTGTGCGGTTGTCGCCAATTTGTAAGGAAAGACAAATTGTTTTAAGCATGTATCACAAGCAAGCTCTGCTGGGTTGTCTTTGGCAAAAAATGGTTTAGAGGAGTCCTTGGCAACTCGAACTCATCAACAGTTTAGAAGAGTTACTGGTGATGAGAAATACTTAACAAGTGATAGACAAAAGGAAGAAATAAGTAAGCGGGAGGCTTCAGAATCTGCAACAACATTAGAAGTTAAAGCTGGCACAAAGGACTACATTATGGCAAAAGAAGGAGATGTTGGTTCTGAGACTGATGAATTTCAGAAATTCGACATACTATTCAATTCAAATCTGATTGTCAGGAAAGATTGGGATTATAGAAATACAAATTACTCATCAAAGAAAGCTACTCCAAATTTCAAATGCTTTAGAAAGAAAAGTACGATATCTAGTAACAGCTTTAATGATCTGATTCCCTTCGGTAGAGATCATTGCAAAGAAGCTGATTATGGACGTGAAATGGTGGAATTTATAAAAGAGGAGAAAAAACGGAAGGAAGCTGAAGCTCTTGCGGAAGATCTATTCAATTCTGAACGAGTCAAGCAGTAGCAGGAAGGTGAAAGGACCAAAAGCCAAAATTAGAACACAGAACATCAACCGCGGTAGGGAGATAGGGACGCTCGCCCATTTTTATCCTCAATCATGATTTCATGGGATCCATGTTACATTTTTTGATTTTAATTGGTCGCCAAAGAAAAATGAGATGTAACACTGCTCTGTCCTTAGCATAGATGGACAACTATTTTCCTATCTTCTTCGATTGGTTTTCCAGCTCTCTACTTTTCATCGATTTGTTTTCCCTCAGATGAAATCTATTTATTGTATGAAGACTATGTGTAAATGGTTCTAAGTTCTGAGAAAAAGTGTGGGAAGAAAAAACCCAACGCTATCACTGTACAGTTTTGACAGAGAAATAATTAAATGGTGCAGCTCTGATTTATAAGATCCTTGGGGTATGAGTTTTGGCAATGTGTTTTTCTCTTTGTTTCATATGTATCATGTGTTGTTTTGCAGTCCATTCATGATTGTTTCCAGCTGAATACTTTCAAGTGAGAAAGGTAGAATTCAGTCATTACTCTGCCTTGAGGAAGTTTTCAGTCTTTATGTGTTTTCTTCTACCTGGAAAGGATTCGTAGCTCTTTTCAGCTTTCTTAAACAGTCTTTTCACCCCATTTAATTTCAATCTGATTGCTAAAATCTCATGCTTATCTCGCCTTATGAAATATCCTATGCCTTTGGTTAAATCTCTGTTCATGCTGTCCTCGTCCCATACAGCCCAACAACTTAGTCATTAAATCAAATATCCCTCATTCAAATTCATTTACTAGCCTAAAATCAGTTATCATTTAAGTCATCTCGGACTCTATTGATCATTTTATCGAGATAGACCCGGAGAGAGCCCTCTCCTGTCCTCGTAGGGCTAGCTACGAGGCTGAGCTTGGTTTGATGTTACCTTGAGTTTTTCCTTTTTCAGCCTGAGGCAGATTCGAGTGCTAACAAATTATACAACATATACCTCAACATTAGTGATGTCAATGCCATTTTTCCCCATAAAAGTAAGAAACTTGAGCAAGTTTTCCTCACTTTTGTGATAGTGTCCACTATGGGGCTAGATGAATTGTAGAAACAAAAAAAATAAAATGTCCCCAAAGAAAAGAAGACCTTAATAACTTAGTATTTAACCTCAAGAGAAATCTTAAGCACAATCATGCCAACTTACATGTTGAAAAGCTAAAGATGTGGATAATTTGGGAAAACAAATAATTGTAGGTGTGATGTCTAATCCTTGTCATTTTATTCGCAACAACATTTCATTCTCTAATGCATGAACGTGTTCAAGTATATAGACAACTTGTGCTCAAATAACATTATGACTGTAAACTTTTCTAATAGTCATGAAAATTTCTTAACACAAAACAATGAAAAGGATTTCAATTAATATCGTGTATTACTAATCTCATATTCAAGATTTGGATGTTGTTTAAATGGACATGATACCAAGTATTTTCAATTTCATAGTTAAAATACCAAACAAAATCAAAGGAAACATTCAAAATACAATCGAATAAAAAAGAGAGGGTATCATGGAATGGACATTGCAATTATAAAAAATATGTTTACCTGTCCACCTATGTCTTGTCTAGCATTCCTAAAACATTTGTTTTCCCAAAATAACCATGAGGTGAAAGAACCACAACATTAAAAACCATAGTAATCCTTACTCGAAACATTTCCAAAGTCAATGGCTCAAGTACCTCAGCTCCCCTTGTATTGGAAAACCATACGATGTACAAAGTGAACTACCATAAGCTATTTTTTCAAGAAAATCCTTCACAGTTGAATTTGGAGGTAGTTCTTGCACAATCATCTATTTAAAAATAATAAGCAATCATTTATTCATGAAATTGATATGACGATAGATATTTAAAAAATCATACATAAAAAAATGTGTAAAATATTAGAAAATGAATTTCAAAACACGCAGATTAGGAAATGAACTCATATTTTGTTTCCAAGGCATTGTTCTCCTCATTCTTCAATTCTTGCTTCTTCCAATCAATATTGAGTTCCACTTCTGAAAATGAAACAAGATACAATGAAAAATATAAGATATGAAAGACAATTAACACTAGAATATAATCTAAATTAGACTATATATATTTTATAATAGTGAATTGTCAAGAAAATTATAAAGATAAACGTAGTCAAAAAATTAATAAAAATATCATTTATATGTTGAGTCCCATATAGCCTTGCATTTTACAATGTCCAAAATTACCCTTATATATTTTTTGGCTATTCAAAAATCGAAAATAATAAAACTGTTGGACACCTAATCCTAAATGGTTAGTGTGAAAGTTGAATGGACAAAAGCAGTCCAAGAGACCTTGGGATCTGAAACCCAAGAGTCACATAATGTACTATAAATGTATATCTTCTGTTAATAAAAAAATGTACTTGCATGTTTTATCTTTCATATTTCTTGTGCTGACCATGTGTGTTTAACATGGTATCAGAGCCAGGTTTATTCCTGCCCTGCATAATTAATGTGAGCCATTTGTCTTATGGCCTTTCTGTGCAGTCATTTCTGCCATCAATTCTGCATCTCAGAAATATTTTCTCATGAATATTTCTTCAAAATGTTAGCTGCTCCTGGCGCTGTCCAGCACTGTCCAAGTGGTTCTTCTGACATGTCTGTCTGCCATATTTTTACCTGCGCTCTCTGTCCATAAGCGTTTCATGCTCTCTCACTGATTCATAAAACGTCTCTGACTGTTCAGCTCTCTCACTCATTCATAAACGTTTCTGACATAAACGTCTCTGACCTGGTAACTGCGCCTGTTGCATACTATGTCAGTGCAGATTCAATTGAAAATTGTGGCTTTGTGTTGAACGTTTTGGAATTTTGAACGTTGCTGTTGAACGTTCTCTGCTTGGTTGGTATACTATAATGCCATACCATCATATCTCCGCTATGGTCACCGAGTGGTAGTTAGGGAGCCGGTGCTCGCCTCTGAGAACGCAGAAATTGATGAAGCCTTCCGGAATGTCTGAGGAAAGCTCCTCACTTATTTCTTTAATGTGTTGTTGATGAGACTCCAAGGCACCAGTAACAACCGTGAGCTGCCCCTCCAGTCTTTTCACATTTGCCCGTAGCACCTCAACGTCTTCAAAATCAGGGCTGCGTGGACGCTGTGAGTATGTTTGCTGAGTCGACTCTGAAACAGACTGGAAGTAGAGCCTGTGAATGTCTTTGTTCGAACATTGGTGTTTGCATACAGGGCAAGTAGCCTTCTTATTTGGCGGACAGTATTCTAGCCATTATTGCAAGCATAGCTCGTGAAATACGTGGCCGCAGAGGGACACGGACTGGAGATCCTCAATAACGGGCTTGATACAAGAAACTCGATCCGCAGTCGCTTGCAATTCCGTGGATGACAAGATGCCTAAGACGGAGAAAGAAACCCCGACTCCAGCCTGAAGCGGAAGCGTGGTTGGTCCTCGCTACTCTGATGGTCGTTTGTGGTGACTTGTCAAAAGGAGGTCACGAGCTCGATAGACCGCATGAAAAGGAGAAATGAGAAGCCGTTAACTTCTCCATATTGCTCATTCCATTGCCGCAATTCGAGAATACTTCGAGCATCTGAAGAGACACTAGAACGTTAACTCCTCCGTCAAGCCACTGCACTCACAATTCGACCTCGCAGCTCTGGGCTGGATTCGAACTCGCGATCTTGGGGACAAAGGCGGTGGGGGCCGAGGCTGCTTCGGAGGAGGCGCTCGTGGCTGTCATGGGTTCGTCCGTTTGAAATCTGGGCTTCTTAAATCTCGACTGTCTGCTGAAATCGACGGTATTATTATTGAATTCTATCTTTCTTTCTCCCACATAACATATCTCCCTTCTTCTGTCAATAAAGCCGTCTGTGCCGTTTTAGGCATTGCCGAGCCTCTCGGACCGCAGAATCTACAAGGCCGCCTGTTTTTTTTTTATGCTGACAAGATCTCCTTTGGATCTGTTTTCCAAGCCCACTGAGAACGCCCACTGGTTCTCTATTCTCTAGTGATATATACCCCACGCCTATTGCTATCGTTCGCCACAAATTTTCGATTGAAGTTCATCACCAAACGACGACTGATTCATCACTCAGAGTTCAAGTCTTCGTGCATTCATTCGGAATATCTAGTTTTAATAGACTAAGAATTTATCACAGATCGCGGGGCCTACTTTAGTTATCTGTGACACGTTACAACGACACATGTGCACGAAAGGACTGTAGAAATATCACACGTCTATGCTTGAGTGACGCGGATTAAGGATCTCATATGACTATTTGATCCCTAATCTGAAAATTTCTGAGTTCAATTGCATGGCTGAGAATCTTGTAATCTTGCTGGTGCATTTATTTTTTATCTGAACAGCATTCATTTTGATTTGCGCTTGCATGGTGTAATGAGGGTATATTTGCATTTATCTCTGTTCTGAAAGGTATGAAGCAGTGGTATCCAGACCTGCATACCTCTACTGCAAGTTGCAAGGACACAAGAAGAGTGAAGGCATGTCATGGTTCTGAGAGCAAACATAATTCTGGAGCAATTTCATGTAGCAAAGATCTAATGTGTTGGGAGTGACCATAAACAGAGCATGTGGACTAATTATGTGTTCTAACAAAGTGTTATAGGGATATATTGCTAAATGTTTGTTACGCCTTTGAGTTAGCTGGATTAATGATACAATATAACTTAATGATGGAATGCTTTGGTGAGAATTAATGTATGCTGACATTTGCGAGCAAAGGTTGATATATGAATGGGCAGGTACTTGATGTACTAATGCTACTAACCAGATATGTATGGCACAGACCTTGTAAGAAGATTGTTATAAGATAACATTTGTTGCTAGCGTATGTGTGAATGAAAAATCATGCAGCTGCGAGTGATTCATGTATAAAAAATGAAGGTAGTGCAGATGAGTAACCTTGTGTGGCTAAGCCTGAGTTTGCATGCTTGATTGTTGGCTACTATGGATTTTCAGGGTGATGAGCTTATAGCTGAGGAGAAAGCGAGGTTGATAAGTTTAAGGTTTCCAAGCAGAGAATGATTTAATAAGTGGAGTTCGGTTGTTGCTGATTGAGTATATCAGAAAGCATATATATATATATATATCCAAGTTGTTGTGCTGCTGCTAGGGTCTGGATAGTTTGTTCTACAGGATGAGATCAGAATTATGTGCTGGTGTTGAGCAGAAGTTATGTTTGGTTTGGTAATCAGATTGATGTTGTGATCCTTCTGATTGATGAGAGGAATATATATGCCACTGACATGATTTGACAGAGATGTATTTGGCAGTTTTATTTATGTAGGGTTTTCTAGTAAGAATATGAAGATACTATTGTTAATGTTGCTAATGTGTTGAGTGAATGTGTACCAATCAAATAATGCCTGGTCATTATGACTGACCTAGTGATTGGATATTAATGATGTTGCTAAGAGTTTGTGATACAGAAGAAAATTTGTCTTGATTCATTTGCTGCACATTTACAAAGGATTTTTCTGTGTCTTTGTACTGTGAGTGGGTGTTACTTTTACTCATTGGGTCATAGTTGTAATCAGTCTTTTAAAGGGTTGTAATTTTGACAATGAAGAATATGCCTCGAATTACTGAAATATTAGAGTTCTTAAAAACTCTGATATATTACTCTAATCATGAAACAGTCCAAGTCAGCAAAGGCTCTCTCTCAGAAATTCAGACATGTCTACAATATTCACAAGAGAAAATTGATTTTTTGCAGCTTGAAACACAACTACAGCAAGAAGAATTAAAACGAAGGAGTCATTCTGAACCTGTTTCTGTTCAGAACAATGAAGTAGACCCCCATAAATAGCAAGTCAATAGTGTTCAAGTTCATTCAGATCCAGTACCCAATAAAGCAGCAATTGTACGTATAGATGCAGAAACACAGTCTGCACTTCCCAAGCCCATCATCAGACCTTGGGAACAGCTTGTCCACAACAAGCACAGAACTGGTCTTGGATATGACAAGGACTTGTCCTTTCATATTCCAGACTATGCCAAGCCCATTCAGTTTCAGAGTGTTGGATTCATTCATGACAGTTCACTTGCTCCTCATGACAGTTCACCTTCAGCTGTTCCAGATTCTGCCCCGCTTCCACAGCAACAACAAAAACAACAGATCGTGAAATGCCAACACTGTGACCGAGTTGGCCATTTGAAAGATCATTGTTTTGATCTTCATCCATGTAAGCACTATCATAAAACCAGTCATTCTTCACACAGATGCTTCAGAAACAAACGTCCTGCAAGAACAAAGATTCATCTTGGATGGATCGCTTCTTAGCAATGGGCATCAACAGCCAAGAAGATATTCCAAACACATGTCAGAACTTGTTCCAGAATATTGAACAGTCTTGCAGTTGAGTTTTCTCCATCATCTCACCTTATATCTGACAGGGGGGGAAATGATGGTCATCTACAAGCTTCAAAGCCACATCAAGCGAGCCTGAGCCACAACCTGCCACACCAATTTCAGAGTTGTAGCCAGAGACAAAGATGCCTGAACATGCCTTCAGTTGGCAATCTGGGACACTTCCTCTAGCAGAAGACTTCAGCTTCTTGCCAGTCTTGGAAGAGTTCCAGGAACAGAATTGAGAACACTTCCTCTAGCAGAAGACACCAGCTTCTTGCCAGTTTTGGAAGAGTTCCAGGAATTGCATTAAGCATTCCAGAGTTGTTGGTTATCCTTAAACCATCACAGGTTGAGACTTCCCTTTTCAGGTTGAAGTTTTACCTTTTATGCGGGGTGAGACCTCCCTTTTATAGTTGAAGGTTTCCCTCTTTAAAACAATAGGATCACTTCCTCTAGTAGAAAACTTCAGTTTCTTGCCAGTTTTGGAAGAGTTCCGGGAACTGCACTAAGCGTTCCAGTGTTGGTGGTCATCCTTAAACCACTGCCCTTTATACCAACATTTCATAGAGCACATTCAGCCTAGTGCTGCCATGCATTTTTTGCACATGTTGTATTACAGCTCTCTTCTTGGACTCATACATAACCCTTCGGATTAAGGGGGGAATGTTGGACACCTAATCCTAAATGGTTAGTGTGGAAGTTGAATGGACAAAAGCAGTCCAAGAGACCTTGGGATCTGAAACCCAAGAGTCACATAATGTACTATAAATGTATATCTTTTGTTAATAAAAAAATGTACTTGCATGTTTTATCTTTCATATTTCTTGTGCTGACCATGTGTGTTTAACAAAAACTATTGTTATATTTATTAAGACATTCCAACATAGGGCTAAATTCCACTGAAATTATCCAAAACGTGCTTCCCCTACTGTATTACAAGCATTGCCACACTTAGGGGCTAAATTTTTCAATGATATGTATCTCGTTGATCTCATATGTAGAGGATGGTGGTAGTTATGTAGGTTCTATTTGTACATAAATGAACAAAAGATGCCCAAAATGCTTGAAATTAACTAACTTGCAAGGTATTTTTCCTATCATTAAAAATTATAAGTGGTTTTATTTCTTATTATTTTTATTTCCTTTTATAAAAAAGGCATAATAAAAAATTAGGGGAATTGGAAACACCCCTATAGGTTGGAAAGAGCAATATTTTCTTTGGAAATATTTCTAGTAGTTTTTGAGGCATTTCTAAGGTGTTTTGGTTTACATTTCTAATGGTGAAATATTTGTAGGTGGGGGTGGGTGGGGGGAGATCGTGAGGGAGAGCTTCCTACTACTTAGTTGTTGAAAATTGAATTCCATCCTATCTTAGAGGTTTTATTATCTAATATTGATTGGAAGGAATGTGTTGGCTTGTTAGTAATCTTTGCTTAAGTCTTATGTTTACTAAAGTTTCACATAACATACACACACAAAATTATTGTAGAGTGTGTGTTTGCGAGAACATGTTTGATAATTTCTTGAAGGAAGCTGGAGGAAATTTACCATGAATCTCTTAACATTCAAGGTAAAGGAAAGAGCTCAATGATCACATATTCATGCCTTGGGGGAGGGTGGTGGTGGTGTATGCTACTAGCTTGTGCCAAGAGTCGTGGAGAGATGAGGTTCATAGTTTCAATGATCTACATTTGGAAATATATGAGGTATTTGTCAAAGAGAAAATCATATACATAATGATAAGAGATACTCATCATCATCATAGACAAACACTCTCAAGGTCACAATAGAAGCAATAGTCTAAGTGGAGGAAGAAGCTGAAGGCATCTCTTCCAAGCCACCATTGACATATAAGGAGGCAATACACACCAAGGATGTGATTTTTCATGCTGAGAAGAATATCAATAGCAGTCTCTTGGTTTGGAGCTATTATTGTCTCTTTCATTAGAAAATAAGATCATTTTCACCATGTTTTATATATAGTTGTACTTCTCCATTGATTAACACTTCCAGAGATGTAAGAAACATATCTCACCCGCCAAAACTCTTCATATTCAACTCATCTCATAGCGACACTAGGATTACCATTGTTACTTGTAATTTATATTTTCTCATTTTTCTCCATAGAACACATTCTACACGAGGTATTACAATTTGATAACATTGTATTCCAATGAAATCATCAAAAACTGTTTGAAATTTCTTTTCAATAAAAGCCCTAACTTTCAGAATAAATGTTAACAATACATTTGCTATTTATTGTTGAGATCAATTTATTCTTACTTGTTCATAGTTCCATCCCACAAAAGTGAGGCAACATCGAAATTTGAGTGAAGGGATCTTAGCCAACAATTGAAAACTGAAATAGGCCCAATGCTCCATGTAAGTATTAATATAGATGCCAACTTCCAGTCTACGATCTTTCTATCTAGAAATTAAACAAAATACCCAACAAAATTGCTAAAAATAAACAAGGACAAAACACCCATCAAAATTTCTAAGTATAAACCAAGACAAAATACCCATCAAAATTCCTAAAAAAAAACCACTAAGGAAAACATGGTGCTGCAAACAACGATGAAAATGCACACAAGATTTAGTGATTATGTGCTTTACCATTTTTTCCAACATTCAATACAATTGGGCTTCAAGAAAAAACATAAATCAAATGCATTTGGAATTTTTAAATCACTAAAACTCCTTGATCAATGTTTTACCAATTTTATTGAGATAAAAATCAATATAACTACAAAGAGTTCATGGAAAATATAGAGAAAAAGGTGAAGAAACTTCAATGTGATTGCAAAGAGTCCATGGAAAATTTACATAAAAGAAATTGGGAAATTATATTGAGACAATGGACTAATATTGTTGAATCTCACTTCTAAACTCTGTTGAGGATCCTACTAGGGAAACAAACACATAGTGGAGGAGTTTAACCAAGAACTGTATCCCTTACATTTCATCTGTATAGGGATCAATTTACACAAGTATATCACTTAACTATATGTAATGTGTCTCTCTTTGATCGAGGTGGATGTTGGTGGCCACCCACCTATCCCATTTAGACCCCCACAACTGTCTCTTTCAGCATTTTCAGTTTCCTAAATTGTAGCACAGTTTACTATTTTTAGCAGTTTTTCGAGTCCTGAACTTTCGGAGCCGTTTTGAGGCCCTAAACGATGTTTTTTGGGAAATCTGGGGCAACATGGATCCACAAACCAATGTTGCCTCCCAAAGTGGTAGTGCTCGGATAGATCTTTCTAACGAGCTATTGTACACGTCAAACGGAGATCGGATGCCAAAGTTACGACCCTGGGAAATTGATGTACCAATTTACGCAAACGAGGCCCACAATTTGGCGTTTCATCTTCTCGGGTTAGGTTTCGGGATGTGAAAGGTTTTCCATTGTTTCTCAACAATAAACAGGCCTTCGAGCCTCATTGTAACACAGTTCAGAGGCATGTAGCCACCACATCTCTTCTCAGAGATAAGCTACCATCGCCCTAGCTGGTTTATTTCCATTATTGTTTGTAAGCATGTTTCAGTATTTTACATTAATGAAATGAAGTATTATTTCTGCTGCATATCTGTGTTTATGGTTATCTATGTAATTTGTGGCATTCCTGTTTAAGTCCAGATCATTGGTATCAGAGCGGTCTGCTTTTTCTATGTTTTTCTTTGCATGTCCCCAACAAGGTCGGGATATAAGGAGTTAGGGCTTGAACTGGTCGAACCTTTGCAAGACCAAGCTCGCAAATCCCGACAGCCTCCCATGGCGGATGAGAAGAAAGGCGAGGGGGCAAGAGATCCTATCAAAATATTGCTCGAAGAAGCCCTCGAGCGACGACGAAACGCGATGATGGATAGCTTTGCCCAGATCCTTCAGCGGCTACCTAGAAGTGACGCATCGGCTTCCAGCAGCTACTCTGGAAATGCCATGCCCTTTAAGGTACAAGTTAATTTTGAAATCCCCATATTCGAGGGTCAGATAGACGCAGATGTCGTAGATAAATGGTTAAATCTGCTAGAGGGTTATTTTTCTGTTCATGAATTTTCGAGTCGGGAAAAGATTGTTTTCGCTCTTCTCAAAGCAGCCCCCCACGTCAAGGACTGGTGGGAAACCTACTGCGAGCAGAAGGATGAAGGTACAGGCTCACTATTTTTGGCCGCATCCACTTGGAATTACTTCTGGAATGCCATCAAGGAGAAGTACTACCCTGTCAAAAGCTATGAGGACAAATACATCAAATGGACCACACTGTGGTAGGGACGAGACCAAGATGTGCCTGAGTTCACAAACATTTTTCATACCCTTCACACACAGTTGGGTATCAAAGATTCTGAGCTACATTTGGTACTCAAATACCGTGGCTGCTTACACAGATACATCCAGGAAGAGATGGAGTTCTTGAACATCTCCTCACTCAGCATAGCGTACCGATACGCTGTCAAAATTGAGCAAAAGTTCAAACAAAAGAAGCGAGACTTTGGATCTGCAAATCCGAAGCCCAGAGGACAAAGCCAAGGCTGGGTGACCCAAGACAACCCATCGAAGCCACAAGAAAAGAACAACACCACGAAGCCGAAGAAGGACATAGGAAAGTGGTGTGAGTTCCACAAGAGTCCCACTCATAACACAAGTGAGTGTCGGACCAAGCAGTCGCTGGTGGCCGAGTTGAAGGCTTCTGAATCAGATGCATGTTCTGACCTTGAGCTAGAACCTGACAAGGGGAATGGATAAGGGAAGCAAATCATTGATGCGGATCCCAGCACCACTGTTGCCACTACCAAGATCTAGAAAAATGAGTCCGAAGAGCCAGAGGAGGGGGAACGTCTTTTCCACTCACAGATGTGGGTGAAGGGTTTGCTGCTGCAATTCATTGTTGACAGTGGCAGCCAAAAGAACCTCATTTCAGCAGAGGTCGTGAAGCGGTTGGGCCTACCGTCTACACCACACCCGCAGCCGTATAGTATCAAGTGGCTTCATAAAGGACGAGATCTCAAATTTCGCCAGTAGTGCTGCCTTCCCTACAGCATCAAACCATTCACAGACGAGGTATTGTGTGATGTTACACCTTTGGATGTTTGTGATGTATTATTAGGCCATCCATACTTGTGGAGGCGACATGCTGTGTATGAATCAAGGCCTCGTGCTACCATTATTTCTTTGAGTAATTCATTATACATGATACCAGAGGTAGCCCCACCTACTGCCACCTCTTTGATCACTACTAATAAAGGCAGCAAGCTCATCTCCCAGACCAGGAAATTCATCTGTCTGGTTCACTCCCAAAGTAAGTGGAAGATCGTTGCTACATCCATGACCATTGCAAAGGGTTCCTCCATGCAGTAGTAGCAACAAAGGGATACGGTCATGATAGAACACAGGAACAACTTCTCCTCACCCACAGGGGTACCACATAAGTTTCAGGTGGGCAACAAAGTTTGGTTACATCTACAGAGAGAACGCCTTACCAGAACCCATCAGAAACTAAGACCACTCCGACATGGTCCTTACACCAATACTAAGGCTATGGGCAAAAATGCTTTGAAGCACAACATTCCCCCATTCCTTTGCTTGCACCAAGTGTTCAATGCAGACCATTGTCAAACATGCTTCCCACCATTTCTGGACACATCAGAGATTGCAGAACATCTCACCAGAGACCCAGATCAGCAGAAGCTTCCTCATCTCAGGGATGAACTCAACGCAGTGAGGACCATTGCTTCCTAGGGGGGAGGAATGATCCAGGTGGATGTTGGTGGCCACCCACCTATCCCATTTGGACCCCCACAACTGTCACTTTGAGCATTTTCAGTTTCCTAAATTGTAGCACAGTTTACTATTTTTAGCAGTTTTTCGAGTCCTGAACTTCCGGAGCTGTTTTGAGGCCCTAAACAACGTTTTTTGGGAAATCTGGGGCAACATGCGTCCATAAACCAATGTTGCCTCCCAAAGTGGTTGTGCTTGGATAGATATTTCTAACGAGCTATTGTACATGCCAAATGGAGATCAGATGCCAAAGTTACGACCATGGGAAATTGATGTACCAATTTACCCAAACGGGGTCCACAATTTGGCGTTTCATCCTCTAGGGTTAGGTTTTGGGATGTGAAAGGTTTTCCATTGTTTCTCAAAAATAAATAGGCCTTCGGGCCTCATTGTAACACAGTTCAGAGGCATGTAGCCACCACATCTCTTCTCAGAGATAAGCTACCATCGCCCTAGCTGGTTTATTTCCATTACTGTTTGTAAGCATGTTTCAGTATTTTACATTAATGAAATGAAGTATTAGTTCCGCTGCATATTTGTGTTTATGGTTATCTATGTAATTTGTGGCATTCCTGTTTAAGTCTGAATCACTCTTAAACTTAAACACACTGGTTGATTTAGAGGGGTTACATGTAATAATTACATGGCACACTGAACTATTAAGGTAATTTCCAAAAGAAACAAATTGTCAAAAATAATTTTTCAACTTAGATGATTTGTGATCTATGATGGTCGATCAATCCTATTAACCATATTTGACAGTCAAGAAGAATTTTTCCAAGACCTTTTATGTTCGTTGTTTCCATTAATGGTGCTTTAATTAACACTTTTTGAGGTACTGAAAATATCACTATTGAGAATTATAGCTCGGACATGAACTTCTACACAGGTTCAGTGTGAACATAAGAAGTAGTTCGAGATCATTTTAAAAAATAATTTTATTTTTGGAAAGGTAATTCTATTTTGTAATTCACTCTAGTAAAAAAAGTGAAATTCTTATGGTTAGCAGTTGAGCATAAGATTGTATCTCATGCATAACTTAGACTAGGACGAACCTTAAAAATAGATTCTTTGCTAAAAGTATATAGATAGGGAAAGGTGGAGGCTATCAGCACACTTGGGAAGTTGAGTAGGTTGAGAAACATAGAGGGAGAGAGAGTGGGAAACTACGAAAGATATGTTTCCAACAACATTCATACCATACGATCGCATGGATAGAACAATATGGATTTGTATAGTCATACAGACAATATTTCTCCGATCCATACAATTATATATATAATTCATTCCATACATGTGTCTATATAGTTTGTATGGGCAATCCAAACATATATATAGCAGGCGTTTTGGTCATTCCAATGTGTGTTTTGTATCCACACATGTGTATGTCCATTTAGTATGGGCAGGACAGATCTGGTCAAAGTTTGATCATGTTTTTAACTTAATATGACCTAAGGAACTAATGAAAACCAACACTTTTAGCCAAGAAAAATATATGAGGGAAAACTAAAATCCCATTTAAAATGAAATGAACAATGAGTACAAGAGAAACATGAAATGAGATAAACATAGATGTACACGAGTGTTGTTTCGAGAAGCAAAACCCTAGAAAGTGAAGAAGGGGAGGTAAAAGAAGTATTTCCTGAACTAAGGAGCCACTACCACTAGAGGAGGTAGACATTCCTTATCAACATCCAAATTAATGGTATGGACATCAACACCACGTGTCTGCCGAATAATTTCCTCTAGAAAGATGCTTGGACTAATAGTATTGTGGTGAGTAATCCTGGGTGAAATCATAATGCTCTTGATTACTATATGAAGTAGAGGTGAAAGAAGAAGTAGAACCACTCCTAAAATATAGGGTTGAGGAAGTCCTATTATATGCAGAGAAACTAGTAATTCTTCTGTGAGCAATAATTCTAGAGTGGTGATGCTTCTGACGAGCTTTGTTTCTCATAGGTGTAGTAAAAATGGCACAGTCTAGAGCCTTGGTGGTGCGAGCTAGGGAGAAACACTGGATGGTTCTTGCATTGTTCAACCAAATGTCATGCATAATTTCAATTCCCCATTGTCCTGGGTCTGATGAAAAGAGGAGGCATTGTGGGTAGTTTCTCTAGAACTTCTTTGAAATATGAACAATCTGAGAGAAAATGTATCTCTAATTTGCAAGGTAAGGCATTGTTGATTGAATTGTTTGAATAATGTTGATAAAGTTATTCCCAAGGCCATGTAGATGCAATAAAATATCCCTCTTATCTCATTTAGACAGGACATTTAAACATAAAGTGCTCCTTAGTATCTACCTCAGGTAAAGAGCAAAGTCTGCAAATCATTTCTTCCAGGGGACGATGGTGATATATCTCAACACTCAACTGATATGAGCACTTATGAAGTTACCAAGAGGAAAGGGAAGCCCAACAGATGGAACTGGAGATAGTATGGCCAAACAAGGGATATAATTGTGCCTTTTTTTGTTTAGTTCTTGTCCCACACTTTTGATAGATAAGTGATTAAATATGTATAAGGGAGATAACTACACATGTTTATATTCACTTCTTGTTCCATATTCCCAACTCATTCATGCTTGAGAAAGACATTCATTCCATCTCATGATTACCCTGATAATTGTGACTATGATACTGCATTAGTGTTGCCATACCCAAGCCTTCTTGTTGCTATGTGTTATAAGTTATGATCTGGTTTCAGTTGATAGGGTTCCAATCTCACGGGTTGTTGTAACTAACTTTGCATTCACTGTCCAGTCCCTTTCTATAAGATCCATCAAAATTGGCAAGCTATCCACTTTGTCCTCCATGCCAAATTTACCTCTACTTCCCACATCTCCCATTGGGAATCAAAGCCCAAGCTAGTAGGTGGCATTTTCCAACTAGTGTCTGGATATCAATTTGCATGAATTCTTGATGGTCAACCCCTCTTGAGGGTAGCCTGCATCTAGGTACATGCAATGGGATAAGTAGTCACTTGGAAAGTCTAATTTAAAGTTTAAACACTACGATTCATATCTTGGAATGTAAAAGCATTGCCTCATCTATATCAAACTGAAATCAAGATAGTTGTTCTTTGTGTTTACATCGAATTTGTCATTTGATTCCAATGAACTATAGGATCCCCTAGTATTTTCCTTCTGCAAGTTTTAGAAAACATAGTTATTGGGCACAAAGCAAATGGCATAAAATGTACAGAAAACACGGGAATGCCAAGAAGATCCACTTTGTCCTCCATTCCAACTTTACCTCTACTTCCCACATCTCCCATTGGGCATAAATGCCCAAGCTAGTAGGTGGAATTTTCCAACCAATGTATGGATATGAATTTGCATGAAGTCCTCATGACTAATCCATGTTGAGGGTAGCCTGCATCTAAGCACATGTAACTGTATCAGTAATCACTTGGAAATTCTAGTTTAAAGTTTAAACATTGTGATTCATAACTTGGAATGTAAATACATTGTCTCATCTATACCAAACTGCAATCAAGATAGCTATTGTTTGTGTTTACATGGAATTTTTCATTTGATTCCCATGAATTGTAGGATCCCCTGGCTGTTGCCTTCTGCATGGATATCACAATACAAATTTGTACAATCATACAGATAGTATTGTTTGGATGCATACATTTATATAGACATTCCATACATGTCTCCATACAATTTGTATGGACAGGTCAAACATCTATATAGAAGTCATTTTTCTTAATCCAATGTGTGTTTGGTATCCATACATGTGTCTGTACAGTTCGTATGGGTAGGACATATCTGGTCAAAGTTTGATTAGATTTCTAACTTAATATGACCTGAGGAACTAGTGACAACCAACCATTATAGCCAAACAAAAGATAGGAGGGAAAAAGAAAACCCCTTTAAAATGAAATGAACAATGAGTACAAGAGCAACATGAAATGAGATAAACGTTGATGTACAAGAGTGTTGTCCTAAGAAGGAAAACCCTAAAGACTGAAGAAGGGGAAATAAAAGAAGAGTTGCCTGAACTAAGGTGCCACTACCACTAGCGGAGGTATACATTACTCTTCATCATCCAACTTAATGGTACGGATATCAGGACCATGTGACTGTCGAATAATTTAATCTAGAAAGATGCCTGGACTAATAGGGTCATGGTGAGTAATCTTGGTTGATGTCAAACTACTCTTGATTATTGGTTGAAGTGGATGTGGAAGAAGAAGTAAAACCACTCCTCTCATACAGTGTTGAAGAACTCCTACTAGATGGGGAGAAACTTGCAATGCTTCTTTGACTATGAGTTTTGAAGTGGTGATGCTTGTTAGAAGCCTTGTTTCTAATAGATACCCTCAACGTGTCACAGTTTGAATGCTTGGTGGTATGGATTAGGGAGCAATGATGGATGGTTCTTACATTGTCCAACCTAGTGTCATGAAGAATTTTAATCCCCCATTGTCCTGGATTTGATGAAAAGAGGAGGCGTTGTGGGTAGCTTCTCTAGAATTGCTTCGAAATAGGAAAAATCTGAGAGAAAACGTATCTCTAATTTGCAAGGCAAGGCATTGTTCATTGAAGTGCTTGAAGAATGTTGATAAAATTCTGCCCAGGGTCCTATAGATGCAATAAATCTCATTTAGATAGGATATTTAAACATAAAGTGGTCCTTAGTCTCTACCTCATGCAAAGAGAAAAGTCTGCAAATCATTTCTACCAGGGGAAGATGGTGATCTATCTCAATTGTCAGCTGATGTGAGAACATCTAAATATGATGAGAGGAAATGGAAGCCCAATAGATGGTACTAAAGATAGTATGGCAAAACAAAGGAGAGAACTACGCCTTTTTTTGTTTAGTTCTTGTCCCATATTTCTGACAGGTAAGTGATTAAAGATGTATAAAGGAGAGAACTACACCTATTTATATTCATTTCTTGTTCCATATTCCCAACTCATTCCTTCTTGAGAAAGACATTTATTTTGTCTCGTGATTACCCTTATAATCATGATTGTGATATTGAATTAGTGCAACCATACCCAAGCCTTCTTGTTACTGTCTGTTATAAGTTATGATCTGGTTTTAGTTAATGGGGCTCCCATCTCATGAGTTGTTGAAACTAACTTTGCATTAATTTTCCATTCCTTTTCTATAGATGTGTATATAGCAGAGATCTTCAGAGTACTTAGTAATCCTCCGCTATTTGCATATCTTGATGAAGAAAATATTTGACATTCTTACTCCCTCTTAGGGAGGCCACAAGCCTAAGCTTGTCTTTTCACAGTGTATATCTGGCAACCCTCTCATCATGAGATCCATCCTCTTTTTAGGGAGTGATTTAATGCAATCAAACATGTCATAGTGTAGGCACTGCTCTTCCCTAAACAGGGCTGTCATTTGTTGGGAAAGGTTAATAGGCTCTTTGAGACTCAATATGTAATCATCAGTCTCTTATTCATTTTCCTCAAATTCCTAAGGGAGCTTCAGAGGATATTTATAGGCATTGTAAGTCAATAATGCAAGAGAGGATCCTTTCATGGTCCTATCCTTTTGAGGTGAAATATCAGGGAGTCTGTCGGGATCTTCTCACGTTGCCTATATCTAGATAGCAGCTTCTTCATTTCATTGGACCTGTTTTGCTTTTCATGATGGCCTTTAAAAAGAAAAAACAACTCCCTTAGGAGAGGATCATATTCTAAACCCACTATATTTGGAGACATATGATCTTGCCCGAAGCATAGATATCGAGTTTTTCTGCAATTATACAAAGTTCCAAGGTTATCTATTTTGACAGTGATTATATAGCTCCCTCTAAGGTCTTACCTGAGTTGGACATTCATCTTTTCTCCTCTTCTTTAATATGAGTTATTAATATGTTTTTTTTTATAGTACCATAAAATTACAGGTACTCTAACTACATGGATATTCCAGGAGGCTTGATTTGATATTTCTTTGGAATGATTTGCTCCAATTCTAAATAAGCTAAGGTGACTAGCCTTTATTAATATTGCTCCAAACATCTCCAGTCATATCAAAGAGGACCTTTATTACCAGACTTGAATTAAGTCGTCCTTCCACTGGACTTCTGCAACAATGGATAAATTCTAAATTTAATGGGACTGTTGCTAGATAGAGCCCAATATTTTTATTGTTGAGAAAGACTTTTGCATGGATTAATCCTTTAACTGCTGAAAGTTTGCTTCAACTGAACCCTTTACTATAAAAGATTTGATTTTATAAAAGAGCCTGTGGTATTGACTGCCAGGTCAATCTGGGAGACTGCCTTTATATCTATTATACCTCAGTTTTGAACAAACCCTTCCTTAATTAGCTAATGTAGAATGTACAATGAGATATACCGATAGACCTTCTAGAGTAAATACTAAATATAGTCAGTTCAAAATAATATTTGTGAACTAAACGAAATAACTAAGAGAGATGTTGCCTTTATTATCAACGTTGTCAATACTTTTGTCAACCATATGATGTCTTACAATCATTAGGATTTCACTGGAGATGAGATTTTAGCATATATCTAAAAAATGCTACAAGATATAGATGTCACAGTATATATGTATTCATGATGCCATATATCCAGAATACCATGAAAGGTTTAACGAGCATATGCAATCATGTACCTATTAATATTTTTTAATTCATTAGCAACATCTTGAAAAATATAAATGGATTCATACTATGATGTTGTGCCAATGTAAAGTTTCCTTACTACTATATCAATTTTGTAAAGCCATGCATATTTGAGTTGCATATGATGACTAACAAGCATGCTGTGAATTGAGAACGTATCGTAGATTTCAATACAAATGAGATTTTTTGAAGGTATTTATAGGTTGTAGATATGATACATCTACACAGTAGTCCTAATGTAAGACTTGGATTTACTACAAATGACTTGAGGCTAGAATAATAGGCTATCATATTTCACTATTTTAAAAGAAGAACCAAAAAATTTCACTTGTCCCAGATAATTTAAACAAGAGATAGCTTGATGCATTGAATAATCACCTGAATACTTTTATTGTAATGTTAATGGGGCTAGGAAGGATCAACACGTACTTGTTTGTCTTTTCTTAGACATCCTATCTCTTCAAGCATTGCAATGTACAACAAATATGTTGTAATTGCTAAAGTCCACTGAGAAACACCTAAGATTTTAAAAGGTGGTGTTTCAGATTTCAAGATCCTTGGAATGATATTTATTTGTCATGTACCCCCTTTCCTTTGATACCAAAATCTCAGAGACATGCATAGGTTGACCCTTTACCTTCAATAAGCATCTGCCAAATAGAACACCCCAAACACTACTCTTTTTCAAATCCTTTTGATTGATGCCACAAGGGCCGAGGAGACTTTACCTTTTGTAGCCTTTTATACTTCTCTATGAGACATACAAAGCCCTAATACAAGGATGAAGGGAATTCAATGATCTCAAGAATAATATTATAGATATGAGCTTAGATGCTAGGAAAATTATAGCTTCAAATAGGACTTCATATAAACCTGCAACAAAGAAGAAATTTTGAGTGAGACACTATCTCCAAACCAAATTCAATTCAAAGGTGATTTCATAATGGAATATTTAACCCTAAAGAAACCAAATCCTCCAAGTTGTAGTCATGACAGAAGGCCTTAGATATAGATCGTTTGAACAACAATTTGACAGAGAGTTATGTCCTAGAGATGCTTGACTGATCAGGCCATGATCTCATTTCCTTTCTCAGATCTGCAACCTAGAATTTTGTAGTAGGAGTTTCAGTGATTCATGATGACTAATCTTCAAAGAGGAAGGAGGTCATAATTTTTAGAAAACTTCTTGTGATTCTTTTGTTCCTTGATTGGGCTTTCCCTCACATTAGCTTTGGTACCATGTTAATTTTAGTTTAACATGTACTTTGCTAGATCAATTACTTCAATGTTCCATAGAGGCCCAATCTTTAATTTCCATTATTTTTATTAGCAATAAAAAAAAACATTATCACATTGATAGTAACTGAAGTGAGAACACAAATGACATGTAGAAGACAAGCCAAGATAAGAGAACTTAGGAATTGGCTCAAGCCAGGGTAATACCCAAATATGGGGAAAACCCTTGATCAAATCTTCTTATTATTAATATCAAATGTTCAACAGAGATAGTACAATAATACACAAAGTCAAGATTGTCTCGCCAATGAGGAGATCCACAATCACAACCCTTAATCATAAATGAAATTCTAGAGATGACAAGATGTATCCCCTTTAAATTGATGACCTAGGAAAAATAAGCTTGGACAAATGAGGGTTGCTTTGGGTTTATCTAAGATCTGCTATAATCAATTCAACCATCCAATGAATATTCACAATTACAGAAATACCTCATATATTATGGTCACAAAGGGTGAAGAATGTTTTTGATGCTAGAAGCTCTAGTTAGGGCAAGTGGTACACTGCTTCAACACTTACAAAACTATGACCCTTCTCCAAGTAGTGAGCCCTCTATATATTTACAAGACATGGCTTATTCTAGCCCTCAAACATGCCTTCACACCAATATTCCTTCATCATAAAAGGTCTTCATCCTACCTGTGTAGATGATAACCCTCACGGTCCTGTGTTTATCAATTCAATGTTTGTGACCTACTTGAGAAAGGTATCTTGTAGATGTAGCTCACCTAGAAGAGAGATTTCATACCATAATCTCACACCCAAACCTGCAATCAAGTTTAGAAGGAACTCAGAACTATAATAGAAAGAGAAATAGGCCTAGAACAGAACATAATAAAACCCAGACTTCCTCCTAGGAGGCTTGACCTCCTACCTAAGGAACTTGGCTCATGATAATGACCAAAGAGATCAAAAACTTTCCCTTGATAGCTTCTCTAGAGATCTTCCTCTTCTACAACCCAATTGAGAGAGAATAATAAGGAAAATGATGTGTACAAATGAGGGAGAAGGCACCTCTATTTATATAATTTGATGGAGGACAAGGGATGTGTTTGTTGGGTTTAATGAGCTAACTTATAAGAGATGCCAACCTTGATAATTTCTTGTAAGAAAACAAAAATTCAAAATTACACATCCTCTTATCCAAATGAAACAATATTTATATCGAATTTGACCCTCTCAAAAAGAGGAATTCAATGGAATGATTATCTCCATCAAATAACTTTTCAAAAGTGCAATTTGGCCCTAGTTTCAAATTTTAACAATTTTAATCCCCCATTGTCCTGGGTCTGATGAAACGTGGAGGCATAGTGGGTAGCTTCTCTAGAATTTCTTTGCAATAGGCACAATCTGAGAGAAAATGTATCTCTAATTTGCAAGGAAAGGCATTACAAATTGAAGTGTTTGAAGAATGTTGGTAAATTTTTCCCAAGTCCCTGTAGATGCAATCAAACCTCCCTCTTATCTCATTTAGACAGGATATTTAAACATAAAGTTCTCCTTAGCTTATACCTCAGGCAAAGAGAAAATTTTGCAAATCATTTCTGCTAGAGGAAGATGGTGATATATCTCAACCCTCAACTAATGTGAGCACATCGAAAGCTACCGAAAGGAAAGGGAAGCCCAACAGATGGAACTGGAGATAGTATGGCCAAACAAAGGAGATAATTGTGCCTTATGTTGTTTAGTTCTTGTCCCATATTTATGACAAATAAGTGATTAAAGATTTATAAAGGAGAGAACTACAACTCTTTATATTCACTTCTTATTCCATATTCCCAACTCATTCATTCTTGAGAAAGACATTTATTATGTCTAATTATTACCCTAATAATCATGACTATGATACTACATTAGTGCCACCATACCCAAGCCTTCTTTTTGCTATATATTCTAAGTTATGATCTGGTTTCAGTTGATCGAGATCCCATCTCATGGGTTCTTGAAACTGAATTTACATTCATTGTCCAGTCCTTTCTATAAGATCCATTATAATTGACAGGCTATCCACTTTGTCCTCCATGTCAACTTTACTACTACTACCCACATATCCCATTGGGCATCAATGCCTAAGCTAGTTGGTGGCATTTTCCAACTAGTGGTTGGATATGAATAAACAATAATCAATGTGATATACCTTGCAGCTTTGTTTGAGTCTCTTGTTTTTTTCACTTGATAAAATTTTGGATGAATTATTTTGCTTTTCCCTTAGTACCCTCTCTCTTTTCCACAATATCAAAAGCATTGGAGAAGCTTCTAGATTGTGAATGAAATTTTTTGTGGCCCATGAGGAAAAATGAGAATGTTACTTGTTGATGACACTGAAGATAAACATAATAAGCATAAATTTATAGACAAGAATGAATGTTTGAGATTCAGGCCACTTCCTACAAAATTATGTAATTTTTATTTATGACAGGAACAACTATCAACACTCTAGACCTAATCATTGAGTTCGCAAATCATATTTGGGTGGTAGGCATCATAATATTCCTAACCAACAAATGATCTAAAATTGTTGTTTGTAGCAGATGTACTCTGATTTTTATATGACAATCGAAAAGGGACATGACATTTTGTTCATGAAAGGTCCAATGTGATGTGTTAGTTGTGTTCTGACTAGATAAGGTTAAATTTCTGGACCATTATGAATATAGGATGTGTCTTCATATATATCTTATTGGAAACTAATTTCAAATATGTTTAGTGGAAGCATCCTGGCATTTTACATACATGCAACCATGTATAAAATTCTGATCCGAATGAAACATTGAACTAACTGACTCTGGGGCTAGTGCATGGACATTTTATTATTCTGGACAACTTTAGAAGAAATAAAGTGGTTCAAAACCTACACACAAGATTACTCTTTCAAACTTAGTTTTGATTTTCATTAGGATTAAACTAGTCAAAAGCTATAAAATAATGTATCCTTTACCTATATCAAATGGCGTTGCAATTTACTACCCTTTATTATCCTCATGACCATATCTTTCTACCTTTTTTATAATACTGTTGTGTTTTTGGTGTTATCGAAGTTTAAGAACATTGGTTTTCCCAAAATAAGTTGATTAATGACCTAAGGAAGTAGTGACAACCAACAATTGTAGCAAAACAAAAGATAGGAGGGAAAAAGAAAAGCTCCTTTAAAATGAAATGAGAAATGAGTACAAGAGCAACATTAAATGAGATAAGCATATATGTACAATACTGTTTTCCTCAGAAGGAAAACACTAGAAAGTGAAGAAGCATGTTGGATATGTGGGGCCTGATCCAGGTTTAGCGTTAGTTAGCTAAACAAATCCATACACTACTAGCCCTTTCGGCATCATCCCGCAGAGTGCAGACCAAAATCTCACCCAAAGAAGTATGGGGGGATGCTGGAACCAAGTTTCCACACCTTGAGATGGTCTTGATGTCGGTTTATATCCTCTTTTCCTACTTTCATGTAGGTCACTAATCATAGGGCTCTGTCAGTCTAGGCCCTTATTCCACCCTGCAGTACCTCCGCGAAGGTGTACGATTGACCTTCGCACAGCCTTAACCCATGGTCCAAGTACTTTCACGCTGCTATGACAGTGTATTGTACAAGTTCCCAAGTTATCTTAAGTGTTTTAGTTATCTTACTAAACAATCACAGTTAGTGCTGCGTAAATTGATATTCTTACTTGTGTTAAATTAACCAATATAACTACATATATTCGCACATCACATAAACATTGTAAATTAAGCCCGAAACACAATATAACCGGATGTAGTAACAGGAAATAAATACATAGAATTTGTATAATACCTCTCTTTATTGATATCTTTGAACAATTACAGACTCTATCCACCTCGCGCACACAGCTGCAAGGGTCCGTGCACTCAGTTGCAGAGTTCCAGCGTAGGCCTCTATGCACTCAGATGAAGAGCCTCTACCTGCGATAAGACCCGAAACATTTAGACTTCTCTCCCAAGACTCTTCACTTCATTCTTCACTAAAGACTTAATACCTCTTAGAGATTACTTACTTAGCTATTTTTATACAATCCCATGGTCCGTGGACCATGGGTGGATCTTTATAACTAACTTTACCCTTGACACCTTCGCGCTTAGCGACCAAAAAATGTGGAGACTTTACTAATTTATTACAAAATTGACCCAAAACATGGGATTTTATCCCCAAAACTATCCACAGGAGAACCCGTTCCTAATAGGCCCGCAACACAAACATGGTGACTCACCCTCGAGTCACTTTGCGAGTGCAGAGATCTTGGCGCGAAAACCTCCCAACGCGACCTGTTGATGAGGCCTAGAAATGGGTAATTATATGGGCTCATTCAACCTCCTAATTCAACTTAATCCACCATTCTCATTAGTTTATTGCATGTTTCTTATTACATTTATGCTAATAGAGTGAATTGGGTTAGTCATTATGCCAAAAAGTCTAATGTGTGCTTTATGCAGATTTTTGGTCAATTTTGAGACAAAATCAAAGGTTTAATGAGCACTTGGCAGCCAAATTTGTGGAAGAACAAGGGAGAGGATTTGTAGGAAGGTGTCCCCTTCATTTATGAGCCCTTACCTCGAGTTCTCCATCAAAGACTCAGAGCACAAGGGGAGCCAAGCAAGTCAAGAAGGACTGTTGTTATCTTCAGTTCCAGGAAGCCGAGTTCCTTGATTTTAGGAGGACCGTTGGAGGTCCCCATTTGTATAAATAAGAAGGCTTAGGGCCTCAGTTGGGGGAGGTAGATGTTAGTTAGATTTTAGTTATATTTTAGTCATTTTTTTAGTCTATTTTCACACTCTAGTGCAACCCTGTATCAATACGTTTTCGAGCTTTTTCTTCTAGACTATTTTTGGGATGTAACTATTATTTTTTTTTATCAATAAAGATGAATCTAGCCTTGCACCAGATCTGATCTTTCTTAGGAGGCTGTAGCTCTTGGGGTTGGGCCCAACCCAAGTGCCAGTACCTCCTTTGTTTACTTTTATGTGTCTTTGCTGCATTCATAGAATAATTTCTGTTATTTAGGTTAAGATCTTGCTTTGTTACTTAGGTTGTTTTTGATGATTAAAATAGCTTTTCATGCTTCGGATTGATTTGATATTTTGGTAACAGAAAAGATCTGCAAAAAGGCCATCAAGAAATCCTTGATCTCACCTCTCCCTCCTTGGGACCATGAGCTGAGACCAAGGCATACTTGCTGCCACAAAAACACTGTTTTTGCCTTTCCATGCAATTGCTAGTGTTAGATTTTTAGTTGGAAAAGTTGATATCAGTTGTACTTGCATGTTTAGATCTGTTCTTGCTTGGTTTCCATAGTTATCTTGCATGATTTCCTGTCTACAAACTTTTGTTCATCATGTTTCTGGTTTTTAGGTCAGATTAGGTCAAAATAGATAGATCTGTAGTTTTTCTAGTCTTTCTTCGATCAGTTTTAAAAAATAGTGTGCAGAGCATCTGTAATACATCCCTGCCTATCCTTCCTCCATCATACAACCTGCTCCAACCCCTAATTCAAGATTTCTTCCCTTCATTTTCCATACCTTTTCAACTTGCCCTAATTCCTACATTTTAGTGCAACATTGTTATCTCCATCCTTGAACAAATCTAGCCATCTTCATCACTCCTTAGCTTCATTCAGCAAGCCCTAGACCCCTTTGCATTCTCATCCATCCTCCATTTTCACTTTCCCACCATTTTTCCACCCTCAACCCTCTAAAATCCTCTTTCTTCTCTTCCTGTAGAACATCCTGTAGAACCCCTGCAGACTTCCTGTAGAAGTTCACGTGAGCAGATTTTCAAAATCTGATAACTGTGAAACACTTTGGAAGGGTGCTAGGGACCCCTTAGGCCCTCTTCTCACCTTCTGTTATAGACATTTTTGTGCCTAACAGCATGAAGCATGAAATGTCAATAATCTGAGGGATCCAAAGTCCCTAAACATGTTGTTCTTACCCTTAGAGGAACAAGGTCAGCAAACCACAGCACTGAAAATCAGTTCTCCCCCTGAAAACACTCAAAAACAGGCTATTTCTGGATCATGTCAGCTGCTCCACTGAGCATCTACGCTGAATGTCAACTGCTCCACTCTGTACCTGCGCTGAATGTCAAAACTAATGAAGGCTACCTGCGCTGGGCAAGATTGGCCAAGTGGCACAGTCATTCTGCAAGGTGTCAACTGCCCAGGAAGCTTCCAAACTGACACTTGGGTCAAGGAATTCGCCTTGTGATGAGTCAGAGGGTCTTGATCTCCAAGTGGAAGCAAGAATCTCCAAGTGGACTCAAGAACTGAAGATTAACTAAAGTGGGAGAGGACACTAGTCAGCTTCATGCCAGTCTCAAGCTGACTCATCCTTTCTCCAAATCTCCTATATATAGAGCTCTCTCATGAGGTCTCTAGAGGCTGGAATTTTGTGCAAGTAAGGAAGTGTTGTTGGTTTGTGTATAGAACTATTGGGTGATTGCTTTGAAGGAGGTGAAGAGGAGATTTCTTTCTGCTGGGAGGTGTTGCTGGATTGGGCCTCTTATGGTTGTAACATTCTCAGAACTTTACTTCTTCCATTAATAAAGCATTTGAGGTTCTTCTATATGCATGTGTCTCTATGGAAAATTGATGCTTGTATATTTGATTTATTCTAATCCTTGAATCAATTATGGATGGATGCTTCTTGTAGTTTCCTTTTCTTGTGCTTTTGCAGGATCTTTGTGTAGCTGGGCCAGTGAAAGAGCAAGGAGCTGGGAGCAAGCAGCAAAGAGGGAAGATTGGATCAACCATTAGCGGAAGATAACGTTTAGTGGATCCCTTTCTCCTCTCTCTTACATCTCATAAAGAAGTAATCTTGAATAGCTTTGTATTCAGTTGTTGCTGAGGTACTATCACCCTTAGAGTGGGATAGGGTCATTCCGTATTGGATACTTTTCCCAACAACAAATTGGCGACTCCGCTGGGGATCGTATCTTGTTGGTTGTTTGTGTTTTTTGCTATTCATTTCATAAACAAAGGGAGTACCGAATCGAACTGTGTTTGAATCATTCAAATACAAAGTAGAGGGCAGCTACTCTAGCTCAGTTTCTGGGCAAGTTTATGATTTGAAGAGCTGATCCACAAGGACTCTAATAAGATCTTAGTGATAGCTTTTCATCCTCCTTGTCATCCCTTAGTGTGTCCTTGACTGATAGCTTCTGATTTGAGCAAAAACTGTGAATTTTTGAGCAATCTGTGACCTGGAAACCACCAGAAACGAAAGTTTCGTTCTTCAGTGCAGGCTGTACAAAGGTTGTTTGCATTTCAGCGCAGTTCCCGAAGGGGCTACCTACGCTGAAGGTCAAACAGGCAGTGTTCCACCTGCGCTGGACCAGTCCTGCCTTGTGCTGCTGGGGTTTCCTGCTGGTTCTTGCCTTGTTTTCACTCTTGTTTTCTGCTGTTTGTTACCAGTCAGTGGGCCTATCTGAAACCAACTTTCCTTGTCACTATTCCGCCTTAGTTGTATAAAGAAACTGTGTTTGTTCTTTGTGTATTTCTTATGCATTTACAGTTTCCCATAACGAAAGTGAACTAGTCTTGCTGTGACCTCTTAGATCTAGACCTGTGATAAAGTGTCGTTTTGATCTTAAGAGTTAGTTTATTTGCTGTTCATAGCTGATTGAGCTTTTGCTTTCGTCATTTGTTTGATTTTATATATTTCTAGTGTCGAAACAAGTAAATCTTAATGTGTCTTTTGATTTTGGACAAGCTTGTTTGCTTTCACTTGAAATTGAATTCAAAATTATACAACAACTTTATTTTTGTATTGTCGCACCAACATTAAGAAAGAGAAAAGAAATACTTGCATTGTGCATGTGCATTATGACAGCTTGCATGTCGATTTAGGAAAAAGTGCATTAGTGTGTGCTCTATGATCTGTGTGAAAAGGTGTTATCTTTCTTTTCCCTCAGTAGTTAAGCTTTTCAAAGTTGAAAGATTGAAAATTTTTCTTATCATCTTAGACTGCATTTAGGAGTGTTACTATACATCTCGTGGTGATCCATAAAGGCAAACTGCTAAACAAGATCAACCTTAAAATAAATTGAATTTACATAACAACGCATTGAAACATAACGCAAACATCTAGAGGTCTAAGCTAGAGACGTGTTCCGGCGTCGTTAAACGTGATATCTTAGCGTTGAGTGGTTGGGTGATTCCTCCACGGTGAAGCGATAAGTATCAATACGGACTTGCGCTCCCACGTACCGTCGTGTATATATTGGGAGACCCCTATAGGAATAAAGCCTTTATCCAATAGGAAACCGTGTCGGCCGCCCTACTGATCGCAATGCAGTGAACACAACATTCACGAAGATCGACCACTCGTACCGTAAAACGTATTCTGTGGTTTTGCGAAAAGTTTGGCACACCCTCTGCCTAGAACTCCAGAGCAGTTTCTTTTGGCCTTTTTCAAACTCTATAACTGAAAAAGTCCATCCGAGCATTTGTCACTTCGAGCTCGTTAAAACATCGAAGGAGACTAGAGTCATCTTTAGCTTTTTCTCGACTCTTAAAAAGTGAAAAAGCAAGTTGTGTCTAAGCGTCGTTATAAAATTTATTTTAAACGGAACATAATCACCTCCTATTCCCGCGTTGATCTTAAGTTGAGAACATGGAACGCCCCAACCAAGGAACTCCACATGATGGAAATCCTAGTCCATTCTCCTCTTGGGGAGAAGTCGGTGCGCCCCACATGGCCACATTGTCGCTTCCAGGACTGACAATTGGCCTACCTGTTTGGCTTTTCTCAACTAATGTAGTTCAGACCACCATGGTTCCTGAACAGTCGAGTCAACAGTTAGATCAGTCTAGAGCTGCCCACCAGCCTTCTACTTCTTATAACTCTTCCTCTAATCCTCCATCTTCACAAGGTGGGGCTGGCAAAAGCCAAGCTCCCATGGAGAAGAAGGAAAAGAAGAAGAAAGAGAAGAAGAAGAAGGAGCCTAAGGCGACTGGGGGCAAGCAAAAGACATCTGACAAAAACCCACACACAGCACAGACCGGGCCTAAATCGCCATGTGTCATATGTAGAGGAGACCACTTCCATAGAGATTGTCCCTGTATTCCCCGGATACTAAGGGACTGGTCACCTCGTTTTCACAATTCGGGAGCATCAACCTCTGATAGCCATGTTGATTGCTTACCGTCAACCAGCGAAAGTGAGGATTCAAGACGAAGAGGGGGAGCAAGATCCCCCTGCAAACTGTGTGAAGGCGGTCACGCCATCCACCGTTGTCCCTTCTTAGATGAAGTGAAGAGAGTTTTGGAAGATCGCCCGGTTTCACCGGTAATACTTCCTCCTGGATACAAAAAACTCGTGCCAAGTCCTTCGTTGGTTGAAAATACAGCTAGCCCGCTCAAGTGGTTAGCTGAAGCGTCAGTCATTGAAAATGAACCTACTGAATCCAGACCAGACGAAAGTCTAAAGGTCGATACGGCAGTTGACCCGGTTCTTCCTTCAGAGGTTTCATCCTCAAATGACACCGTCACTGAAGATTCATCTTCAAGTGACACCCTCACTGAAGAGAAAAAGGATGACACCATCCAGATTCTGATGAGCATCAGGGAAATGCGCCCATTCCTTTATTGCAGGAAGGAACATCATCAGGATCGTATCCGGCCGTGTATTCGGTCCCACCACCAAGCAACCTGGTTGTGTCCTTTGATTGGAACCAACTAGGCAGACCCCGGTTACCAGCCAGTATACCATTCAGAATAATAGTCCAAATCTATAGAATTGTAATGGCTGGAACTATCATTGATGAAGGGGCATCTGTGAGTATCCTTTCCTCTATTGCTTGGAAAGCACTGGGTTCCCCAGAGCTTTTGCCTGAGATAAGAAATCTCTCGGGTTTTGATAAAGGAACCAGTCGACCGTTAGGGATCCTCCCCAATGTGCCTGTTACATTGAAAGGGAAGACCGTTCAAATGAATGTGATGGTTGTTCAAGGACCCTTGGACTATAACCTACTCCTTGGACGAGACTATATATATTGCATGGGAGCTATAGTCTCCTCACTCTTTAGAGTAATGTGTTTTCCACACGAAGGAAGAATGGTCAAGCTCGTAGACCAACTTTCATTTCCGGGATCACGCATCGCAAATAGTCAAATACCAACCCTCAATGGTCTTTTCACCCGAGAAATGTCTCCACCCCCAGTCCTCCTTCCCGATGAATGCGAGTAATTCGGAAAGATGGGACTGGAACCCAGGGGGCATGCATCCTGGTCTGCTTCGGGCAGAGGAAACCTTGGGTATAAAGTAGAATTTCCGCGGAAGAATATGACTAGTCCGTACCCCATCCGAAAGAAGGAAGAGGGGTTGTTCTGGAACAGGATTCTTTTGTCAAAGTTATGTGTTTGATGATTTTAGTCATTCACCTTTGTCTAAACAGGTAGGCTACCAAAGAAAGAGATTCTTTTGCGGCAGCAAATTGTAACCATCTTTGGGTAAAAGGCAAGCCTCACCCATTAAAACTAATGTTTTAGAGGATAAGTAGGGGCAGCCTCCAAAGAAAGAGATTCCTTTGCTGCAACAAATAGTAACCATCGTTGAGTAACCTAATGATAGACATCGCCAAAAAAAGAGTTTCATTTGCGGCATCAAATAAAACCATTTTTTGGATAACCTGAAAGAGGCAAGCCTCACCCATCAAAACAAATGTTTTGAAGGATAAGTAGGGGCAGCCTTGAAATTGTACCTTATACCTGGGGGCATGCAAACCTTTTGGAGTGTAAGCAAAGAGCGGTCATTGATCGTTTCCTAACTTACATAAAGAAAGGATGTGGGGCAAAGGTCAAAATTTTCCAAAGAGCATAGCTTATGTGAGGTGCAAGCTCTATAAAAATTGGAATCTTGCAGGAGACATTTCTTATCTTATGACTGGTATATCGAGCAGTTTTAGCATAAAGTTCATGCTCGTTAAAAAATAAATGCAAGATCCGAGCAGTTTTAACGCGGTCTTCATGCTCGTTAAAAAATAAATAAAAGCAGTGAGCAATGTTTCCTCCAGAGTTTAAGCTCATTTTTATCTAAAAAAAGAACCTATCCCGGTAAATAACCTTTGTGATCGTAATTTTATCAGCCATAAAAAGCCTTGGTCGTGTTTGCACCCGCCACCTCCACCGTCATTTGGCCGATCGTTCACCTCCATATGATTGTTTACCCATTTTGAGGAACAGCTGCGAAGAGTGATTTCACCTAGCCATCCTTGTGACACTGCCGTGATTGGAAAATTCCAACCTGTACCTGGAATCAGTTGCTATCCCTGTTTATCACTCGTTCCTCAAAAGACGAGTCTTCTTTGAGCTCTTTTCATCTGACTCGTAAAATATGAAAAGTTTGCCGAGTTTTGGCCTTCCAGCTCGTTAAAAGGACCGGAAGAGCTATCCCTCCTCTGGATTTTAATCTTTTTGGACCTGAGGGATTATTGCACAAAAAGGTCGAGCGCTTGTTTTATTCGGCTCGTTAAAGTAATCGAAAACTCATCCCTTCTGTATTGTTTTATACTTTTTCGGACTTAAGGGATTAGATGACGAAAAAGGAATTTTGGAGTTAGCTTTCTGTACCTTTTCAGACTCTCTAAAAATGAAAAGGACCGAGTTTTCTTTGTCGTTAGACTCGTTAAAATGATTAAATAGCGACAAACTTGTCTTTAGACGAGAACGAGTTTCCCTATCGCTAGGCTCGTTAAAACATAGCGATGGGCTTGCCCGAAGGGTAGGTTATAGAACAAGCATATGTTATCCTCCTCAAGCTTGACAAAAATAAAGAGGTACTGGTCAGAAATGACTGGGGAAAAATTGGGAGAACCTCAAAGCTTTAATGGTAGCAAGTCGCTCTTGAACATGACACTTTGTCCTCCGTATCACATCGGGTTGGGTTGTTTCATTCACCGGTCTCATCACCATGGTCCTCGCCAAACCATCCACATTTGGGGTAATGCTACTGATCCATCACATCAGTGTCGTTATATGTTCAAGAGATGTGTTCAGAAAGAGTCAACCGTGTCCCATCCACTGCCATACATTATCCTTCATCCACCCATGATCGCCACCCTGAATCATATTTCATAGATTGTTTTCACCTCCACTAAAATCATTAGCTCCGTTCCGTGTCACTGATGTGGGATTCATTAAGGCCCTCCTTTGACGGATCACTTCTTTTCGACTTCAGCTCATTATCCAAGAAGTTGATCTAGGAACAAAACCCCCAGTACTTTGAAGCTTGCATGCCTCAATGGCAAGTTTCTCACTTCCGGCGACAGGTATACATCAATGACCTTCGACCAGAAGATTTTACGTGGTGTTCGACGCCAAGTCCTTTATTCACACCACGTGAATTGTACTGCAGTACCCTGAGGGTCATTGTCATTATTGGTGATTCCTCTCGCGCTTGTTAACGGTTTACATTATTGACCGGTAATCAAGCGATGTCTTTCCATGTTCGACTTCAGCGTAATTCTCACATGGATCGACTTGTACTTAGAGTAAAGATCGAACAAGATTGAAGACCCCGGATCTAGTTTCATCCATCCGGGCTGCGATATATATTCAGGAAATATAAAAACATTTGTTATGTACATCATTGCAACAGATGATCATCCTACTCAAAGGATGATAATTTCAGCAGAGAATTATCAGTCTACCATCAGACGATCGTCTGTTTTATGTAACAAAATGAATTTATAAAGCTGAGCATGGGAATGCCCGCCTCAGCTAGATCATGAAAGCAGAATGAAAAATAATGTATTGTATTGTATTTTATTACAGGGCACCTCTCAGCGATTGAATGAACTTCGGATCCTCCTGATAAAGCATTTCACCTGATAAACGACCTCATACTTTAGGGGGCAACTATTATAGACATTTTTGTGCCTAACAGCATGAAGCATGAAATGTCAATAATCTGAGGGATCCAAAGTCCCTAAACATGTTGTTCTTACCCTTAGAGGAACAAGGTTAGCAAACCACAGCACTGAAAATCAGTTCTCCACCTAAAAACACTCAAAAACAGGCTATTTCTGGATCATGTCAGCTGCTCCACTGAGCATCTGCGCTGAATGTCAACTGCTCCACTCTGTACCTGCGCTGAATGTCAAAACTAATGAAGGCTACCTACGCTGGGCGAGATTGGCCAAGTGGCACAGTCATTCTGCAAGGTGTCGACTGCCCAGGAAGCTTCCAAACTGACACTTGGGTCAAGGAATTCGCCTTGTGATGAGTCAGAGGGTCTTGATCTCCAAGTGGAAGCAAGAATCTCCAAGTGGACTCAAGAACTGAAGATTAACTAAAGTGGGAGAGGACACTAGTCAGCTTCATGCCAGTCTCAAGCTGACTCATCCTTTCTCCAAATCTCCTATATATAGAGCTCTCTCATGAGGTCTCTAGAGGCTGGAATTTTGTGCAAGTAAGGAAGTGTTGTTGGTTTGTGTATAGAACTATTGGGTGATTGCTTTGAAGGAGGTGAAGAGGAGATTTCTTTCTGCTGGGAGGTGTTGCTGGATTGGGCCTCTTATGGTTGTAACATTCTCAGAACTTTACTTCTTCCATTAATAAAGCATTTGAGGTTCTTCTATATGCATGTGTCTCTATGGCAAATTGATGCTTGTATATTTGATTTATTCTAATCCTTGAATCAATTATGGATGTATGCTTCTTGTAGTTTCCTTTTCTTGTGCTTTTGCAGGATCTTTGTGTAGCTGGGCCAGTGAAAGAGCAAGGAGCTGGGAGCAAGCAGCAAAGAGGGAAGATTGGATCAACCATTAGCGGAAGATAACGGTTAGTGGATCCCTTTCTCCTCTCTCTTACATCTCATAAAGAAGTAATCTTGAATAGCTTTGTATTCAGTTGTTGCTAAGGTACTATCACCCTTAGAGTAGGATAGGGTCATTCCGTATTGGATACTTTTCCCAACAACACCTTCCCAGCCTCCTGGAAGTGCCCACTCCATTTCCTTTCACCACTCAACCTTTGCGCAGTCAAAAACAGTTAAAGCACATGCATAATAATTTTGCCAACTTACTCAAAAATACAAAAAGATGTTTTTTCTAGATTTTACTTCAGAATTAGATTAATCACATGAATTTTACCTTTCCAAGAGTCAATGGCCTCCATTTCTGCAGCTTTCATCTCTTTTCTTGCACCAGTAGGGTTAGTCGGTAAAACTAGGGTTTGCTAGGTTTTGTATTTCCTTTCAGCTTTCAGCTTCTTTCTGCAAGTAGATTAGCCTCTTTTGAGTTAACTTTCATCCATCACAATTAAATTCTTCTTCTAAGAACTCATAGAAGTTGGCTTAAGCTCCCAGTGAACTTGTGCCAACTGATCAAGTGACAGCTTGTAGTAAGAGCTAGTACTTGTGCATATAGCACCGTCACTTCCAAGTTTGTTACAAACTACTGGGTTGATAAAAGTAAGGAAGGGAGTCCCACGAGTTGCAGCATCATTGCTGCAATACTGGAGCTCACCATATTTTTGGCACCATTGCTGGGGAAGTGTCAGAGTATTAGTGATTACTGCTTTTCTTCTATTTTCTACTGCAACATTCTGCTAAGTAGTTTATTTCAGCAAGAGTAGAGTAGTTGTTTCATTTCCATTCTGCAATGTCGTTTCAGCAAGCGTAGATTAGACATTTCCTGCTTTCATTTCATTTCAGCAAGCGTAGACTAGACATTTCCTACTCTTGTTTC
Source organism: Pinus tabuliformis (assembly GCA_031772625.1). NCBI lineage: Eukaryota > Viridiplantae > Streptophyta > Pinopsida > Pinales > Pinaceae > Pinus > Pinus tabuliformis. The sequence continues at coordinate 2,015,810,853 of CM062816.1, forward strand.
AATTTTACAATTTCAATTCTGCAAGCGTAGATTAGCATTTCAATTCGTCAATTTCATTTCAACAACATAGATTAGTCATTTCCCGCTTTCATTTTAATTCTGCATTTTCATTTCAGCAAGGTTTATTTTAGTTAGTTGCAATTTGTTGTTCATAAATTTCAGTTTTGCAGGTACAAACAAAGAAAAAAAAACCAAAAATCAACCAAAAAGATTTCATTTCATGCCTTGTAGGAGTAGAGATAAATTTAGAAAAATGTTTGCACAACGCCCCCACAGCTTCACATAGCCAACCTCCTCTCTTCTTCGATGGCTGTGATTAAGAAAAACCCTTAGGTGGAGAGAAAGACATATTTGAAGAACCTTTAGGGGAGAAGAAGAAGAAAACATTCCTCTGGAGCAAATGGCTGAAAACAAAAATGTTGGGAGCAGTACCTTTTCTTCCAAATCATCCATTGAAGGTGAAATTGGAAACATGTGGGAAGATTTCAAAAGCGAGATGAGACAGTTTCTTGCCATGCAAATGGATACCTTGCAGATCCAAAGGAAGCAAGAGTAAGTCGAGAGGGCTTTGGCCATCTTTTGTCCTAGGTGCACAAGAAAGCATCCTAGGAATGAATGCCCATTGCACTTCATAGAAGTGCATTTTGTCTGTGAAAGAGACCATCCTACAAACTAGTTCCCTTCCTTACCTGGACTCAAAGCTGCATATCAGAGGGCCAAAGGAGCCACTGAACCACTCTATTTCATGAACCAAAGGAGGCCACATGGACCCAGACCTTACCAGTAGGGAATACAAGGGACGTCTCAGACCTATTACAACCCCTATCAAGCCACTTCCATTCCTTCTTAGGGCCCCCCTGCTCATTCTTCCTGGTCCACACCTCCTCCTTAGTCCTTCACATCTCCATATTATGCCCAACTAGCTACTCATCCATTTCACCCCTATGCTCAGCCATAACCTCAGTGGAATACACCTCATCAGGGGTGGAGCCCTAGTACAACTCTCCTTCTGCTCCTTTGCCTCCACCACCTGCTCAATGGCAACCATCACCTCCTGCTCCACCAAGGCAACCCCAAATGCCTACTCAACTAAGCCCGAACCCAAATGACAGGCAGGTTCAGCAAGTATATAGTGGGGAACCACTTGCCCAACCACAACCTCATTGACATCCATATCAAATATACACCCCCACTCAACTACCCGTACCACCATTTCAAAACCCGCACATTGGAGTAGCTCAACCGAATTATAATGCTGAGGCACAACACTTCCAAACAACTCCTTTTGAGCTCAATGATATTCACCATAGCTCAGGAAGAGTATTGCAAGGAAGAGATTATAATGATATCATTGAAGGACCACATCCAACAGAAGAAGATGTAAAAGAGAAGAGAAAAGAACCCTGGGTTGTGCTTGATAAAGAGAAGACATTAGAATCAAAGATCGAGAGAGCTCCCTCATGGTTACCATCAAATCCTCCATGTATTCAAGAGAAAAATCAGCAAAAAGAGGAGGATGAGAAGGTCATGGTAGAAGGTGGCATGAAGAATGATCCATATCAGAAAAAGGACCAAGGATATCAGAGCTATATTGAGATATGGTTCCAGACGGTCACTAAGTTGCAGCAGTACTATCTTCCTCCGCTATGCTTGATCCCTTCAAAGTCAAATCATTTGGTCTCTAAAATCTGGATACCTGTCAAAGCATGCATTTCAAGCCTCCACATCATTTTGTCTCTAATCTTGATGTGCACATGGCTCCATTGGAAGTATTCTTATACTTAAAAATGATTTTGTTTTTCAAGTAGGGTAGGGTAGAAAAAAAAAATAAAAAAGAAAAAGAAAAAATGAAAAATAAGAGGAAAAAAATAAAAATCTAAGGTGAAAACCTCCTCGGAGGCGCCTCAGATTGACTCATTGATTGAAAACCTCCATGAGGCAGTCAATGGGTTGGAAAGAAGGGAAAAGAAAAAAAGAATAAGATCCCTAGGTGAAAACCTCCCTTGGAGGCACCCAGGGTAGGCAATTAGGGTGAAAGCCTCCTTGAGGCACTCTAGTTGTTTTCAAAAAAAAAAGAGAAAAAGAAAAAAGAAAAATGAATTTCCAATTATATTGCAGGTCTGCAAGAGAACTTCACGAAGCAGTAGCAGGTGCCAAAAAGGCTATGAAACCAATAACAACACCTATCCTACCTTCCCTCACCCTTCTCCATCATTCTTGACATCCTTTCCACCTCACTGTGCTTCTTTTCTAAAAACTGTGTTTTCTACAGGAAGATCCTGTAGAAATTACAGAGAGCAAGAAATGGACTTCAAAAGCAGTTTGAGGAACAGGGAAGCTTCATAAAGGGTTCATAAATAATCCTTCAGTCTCCAAACCCCTCTTCCATCATTTCCATGCCTCCATCACACCCCAAGCTCATTTTTCCTACTATCCAAAAAACTGCAGAATGCTCTAATACAAAAATACATAGAGCAGAAATTTGTTTTTTCCCTAACTTGAAAACCGTGCATCCATTAAAAAAATTGTTACATGGGGAGTTGTATAGGGATGATGGCAATATGCACAAGCAATTTCATGCAATTCCAGTGCACGGTTTCCAAGAAATCAACCTCCATCACCTTCAGTCATTTTTTCATTTTCTCCATATCCGTGCATCCATTTAAAAACTTGTTTCATGGGGAGATGCATGTCGGTGATAGTAACCTTCCCATGTAATTTCAGCCAATTCCAGTGCACAGTTTCTGAGAAATTGACCTCTGTTACCTTCAGCCATTTTCAATTTTTCTCGAAATACGTGCATCCATTAACCACAATTTTGGTATGGAAGGTGCATAATGATGATAAAAACATGCTCAAGAAATTTCAGGTCAATCCAGTCTATCGTTTGGGAGCTATGGACAAAACAAGTTGATGTCCTGCAAAAATCTAGCATCAGCAGCATGAGGGTGCAAATCTAAAGGTTGAAATTGACTTCTGCAGCTTAGATCCAGCGAGAGAATACCTACACAAGAAAAATAGCCACACATTAGATAGCAAAAAAGAATATAGCAGAAGGGATACAGGCATGCAACAATGGAATATGAGCATGCAGTAGCAAAAGAACCAAGCAGCACTTCGACTTACAGGTAAGTGTCTAAACCAATTCCTCTATTTGCATCTGTATGATTCAAAACTTCATGAATGAATGAAATGGTTGGATTAAGCCAGAAAGCTAGCCAGTTAACTTGACACCCTCAGCTGGTTCGATTGCACTCATCCAGAGATCACCCAACACACGTGTATAGTTAACTCGCGAGAAATTTAAAAAAACAGGTAGTGGCAGGTGTTTTGAACTCCAGCGCAACTGATGTCAAGTGATTAACTGGTAGAGAACATATTGTTCATAATAACACTGTAGTGGAGACCAACGGCCTGCATGGGGCCAATGTGCACTTGGCCAGCTCACCCTCCATCAACGGAAGTCTCCATAAACAGCCAATCGAACTCATCTCTGAAATACTCTCACCACCATTGTTTCCATTTTATCATCATCCCCACAGTTGCAGCAAGCTCTATACCACCTCCATAGTAATGAACCAGTCGTTCTCTACCATTTCTCAAAACCCTCCTGCTTATCGGCATTCTATAGGAAGCTGTAACAGTTCTATAGGAACCGGGAGCCTTCTACAGGAAGGGTTCTACTGGAAAGGCAGAGAAAAGCTCTGCAGAAGGAAAACCCGGAATTTTCGTCAAATTTCAAGCTCCAAATGAGGTAGGCTCGAGAAAACTTCTCTGTGCATGATTTGTTTGTGCAAGGTGGTGAATTGAACGACATCAATTTGAAAAACGAGAGCAAAAGTCTGCTTGTGAATTGAGAAAAAATGTGAAAGTTTTCCTGCATATTTCACTGAGTTTACCCAGTTCTTCCTCTATATTCTGAAATCTCGTCATCATTTTTAAATTATCATGTAATTAAGATACATGCAGCAGTAGAGGTTAGCCTGTGTATGTGAAAAAACTGAATTTACATATCTATCTATGTGCTGAAAAGAGAACCTGTGTCCTTATGCTCTGTTCTCTAAAAACAAAATTCTTCTTTTCATAAATAGACAGTCGAATTCTAGGTGACAGCAATCTTAAAACAAGGGGATTATTTCTATTCAATATTGTAAGGAACACACGAGAAATTCCTTCTTGGGTTCAGAAGAAATCAAATTCAGCTATCCTCTGTTTCAGTGATTGAATGTTTGTTTTTCTGAGCATTTTCTCTTCTAGTTAAAACATAAAAAGAGCACTCAACACCATGCCAGGAGGATTCATAAGGAAAGAACCCTCGGACTCTAGCAAGTTGCACGAGAACCCTGAGGTGGTGGACCTTTTCACCTGAGCAAATTGGATATCCTTCTTTGACAAAATTCAGGGTTATGATGAGGAGATAACTTAAGAGTTTTTAATGTCCCTGAGACCACATTCAAAGACACATGCCACAATTAGTTTTAGGGGTTTGACCCTAGAACTTACCCCTGATCTCATCAGTAGAGTTACGGGTCTATCATTGGGGCTCCCTTGGAGCAAGGAAGAGAGATCATTAGGCCAAGTTGCTAAGAAAACATTTTTCTGCCTGAGGAGCATCCTGTAGGAGACAAAAACGGGGTTAGAAGGACATGCTTGCCTCCTCTTTGGAGTGAAGTTAGTTATCAAATAATGAAGTATATCACATGTGAAGGGAGCTTTAGCATCATCTATGGTTATCATTTTAGGTTGCTACATGAATTGAGGTATGGGATGGACTTGCCTCCCACTAAAACTGAGCATCGCATATTTCCTCCTTCAGTATTTAATTGAATGTGGTACAAAGCTAAATGTAGGAGTCCCAGATCAGTTAGCCCACCATGGACTCATCAAACTGTTGGTGTAAGATACTTTACACACCTATACTGTCCCCATAGCTTGGGAAATCTTCAGAAATATGTCCAGGGATGATAACATCAGAACTCTGGCTGAGAATATCAGCCCATCCAGCAGTGATGAGGGGGAGAAAATTGAAGAAATTGAGAAGAACATTGATGAGGGAGAACAAGACATTCAAGCAGGGAAAAATAGAGGAAAAACAGAAGGAAAAAGAGGAATTTGACAAGACTACTGAGCCTAAGATAGAAAAGGATAAAACAGAAAAAACAGAGAAGGGAAAAGGACAAAGATTGGCAAGAAAAAGGCCAAGAAAGCCCAAAAGAAGGCTGCCACAACCATGGCAGGCACCTAACAAGAGAAAG